>JBBDGP010002007.1:2218683-3422366 GCA_037952835.1 Lithobates septentrionalis
AACCGGAAGGGCTTTCCTCAAAGCCTCATTAACAAGAAGTTAAGAAAAGGGGAGGCGGTGAGCTTACGGAATGAGGAAATTCTGGCTGCGAAGTGAAGGGACGTCTACATGCTTTCTTTGATCCACAACAATACATTTGTTGAGATCACCAGGAGGAATGGCCCAATCCAAAAGCCAACATGTATCCATGAATACAACATATTTATGGGGGGTGTTGACTTCAACGACCAGATGCTCGAACCCTACCTTTCCACTAGAAGAACATACCAGTGGTATAAAAAAAGTTTCAATTTATTTGTTTAATTTGGCCATATACAACACCTATGTAATCTATCGCAACTCCACTGAAAGACCCAAACTCTTCCTTGGCTACCAGGAGGAAATCACCATTGCCCTTATATATCCGAACGGCCCACCAGAAAACATTAGATCCGATGTGATTAGCAGACTCTCTGAACGCCACTTTCCCGATAAAATCCCTCCCAGACCAACGGGCCAAAAACATCAGAAAAAATGCCAGGTGTGCTCCAAACGAGGAGTAAGAAGAGACACCACTTATCATTGTCCCCAATAGTTGACTGTTTCCGCCGTTACCATACTTCACTAAATTATTAGTGAAGTATGGTAAACATAACCCTCACTTCCTGCCATTTACCTTCACACCCCTTATGCCTCTGCTTGCTCTGTAACTGACCCTGGCTTGTTATTCGACCATGCTTCTGCCTACCGATTCTGTTTATATCTCTGCCTGATCTGGAACTGACCCCGGACTGTTATTCGATAACGCTTCTGCCTACTGATTCTGTTTATACTTCTGCCTGATCTGGAACTGACCCTGGACTGTTATTCGACCACGCTTCTGCCTACCGATTCTGTGCATACCTCTGCCATCTGGAACCGACCCTGGACTTTTTGACCATGCCTCTTGCTTGCCTCTTGGACTGATCTTGTACCCTGCCAGTGGACTAGTGGGATTCAGAACACAAGGGTCTCACATATGTGAGGGGCTCCAGAATTGTTTTTCTGGATGAAGAAAACAATTTCATTTGTTTTCTCATTCCTAGATTAGGGTCTGGAGACTCGGAGGCTTCAAAGAGATTTGGGTGGGAAAAGCCTCTACCCCTGTCCCCGTTCTGTCCTGAACGAGGCCCTACTTCTGCCTGCTGCCTGTAGGACCTATGCCTCTGCCTGTCGCATGATCTGACCACACCACATGGACCTGCCTACTACCAGGACCAATATATTGGCACTGCTGACAATCTCTGCCTGCACTGACCCTGGATGGTATATGGACAGTATCCCTGCCTGCTGCCTGTACTGACTATGGACAATGCGTTTTCATTTTTTTTAGACATTTTCCAAAAACTTCTAGAAAAAAATGAACCGTTCAAAAGACTCATTATGCCTCATAGATTATACGTTGGGGTGTTAGCTTTCCAAAATGGGGTCACTTTGTGGGCGTTTCCATTGTCATAGTGCTCCAGGGCCTTCAAAATTGTAATAGGTGGTTGAGAAATGAGATGTGTAATTTATGCTCCTAGAACGCCTGATGGTGTTATTTCAATATTGGGCCTCTGTATGTGGCCAGGCTATGTAAAAGTCTCACACATTTGGTATCGCCATACTCAGGAGGAGTAGCAGAATCTATTTTGGGGTGTCATTTGTGGTATACACATGCCATGTGAGAGAAATAACCTATTACAATGACAATTTTGTGGAAAAAAAAAATCTTCATTTTGCAAAGAATTGTGGGGAAAAAAAAAAGACAACATCAAAAACCTCACAATGCATCTTACTAAATACCTTGGAATGTCTACTTTCAAAAAAGGGGTCATATGGGGGGGTATTTGTACTTTCCTGGATTGTTCGGGTCGCAAGAAATGAGATAGGCCGTCAGTACATCAGGTGTGATTATTTTTTTATGATTTGCACCACAGCTTGTAGACTCTCTAACTTTCACACAGACCAAATAATATCCACTAATTTGGGTTATTTTTACCAAAGATTAGGGATGAGCTTCGAGTTCGAGTCAAACTCATGTTCGACTCGAACATCGGCTGTTCGCAAGTTCGCCGAACAGCGAACAATTTGGGGTGTTCGTGGCAAATTCAAATGCCGTCGAACACCCTTTAAAAGTCTATAGGAGAAATCAAAAGTGCTAATTTTAAAGGCTTATATGAATGGTATTGTCATAAAAAGTGTTTGGGGACCTGGGTCCTGCCCCAGGGGACATGTATCAATGCAAAAAAAAGTTTTAAAAACAGCCGTTTTTTTCGGGAGCAGTGATTTTAATAATGCTTAAAGTGAAACAATAAAAGTGTAATATCCCTTTGAATTTCGTAGCTGGGGGGTGTCTATAGTATGCCTGTAAAGGAGCGCATGTTTCCTGTATTTAGAACAGTCTGACAGCAAAATGATATTTCAAAGGAAAAAAAGTCATTTAAAACTACTTGCGGCTATAATGAATTGCCGGTCCGACAATACACATAAAAGTTCATTGATAAAAACGGCATGGGAATTCCCCACAGGGGAACCCCGAACCAAAATAATAAAAAAAAAATGATGTGGGGGTCCCCCTAAATCCCATACCAGGCCCTTCAGGTCTGGTATGGATATTAAGGGGAACCCCGGGCAAAATTTAAAAAAATGACGTGGGGGTCCCCCTAAATTTCATACCAGGCCCTTCAGGTCTGGCATGGATATTAAGGCGAACCCCGGCCAAAATTTAAAAAAAAATGACGTGGGGTTCCCCCTAAATTCCATACCAGGCCCTTCAGGTCTGGTATGGATATTAAGGGGAACCCCGCGTCAATTTGTTTTTAAAAAATGGCGTGGGGTCCCCCCAAAAATCCATACCAGACCCTTATCCGAACAGGAAACCTGGCAGGCCGCAGGAAAAGAGGGGGGGACGAGAGAGCGCCCCCCCTCCTGAACCGTACCAGGCCACATGCCCTCAACATTGGGAGGGTGCTTTGGGGTAGCCCCCCAAAACACCTTGTCCCCATGTTGATGAGGACAAGGACCTCATCCCCACAACTCTGGCCGGTGGTTGTGGGGGTCTGCGGACGGGGGGCTTATCGGAATCTGGAAGCCCCCTTTAACAAGGGGACCCCCAGATCCCGGCCCTCCCCCCTGTGTGAAATAGTAAGGGGGTACAAAAGTACCCCTACCATTTCACTAAAAACTGTCAAAAATGTTAAAAATTACAAGAGACAGTTTTTGACAACTCCTTTATTTAAATGCTTCTTCTTTCTTCTTTCATCTATCTTCTATCTTCCTTCGGTTTCTTCCTCCATCTTCTTCTTCTGGTTCTTCTGGCTCTTCTGGTTCTTCCTCCGATGTTCTCGTCCAGCATCTCCTCCGCTGCATCTTCTTCCCTTCTTCTCCTCGGGCCGCTTCGCATCCATGGCATAGAGGGAGGCTCCCGCTCTTCTCTTCATCTTCTTCTCTTCTTCATCTTCTTCTCCGGGCCGCTCCGCATCCTGGATGCAGAGCGGCCCGGAGAAGAAGATGAAGAAGAGAAGAAGATGAAGAAGAGAAGAAGATGAAGAGAAGAGCGGGAGCCTCCCTCCATGCCATGGATGCGGAGCGGCCCGAGAAGAAGGGAGGAAGACGCCCCCACATCATTTTTTTTTTAAATTTTGGTTCCTGTGGGGAATTCCCATGCCGTTTTTATCAATGAACTTCTATGTGTATTGTCGGACCGGCAATGCATTAATAGCCACGAGTAGTTTTAAATGACTTTTTTTCCTTTGAAATGTCATTTTGCTGTCAGACTGTTCTAAACACGGGAAACATGCACCCCTTTATAGGCATACTATAGACACCCCCCAGGTACGAAATTGAAAGGGATATTACACTTTTATTGTTTCACATTAAGCATTATTAAAATCACTGCTCCCGAAAAAACTGCCGTTTTTAAAACTTTTTTTTGCATTGATCTATGTCCCCTGGGGTAGGACCCAGGTCCCCAAACACTTTTTATGACAATAACTTGCATATAAGCCTTTAAAATTAGCACTTTTGATTATTCATGTTCGTGTCCCATTGACTTTAACGGTGTTCGCGTGTTGGAACAAATTTTTTTCCTGTTCGCATGTTCTGGTGCGAACCGAACAGGGGGGTGTTTGGCTCATCCTTACCAAAGATATGTAGCAGTATAAATTGTGGGCAAAATTTCTGAAGAAAAATTAATAATTTGCAAAATTTTATCACATAAACTAAGAAAAATGCGTTTTTTTTCAAAATGTTCGGTCTTTTTTCATTTATAGCACAAAAAATAAAAAACCCAGAGGTGATCAAATACCACCAAAAGAAAGCTCTATTTGTATGAAAAAAGGACAAAAAATTCATTTGGGTACAGTATTACATTCATTTGGGTACAGTATTATATGACTGAGTAATTGTCATTCAAAGTGTGACAGCGCTGAAAGCTGAAAATTGGTCTGGGCAGGAGGGGGGTTTGCCCAGTTGTCAAGTGGTTAAACTAAATCTCTCTAAAACTGAGCTAATAATATTCCCCCCTGCCCGTCCCCCCCTCCCTGACTTTTCCATCAAAATCAACAATGCAACTATCAGTCCCTCCCCTCACGCCAGGGTACTAGGTGTAATCCTAGACTCTGACTTGTCATTTCAGTACCAAGTCCAATCGTTGTCAAAAGTTTGTAGAATTCACTTCGGGGGGAGGGTTTTGGCAGGTGACAAGAAAGTTCCCATGTTGCAAACCATTGGGAATTATAGTGCCATTTGTACTACTAAACATGATATGAAAAACACCAGAGCAAAATGTAATAATGCATTAAAGTGTGTGTTCACCAATGGTAGAAGTCTGCCAAGCAAAAATAGGTGAGTTGGAAGCTCTGGTGCACGAGGAGAGCTTTGATGTAATTGGTATTGTTGAAACTTGGCTTCATTCCTCACATGACTAGGCTATTAATATTCCTGGCTATGCCTGGCATATCACTTGACTTCTAAAGCTTCCACCCTGACCTCCTTCCTATATACTTCATAACTATAATTTAGTTTTAAAATTTCACATTGAATAGTAACCCTTGTGATTGGACAGTGACAAGATTAGAGGTCTAATAGACCTCTAATCTCTTCCCTACCCTTCAAAGAAATTTGTTTAGCTGTAATGACCAGGAAAACACAGCACTGAAACTGGAAGTAACAAAGTCCTAGTCGCTTATGTCTTTATGTGTCACGTCCATTCCTTCCTCTTTTCTGTGGGCAGCCAATCTGACCACTCACAGCAGTCCAGGCTCCCCGGTGGTACAGGAGAGTCCAGGAACAGTGGTGGGAGGGGGCCTTTGCTCTGGGTTTTCTTTCATGTTTTTTAATGTGTTTAATGTGTTTCAATGTGTTGCTCATAAGGCAGCCTATGCATAACACAAATGTTTTTGAGCACAGTCCACTGTGCAAAATTGTGAAAACACATTCCTCTTGTGGTGATTCACTTCTGAAATGTTGCACTCCTCCCCCCGTGACACTCCACACTGCTCACCTGTGTACCATATGAGGAGTGAATCACCACAAGAGGAGTGTTTTTTTTACAATTGACTTAAACTGTGTTTTTGCATACGGGCACATATTCCGGTGGTCACTATTACACTGGGATTTTGAACTTTCATTAGCTGTATTAATTGCATGATTATGTATTTTTATTTATTGTGATACATCTGCGCTTTAGTTACATCAACAGAATGGTATATTTGTTACATTAATTGCATGTTTATGTATTATTATTTATTGTGATATATTTGCACTTTAATTGCATACAGTATACAGATTTGTAGTGCTGCACTGTTATATTTTGCATTAATGCACTTTTTTATTTAAGGGGTTTTTGTTTAATTTTTAGTGGTTTCTAGTACGAGTGTTTGCAAGATTAGTTCATTCAGTCACAGCCAAGAGGGCCCTGTGTCTGTGTCACCAGGTAGTGGACAGGGTTTCCAAACAGGCTCTCTGTAATATCCGCTATAATGGGAAGTTGTTATTTGGCAAAACACTGGATGACGCAAATAAACGATTGACAGGAGGAACAGTCTAATAAGAGGAAACAGCAATCTTTTCACTCAAATCAAGCAAGCTTTAGAAAATTTCAAGAGGCATAAAATCCAGGCGGTGAACTCAATAGATCTCAGTGGAGGGGGACTCAAAGTGTCTGGGGAGACAGGTTCAGGGTAGATGGAACCCATTGGAATGCAGATGCTCCAACTTTCTGTAACTGAAGGCATCCTTCCTAGCATTACAAGCCTTTCAGGATTTTCTTTAGGGGACATGAGTGAAGCTAATATTCTACAAGACAGCAGTAGCCTGTATAGCCTGCTGTATAGCGAACACAAAAAGTCTCTCTGTTGCAATTCACAAAAGAAATGTTCATATTTGTGGAAATAAATAACCCCTAATGGAGGCCCATTTGCCTATTTGTCAGTTCAGTCTGACTATATTCCATTTCCAGTCAAACTAGATCTTTTGTTTCAAGGCAATGACAGCACACAAATCCAGCGAGGCTATGTCTATTGGCCTGGCTATTGAATCGGCCAGAGTAGAAGTGCAGAGATTTTCATATGAAGTTTTTCAGATCTTGATGAGGACCAGGAGATTGTCCACAAACTATACTTGGGGGATATGGAGGGAGTTTGTTTGCAAAGCAAAGAGAGTTTTCTTCAGTGGCTCTGGCTTTATCCAACATCTTGGACTTTTTGGACTCAACTCTGGATGTTGGCCTGGCATATAACTCCACTAAAGTGCAGATTCACATCTTATCTTCTTTCACAGGCTGCAGATGGAATGAGGAACAGTTGATCAAATGTTTAAGCAAGTGGCAATTCAGTTAGGACTGCCCAGGAAATCCCTGTTCTCTTTGTGGGATTTAGACCTGTTTGAGAGTGCTGAGACAAGTTCCATGTACTCCAATAAAATCATGTCCATTGTAGTTCCTTATATTTAAATTAGTCTTTCTGATTGCAATTATGTCAGTCAGGATGGTGTCATAAATTGCAGCATTTTCTTGCAGAGAACCCTGGTATCCAATTTTCATGAAAATTGGGAGGCAATCTTCCAGAGTTTCCCACAGGAGTGACTAAGTTCACACCAACCCTGCTCCCCACTCCCTCCCCACTGGTTGTGATTGACAGCAGCAGGAACCAATAGCTCCCACTGCTGAGAGAGAGCCTCTGCTATTGTGCACATTGCTTGATCGAGATAGAGCTCAGGTAGGTATAAGGAGGGTCTGGGGGGAGCTGCATGCAGATTTTTTTTTTACCATAATGCAGAGAATGCATTAAGGTTAAAAAAAACCCTGCCCTTAGAACCACTTTAAAGTGCACTCCCCAATCCCAAAGGGAATGTGATATATTATTATGAACAAGCAGAGGGGTGCACACTTGCTTCTCTCTTGCTGTGGGGATACCAGCCTGCATGCTTGGTGTGCCAGGGTGGTCCATCCCGGGGAGGATGGGACATTTATTTTTTAATTAGAAAGAAAAAGAAAAGTAGTACTATTGAAACCAGCATATCCTACTTCAAACAGGGAATAGTTTGAACATTATGCTAAGGAAAAAATGGGCAAATGTTTAGAATGATTCTCCTTTACCTAAGTTATAAAAAGAACAAATAGTGCAGTAAAGCACTTTTTCATTGAATTGATTTCAGTTTGATTAGATTTTCTCATGGGCAAATTATGGGACTTTACAAAAAATCCACATAATATATAACAAATATATTTAATTTAATATTTTGGGTATTTTAAAAGGACCTGTATCTCTGCACAAAAAAGACAGAATTTCCTAAATCTCAATCTTTCTTCAGTTTACATGCATATAAGAACATCAAATGATGTTACTTACATTTTTCATTCTTGATATGTTTTATTGATGTATTAGGTAATGTATTATGACATCTGAAGACATAACAGCATATGCCCCACACCTTCAGGGATATTTACTGCACTTGCTGGTGAAGATAATTTCATGGGAGATTTCAAGGATCAGTTACGCAAATAACTAATAAAGATTAATGCTTTTTCATTATTATTCTAGGTAAACATTTTAACTATTCTATAGCTAATCTATACCAGAATATTCTACTAAACTCTGATGTTTCTTGGAATAATGTATTGTAAAGCATAAAGCATGTTATTATGTTTGCAAATATGTACAGATGTGTATATACATAAAATATGGTAGCACAGAAATGAGACTTCATTGGTCACAACCTAAACTAGACCTAAAAGGCCATCATCCTTACAACCAGCTCCATGTTTACAATGTTTCCCTGTATTATATTTACCAATCTGGTACAGCATATATTATTTGCCTTATTGCTGCAAGTATCAGCCACAGAGAAACTCATAACATGGTCAAAACTAAATCAGTCCCTGCAGAAGGGCTTCTGGGAGAATTTAATTCTCATAAATAGAATGTGGATTTTCACGTAGGCACAGGAGCTCCAAAAATCTCTAAAGAGTGAAAGGTTAGAAAAGAAAAACTTTGGAACATTCACTTTAGAATAAACCATACTCAGTTTGAAGCTAAGTGAATAACTGAAAAAGCTTTTATTATTCATTATACAGAAGGAGTTGTTATTAAAGGCTCACTTTTTGAGGCGACATTTCATTTTTCACAATAAATAGAAGCCTTTTCTAATGTCTTTTCTGTGCATGCCACCCCAGTGTGCTTAACTCTCACTTACCTAGCCCATGGCAGCCTTCAACTTTCACCTCTCAGTTCAAAATTTTAAAAAAATGCACTCTAATGCCCCATACACACGATCGGACTTTCTGACAACAAAACCGTGGATTTTTGTTCGAAGGATGTCGGCTCCAACTTGTCTTGCATACACACGGTCACACAAATGTTGGCCAACAATTACGAACGTGGGAACGTGAGAACGTGGTGTCGTACAAGACGTACGAAAAGCTGAGAAAAAGGAAGTTCAATAGCCAGTGAAGCTCCATCTGCTTGATTCCGAGCATGCGTGAACTTTTGTGCGTCAGACTTGTGTACACATGATCAGAAATTCCAACAAGAAAGTTTTGATGGAGGAAAATTTGAGAACCTGCTAGCCAACATTTGTTGGTGGAAAGTCCGACAATAAATGTTCGATGGAGCATACACAAGGTTGGACTTTCAGCCAACAAGCTCATATCCAATATTTGTTGTCGGAAAATACGACCGTGTGTACGGGGCATTAGAGATGACTTCCTGTGCCATCATGTGATCTTCTTGAAAACTTTATATCCCATCATGCACTGCCCTACTGCATCACAGAACAGGGCATGTTTTACTCCTCTGGACCACACCTCCCTCATTACTATACTACCTCTTTTTTATTTCCACCCACTTTCCAACTTCTTCCTTTAAGGTGGCCATACGCTGTACCATCTGATTGTGCAACCTCCTTTAAATCTACCCTCAGCAATGTAGTGCAAGGGCCTGCCTGATTTGATAAAAATGTAATGGCTCAGGTGAGTCCTCCTATTACATAGGAGGAAATTGTACAGAAATTATACATTCAGATTGCACAGTGTATGGCCAGCTTTATACAAGTGCATGAGAAGGAGAGGAGTACATGGGAGGGAGACATGCGGCTGCCAATGTTCTTGTAGTATGTAATCTTATCCTGTTTTCAAAACTATAGCTGTGCTCCACATAGGCTGTTGTATGATCACTCAGCATGTGCACACTCTGCCAAATAAATAGTCTAGCCACAAATAGGATGGAGGTTTCCCCCACAGCCAACTCACATGAGAGTGTGACCAGCTCTCAATGGAGCCGGTTCACACATCTCTGGGGCGGCCACGGAGTGCATAGCACAAGGGTCCTGTGCGTTTTTGGCTTCGTTTAAGGTCTGAATTTAGGCAAAAATTTGAACCAAATTCAGACCTGAAACAGAGAACAGGGATGCACCAGACCCCCTGCTGTGCCCCGTGACCATACATAGTGTGAACCCAACCTTAAGGCATGCTTAAGTAGCCTCTCATTCAATATTATTGCATGTAATTTTAGGCATGCTTTAAGTGTTCTTTAGCACACATTAGCTTCAATTGTAGCACAGGACCCATGTCCTGGTACATATTATAACGCTTTCTCCTGTGTAAAATATGCTTGACCGACAAGTTGTTCAACATTAGGCAACTTTTCAAAAACCCTTTATTTTACATTTTAATTAATAATGATCCTAATAAAAAAACTAAATAACAACCTATATGTGATATTTTTTTAAAAGTCTAGTCAATATCTGTCACTGATTGAACATACAAACGCTTAATCATTTTATAACGATTTTTAAAATATCGAAGTAATCTTCAAATTTCAGCTTAATGTAAATCTTCCCAGATGAATTCAAGTCAGTGAAGATTTCAGCTCTAATAATGTTTAGTCTGGTGTATCATACATCACATATTGTTTTAGTCCTAACACTTTTTTCTTTACTTTGTGTTTCTTCACATTTCACACATCCTCAAGTACAAATGTCTTCTCATTTTGTGTTTCTCTTTTCCTATCTTCATGTTTTCCCCAGTGCCTTTACTTCATCCATATTTATACACTTTTTAAAATCTCAACAAGTTTATTTTTTTATGCTGACCTCCTATTCACCTCCAATGTAGGTTTAATAGACACCAAGGTTGAATTCAAGTGGGAACATCTACTTATATAGATTGACTTCACACAAATATACCTAAATTCCATTCTCATTTTTCATAACATCCCCAGGGCTCTTCTTTTGCTTTAAGCAATTTTATGATTTTTGTGTTAAATGTCCTGGGACATTGCTTGGTCTATTTTCATTTTCCAGACTAGTAAATTTCATCATAGAAACATTTCAAGTTTTAGAAACTCTCTTAACTAATAGAATACTTAGTATTTTCAAAGTCTCACAGATGTTTTTCAGTGATTAAGAAACAATTGTGCACTAAAACCATTCCTGAAAAAAGACATACAATTTATTTTTATTAAAGAAACAAAGCTTGAACACTGACCATGAGATTTTGTTAGCTCAATTGTTGGCTGATTCATAAAGATGTGCAAGCATTTTCCCATGGTACCCTTTAATGTCTAAGGTTGTCTGTAACTTATGGAAAATTTTGTAGGTAATAATATCACTGAGCAGCGCATTGACCTTCCTTATAACAACTGGCTCCCTTGCAGACAAGCTAAGCATCAGGCCTGCATGGCACAAGTGATACAGTTAGCCAGTAATGTCTAAAAGACTTGTCACTGAGCCATTGTTGAATTCCCACGAAATCCTCTTTTTTCAATGACAAGGTCATAAGCATTGGTTCTGTCTCACAGCGGAGGGACCTACAACTTCAATACATTTCCAGCATTTTATGCCTTGTATAGAGCGGTGCACTGACGCACCTAACCCATGTGAGTACCCTGCATTGGGGTTTTTTATAAAATACATTTTATGATTTAAAAGCGATATCACACTATTTAACCTTCTTTCCTATTGTCTATATATGAGGAGACAACATCATTGGGCAGCCCAGGATCCCACAGTTACCATAGAATCCAGAGTTGATTCACATGCGTGTTTTGACCAAGCTTAGTTATGAGGTCACACGCTCAGAGGTGATCCGCTATTACCTAAGGGGGAGAGCACCAGAGTGTGGACACCTCAACACGTTGTGATTACTTCAATCAATGGATTTATGTTTGATAAAGACTTTATGATATATATATTGCACTGATTCATGCGTCATATGGTCAGGACACAATACATTTTTTGCACAGTAGCACTTTATCTCACTTTTTTCATGTTTGATCTGTGTGATTTATTTAATCAATTTATGCACCTTTGGAGTATCAATCCACTGCTATTCGAGTAGTGCTCATATTAATTTGATTATGCATTTTTGTATGTGAGTAATTCATGCACTGTAGTATCATTTTACACTATTGACACTTTATTTGTTCACTGCTGCTAATATCAATATACCACTTAGATAGCGCAACATTTATTTTGAATTTAAGGTCATAAGCATTAAAAGTAATATATCAACTCTATATGAAATCTAAAAGATTCACTTGTGTTAGTTTAAAAAATCCACCATGAAAAAGCACCTATGTCTTATGTGTTGCTGTCTCATAATTGCTTTAGAAAGTTACAATATTTTATCCATCTTCATTATATCTTCAGTGTAAATGATGCTGCAAGAGAGAGTGAAACTGAGTGAAACATAAAAGCTTGTTTTGTTAGGACCCCTGCTGCCTGCTTGGAGATCAAAGCTCAGGAGGAGGCTGGAAAACAGCCAAATCTACTGCACAAAAACACGGCCTGTGGCAGCCGCTCCGGGCACACTCTCATAACACATGTGCACCTTTTCTGACTCAACCTTTCCAAGTGAATCATGGGAGCAGGTTACCTCTCACTTTCCTTCATTATTTCAACCACAGTCACTGAGGAGATGTGGGTTCCATCCATCACAATGCACAAATTCACAGTGCATAGATTCAGCATAGGCCTAATTAAAGCTTTTCCTTTCATTTGTGAAGATAATTAGACTTTCATCTCACCAGGAAGCTTCTGAAAGATCTATTTCTTTCTTCAATAAAAGCTACATCAAACAAAGCAGATTTTAATCGTCTTTTCTTTGGGGCATAAGTCAATAATGAAAGATGTTATGGGTAACAAAAATATGTGTGTTCCTGCACACATGCACAGTAAAAATGTATGGCACATTCTGTAATTAATGTCATGTTTGTAAACACTTCAATTTTCTCATTAGAGATATTTTTGGAATCGTGCAAATGATTCTTCCAAGCACAAGTCATTTCGGCACCCTGTCTCTATTACTACGACACCTGTTTGCTTTTATGTAGAGGAAATACAGATGGCTTAGCAACAAGTGTGAACAATAAACAGGCAAATGTGCAGTTCGAGGATTTGTCAAAGTTGATTGTCTGGGCAAAAGAACAAAACGGCACAACCTGTGGCCTAGGCACCCTGCTTAGCACTCCTTTGTAATAAGAAAAAGCTTTCAACGTCATGGAGAGAAACTGATATGAATGTGTTTTCAGTGCTTTGAAAAATTAAATAAATCTTCCTTTAGACTGTATTTAAAGGGACACTCTACTTCTAAATACTATTTAAATTATGAGTAAAACTTCAACCCTATTTTTTTCTTAGAGTGTTTTTATTAGGTTTTCCTAATACTTTTTCATTTTGCTACTTCTAAGTATAATGGCCATAGCAAGTGTCCTGTTACAACATTTAGCCACCTCAGTTCCTGGGAAATGTACAATCCTACTGGCTAATTAAAACTCTGCAGAATGTGCTCAGTACTTGTAGAAACTGATCCTTTGATGTAACCTTTAAATTAAGTGCAGTTTGTTCTTATATGGGATATTTCAGTTAGACAAATCTGACCACTAAGTGCCCAATTTAAAGAATGAAAAAGCAAAGTCTGCTTGTGTTTCTATTAGCGGTGTCCTTCGAATTTCTGCCACCTAGGGCAGATCATTTTTTTAATAACCATTCTATACATTAAATATAATTTTTGTAAAAATCATGGAATTAATTGTCATGCAACCAGGGGGTAGAAGCAGAATTGACAGCAGCAGCTGTAGGTACTTAATGAAGGGATTCTGAGCTTAGCATATCAATATGCCTGATGTACAGGATCTTAAAGACATTATATCCTGCAAAGCTGCAAATATATGAAAATAGAGTTTTACAGTGTATGGCTTGTAGTGTTGGAATAAAATAAGCCACATAACTGGTGTCAATGGCAGTAATGGTAACCCACAGCATTGGTAAAAGTGGCTGCAAAAATCCCCCAATTAATGTGGTCTGTGGTAGTAATCTTTAAAGCCCCAAGCATTGATAGTCAGTGGTAGGCTGTAATAATAACCGTCCCAGCGTTGGTGGTGAGTAGCATGCTTAGGCTGGAATTATAAACCACCCCCCAGGCATTGGTTGTAAGTGGCATGGTTACGCTTTAATAAACCCTTACCCCCAGAATTGCAGAATTGATTAGCTTTAAAAGCTTTTTAATCAAAAGCTGTAATAAGAACCCCCCCCCCAACTTGGTTGTCAGTGCCAGGATTAGGCTGTAGTAAAAAATAAAAAAAAACTGCATTGCTTGTCAATGGCATGCTAAGGCTATATAGTAAGAGCATGAACAAAAGCTTGTACCACAATTTTATTTATTTATTTATTTATTTATTTTTTAACTTTGTCCCTTTATTTAATTTAATAATTTTTTATCACTTTCTTTATAACTATTCTTATTTCAAAAAATGTAAACATCCCTTGTAATAGAAATAAGACATGACAGGTCCTCTTTATGGAGACATCTGGGGTCAATAAGACCCCAGATATCTCCTCTAGCCTGAAAAACATGAGATAAAAAAAACAAAACCCATCGATCTCTGCTTTCCAAGGGGTTTTTTTAATTGTTTGTTTTCTCTGCTTTCCTTTTTCTCTAACATTTCTTTTCCTCTCTGTCTCTCGGACACTCTTCCATTATCTTTACTCACCCTTACTGATATCAGCACCACAAATTAATAGGAAAACTATACCTTACTCTGAGAAGCAATCTCAACTTTTCACCCAGCTCTCAAGAATACACACTATTTTTGATGCTTGGTGTGTATTTATACAGTGCCTTGAAAAAGTATTCACACCCCTTAAAATTTTCAACATTTGGTCATGTTACAACCAAAAATGTAAATGTATTTTATTGGGATTTTTTGTGATAGGCCAACACAAAGTGGCACATAATTGTGAAGTGAAAGGAAAATGATAAATGGTTTTCAACATTTTTTACAAATAAACATGTGAAAAGTGTGGCATGCATTTGCATTCAACCCCCCTAAGTCAATACTTTGTAAAACCATCTTTCAATGCAATTGCAGCTGCAAGTCTTTTTGAGGATGTGTCTACTAGCTTTGCACATCTAGAGAGTGCCACTTTTGCCCATTCTTCTTTGCAAAATAGCTCAAACTCTGTCAGATTGGATGGAGAGTGTCTGTGAACAGCATTTTTCAAGTCACAGATTCTCAGTTGGATTTAGGTCTGGACTTTCACTGGGCTATTCTAACACATGGATAGGCTTTGATCTAAACCATTCCATTGTAGCCCTGGCTGTATGTTTAGGGTTGTTGTCCTGCTGGAAGGTGAACCTCTGCCTCGTATCAAGTCTTTTGCAGACTCTAATGCCGCGTACACACGGTCGTACTTTTCGTCTACAAAAGTCCAACGGACGCTGACGGACTAAAGCTGGCTGGTAATCCGATCGTGTGTGGGCTTCTCCGGACTTTCAACGTACTTTTTTAGCCTCAAATCCGACGTACTTTAGATTTGAAACATGCTTTAAAACTTTACGACGGACTCGAGTCTGGTCGAAAAATCCGCTCGTCTGTATGCTAGTCCGACGGACAAAAAGCCACGCTAGGGCAGCTATTGGCTACTGGCTATCAACTTCCTTATTTTAGTCCGGTGTACGTCATCACGTAAGAATTCGACTGACTTTTGTGTGATCGTGTGTAGGCAAGTCTGTTCGTTAGCAAGTCCGCCGCAAGTTCGTCGAAAGTCTGCCGGAAGTCTGTCGGAAGTCTGTCGAACAGGCTGTCTGACTTTTGTAGACGAAAAGTACGACCGTGTGTACGCGGCATTACAGGTTTTCTTCTAATGCCGCGTACACACGGTCGTACTTTTCGTCTACAAAAGTCAGACAGCCTGTTCGACAGACTTCCGACAGACTTCCGGCAGACTTTCGACGGACTTGCGGCGGACTTGCTAACGAACAGACTTGCCTACACACGATCACACAAAAGTCAGTCGAATTCTTACGTGATGACGTACACCGGACTAAAATAAGGAAGTTCATAGCCAGTAGCCAATAGCTGCCCTAGCGTCGGTTTTTGTCCGTCGGACTAGCATACAGACGAGCGGATTTTTCGACCAGACTCGAGTCCGTCGTAAAGTTTTAAAGCATGTTTCAAATCTAAAGTACGTCGGATTTGAGGCTAAAAAAGTACGTTGAAAGTCCGGAGAAGCCCACACACGATCGGATTACCAGCCAGCTTTAGTCCGTCAGCGTCCGTTGGACTTTTGTAGACGAAAAGTACGACCGTGTGTACGCGGCATAACATTGCCCTGTGTTTGGCTCCATCCATCTTCGCATCAACTCTGACCAACTTCCTTATCCCTGCTGAAGAAAAGCATCCCCACAAAAGCATCCCCACAAATGCTGCCACCACATTGTTTCATGATGGGGATGGTGTGTTCAGGGATATGTGCAGTGTTAGTTTTCTGTCACACATAGCGTTTTACTTTTAGGCCAAAAAGTCTGACTCATCTGACCAGAGCATCTTCCTCCTCATGTTTGCTGTGTTGTCCACATGACTTCTCGCAAACTGCAAACGGGACTTCTTATGGCTTTCTTTCAATAATGGCTTTCTTCTTGCCACCCTTCCATAAAGGCCAGATTTGTGGAGTGCATGACTAATAATTGTCATGTGGACAGATTCTCCCGCCTGAGTGGTAGATCTCTACAGCTTCTCCAGAGTTACCATGGGCCTCTTGGCTGCTTCTCTGATTAATGCTCTCCTTGTCCAGCCTGTCAGTTTAGGTGGACAGCCATGTCTTGGTAGGTTTGCAGTTGTGCCATACTCTTTCCATTTTCAAATGATGGATTGAACAGTGTTCTGTGAGATGTTCAAAGCTTGGGACATTTTTTATATCCTAACCCTGCTTCAAACTTCTCTACAACTTTATCCCTGACCTGTCTGTTGTGTTTCTTGGCCTTCATAATGCTGTTTGTTCACTAAGGTTCTCTAACAAACCTCTGAGGGCTTCACAGAACAGCTGTATTTATACTGAGATTAAATTTACACACAGGTGGACTTTATTTACTAATTAGGTAACTTCTGAAGGCAATTGATTCCACTAGATTTTAGTTGGCCATTTTTGCCCATTCTTCTTTGCAAAATAGCTCAAACTCTGTCAGATTGTATGGAGATTGTCTGTGAACAGCAGTCTTGCCACAGATTCTCATTTGGATTTAGGTCTGGACTTTGACTGGGCTATTCAAAGAAAAGGGGGCTGAATACAAATGCGCGCCACACTTTTCACATATTTATTTGTACAAAATTTGGAAAACATTTATCATTTTCCTTCTACTTCACAATTATGTGCCACGTTGTGTTGGTCTATTACATAAAATCCCAATAAAATAAATGTATGTTTTTGGTTGTAACATGACAAAATGTGGAAAATTTCAAGAAGTATGAATACTTTTTCAAGGCACTGTACCTTCGACCTGGACTTGTAAAACTCCCACAGTACATCAGGTATCTTGGAGAGCACCTTCAACAGAGCCCAGTACCTTAGGATCACATTAATGGCCAGCCTGCTTCATCCAATCTAGAAAACTGCATAAATAAGTTCTCTGAAGTACAACGTAAACAAAGACCCAAAAAGACTTTGAAAACCAAATGGATGTTTAAAGAAATCTTGTAGAAGTATTTTTGAAAGGGTTTTGCTTCACTCAGAAACAGAATACAGACATTAGCAAAACAACTGATGCTTGATGGGAGTAGGAAGAGTGATATCTACCTTGCTAACAACTTTGTTGCTAGTCTTGTATCAGAATTAACCAGGTGTCCCCTAATGAACGATAAAAAATAAAAAGTATTGTAGATACTGAATTAGAAATGCACTGAGCACCTTAAACACTCTTTAGAATTCTGAAGTGCCTCCACATGACAAATATCGATGAAAGTGAAAGATTCATGTTCCTGTGTGGAGGTGTACTGAGATCAGAGTGTCCATACAGACATTCCTCCAGTGCACTTGTTCTTTTGCCTGTGTTTGCAGCTGTCACACAGACAACACACCGGTGGGAGATTGTATCTGGGGGGGTGGAGCCTGATGGGGATTCACACACACTAGTTCCTAGGGATGAGCTTCGTGTTCGAGTCGAACCCATGTTCGACTCGAACATCGGCTGTTCGGTCGTTCGCCGAATTGCGAACGATATGGGCCGTTCGCGCCAAATTCGTGTGGCGCGTCACAGCCCATAATTCACTGCGGCATCGCAGTGCATTGCTGGCTGATGATTGGCCAAGCATGCACTATGACCCGCATGCTTGGCCAATCACAGCGCCGCCTGAACAGAGAGCCGTAATTGGCCAAAGCCAAGGAGGCTTTGGCCAATTATGGCTCAGGGGATTTAGTACACGCCCCACACTATATAAGGCCGCCTGCACGGCGGCCCTGTGTATTGTGTGTTCCGGTGTGCTGAGAGATAGAGAGAGAGACAGTGTCATTTGATTTGAGTTAGATAGATTAGGCAGAACAGTCAGTCAGTTAGCTGCACTTACAGTGTATTGTGACTATTTACATTTAGTGCAGTGCGTCCTGCTCACAGTGTTCAGCTAGATCCGTTCCTGTTATCTTCTAGACTATTTACATTTAGTGCAGTGCGTGCTGCTCACAGTGTTCAGCTAGATCCGTTCCTGTTATCTTCTAGACTATTTACATTTAGTGCAGTGCGTCCTGCTCACAGTGTTCAGCTAGATCCGTTCCTGTTATCTTCTAGACTATTTACATTTAGTGCAGTGCGTCCTGCTCACAGTGTTCAGCTAGATCCGTTCCTGTTATCTTCTAGACTATTTACATTTAGTGCAGTGCGTCCTGCTCACAGTGTTCAGCTAGATCCGTTCCTGTTATCTTCTAGACTATTTACATTTAGTGCAGTGCGTCCTGCTCACAGTGTTCAGCTAGATCCGTTCCTGTTATCTTCTAGACTATTTACATTTAGTGCAGTGCGTCCTGCTCACAGTGTTCAGCTAGATCCGTTCCTGTTATCTTCTAGACTATTTACATTTAGTGCAGTGCGTCCTGCTCACAGTGTTCAGCTAGATCCGTTCCTGTTATCTTCCTACTGACAGGCAGGCTTGTCTGGTTACAGTATATAAAGCTACCTGAAGAAAATTACAGGTGTTCTATTTGATCCTATTAGTACCACGGTCAGGCAGCTAGACTATTTACATTTAGTACAGTGCGTCCTGCTCACAGTGTTCAGCTAGATCCGTTCCTGTTATCTTCCTACTGACAGGCAGGCTTGTCTGGTTACAGTATATAAAGCTACCTGAAGAAAATTACAGGTGTTCTATTTGATCCTATTAGTACCACGGTCAGGCAGCTAGACTATTTACATTTAGTACAGTGCGTCCTGCTCACAGTGTTCAGCTAGATCCGTTCCTGTTATCTTCCTACTGACAGGCAGGCTTGTCTGGTTACAGTATATAAAGCTACCTGAAGAAAATTACAGGTGTTCTATTTGATCCTATTAGTACCACGGTCAGGCAGCTAGACTATTTACATTTAGTACAGTGCGTCCTGCTCACAGTGTTCAGCTAGATCCGTTCCTGTTATCTTCCTACTGACAGGCAGGCTTGTCTGGTTACAGTATATAAAGCTACCTGAAGAAAATTACTGGTGTTCTATTTGATCCTATTAGTACCACGGTCAGGCAGCTAGACTATTTACATTTAGTACAGTGCGTCCTGCTCACAGTGTTCAGCTAGATCCGTTCCTGTTATCTTCCTACTGACAGGCAGGCTTGTCTGGTTACAGTATATAAAGCTACCTGAAGAAAATTACTGGTGTTCTATCCCAGCTTAGTGCAGCTACAGGCAATTAGTATGTCTGGAAGGCCAAGAAGGAGAGGCAGACAATCACAAGCCAATAAGAGAGGGCAAGCAGGCTCTGTGTCTAGTGCTGGTCGTGGAGACGGTGCATCCTCATCAGCACGTGGCCATGGGACACGCTTGGCCTTTTTTTCGGCAGCTGGCCGTGTTGAGCCGCAACATGCGGAAGACTTGGTCGAGTGGATGACCAAGCCGTCCTCCTCATCCTCTCTCACCCAGGGTGCTTTGTCTGGCAAAGCAGCGGCCTCTTCCCTCAGCTCAATGTCATCAGTGACTCCTTCCCTAGCTCCACCATGTCCTCCTGAGGATTCCCTCGAACTGTTTGACCACAGTGTTGGGTACATGCTCCAGGAGGATGCCCAGCGTTTGGAAGGCTCTGATGATGATACTGAGCTCGATGAAGGCAGTAACATGAGCACGGACAGAGGGGGTGCCCAAGAAGGACAGCAATCTGGCAGTCATGCTCCCCCTGCTGCAGCATACTGCCAGGTTTGCTCCAGTGATGAGGAGGGAGGGGATGATGAGGTCACTGACTCAACGTGGGTGCCTGATAGGAGAGAGGAGGAGGAGGAGGAGGAGGCGGCACATCACCAACGAGGCAGGATGCCCTCCAGGGGCCAGCCTAAGGGCAGCACATTGACTGCATCACACCCCAAAGCTCCACATGTGCAGGGCGCTGCAGTCTCTGCGCGTTATTCAAAAAGTTCTTTGGTGTGGGCCTTTTTTGAGACCAGTGCATCAGATCGCACCGCTGCTATTTGCAACATATGTCTCAAGCGTATCTCGCGTGGCCAAAACATCTCCCGCTTGGGTACCACATGCTTGACCAGACATATGTTGACCTGCCATGCAGTTCGTTGGCAAGCGTATCTAAAAGACCCACACCAAAGAACAAAAAGGATCTCTCCTTGCTCCTCATCAGCTGAGATTTCCAACCCCACTAGACCTCCAGTCCTCTCTGAGACCTGCAGTGAGAGGAATGAAGGTGTAGAATTAGGTGTGTCACAGCCAAGTACTTGTGGGCAATCTGCTTTTGGTACACCGACGTCAGATTGTACCAGGCAAATTTCCCTGCCCCAGCTGTTGCACCGCCGAAAGAAGTTTGCTCCCAGCCATCCACATGCCCAGCGGTTGAATGCTAGCTTGGCAAAATTGCTAGCACTTCAACTGCTGCCTTTTCAGTTGGTAGACTCTGCCCCCTTCCGTGAGTTTGTGGAATGTGCGGTTCCTCAGTGGCAGGTACCCAAATGCCACTTTTTCTCACGGAAGGCGATTCCGGCTCTCTACAGGCATGTGGAAGGCAATGTCCATGTCTCGCTGGACAGGGCGGTCAGCGGTAAGGTGCATATTACCGCTGACTCATGGTCCAGCAGGCATGGACAGGGACGTTACCTAAGTTTCACGGCGCATTGGGTGACTCTGCTGGCAGCTGGGAAGGATGCAGGACAAGGTGCAGTAGTGTTGGAGGTTGTTCCGCCACCACGCCTCCAAAATGCTGATTGTGACACACCTCTCTCCTCCACCCCCTCCTCTTCTTCTTCCTCCATGGCCTCTTCCTCGGAACCAGCGGTGCTCCGTAGTCGTTCAAGGGGCTACGCAAGTACGCAGGCCAAAAGATGCCATGCGGTGCTTGAGCTGGTGTGCTTGGGGGACAGGAGCCACACTGGGGCAGAGGTTCTGTCAGCTTTGCAGGGGCAGGTTCAGAGGTGGTTGACGCCACGCCAACTTAAAGCAGGAATGGTGGTTTGCGACAATGGCACCAACCTCCTCTCTGCCCTCCGACAGGGACAAATGACCCATGTGCCCTGTTTGGCTCATGTCCTTAACTTGGTGGTGCAGCGGTTCTTGGGCAGGTACCCGGGCTTACAGGATGTCCTGAGGCAGGCCAGGAAAGTCTGTGTGCATTTCCGCCGGTCATATAATGCCAGTGCTCGGCTGACGGACCTCCAAAAGGAGTTTAACCTGCCCAAGAACCGCCTAATCTGTGACATGCCCACCAGGTGGAACTCAATGTTGGCCATGCTGCAGCGGCTGCACACGCAGCAGAGGGCCATCAATGAGTACCTGTGCGACTATGGCACCAGGACAGGGTCAGGGGAGCTTGGTTTTTTTTCCCCACGCCAGTGGGCCATGATCAGGGATGCATGCACTGTCCTGTCACCATTCGAGGAGGCCACAAGGATGGTGAGCAGTGACAGTGCATGCATCAGTGACACTGTCCCCCTTGTCCACCTGTTGGAGCACACGCTGCGTGGAATAATGGACAGGGCACTTGAGGCAGAACAGAGGCAGGAAGAGGAGGACTTCCTTAGCTCTCAAGGCCCCCTTTATCCAGACAGTGTTCCTGCGTGCCCGCCGATCACACAGGAAGAGGACGAGGAGGAGGAGGAGGAGGAGGAAGATTGTGTCAGTATGGAGGTGGAGCCTGGCACTCAGCATCAGCAGCAGTCTTTAAGGGATCAGTCCCAAGAAACACATGGACTTGTACGTGGCTGGGAGGAGGTGGCTGCGGACGTTGTCGTCCTTAGTGACCCAGAGGACTCCGGACCGAATGCCTCAGCAAACCTACGCTGCATGGCCTCCCTGATCCTGCAAAGCCTGCGTAAGGATCTTCGTATTCGTGGTATCAAGGAGAAGGACCAATACTGGCTGGCAACCCTCCTTGATCCACGTTACAAGGGTAAGGTTGCGGACCTTATCTTGCCATCGCAGAGGGAGCAGAGGATGAAACATCTTCGGGAGGCCTTGCAGAAAGGTCTGTGCAATGCGTTCCCAGAGACTGGGAGGTTACAAACTCCTGTTTCTGGACAACGTGTTGCTGAGGCTTCGGTCAGTCAAAGAAGGAGCGGTGGAGAAGGTGGCCGTCTGACCGATGCGTTCAGACAATTTTTTGGACCGCAGCCGCAAGGTATGATCGGTTCCAGCAACCATCGCCAGCGTCTGTTTTACATGGTGCAGGAATACCTAGGGGCAAGATCAGACTTGGACACCTTTCCCACCGAAAATCCTCTGGGTTACTGGGTCTTGAGGATGGATCACTGGCCAGAGCTTGCACAGTCTGCAATTGAGCTACTGGCCTGTCCTGCATCCAGCGTTCTTTCGGAACGCACATTCAGTGCTGCTGGAGGCGTGGTAACCGATCACAGGGTGCGTCTGTCCACCGACTCGGTCGATCGGCTGACCTTCATAAAAATGAATCAGTCTTGGATCACCACCAGCTACCAAGCACCTGATGCTGATGTAACCGAATATTTTTTTTTGAAATCTCAGATCCCTTCAAAGACTGCCTATGCTGATGCTGAGTGACTATCCCTGAGTAATTATCCTCTTCCTCCTCAATCATCACGCTGATAGCTTGTAAGAACATTTTTGGTTCTGGGCGCCACCACCAGTGCCTAAGGCACAATTTTTCAGTCCCTGTTTAACAGGGGCGTGTAATTACAATTTTTGATGTAATACTTTGCAGCAGGGCTCGTTCCTGCATTCCAACTAGAGTGTCTGTGAGGGGTTGCAGTGTTGTGGCACCAGCACCAGTGCCTAAGGCCCAATTTTTCTGCCCCTGTCTAACAGGGGCGTGTAATTACAATTTTTGATGCAATACTTTGCAGCAGGGCTCGTTCCTGCGTTCCAACTAGAGTGTCTGTGAGGGGTTGCAGTGTTGTGGCACCAGCACCAGTGCCTAAGGCCTAATTTTTCAGCTCCTGTTCAACAGGGGCATGTAATTACAATTCTTGATCTAATATTTCACAGCAGGGTCCTGTGAGGGCTTACAGTGTTGTGGCCACAGCAACACCTAAGGCCCAAATTTCTGCTGAGTATATAGGGCAGGACCCTACTTTCAAACATCTAACTTACAAACGACTCCTACTTGCAAACGGAAGGAGACAACAGGAAGTGAGATGAAATCTACCCCTAGAAAGGGAAATTCTCTCCTGTAAGAGTTAATATGGGAAAACAATTTCTCCTTTCCACTGATGCTTTCCAATCCTTGTTCCACAAAAAAACCCATATTTTCAAAAAACATTTATCATTGGGACAAAAAGTGAGGTGAAATCTTCTGAAGAGGAGGAAAGACAGCAAAACAAATGTCACAGGGGTGATAACCCTTCCCTATGTTTTCCAAAAAGCTTAAAAAAGATTTTTTGGCTGGAGCTAAACACGTTAAAAATGTACCCGTTCAAAATTACAAAGAGATTCTACTTAACAACAAACCTACAGTCCCTGTCTTGTTTGCACCGCCTGTATACTGCTGTTCAGAGTATATAGGGCCTTTCCTTATTTTAATTTGGGTGCGGGGTTCCCCTTAATATCCATACAAGACCCAAAGGGCCTGGTAATGGACTGGGGGGGTACCCATGCCGTTTGTCTCACTGATTTTCATCCATATTGCCATGACCCGACATGACATTAAACCCGCAAGCAGTTTTAAATGAGATTTTTTCCTTTAAAAATGACATTTGGTGCAGGGACTGTTCTAAACACGGGAAACACGCGCCACTTTACAGGCATACTATAGACACCCCCCAGGTACGATATTTAAAGGAATATTTCACTTTTTTTTTTTTACTTTAAGCATCATTAAAATCACTGCTCCCGAAAAAACGGCCGTTTTTAAAAGTTTTTTTTGCATGGATACATGTCCCCTGGGGTAGGACCCGGGTCCCCAAACCCTTTTTAGGACAATACCATGCAAATTAGCCTTTAAAATGAGCACTTTTGATTTTGAACGTTCGAGTCCCATAGACGTCAATGGGGTTCCAACGTTCGTGCGAACTTTCGGTCCGTTCGCAGGTTCTGGTGCGAACCGAACCGGGGGGTGTTCGGCTCATCCCTACTTGTTCCCCATCAGATCAATTTTTCTTGTAATTATTAGCAGACTGTGGGTGGATCCTTTACCAATAGACAGCCTGCTTTTAGTTATATAATTTGCCTATTACCTGCTGTCAATCGCAAAGCGAGAGCAGACCTGGTGGGAAACGAATGTCTCAGGTTCCTCATCAGATTCTAACGATTGCAGCATCTCTTGTTGCAAGGAGGCTGTCGGATGTGATGCTGACAGTGTCCTTAACAACCAGTGACAAGGAGGGGGTAGCAACCGCAAGTATGCCATTTTGCTACACTGTGTATAGGGACAGGCACTCTGCCTGTCTCTGTACCTTACATAAACTTACAGTTGGTCTTAATTACCACCAATTTTTTATCTATGAACTAGAGGTAAATATTTTTTAATTTGATGCATTAATAGTGCTGGTTTGTAAAAATGAAGCATGTATTTGTCATACTTGTCAGTAAGGTTACTAAAATGGATGGCAGGGTTTTTGAATCAGGCACAGGGCAGTTTATCCTCTTCATGACCAAGATCAAAACAAACCTTAAGGCCACTTTCACACTGAGGCACTGGGTGCATTGGTGGCCTAGTTTTAGTGGTGCTTTACCGTTAATTAAGTGGTGCTTTTTGACTTTTCAGCTTTATTTTAACCCCCGCTGGTGACCGAAAAACGGTTAAAAGCACAGCTGATGAAATGCTTTGCAGGCGCTTTGGCAGCGCTGGCCGTTGATTTGAATGGCAGGGGTGTTTTGAGAGAGCAGTATTTACCGCTCCTAAACCGCACCAAAAATGCTGCTTGCAGGACTTTTTTTTCCTGTCCTGCCAGCGCACTGCCCCAGTGTGAAAGCACTCAGGCTTTCACACTGGGGCTGCAGAAGAGGCAGTTTACAGGCGCTTTTCAGGTGCTATTTTTAGCGCAAAAATGCCTGTAAAACGCCTCAGTGTGAAAGTGGCCTGATGTTCAAACCCAATTTTTCAACTTTGACATGTGTTAGTAATACTGTTCTTATCATTACAAATAAGTGTATCCAGGTAGATTATACCTTGATTCTTTAGGACATACTTGGCTTTCATGTGGTGGTAAATGTTAATGGATATCTCCTGATCTTGTTTTATTAGTAAAGGAAAACTGGCCCAAAATAGTAAAAAAATAAAAATAGATTAAACTTTAGCTATATAATTCTACAAAATGGTGGTACCATATATGGGTAAATTAATACTGCCGCTAACTGATCTTTATAACTGCCACTGATACTAACTGCCACTGCCAAATTACACTGCCACTGATACTGACACAAACACTGGCACAAACATTAACTAAAATTTACGCTGCCGCTAACTGCCACTGACAATACCATGCTTCTACTAACTGATTCTTATGCTGCCACTAACTGACACTAACGATGACACTTTGATACTAACTGACATTTACACAGAAACTAGCAGACACTTACACTAACACTGACACTAACTGGCAATGTTAGTAAAGGTGGTGGTGTCTGTCTCTATGTGAGGATAGTACTCAAAGTGAGTGTGAAAGGGGACCTTGTGGATAGAGAGTGTTATGGTCCTGAAACATTATGGGGAGAGCTGCATATAGGTGTGTATACTTCAAAGTAAATTATTGGAGTTTGTTACAGGCCACCCAGTGTTAGTGAGGAGGTGTAGACACAGATAGAAAGGGTTGCAAGGTCTGGTATAGTGATTATAATGGGGGCTTTATATACTCTGACTGGTTTGATGACATTGATGGAACAGTAAAAGGGCGGAAATGTATAAACCTATTACAAGACAGTTTTTTGATACAGTTCATAGAGGCCCCACATAGAAATTATGCTCTGCTAGACCTATCAATCTCAAACAATTCAGATATTGTGTCAGGGCTGTGCTCAGCCCTTCCTTCTCTGAGCTGGCCGCTCAGCTGTCGGTTAATTGCTAATATAAAGAAACACTTGGGTAGCCTTGACCATAAAATGATTTAATTTGATGTAAGCTGTAAACAAACACATAGGCCTTTTGCTAGATAATTTTGAGTTTGTTATTGTGTATTCAAAGTAAAATGGGAAAGCTCAATTACTTCATGGGGATGGTATTAACATAAGCCCCAAATGTTCCACAATGGCTCAAAACTTAAGGAACATTTAGAAAAAATAAAGGTGAATAAAGTTTAGCTTACACCCAAGGGTCCTCAAGGAGCTGAGCTCTGTTATATCTTAGACTTTTTAATGACTTGCATGGTACCTTTTGGTTGGTGTAAGGCCAATGTGATGCCTATATTTGAAAAGGGATCAACGTCTTTACCAAGTAATTACAGACCAGTTAGTTTAACATCTATAGTTGGAAATATACTTGAGAATTTAAGGACCATATAGAAGAGTTTTTGCTACAAAATAATATTTTAAGCAATAATCAGTATGGATTCACAAACTTAATACCTTATTCATAAATGATACAGGGTCTGGGATTAAGAATCCCATATCAGTGATTGCAGATGGCACCAAGCTGCGCAGTGGAATTACTTCCCTACAGGAGGCTGATGCTGCCTCTGTAGTCACAGCCAGCATTTGGATACCAATCTGTACAATCGTTGCATCACAGGCAGACCCGATTAGGATTCTTCTCCAATAGCACACTGCAGCAGCCCTGAGGAAGGGGGGGGCTTGTCCCCCCAAAATGCATTGGCTTGATTTTATTGCTACTACCCTAAATAAAACGTATTTTCAAACCCCAGTCTACTGGACATCGAGCACTTTTTTACATCCACTTTTCTAGAGTCCCTACATGATGTATTCAACTTACAAGCTGACCTCAATGCCCTATTTAATGGTGAAGCGATGTGGCAAATGAGGTTTAATGTTGATAAATTTAAAGTTATGCACTTGGGGGGCTAAAACCATGCTTGCATTATACATACTAGGAGGAGAACAGCTGGGGGAGTCAATGGTGGATGATCTGGGTGTTCTGGTAGATCACAAACTTAATAATAGCATGCAATGAAACCTGGATGCATTCCTAAATGCACAAAATCTAACTGGAAATTAAAGTGGTCCTAAAGCTTTAAGGATTTTACCTTAAAGGGGTTGTAAACCCTCATGTTTTTTCACCTTAATGCATCCTATGCATTAAGGTGAAAAAACTTCTAACAGTGACTGGCCCACCTAGCCCCACCCTGTTTTTCTCACCTGAGCTGTTCGTTCACTCGGCGGAGAGGCACTCTTCCTTTGTGATTGGGGTTCTCAGCTCTTGATTGGATAGATTGATAGCAGCACAGGTGACTGCTATTACGGCAGTCAAAAACAGCACAGGGAATTGGGTCTCCCCACAACCTTGACGTAAGGTACTCCATAGCGTAATAAGTCCGAACAGTCAATTTATTAAAAAAGAATTGCACTTACAGGAACTCGGTGAAAAACCAGCATAATCTCGTGGTATAAATGAACATCGCCGTTTATACCACGGCGCCAATCCCCAGACGACGTCCTATTGTGACGAAACGCGTAGGGAGGAGCCTACAACATCACCACGTCCATTCTCGTGTTGGGCTTTACACGAACCTAGGAAGCGGAGGTAACAGACGGAGACGCCGATGTTCATTTATACCACGAGATTATGCTGTTTTTTCACCGAGTTCCTGTAAGTGCAATTCTTTTTTAATAAATTGAATGTTCGGACTTATTATGCTATGGATTGTCTTCTTGTTTTCTATCCTTGAGAACCATCTGCTGCTTACGAGTACCTTACGTCAAGGTTGTGGGGAGACCCAATTCCCTGTGCTGTTTTTGACTGCCGTAATAGCAGTCACCAGGATCTGGTAAGCGCATTTGATATTCCACCTTGGGTGTGAAGAGATATAGAAGACTCCCCCATTTGCATCTTTATCTTCTTTATTTTGGCACTTTTTTCTTTTCCATCACAGACTTTCTACCCAGTTTTGTGGACTTTATTTTTTGGGGTGACTTCACCTTTTTTATATATTTTTTCCTTTTCCACATTTGGTATTCATTTACTTTTTTGTTATTAGTGTTCACTTTTACATGATATATTGTAGAGTATTCGTGTTCATTTCTATATGTTACATTGTATAGATATTTATTTGTTATATCACTTTTTAGTGCTGCATCCTTTTTATATAATTTTTACTGTGAGGTTTGGAGACTAGATCTTGGTGCTGGCTGCTTTGGTTTCATCACTCATATTAATTTTTCATCATCCTTTGAGCGCAGCTTTTACATTTGTTTTTCTCATCACCTTTAGTCTCCTATCTGATCCTTTCCCATTATCTAATGGTACGCGACAAGGATGCCCTCTTTCCCCAATAATTTTCTCATTCATTATAGAACCTCTGGCACAAAGTATCAGGTCCAATGAAGCTATCAAAGACATTAGAATAGGTAATGAAAACCATAAGATTGGACTCTTTGCCGACGATATAATACTGACTTTATCTAAACCAGCAGACTCTATACTAGAACTTAAAAAGCTAATGCACAATTTTAGTCAAGTCTCCTTTTATAAAATCAACACAAATAAATGCTTCGCTTTAACAGTTCACTTACCCACAGAAGAACAGAATACTATCGAACATATGTTCCCCTGTAATTGGGACCCCCCCCCATCACTCACCTATCTTGGTGTGCAACTCACCTCCTCTTCTGCTAAGCTATACCCTAGCAATTACCCTCCCCTACTTGCGAATATAGAAGAAGAGATGGTCCAAATTGGCAAACTGCACATATCATGGATGGGGAGAATAGCTGCATATCAAATGCAGATCTTACCCAAACTCCTATACCATTTTAGAACACTACCCATACCTATCCCCCAATCATTCTTTACACAATTGGCGAAAATTCTAAATAAGTTTATTTGGGCAGGTAAAAAACCCAGAATTGCACTGAATCATCTGTACAAACCCAAACACTTAGGTGGGGTAGGACTTCCCAATGCCTACATTTATTATCAAGCAGCTATATTAGAACAAACTCGATACTGGTTCTCATGTCAAACCGACAATAGATGGTCTGAAATAGAACAAGAAATTACCCCCGGCCATAATCTCCCAGCACTGGCATTAGCCGCCGGTATACATCATAGACCTACTACACCACAGTACCCCACTATACAAGCCTCTTTAACGGCGTGGTCTTCTATGCTACGACAACCATTTATGGATACAACAATGCAAGAAATACATATCCCATTAGCAACGTATGAATATCTGATCCCAAACATCTCGACCCAAACTTTTCAAAGGAACGGGGAACACTTCCTTACACCTGACCTACAGGGACAGGAAACACTGGAAAGATACCAATTGTTTCAAATTAAGCACTACATTAAATCTAATACTCCTTGAACACTAAAAATTCCCCAAATACTTTGGCACTATCTATTAAGCAAAAACCCGGGGAAACACAAGGGAATATCTCTATTCTACAAATTCGCTACCCCCCTATACATGCAGACTAAGGTGCCCAATATGAGAAAGTGGGAACAGGAACTAAACAAAGAATTCCCATTGCACCAATGGCATCTAGCTGTAAAAAGCAATGGTAAATCTTCAGCTTGCATAGATCATTGGGAAAACGCACAGAAGATACTGCACAGGTGGTATCTTACACCTCTACGCATCAATAAAATGAATCCGAACATTCCACCATTCTGCTGGCGGAACTGTTACAACACAGGTACCTTGCTACACATTTTGTGGAGCTGTAAGATAATAAAACAATTCTGGCAGGAAGTAGCTTCCATCATTCACACAATCACAAAGACTACGGTCATGCTTAACCCTGAACTTGCCCTCCTAAGCCTGGGCATAGAAAACTTTCCTCACTTGACGAGAAAGGTTGTTATTAATATACTATTTGCAGCACGTATATCAATAGCAAGAGTATGGCGCTCTCAAACAACCCCAAAAATTGAGGAAGTAATTTCCAGAGTGAATGCCCACTACACAATGGAAAAAATGCTTGCGTATAAGGAAAGAAGAACCCAGGCCTTCCATAAACACTGGGATGTCTGGAAATCTTCTCAGTTTGCTCCCTCTCACTTGTGAAATGTGAATTGTTTTTCATGATATGTAGTCAAACAACTAGGCAGATAGTGGTTTAAGACTTTAAATAAGTAGAGAAATTGATAAGTAAGCCAATAAACAAATAACAATTCCAGAAGTAGTCACATCAGCAGAACCTAGACAGATTTTAATAAGTTGTGACTACACTAAAAAGTATGTGTTTTATGTTATTGTTATAATAAGACAGTATCATTGTTTGAAGTTTTTAAGATAGTTATCTACAAAGTAAAAATTAAGCATATCTTGTAAGCAGCCACTAGTGACCCTCACTAAGGTCGCTAGAGAGCTACTTTGCTCAAGACAATCAGAGGTTCCTGCTCACAGTATGTACCCAGTAGGGGTGACAGGTCCTACCTCCTGTTGAGGTCATAAGCTACGTAGATATGGGTGGCTCAGTTGGAAATATCTCTTTGTAGAATTACGTCTGACATTCATCATTCACCCTGCTATGTAATTTGTTGTAAATAAAGCTTCGTATTTTATGTATTTAATGCAACTTTACAATAAAAATCTATGGTTAAAAAAAAATAAAACAAATAAAAATGTAGACCTGAGGATAGGGTTTGAACTGGCAGTGCAAACCAGGGTGGACTGGCTATGAGGGAGGAGTGGTGGCTGAGAGTCTGGTGTCTGATGGGTGTTGCCGGGGAAAGGGACCAGTAAAGGGGAGGGATAAGGAAGGGTAGGAGCAAGAAACAAAAACATCACATAACAATGGAGGAACTTCTCTTTTTTCCACATAGAGTCACTGTTCAGGCCAGCTTACCCTAACGGTCCAGTCGCTGTAGTGGATGCTCGCCCTGGATGACTCGGCGTCAACTGCTGCAACGGAGGACCTCACATGGGAGCAGGATCAGGAGGAGGCCATACAAAGTGAGGCTATAGGAGGTGATGCAGAGATCTGGTTTGCCAAAACTTTTGCAGGATAACGGTCTTGTCATTGTAGTTTAGGTACTTCGCTATTATCGGGCGAGGGGTCTTGTGATCAGGGGCGAATGCTCCCATGCGGTGGGCCCGCTCTACCGTATAAGGGCCGGGGAGGCCTAAGGCCTCTTGGATGCGTCTGGCGCAGAATTCCGCGATGGATGAGGACTGTAGTGATTCTGGGACCCCCACGAATCTCAGATTGCTCTTTGTGGATCTGTTCTCTAAATCGTCCAGTTTTTAGAGTATGTACTGATTAGTTTTATCCTGTGCTTGTTCTGTAGCTTGTGCCTGATATACTTCTTCCTCCAGGCTTGAAAGGCAGTGTTCCACCTCATGAAGTCTAGTTGAATGTTCTCCTAATTGTGCCTTGACTTGCCTCATCCCCACATCTACCGCTTTTTCCACTGAGGTGGTTATCATGGGGGATAGGAGAGTTGCGACAGCCTGAGCTATACGGTCCATATTGTTATCCCCCTGGTATGGGGAGGAGGAGGCAGGATGCAGGGGGAGAGGGGTTTGAAGTGAGGAGGGGGGCTATATGTCCGCTCACCTCCATGGCTGATTCGTCCGTCGCAATGTGCAGGAGGGCCAAGACCGGGGCCTCGATTTGCGGCTGGGCCGGTTGATTTGTTGCGGCCACGTGTGAGCGCGTGCTGATTTTCTCCACAAATCGGTCCATAGGATAGTGTGAGGGGGGCCCCAATGTGACTTCTGGCAGCAGGAGGGGGGTGAGCATGCATTTTTTAAGTCCTGTTATGTGCCTCTATGTCCGTGAAGGCCGAGACCGGAGCCTCAATTTGCAGCTGGGCCGGGCGGAATGTTGCGGCCGTGTGTGGACCTGTGCCGTTCTTTTTTTTTGCCACCGATCGGTCCGTAGGGGGGTGTGAGGTCCCCGATAGGGTTGCAGGCAGCAGGAGGGGGGTCAGGCGGCTATTTTTGAGCCCTTTTCCATGGCGGGAGGGCCGCGTAGGCCGAGACGGGGGCCTCGATTTGCGGCCGGGTGAGGCCGCCATGTAAGAAGCCGGTAGATGTAAATCGTTAGGTCCATGGGAGAGCAGGAAATACCTGAGAAGAGCTGCCGGCGTCAAGAGGGGATTGGGCAGGTATTTGTATGCCGATTTGCTGATCGTGGTGTGGGAGCTGTGAGGAGGCTCAGCTACTCCATGCGGTGCCGGAACCGGAAGTCTGCTTCTGGCTCTTAATGAGACACCTAATTTGCTATAGGAACCGAACGAAGAGACCATTCTTGAGAAAGGTGTCCATTATGGGATTCTAGAAATTCTCTTGAATTCTTTAAAGTGCGGGGGCTGATGGATGGTATTTTCACATCAAAATTTGATTTTGACTTGGAGGCTCGTAATTGTTTTACTGCATCTTACAATAGTTTAGATGCTCTAAAGACAATCTCTGGGGATGGGTTGGGACCAGGTACTTGATCCTGCTCCACCTACCTACTTATCCTGTAAAGGAATAGCCTTTCAGGATTGCAAGTACCAGTGCTGGCTCTGATTGTCCTTGATAGGCAGAGGATAGAATACAAGAGAAACTTGTTTAAATTGAAACTGACATTTCAAATGTATAACAAAAATTACAGGCAATATTTTTTACTTGTGCGTGATTTGGGAAATTATGTCCGCAAAACAAAATAAATTAAAAAAAGACCCCTTACTGCAAGTTAAAACACTTCATTAGAAAGGAAAAATGTAATATTGCACAAGGATGGAACTCTAATGCCGTGCACACACGGGCAGACTTTTCGACCGGACTGGTCCGACGGGACCAATCTGTCGGACAATCCGACCGTGTGTGGGCTTCATCTGACCTGCAGTGGACTTTTTTGGTTGAAAATCAGATGGACTTTAGATTTGGAACGTTTCAAATCTTTCCAATGGACTTGAGTCCGGTTGAAAAATCCGTTCGTCTGTATGCTAGTCCGACGGACAAAAACCGACGCTAGGGCAGCTATTGGCTACTGGCTATCAACTTCCTTATTTTAGCCCGGTTGTACATCATCACGTAAAAATCCGTCCAACTTTGGTGTGATCATGTGTAGGCAAGTCCGTTAGTTCGAAAGTCCGTCGGAAGTCTGTCAAAAGTCCGTCAGAAAGAGCTTCGGACCTTTGATGCCGAAAAGTCCGCCCGTGTGTACACAGCATAAGAAACAGGCAATTTACTTTAAAATATCTCTGTTGAGGTATTCCACATAAGTCAAAGAATATTAAAAATACATTTTAGTATATACAGTTGCAATAAAAAGTAGGTGAACCTTTTTGGAATGATATGGATTTCTGCACAAATTGGTCATAAAATGTGATCTGATCTTCGTCTAAGTCACAACAATAGACAATCACAGTCTGCTTAAACTAATAACACACAATGAATTAAATGTTACCATGTTTTTATTGCACACACCATGTAAACATTCACAGTGCAGGTGGAAAAAGTGTAAACCCTTGGATTTAATAACTGGTTGAACCTCCTTTGGCAGCAATAACTTCAACCAAACATTTCCTGTAGTTGCAGATCAGACATGCACAACAGTCAGGAGTAATTCTTGACCATTCCTCTTTACAGAACTGTTTCAGTTCAGCAATATTCTTGGGATGTCTGGTGTGAATCGCTTTCTTGAGGTCATGCCACAGCATCTCAATCGGGTTGAGGTCAGGACTCTGACTGGGCCACTCCAGAAGGCGTATTTTTTTCTGTTTAAGCCATTCTGTTGTTGATTTACTTCTATGCTATGGGTCGTTGTCCTGTTGCAACACCCATCTTCTGTTGAGCTTCAGCTGGTGGACAGATGGCATTAAGTTCTCCTGCAAAATGTCTTGATAAACTTGTGAATTCATTTTTCCTTCAATAATAGCAATCCGTCTAGGCCCTGATGCAGCAAAGCAGCCCCAAACCATGATGCTCCCACCACTATACTTCACAGTTGGGATGAGGTTTTGATGTTGGTGTGCTGTGCCTCTTTTTCTGCACACATAGTGTTGTGTATTTCTTCCAAACAACTCAACTTTGGTTTCATCTGTCCACAGAATATTTTGCCAGTACTGCTGTGGAACATCCAGGTGCTCTTGTGCAAACTGTAAACGTGCAGCAATGTTTTTTTTTGGACAGCAGTGGCTTCCTCTGTGGTATCCTGCCATGAAATCTGTTCTTGTTTAGTGTTTTATGTATTGTAGATTCGCTAACAGGGATGTTAGCATATGGCAGAGACTTTTGTAAGTCTTTAGCTGACACTCTAGGATTCTTCTTCACCTCATTGAGCAGTCTGCGCTGTGCTCTTGCAGTCATCTTTACAGGACGCCCACTCCTAGGGAGAGTAGCAGCAGTGCTGAACTTTCTCCATTTATAGACAATTTGTCTTACCATGGACTGATGAACAGCAAGGCTTTTGGAGATACTTTTATAACCCTTTCCAGCTTTATGCAAGTCAACAATTCTTAATCGTAGGTCTTCTGAGAGCACTTTTGTACGAGGTATCATTCACATCAGGCAATGCCTCTTGTGATAAGCAAACCCAGAACTGGTGTGTTTTTTATAGGGCAGGGCAGCTGTAACCAACACCTCCAATCTCATCTCATTGATTGGACTCCAGTTGGCTGACACCTCCCTCCAATTAGCTCTTAGAGATCTCATTAGTCTAGGGGTTCACATACTTTTTCCACCTGCACTGTGAATGTTTACATGGTGTGTTCAATAAAAACATTTAACATTTAATTCTTTGTGTGTTATTAGTTTAAGCAGACTGTGATTGTCTATTGTTGTGACTTGATGAAGATCAGATTATATTTTATGACCAATTTGTGCAGAAACTCATATAATTCCAAAAGGGTTCACATACTTTTTATTGCTATAGATCTTCTTCTTAGGTAGGTTCCTATCTAATCCACCTCACATATTCATAATTGTCTTAAACTGGGTGCACATGGGCCAAAACTGGCTGAACACAGTCGGTTCAGCAGGAAATGGACAACTTTCGGCCCATGTGTACAGCTCCTTGTCCAACAGAAGCCAGTCCCAAAATTGGCTTCTGTCAAACGAGCATGCTGGAGAACCAGCATCTAATCAATGCTGGAGGCCAATGGCTGTGAGCACTAATCAGTGTGTTCTGGCGGGGAGGCAGTCCCCCTGTCAGAACACATTAGCTCAATGGAGAATTTGGCACATCAAATATCGGATGTGTTAGTAGAGCAATCTGTAAGTTTTTTGTTCAGCCTGCTGGGTTGAACAAAAAAAAAAAAAAACTTCCTGTGTATACCCAGCACATTTGATGACTTGATGAATGTGGTTTTAAAGTACTTGAAAGTACAAATTTGTTAGAATTTAACCTTCAATTTTGGAATGAATGTAATTTCTGAAAGGAAAAACTACATAAACTGTTAGAAATTCTTTTGTTTGAGAAAAAAAATGTCCATCCTGCTCTGGATTTTCTCACTACTATGGTCAAAAGCCAACATTGACTTGACCCCCATTAACAATTACAAAATCAAATGAATGTTCTTTAAACAAAAACTTTTGAACAGTTTTTTTACTAGTGCGTAGCTAGCTTTAGTGTTAGGATGTACGGTACAAATGTGGTAACTGTAATTACTGAAACAGTAATTTCAAGGTCATTGAATGATCAGCATCTGCTTTAATTCAAAAGACAGGCACATAACACCTCACTGCTTTGTGAAATCTCCACAGCTCTAAATGCAACTTTTTTTAATCCTAGCAGCTTTTTGTGGAGCATGACATGCATTTGCTTACACGATGACAACATTAATTTGCATTCCTGCTGAGATACTATAGATTTTTACCATGAATGTACATATACCAGTTTGTCAGCCTGAAAGATTTCGACATGCTTTGATTTCAGTTTGAATTACAAAGACTCGAGTTCAGAATATATGTCCATTCAGTAATATGCTGAGTGATGCTTTTATGCAGAGCAGGCAATGTCCCCCAAAGAAAGACATTTGCAATGGCACATTTTAAGTTTTCGGAATAGATTTTATTGACAGGTATATGAGACATCATGCAGCTGATTTTTTTTTCTTGTGAGTGTCTAAAAATACAACTATGGACATACAGTATACAAAAGAATTATAGTGTATAAAATAATGTATCAAAAATAAATTAATTGCAATATATATAAAATGTATAAATAGTTACTATGAAAAACATTCTTTATTACAACAAAAAATTTAATTTTCTTTTAAAGTTAAGAATCAGTGTGCTTTTTTTTGCATTCCCCTTTTTCTCTATTGCCCTTCTTTTCCTCGCGGCCGCGCCGGACCTGTGTGAACTGACTCCATTGAGAGCCAGTCACACTCGCATGTCATGGGAATGGATGCAGGGAAACCACATCCAATTCACATGTGTGTGAACCTGGCCTGAATCATGCAAAGAAATCAGAGTAAGCAATTTCAGTATTGGGGAGGAACCTGTACAACTGTGCAAGACTGATAGTAAGAATGGGAGTTTAACGCCTTGCAAAAATTCCCTTGCAAATTGAATCACAGTTTTCCTTTAGTAATTTGACCCCAATGTACATAGCAACATTAAATAACATTCTATATCAATTATAACATAAAGAAAATGTTTAAATTAGCATGAGTGACATTGGATGAGTACTGGATTATTTTATTATACAGTACATACAGGCCAATATAATAAAAGCCTAATGTTTTCCTTTGAATTCAAAGGTTAACTCTCTGTGTTCATCAGGGAAATACTTCTATTAAGGCTGATTTTGTAGAAATGTATGACTGTGAATGTTAATGCAACTAAATCCCCTAAAGGAGCTCCATTGCCACAGCATTGTATGAATTTTCAACTTTGACCCCTCTCCATGAACAATACAATGCCATTCAAGGATATTTCAATCCCCCGATGCATCCCATGTAATGAAAAATACACTCCAATTGTGACACACATAATGAGGGAGTGGTGACAGGTGCTCAAAGATTACCCTAAAAGTAGCAAAGGATGTTGTTTGATTCAGCCCTCTTAAATCCAACTAAAATAACATTTCCATGGATGTATATTATGTGAAGTTTCTCAATAAGGTTTGATTGAATTTGATTGTTTGAATTTGATGAGTGTCTGTTTTTTTCATTCAGTGAAACACACAGGTACACATCTTTAGAGTGAATGCTAGGAGTTATACAAACCTATTGATCAAATATAATAAAAAATAAAAATCACAAATAAAATAAATCTGCATAACTAAAAGCTGTGAATAACGCTTTTAAAGTGCAGACATAGAATGTGGTCCCACGTGATTCTGATGTCAATTAAAGTGCATATACTGTATTAACATCCTATATAAAGTGCATGAATGACAAAAAGTCCATCAATAGTACCAAAAGTCAATATAAAGACTAATTTCAAACATGCTCTTGCAGTCCATGCAGATGTGATTTGCCTTTTGCACACACCCTCTCCCCCTATGTGGTTAAACTATCAAGGGATTAATATGACACACAATGGCGGTAGCCGAGTACATATAACTAAAAATAGTGGGGGGAAGGGGGTGGGTTGGGGTTTCCTGAGAGGGGGAACTTGGTGGTGGTAGTTAATGTTTCACAACAAGTTCAGGTATTAGTCCATGTAAGGATAAAATGATGCTGAATAAATGGAAGGCAGCCAGTCTATAAAAGCTAGAAGAAGCTCTGGAACAATAAAAAAGAAAGAAGGACGGCACCCTCTAAGTGCAGCATGTATGTTAAAAATATTTATTACAATAGATAAAAACACTCACATTTGAGTTGCTAAAAACCAGCATGTAAAGTAGTTTCATCCGCATGCTCTCGGGGAATGTGGGTGTCACGGGCCAGTGGGGGGGGTTCCTGGGATGTGAGTCCTGTGACCTGGGTCCTGGTAGGTGTTCCGGTGGTGCCGAGGGTCCTCAGTGCCTCCGGGCGGCCAGGATATCAGTCATGGATCCTCCGTGGAGCGCCGTGCTGACCTGCGTCTTCACTTCCGGGAGCGGGGTGTGGGGGGCGGTGCTTCGCGTTCGGAGCATGCATGCCCCTTCATCAGGCTATGCTGGTGGCCATATTCAGTGTGAGAATTTATACCATAGGCAATGGGAGAGGTAATTGAGAGGAGGGCGGGACTATGTATAATGATTGGGCGCATAGGTAACCATAGAGAGGGGGTGTACACAATGTGGAAGGGGAGTGAAGGGAGATGGGGAGTGGGCGGGGCGGGGAGTGAGGAGGGGGGGGAGAAGATATGCAAATGAGCATGTTGTGGTAAGAACATATATGTGTGTATATGGATCGTGGGGTAAGGAGAAGGCGGTCTATATGAAGAGGAATGTTGTATTGATCATAGTGGACAGGAACAAAAAAAAAAAAAAAATATATATATATATATATATATATATATATATATATATATATATATATATATATATATATACACACATATCTATATATATATACATAATACACTTAAATATATATGGGAAGGGAATACAAAAATGCAGAAAATGGTGTATAATTAAATAGGTATATAATTATAGGGAGAGATTGGTGGTATATATGAGAAGAAATGATGCAATGATGGAAAAGGAATAAAACATGTACAATGTATATACGTGTGTAAACACAAAGAACCATTTATAAAGGATCCTTTCACACACACATACACATATATCCACATTTAAATGACGTGTAAGATTGAGACAAAAGGAGGGGGGGAGTGTGTTTCCAGACGGGTATTTGGGAATGAGAGGAATGTTATGGGAAATACTGGGAAATAAATAAAAGTAAAAATAATAAAAATATATAGAAATATAAATAAAAATAAAGATAATATATATATATATATATATATATATATATATATATATATATATATATATATATATATATATATATATATATATATATATATATATATATATAAATAAAAATCAGGAAATTAAATATAAAAATTTAAATAAAAATAAATATAAAAATATAAATAAAAATGGTATGTGTTATACACTAGGGCTATGTGAATAGGGGTAATGGGTGGGAGACAGGTATACACTCAAACTAGTGTACGGGTGTACCACGTAGACTGTAAATTAATGGGGTAGTGACTAGATGATGGATAAAACAATAAATGAGACAACAGGTAGGACAATGGATGAAACAATACGTGGTGAATTGAGATGAGATGATGTGATGAGGCATAGATATGGTTGGGGTCACAGCAAAATGTTATTTTCAATGCCTTCATTGAGGCCTCCTGGTGATAAAGTGTCCAGTATGTATATCCAGTAGTTTTCTCTTTCACACAACCTTTTTTAGCATTCAGCGGTAGGGAGGGTGGGTGGAATAGACTCAATAACCCACACGCGTAGCCCTGAAGATGTTTGTCCATGATGTTCTTTAAAATGTCTTGGTACACTATGCTTGTCAATGCCCTTCTCTACAAGGTTACGATGCTCACCAAACCTTTTGTGGAGTGGGCGTATAGTGCGGCCTACGTATAGTAGGCCGCAGGGGCATGTGAGGCAATAGACCACATAATCTGAACCACAATTGAAGAAGTCGGGGATGACATATAGTTTACCCTTATGATGGAAGTCTTTTTGCCTATGTGTAACATGGGTGCATGTGAGGCAGAGGGGCTTCCTACATTGATACATGCCTTTGATGTTAAAGAAGGTTAACAGGGCACTGGCGGTGGGGCGTGCTGTTTTCACTTTGCTTGGTGCTATTTGGGCCTTTATATTCTTAGCCCGTCTGTAGGTGACCAGTGGTTTATCACTTATGGTGGGTTTTAGATGCGGATCCCCACGCAGAATGGAACAGTGTTTGGTGAAGATCTTTTTCATTTGCTTAAATCTGTTGTGGTATTGTGTCACAAATCTGACGGGTTGGGTAGTGTCGTCTGTACTGGTTTGTCTCTTGTCCTTCGCGTTTTCACTGAGATAGTATTGGAAGGCATCTTCTATGATGTGGTCTGGGTAAACCCTTGTCTTTGAATTTGGCTTTGAGTAGTAGGCCGTGTGTTTCATGGTCCTGTAGGCGCGTGCAATTATGTTTTAGGTGGCAGAACTGGCTTTTTGGGATGTTTTTAACCCATCGTGGGTGATGGCAACTGTTAAAGTGTAGGTAAGAATTCCCTAAGGTGGATTTTATATAATTTTCATAGTGGAAGAGTTCCAGATCCAAAAAGGCCAGTTTGTTATTTTCTGTGACTGATGTAAATGATAGACCCATGGAGTTGTTGTTGCAGTGTTGGACGAAGGGTAGGATGCGTGAGGATCCGCATCTAAAACCTACCATAAGTGATAAACCACTGGTCACCTACAGACGGGCTAAGAATATAAAGGCCCAAATAGCACCAAGCAAAGTGAAAACAGCACGCCCCACCGCCAGTGCCCCGTTAACCTTCTTTAACATTAAAGGCATGTATCAATGTAGGAAGCCCCTCTGCCTCACATGCGCCCATGTTACACATAGGCAAAAAGACTTCCATCATTAGGGTAAACTATATGTCATCCCGGACTTCTTTAATTGTGGTTCAGATTATGTGGTCTATTGCCTCACATGCCCCTGCGGCCTGCACTATACGCCCGCTCCACAAAAGGTTTGGTGAGCATCGTAACCTTGTAGAGAAGGGCATTGACAAGCATAGTGTACCAAGACATTTTAAAGAACATCATAGACAAACATCTTCAGGGCTACGCGTGTGGGTTATTGAGTCTATTCCACCCACCCTCCCTACCGCTGAACGCTACAAAAGGTTGTGTGAAAGAGAAAACTACTGGATATTAGGGATGAGCCGAACACCCCCCTGTTCGGTTCGCACCAGAACATGCGAACAGGAAAAAAGTTTGTTCGAACACGCGAACACCGTTAAAGTCTATGGGACACGAACATGAATAATCAAAAGTGCTAATTTTAAAGGCTTATATGCAAGTTATTGTCATTAAAAGTGTTTGGGGACCCGGGTCCTGCCCCAGGGGACATGAATCAATGCAAAAAAAGTTTTAAAAATGGCCGTTTTTTCAGGAGCAGTGATTTTAATAATGCTTAAAGTCAAACAATAAAAGTGTAATATCCCTTTAAATTTCGTACCTGGGGGGTGTCTATAGTATGCCTGTAAAGGGGCGCATGTTTCCCGTGTTTAGAACAGTCTGACAGCAAAATGACATTTTGAAGGAAAAAACACATTTAAAACTACTCGCGGCTATTGCATTGCCGACAATACACATAGAAGTTCATTTATAAAAACAGCATGGGAATTCCCCACAGGGAAACCCCGAACCAAAATTAAAAAAAAAAAATTATGTGGGAGTCCCCCTAAATTCCATACCAGGCCCTTCAGGTCTGGTATGGATATTAAGGGGAACCCCAGCCAAATTTTTTTAAAAAAAAGACGTGGGGTTCCCCCTAAATTCCATACCAGACCCTTCAGGTCTGGTATGGATTTTAAGGGGAACCCCGCGCCAAAAAAATAAATAAACGGCGTGGGGTCCCCCCAAAAATCCATACCAGACCCTTATCCGAGCACGCAACCTGGCAGGCCGCAGGAAAAGAGGGGGGGACGAGAGTGCGCCCCCCCCTCCTGAACCGTACCAGGCCACATGCCCTCAACATTGGGAGGGTGCTTTGGGGTAGCCCCCCCAAAACACCTTGTCCCCATGTTGATGAAGACAAGGGCCTCATCCCCACAACCCTGGCCGGTGGTTGTGGGGGTCTGCGGGCGGGGGGCTTATCAGAATCTGGAAGCCCCCTTTAACAAGGGGACCCCCAGATCCTGGCCCCCCCCCTGTGTGAAATGGTAAGGGGGTACTTACCCCTACCATTTCACTAAAAAACTGTCAAAAATGTTAAAAATGACAAGAGACAGTTTTTGACAATTCCTTTATTTAAATGCTTCTTCTTTCTTCCTTCATCTTCTTCTGGTTCTTCTGGCTCTTTTGGTTCTTCCTCCGGCGTTCTCGTCCAGCATCTCCTCCGCGGCGTCTTCTATCTTCTTCTCCTCGGGCCGCTCCGCACCCATGACATTGGGGGGGAGGCTCCCGCTCTTCTCTTCATCTTCTTCATCTTCTTCTTCTTCTTCATCTCTTCTCCGGGCCGCTCCGCATCCATCCTGGCATGGAGGGAGGCTCCCGCTGTGTGACGGCGTCTCTTCGTCTGACGGTTCTTAAATAACGGGGGGGCGGGGCCACCTGGTGACCCCGCCCCCCTCTGACGCACGGGACATGACGGGACTTCCCTGTGGCATTCCCCGTGACGTCACAGGGAAGTCCCGTCAAGTCACCGTGGCCACTTAGTGCTAAGAACTCCAAATTTGGTGTGCAAACCCAGTGGAACTAGCACCATAAAATATCCAAAGCTGGGGTTTCTAGCACCAAGAGACCCTGAGATACAGGGCCCCAAATTCAGTTCGGAAAATGAAATTTTTTGCTGCAGAAAAGTGCTTGACTCAAGTATAAGTCGAGGGGGGCACTTTCAGCACAAAAAAAATGTGCTGAAAAACTTGACTTATACTCGAGTATATACAGTATATATATATATATATATATATATATATATATATAATTTACCTTGGGGTGGTAAAGTTCCCATTTCAAAAATTCATCTTGTTACATTCTAAGAGATTTGCTGTGTTAAATTAGATCCCCTCCAATGTTCATCTACTCTGTCTATCCCATAAAAATTATTGAGATCAGATGAGATCGGGTGCATTCACGGTGGTGTGGCCATAGGCTCCCATATAATTTCAAACCCCTGGGATCCCTCTGATGTGCTGTCCTAAAATGGTTGGAGACACTATGCTGCCTAAAGCCTTTTCTAACACATGTTACATGTGTGGTGTTACAGGTAATTATCATTACCTGCAACATCACACATGTAATATATGTGTTTGAATGTGAGTGTGGATATCAGTATGTAGGGAGGACCACCCACAAGCTTAGAGTAAGGATTAAATAACATATAAATAATATAAAAATAGGCTTTAGGAAGCACAGTGTCATCAATCATTTTAGGACAGCACACTAGAGGGATCCCAAGGGTTTGAAATTTTATGGGATAGACAGAGTAGAAGAACATTGGAGGGGATCTAATTTAACACAGGAAATCTCTAAATATGAAACAAGATATATTTTTCAAATGGGCAGTTTAGCACCCCAGACATCAACTGTTTTATTGCAAATTATTAATACATTTTATATATATATATACAGTATATATATATAGATCTAGCATTCTGTTTTTTGATGGTAGATAAACAAAGGAGGCAATGGTGTCATCTAGGTAAACATTGTGTGGAGAGATATTTTGGATGTCTGCCACTAGAGGAAGAAGGGGCATACTATATCTATAAACATATTTTTAAAAATGTTTTACAAATACATTTTTATACAAATATATATTTTTTTATAATTTTTTTTCTAGTTCAAAATAGAATATGTTTTTATAAGTAATGTGGTGTATAATATATTAACTACTTGCCAACCAGCCACCATCGTTATACAGCAGCAGGTTGGCTCCCCTGCACGAATAGCCGTAGCTGTACAGCAGAAGCTTTAAGGGCTATAGGGGGGACGCGCACATCGGAGCCAATGCGCGTGTGATCGCTCCTCAGAGAGCCAAAGCGGGGATCTGTCATATTTTTTTTTTTTTTTTATAAATAACATTTTTTATGTAAAAAAATTTTTTTTGAATAATTTGTGGAGGATGTGGATTTTGTATCTAAGGGCATGATTGGCCAAAAGGCTAATGTTCACAGAAGTGGGAAACACATAAATTGCCACAGATTGGCTTGAGTCCCTGCTTCCTTATGACACTGAGGGTGGTGAAACATGTTGAGGTGGGGACACGGTACATTTGACATCAATTCTGGTTCACGAGGCTCCGGCGGTGCAACACACACACCAAACCGCCATCTTGTTGGTGGGGTGCATGGAACACAGAGAGAGTAGCACACTGCTGAATCCTGCTGGTGCTGGCTGAGGCACAAACAAATGTGACTGCACATCTGTACATTTTTAGTGGACATATATCATAAAATAAAAGTGGGTTGCACTATGATCTTGCCGCTTTTGGTTTGCTTCTGTTTGTGAGGATACATGGAGCAAGACAACTGGAAAATTGGTTTTACCACTACCCACCTTCCAGACCCCCTAAAAAAGCATTACTGGACCCACTTTACCCTGGGTCTAGGGAGCTGGAGAGTTATAATCCCATAGGGGGACGCAGTGTGTGCACAAGGCAAATTACATCTGCATGGAGTGTGAAGAGCACATTTGAAATTAATCTTTATATATGGACTTTTGGCACTATTGATGAACCTTCTATTGTTTATGCACTTTATATGAGGTTGTTAATACAACATATGCACTTTAATTGACACGTTGGACCATGTTCTATGTCTGCACTTTGAAAACGTTATTTACAGCCTTTAGTTGTGCAGATATATTTTATTTGTGATTTGTAATATTTATTATTTATGATCAATAGTTTTGTACAGCACCTAGCGCTCGCTTTAAAGTTATGTACCATTTATTAGTACTGTGTAAACCACACAGGAAGTGTGTACAGAAGCAAGTGTGACACTATCAGTATTCAGTATATATGTACAGTAGGAGCACCTCTGGCGCAGTATACATTTGTTTTGATTTAGTGAAACACACAGGGCAGGGCGACACAGTGAAGAGCTCTGAAACACAGAGGAAGGTAAGTATTCAATCCCTTCATGACAGAGGGTAAAACAAATCTTAACACCTGAGCACAGTTTTGCAACTTTGTGTTAATAAAATCGTACAAATCATCACGACTACTTAGTGTATCCAGGTAAATTATACCTTGTTTTTTTTTCAGGATAAATTAAACCTTCATTTGTTGGTATTTTTTTTTGTGTTTGTTTTTCAAAGGAAAGCTGGCACAAAATAGTAAAACAATATATATTTTTTTATAAATTTAGTTGTATAATCCTTGCTATTACCAACACCTATCACAACCAACACCTAGACCTATACCAACACCTAGAACAACCGGAAATAAACTTTGGTATTTGTTGTTTGTACCTGTAGTAGGGCCCAGAAAATATACTGCACATTTTGCTTTTTTTATCCTACCTGACAATCACACTGACACTCTAATGCAGCGTACACACGAACGGAAATGCCGCCAGCAAAACTCTGATGAGAGCTTTTGGTCGGAAAATGCGACCATGTGTATGCTCCATCAGAATTCCAGCCAGCAAAAGTTTGTGAGCATGTTCTCTATTTTTCGGTCGGGAAAAGTTCATATCCAAAAATGAGTTTGTCTGTATGCAATTCGGACGCGCAAAAAATCACACATGCTCGGAAACAATTTGACGCATGCTCGGAAGCATTGAACTTCATTTTCTCGGCTCATTGTAGTGTTGTACCTCACCGCATTCTTGATGGTGGAAAGTTCAGAGAACTTTTGTGTGACCATGTGTATGCAAGCCAAACTTGAGCGGAATTCTGTCGGAAAAACAATCCAAGTTTTTTCTGACGGAAATTCCGATCGTGTGTACATGGCATAAGGAGTAGCTTGAAGCTTGTGGAACATGATGCAAAAGTTGACCTGGGGCCCACTCACTACCACCCACCACTCTCACCATATGCCAAGACACTCCAAGTGCCTAAAGAGTTATTTCAGAACTTTATTTACAAATTGAGAGGGTTATCCAAAGATTTTGGAGAAACTGTCCTCAGTTTGTCATACCTATCCAATTCCATGGAATACCTGTTCAATGAGTTTGAAGAGGCTGACCGTCTTAGGATGGAAAAGCCAGAAGAGGCTCTCCAATGTTTTTGAATACCCCATAGGGTACTGCTATGTATAGTACAAATTGGTAGAAAAAAAAAAAGAAAAATCCCTACCCCATTGGAAAAACTCTGCACCTCACTTGGAGAACTGCACCATTGCAAAAACCAATAAGATGCTATAGATTTTTTATATGATTTGTTTTTGCACTCTATCACGTATTGAGTTGGAAAGGCTCTCCAGACTCAGTGAACAGGTATTCAAAAAGATTGGAGAGCCATGTTAAAATGTGGACTGCCTCTTCAAATCTTTTAAATGACCCCAAACTCCTCTGTAGAAGAGTTTTTTTCTTAGAATAGGTTTGGGCTATATATTTATTTTTAGTTCCCTCTTTCCAGCCTGCTTACACCAATGCAGCTAATCCCTCTATTCTGCAGTGGCTGCATCTTCCAATAGCAGAACAGTTGATGCACATTGAGATCAGTGTTCCTGCAGCCCCCTTGTCAAAACACAGCCTCTTCTGCTGCACAGATGCACTAGCACTATTGGGATAAGCAGACTAGGCAGTAGGAACTTAAATAATTGTTCAGATGGGTTTGAATATATATTATTAACCAGCAGTGTTAAAAGATATAAATAAAAAAATATCTAAAAACAATATACATAATGGGGTTGATTTACTAAAACCAGAAAGTGCAAAATCTGGTGCAGCTCTGCATGGTAGCCAATCAGCTTCTAACTTTAGCTTGTTCAAGTAAGTTGTGAAAAGAAAACCTTTGGTTTGCACCTGCACCAGATTTTGCACTCTTCAGTTTTAGTAAATCAGCTCCATTATGTTACATCTCTATGACTCTGGTCAAAGGAAGCTGTTATTTATATTCATATAAAGAGCACATTCTGCCATTAGAAGGTGCTGTTTATACAGGAGAGCACCTCATGAAAATTGCAAAATAAACCAAACCAAAGTACGCCATAGGGGAGATTTACTAAAATTGGTGCATTCAGAATCTGGTGGAGCTATCCATAGTAACCAATCAGCTTCTAGGTATTATTGTAAAAGCTTAATTGAACAAATTAAAAGCTGATTGGTTACTATGCACAGCTGCACCAGATTCTGTGTGCACCCGTCTTAGTATCTCCTCCAATAAATACAATCAAAGCTGATCACAGCATGCAACAACTGAGAGATGCCACACACACAATTGAAAAATATGGATAGAACTGGCCCACAGACTCACCAGTTGCACGCCACTAAATAGATAACATCATCATCATCATCATATATATCAATCAGCAGCAGGGATGTGCAGTGAGGTAATTGGGCAGTGAGGCACTGTCTAGTATCAGAGCCAGATACACACAGGTTACATACGCCACGATCATTAGAGTGAGAGCAATAATTCTAGCACTAGATCTCCGTTGTAACTCTAAACATGTAACCTGTAAAAAAATTTAAAGCATCGCCCATGGAGATTTTTAAGCACTGAAGTTTGGCACCATTCCACAAGCATGCACAATTTTAAAGCCTAACATGTTAGGTATCTATTTACTCTGCATAACATTATCTTTCATAGTATCCAAAAACATTAGGCTAACTTTAGTGTATTTTTTTTATTATTATTCATGAAATTTGGGGTCTCTGTGACCCCTGGTCGCTGAACTACGACCCTCAAAGTCGATCTTTTTTTTTTATGCTCATCGCAGATGGGGCTCTGCCTCACCTGCCTCCCCTGACTGCATGTCCTTGTTCAGCAGTATCATCAAAATGACAGAGTCAAAACCCAAAGTTAGGGGGTCCTGCTGTACATTTAAAGAACGTAAAATAATATGTAATAGTATAGACATAATGATTTTTAGCCCTACAAAATGCCCCTTCATTATCAAAGTATGTGACGCTGCTAAGAAACAATATTCAAGATGTTTTAAGATGTTTCTTACCGTGAGTGGATGACCCGTGCTCCTCCACTGCAGAACTACTAAACCCAGCAAAATTTGCTGCTCTGGTCACTAAAAAATAAAACGATAATTTCCATTACCACACAGCATTGGATATGACCAATAAAACCTTTCTATATCAATCAGTATCTGTCCTACCATTGTGACCTGTGTCCCTATCAGCCTTCATCTTTCAATTTGTGCCCCCAAATCCATTAGCAGAGTGCTAGCAGATCCCCAGTGTCCCTTTACCTCAGAAATTATGGACACTGAAAGCATATCTGTTGAGGTGTCCCTCTGCCCCAGAAAGTTGGGGGGTGTGCAGAATGTGTGTCTGTTATGGTGTTCTTCTGCCTCTGAAAGCTGGGAAGTCTGCTACTTACACAATTCTCTGTGACTGTATGGTGTCTGTCTTGCTCTCTCTCTCTCTCTCTCCTGCTGCCAGTAGCATGTGCATACAAGGTAGGGACACACTCTGAGCTTCTGGGTGAAAGCAGTGGGCTTGTATGTAAAAGAGGAAACTCAAAGGGCCTGTTCTAGAGGGGCCTTCTGAATTCTAGACTCATATACAAGCCCACTGCTTTCAACCTGCAGCTCGGCATGTGGCCTGTCTGTTCCACCTTGTGTACGTGTGCACAGTTGAGTAGAGCGGGGAGGGAGGGGCTGTACTGGGCTGAGCAGGGGAGCTGAGCAGAGAGTGCAATAATGATTAAAATACATACAGATGTTATGTACTAAGGCCAGCCTAATAGCTCCAGAATATACACAGAATACACAAAGGCTAAAATACCAGTTGCAGAATATACACATATAACACATCAAGGCTAGCCTGGCAGTTCAAGGATATACACATGTAATACACCACAGCTATGTGCCAATATCACTATGACTTTTCCTGGCTCCAGATATTATCATCAGACGGGCCATCAACCTGTCATAGTGATTATCACAGTGTGAAGAGGACAGCTGTCATTAGGTTGATGTAGAGGTAATCAGGTACCTGTGTGGCTCCATTGTGCACCCTGTGCATCCTCCCTAGGTACCTGTACTCTGCCATCACTGCTCAGAAGATGCTGCTCTCCCCCTCTCTCTTTCCTGGCAGCCCCTCACTGGCAGGTGGCATCAGGGAGTCAACCTGCAGCATCATTATGGAGACATACCATCTTGGTTAAGCATGCACCTCGATGTCTGGCCTTCTAGAATAGAGAAATGACATGCACCCAGTGCAGGCTAGTAAATCTTTAATTCCCGCACTACCATTCCATTTTTTTTAGAGCGGAGTTACAGTCCCCCAAACATTTTTTTTTCAAAGACTGCTCTGTAACTGTCTCAACCTGTAAATGAACATTTCTAACATGTCATATTTTTTTTATTTATAAATATATATAAAAATATTTATATATATATATATATATATTTAGATTTATATATAGATATATCTATATAGATAGATAGATAGATAGATAGATAGATAGATAGATAGATAGATAGATAGATAGATAGATAGATAGATAGATAGAAATATATATATATATATATATATATATATATATATATATATATAATCACTATATCAAGCAATGTGTAGCCTGCGCTGAGACTGTATAACATTGAGCAGATATTGGTGCTTGTGACTCTGTCTTGTAATGTATTGAGTAATAAAGAAAATGGGGCAAAGAAGTGCCCCAGAAAAGCCCTTGGAGAATCAGCCATGGTATATCCAAATATTAATAATAAACATTATTACTGTATCAAAAAAGTGTTGGAAAAATGGCACCTCTTTGCCCCATTTTCTTTATTACTCAATAGTCCCTTTTTTGCTCTGAAGGTATCCCATCTAATACATGATGAATACATGACGAATCAGTAATCCTCCCTTTTTTCTAATTTTGTTGAGCTCCTCAACAGTAGCAAATTGGATTCATGTCTGTTTTTACTCTTTACTTGTTTTGTAATGTAACTGTATGCAGGGAGAGAGAGAGGAGCTATCAGAATTCATCGGTGATGTCGGGGGTGGGCGGGAAGGAGCAGCTATTGAACACCAGGAAAGGGGCGGAGCTGTATACACGACCCCATCCTATTGGCTAGTGTTCGATAGCTGCTTGAACCACCACCAACATCACCTATGAATTCTAAAAGCTCCTCTCTCTCCCTGCATACGTGGGATTTCGGCAGTTGACGATTCGCAAGGAGTCATAGGATACATGACGCCGCTATCCCAGGAACGCTTGTAAATTGCCTAGTGACGCAGGCGCCTAGGCAATATAAAGGAGGAAGTAATGTATAAATGAAAAAAAAGGTATTTACCAGCAAAAAAAAATAAAAAATTGCCCATTGTGAAAACTATGAGCTAAGGGCATGCAGCACAGCCAAAGATAGAAAAATGGGCATAACTCCTCTTTAAGTATACTGTATGTCAGATCATAGGTAGGAAATAGAGGCGGTAGAGCAGGGGTAAATGTAGGCAGCCTAGGAGCTAACTTGGCCAGGGAAGCTGATGCATGCTAGGTAGAAGAGGAGCCATGGGAGGAGACTGGCAGGACAGGAGGAAACATATTTACATTGCCCCATGACTCCTAGTGTGGTAACCTTGTCAGACTTTCAAATGGCTTGCATTATCACCCGTCACTCTGTAGGTAAAACCAGAAACTCAGAGGGCTGGTTGGGCCCTTTGAGTTTACTGAATTACCTATGCAAGTGTAAAATCTAATGTGAAAAAAGGCTGTAACACTTTATACCATCCCAAGTGCCAGAGTCTGGACCTTGGGCTTCCTATTTAAGCCATTCCAAAATACAAATGGTACTCGCCAAGGCTTCCCCCATTTCACCCTCATATTTGCCCTTATAATGGAACCTCTCGCCCAATCCATTCGATCTGACCGTTTGATCTCGGAAGTAATGATTGGAAACCCTGAACACAAAATAGGGCTATACGCCGACGATGTATTACTATCATTAACAAACCCACTCACTTCTCTCCCTGCACTGAAAGACAAGTTAAACTGTTTTAGCAGGGTCTCGTTATATAAAACTAATCACTCCTAGATTATCCCAATTTGCTTCTGACAGCCAAATGAAATTGAAAATATCACTGGCTTCTCCTTTCTCCTGGGCTCTAACCTCTTCCCTTACATATCTAGGTATCAAGTTGATGTCGCTAAGCTCTGGAATCCTCCGACACAACTATAGCCTCTTTTTGATGAAGCTAAGCAAACTATGTGAGTCTTTTAAGGCCACATTTGCATCCTGGGCAAGGTGTATTATACACGTTTAGGACATTACCCTAAACATTCCTCTTATCACAGCTCCACACCATCCAAAATATTATCAATAACCTCATATGGAGAAAAAAAATCCCTTGTATCTGCTCCTTAATTCTTTGTGCATCCAGAAAGCTCTCGGGTATGGGAGCACCCAACATCAAATTATATTATAAGGCTACCATTTTAGCACAACCAAACAACTCTGGTTCTCCTTCATCTAATACTACCAGGAAACAAATAGAATCTCAAAAATGTAAATTTCGTAAGGGAAAAAAAAAAAAAAAAAAAAAAGAAATGATTATAGACTGACGGAATCACTAGACTGACGGAGCCCACACACAGTGGTCTATCAACCACTAAATGAACATGGAATTAATTGGGGCAATCAGTAGCCAGTCATGGGTGATTTTTCAAGTCGTCTGGCTCAAAGAACTGAAAACATCTCATATAGTTTTGTCCTAAAGTCATCTATCGCAGACGTACATTTTTCATGTTGTGGCATGAACTGAAACTTTGCTGTTTTCTGGGATAGCAAATGTCTGTCTGCCATTGTTTTAGGACTTTAAGTTATTTTCAACACAACCTTACCAATGTGCACAAGTTTCAACCCAATGGTTTGATCATGTGAATGATCCATGTGTTTCATTATCTATGAAAACTCTTGGCATGTCTGGGCAATATTCCAATAGTTTTTTTTCAAATTGAAGAGCAAACGTCAGGTCAGTAAGATGTAGTTTGTTTTGAATATAGTTGCAGCTTGTGTGGTATAATTCATTTTTTTAAAATGTTTAGAAGAAATAAATAAAACTGAAAAAAAAAAAAAAAAAAAAGAATCTCAAATACTGAGCTCAGATCCTAAATGACTACTGATCTCATATGCGCTAGGTCAACACTTTGATAAATGCTTAATGGACACTTTAACAGCTACCTCCAGGGTATGGAATTCACTCATGCAACCTTCAAAAGGTATCCCTTATTCAATTTTAAAACATCTACCGCTACTATTGCTGCATCTGGCATCTCCAGACTTGGACCTCAATTCTTGGAACTCGAGTGGCATCCACCACCTCAGTGACCTATTCTCAGGAACTCATTTAAAATCCTTTCAAGACTTACGCTGCAGCTTTCACCTGAACCACACTGACTTCTATAAATATTTAAGAATTTTCCACATTCTCTCCACAGTGAAGTGGAACAATAACGCTGTTGCCGATGACCTTCTTCAGCTCTTTGACAACCAGTTGCCTACATAATTTAGGCTACCTGCCTTCTATGCCTTGCTCCAAAAAATGATGAAACAAAGCAAAACATCTACAACGGAATTTTGAGAGCAAGAATTAAACTTTAACATCTCTGTGCCACAATGGCATGCTTCAATAGGGAAACATCTTCTCTTGTCAAAATGTATATTGCACTGGGAATCAGCTCAAAAGTTGCTACACAAGTAGTACTATACTCCTCATAGACTAGCCACAATCTTCCCAGATCATTCTCCACTCTACTCTAGTACATACTTGGTGGTATTGCCCCCATTTAATGTACTTTTGGACTGAAGTATTCAACTTCCTAACTTCTGTTACCTTTATCGCTTGCTCTCCTGATCCTAAACTGGCCCTCCTAGGTGTAGGCATTGAGCAATGACCTATCCAATTCCACACGTTTGTTACTCACACCTTTGTTGCAGTCAGGCTGTCCATAGCAAAGCCCTGGAAAGACACAAAACTTCCCCTACTGGCTACTTTTATCTCCCTCTTGAATAATAATGTTATGCAAGAGTTTCTCTTCACTAAAGCACATTATAAAGACAATATATTCCAGAAGCTGTGGTCCCCCTGGTTGCAAGATAGGAATGCTATATCTCTCACTTAAACCTGTTTGCAGCAGCTACCCCTGAAACTGTAAGAATCCTAAGGCCTAACCAATCTACCTTCCCTTGGACCTCATTTATTCCAATAGGGTTTATTTCTGGTTAAGACCGGGAACCACCTAGTAGTTCACTGATTTTCCTTAATTGATTTAAATCCCCAAGTTTTAAAGCAACAATGTCCCTGTAAGTAAAGCAACACCTGGTTGAGGGATCATCCACAGCATTCAGAATTTATAAAGAATGCAATAAGAAATGTAAGGGTGCAATTAGGATGGCTAAGATAGAACATGAAAGACACATAGCGGAGGAGAGCAAAAAAGTATGTAAACAGTAAAAAAGGGAGGACAGACCATATTGGCCCCATAAAGAATGAGGAAGGACATCTGGTTACAAAGGATGGGGAGATGGCAGAGGTATTGAATTTATTCTTCTCCTCAGTCTTCACGAGTGAATCGGGGGGCTTCAGTAACCAAAACTGCAGTGTTTATCCTCATGACACAACACAGGAAGCACCTACATGGTTAACAGAGGACGGAATTAAAATTAGACTTGAGAAACTTAACATTAATAAATCACCGGGACCAGATGGCTTTCATCCGAGGGTACTTAGGGAACTCAGTCAGGTGATTGCCAGACCGTTGTTCCTAATTTTTACAGACAGTCTATTGACTGGAATGGTACCAGCTGATTGGAGAAAAGCCAATGTAGCACCAATATTTAAAAAGGGCCCAAAAAACACCCCGGGAATTACAGACCAGTTAGCCTAACATCAATAGTATGTAAACTCTTGGAGGGGATGATAAGGGACTATATACAAGATTTTAGTAATAAGAATGATATCATTAGCAGTAATCAGCATGGATTCATGAAGAATCGTTCTTGCCAAACCAATCTATTAACCTTCTATGAGGAGGTGAGTTGCCATCTAGATAAAGGAAGGCCCGTAGACGTGGTGTATCTGGATTTTGCAAAAGCATTTGACACAGTTCCCCATAAACGTTTACTGTACAAAATAAGGTGCGTTGGCATGGACCATAGGGTGAGTACATGGATTGAAAACTGGCTACAAGGGCGTGTTCAGAGGGTGGTGATAAATGGGGAGTACTCAGAATGGTCAGGGGTGGGTAGTGGGGTCCCCCAGGGTTCTGTGCTGGGACCAATCCTATTTAATTTGTTCATAAACGACCTGGAGGATGGGATAAACAGTTCCATCTCTGTATTTGCAGACGATACTAAGCTAAGCAGGGCAATAACTTCTCCGCAGGATGTGGAAATCTTGCAAAAAGACCTGAACAAATTAATGGGGTGGGCGACTACATGGCAAATGAGGTTCAATGTAGAAAAATGTAAAATAATGCATTTGGGTGTCAAAAATATGAATGCAATCTATACACTGGGGGGAGAACCTCTGGGGGAATCTAGGATGGAAAAGGACCTGGGGGTCCTAGTGGATGATAGGCTCAGCAATGTCATGCAATGCCAAGCTGCTGCTAATAAAGCAAACAGAATATTGGCATGCATTAAAAGGGGGATCAACTGCAGAGATAAATTGATAATTCTCCCGCTCTACAAGACTCTGGTCCGCCCGCACCTGGAGTATGCTGTCCAGTTCTGGGCACCAGTCCTCAGGAGGGACGTACTGGAAATGGAGCGAGTACAAAGAAGGGCAACAAAGCTAATAAAGGGTCTGGAGGATATTAGTTATGAGGAAAGGTTGCAAGCACTGAACTTATTCTCTCTGGAGAAGAGACGCTTGAGAGGGGATATGATTTCAATTTACAAATACTGTACTGGTGACCCCACAATAGGGATAAAACTTTTTCGCAGAAGAGAGTTTAATAAGACTCGTGGCCACTCATTACAATTAGAAGAAAAGAGGTTTAACCTTAAACTACGTAGAGGGTTCTTTACTGTAAGAGCGGCAAGGATGTGGAATTCCCTTCCACAGGCGGTGGTCTCAGCGGGGAGCATTGATAGCTTCAAGAAACTATTAGATAATCACCTGAATGACCGCAATATACAGGGATATGTAATGTAATACTGACACATAATCACACACATAGGTTGGACTTGATGGACTTGTGTCTTTTTTCAACCTCACCTACTATGTAACTATGTAACTATGTAACCTGCTCAATTTTCCCCAAATAGCAAGGATCTGAATTATTTTTATTTTCCTCACTCTGTTGATCATTGAGTTATCGTGTTATACATGCTCATGATACTATGAATGCTTATTGCATTGTATTTCTGCTATTGCCTTTAATAAATCTTCAATAAAGAAGTTAAAAAAAGACTGCATGTGCCCCTTGGAGCATGGCTGGGGTCACCATTTTGTCCCTTGCTACCCTGAATCTCCACCCATGTTAATGCTGACACTACCTGACACTGATATTACATTTAAAAAAATGTTTTTTTATTCCTACCTAAAATACATAAAATACACTGATTATGATCTTTGATTCTGACTTTGAATTAATCTTTGACTCTGAGAATGATCTTTGACCCTAACATGGACCTTAACACTAACCTGACACTGACCCTGATCTAGCTGTATTTCCTTAATTTTTTTCACATACGCTTTTTTGTTTACACTTTTTATCTAGCACATAGAAAAGGATAAAAATGTATCAGGTCATCAGGATCAGGTTATTGGGAACTGGGCTTCCTGACTTCCAATCATTAATGCGAGCCTGGGAACTCTCGAGAGAGATGTGAGAGATTGGTCTCTGTGCTGGAAGTGTGCTGTGCAGCAAACTCTCAGCACAAACACAGTGGCACATATACAGTATGCGGCCCCACTGAGGAATATCCACTTACGTAAGGCTTGCATATATGCATACGTTTGTTGGGAAGGGGCTAACATAGTAAGCTGTAGACATGTGCACACTGAAATATTTCGTTTCAGGATTTCGTTTTCGTCCGAAAAATAAATGTATTTAGTTACTCCCGAAATTCGTTTTTATTTATTTAATTTTTCATTAAAAATTGCATTTGTCCGAAAATCCAAATTAATTAAGGTCCAGTCTGTCATTGAAGGCTTATGGTGTCTGTTGAATGTTCAAAGAAGATTCGTCGGAGCAGCTAAACTGTACGACGCCGTATAGTTTAGCTGCTCTGTCGAATCTTCTTAGAACTTTCAACAGTCACCATAAGCTAAAGATTCGACGTTTGTATGTTTTTTGCTGCTTTGTCCAATCTTCGTCGTTCATGTTGAATGTATATAGTTCAAACAGAAAATGGACTGGTGTTAGTGATCACTGATCAGACAGGTAACAAGATAGAGTATATAGAATCTATATAGAATCTCAACCTATAATATAGAATCTATAATAATAAATCCCCCCCCCCCACAACACGGGCAGCCTCTGAGGCTATCACAACACTAGCAACACTAGTATCACTATCAAGTTCACAACACTAACACAATAGCAGCAGATTATTATGAAAAAGTTAAGTTGAACTGTAGCTTGCTTCACTATTGTTCTGCTGCTGTGCTTATGCTTATTTGCTAAATAATTCAGGTTCTCTGACAAATGGCCCAGCTAAGATTGACTGTTTTCTGAAATGATTCAGTGTGTGTCTCTCTCTGCTAGCAAATCATAAATGAAAGTAAAAAAGAAAGAAGGACGGCGCCCTCTAAGTGCAGCATGTATGTTAAAAATATTTATTACAATAGATAAAAACACTCACATTTGAGTTGCTAAAAACCAGCATGTAAAGTAGTTTCATCCGCGTGCTCTCGGGGGATGTGGGTGTCACGGGCCAGTTCAGGGGTTCCTGGGATGTGAGTCCTGTAACCTGGGTCCTGGTAGCTGTTCCGGTGGTGCCAAGGGTCCTCAGAGCCTCCGGGCGGCCAGGATATCGGTCATGGATCCTCCGTGGAGCGCCGTGCTGACCTGCGTCTTCACTTCCGGGAGCGGGGTGAGGCGGGCGGTGCTTCGCGTTCGGAGCATGCGTGCTCCTTCATCAGGCTATGCTGGTGGCCATATTCAGTGTGGGAATTTATACCATAGGCAATGGGAGGGGTGGAGAGGTAATTGAGAGGAGGGCGGGACTATGTATAATGATTGGGCACGTAGGTAACCATGGAGATGGGGTGTACACAATGTGGAAGGGGAGTGGAGGGAGACGGGGAGTGGGCGGGGCGGGGAGTGAGGAGGGGGGGAAAAAAAAAAAAAAAAAAGGGAGATATGCAAATGAGTGTGTTGTGGTAAGAACATATATGTGTGTATATGGAATGTGGGGTAAGGAGAAGGCGGTCTATAGGAAGAGGAATGTTGTATTAATCATAGTGGACGGGAACAAAATATATATACATATATGGGAAGGGAATACAAAAATGCAGAAAATGGTATATAATTAAATAGGTATACAATTATAGGGAGAGATTGGTGGTATATATGAGAAGAAATGACGCAATGATGGAAAAGGGATAAAACATGTACAATGTATATACGTGTGTAAACACAAAGAACCGTTTAAAAAGGATCCCTTCACACACACATACACATATATACACATTTAAATGACGCGTAAGATTGGGACAGAAGAAGGGGGGGAGTGTGTTTCCAGACGGGTATTTGGGAATGAGAGGAATGTTATGGGAAATACAGGGAAATAAATAAATAAAAGTAAAAATAATAAAAATAATAAAAATATATAGAAATATAAATAAAAATAAAGATAAATATAAATATATATATATATGTAAAAATACAAGTACAAATAAATAAAAAATAAATAAAATTAAAAAATATATAAGGAAATTAAAAATAAAATATTTTTTAATAAGAATAAAAATAAAAATAAAAAATAAAGATAGGAATAAAAATAAAAATGGTATGTGTTATATACTAGGGCTATGTGGATAGGGGTAATGGGTGGGAGACGGGTATACCCATACACGTGCTCCACGTGGACTGTAAGTTACTGGGGTAGTGACTAGATGATGGATAAAACAATAAATGAGACAACAGGTAGGACAAAGGATGAAACAATACGTGGTGAATTGGGATGAGATGATGTGATGAGGCAGGGATATGGTTGGGGTCACAGCAAAATGTTAATTTCAATGCCTTCATTGAGGCCTCCTGGCGATAAAGTGTCCAGTGTGTATATCCAGTAGTTTTCTCTTTCACACAACCTTTTGTAGCGTTCAGCGGTAGGGAGGGTGGGTGGGATAGACTCAATAACCCACACGCGTAGCCCTGAAGATGTTTGTCCATGATGTTCTTTAAAATGTCTTGGTACACTATGCTTGTCAATGCCCTTCTCTACAAGGTTACGATGCTCACCAAACCTTTTGCGGAGTGGGCGTATAGTGCGGCCTACGTATAGTAGGCCGCAGGGGCATGTGAGGCAATAGACCACATAATCTGAACCACAATTGAAGAAGTCGGGGATGACATATAGTTTACCCTTATGGTGGAAGTCTTTTTGCCTATGTGTAACATGGGCGCATGTGAGGCAGAGGGGCTTCCTACATTGATACATGCCTTTGATGTTAAAGAAGGTTAAGGAGGCACTGACGGTGGGGCGTGCTGTTTTCACTTTGCTTGGTGCTATTTGGGCCTTTATATTCTTAGCCCGTCTGTAGGTGACCAGTGGTTTATCACTTATGGTGGGTTTTAGATGCGGATCCTCACGCAGAATGGACCAGTGTTTGGTGAAGATCTTTTCCATTTGCTTAAATCTGTTGTGGTATTGTGTCACAAATCTGACGGGTTGGGTAGTGTCGTCTGTACTGGTTTGTCTCTTGTCCTTCGCGTTTTCACTGAGATAGTATTGGAAGGCATCTTCTATGATGTGGTCTGGATAACCCTTGTCTTTGAATTTGGCTTTGAGTAGTAGGCCGTGTGTTTCATAGTCCTGTAGGCGCGTGCAATTGTGTTTCAGGCGGCAGAACTGGCTTTTTGGGATGTTTTTAACCCATCGTGGGTGATGGCAACTGTTAAAGTGTAGGTAAGAATTTCCTGAGGTGGATTTTGTATAATTCTGGGCGCAGATGGTGTTTTCATAGTGGAAGAGTTCCAGATCCAAAAAGGCCAGTTTGTTGTTGTCTGTGACTGATGTGAATGATAGACCCATGGAGTTGTTGTTGCAGTGTTGGACGAAGGGTAGGATGGTGGTTTCTGGACCATCCCAGATAATGACTACGTCATCTATGTAGCGCCCGTAATAGACTATGTGGGGCGCATATGGGTTATTGTTGTGTATATATTGTAGCTCCCAGTAACCCATGGTAAGGTTCGCGTAGCTGGGAGCAAAATTGGCCCCCATGGCAGTTCCTTTTGTTTGAATATAGAAGTCTCCGTGGGATTCAAAATAATTATGGGTTAGGCAGAATTCTAATATTTCCAGTAAGAATTGGTTCTGACGTGGGTTGAGTGATGGGTCATTGTTGAGGTAGTGTCGTACAGCTTGTAAACCAATGTTATGGGGAATGGACGTGTATAGTGAGACCACATCTAGCGAGAGCCAGCGGTATGTCGGTTCCCAGGAGTAGTATCGTAGCATGTTCAGAAGGTGGATGCTGTCTTTAATGTAGGAAGGTAGGTTCTGTACTATACCTTGTAGAAAATGATCAATGTAGATAGAGAAGTAGCTGGTTACGCTTTCCATGGCCGCCACTATTGGTCTACCAGGAGGGTGTGTGGGGTCTTTGTGCACCTTCGGAAGGTGGTAAAAGTAGGGCCTTTTGTAAAAGTCGTGTTTAAGAAATGAGGCTTCGGATGCAGTAACTATACCATCTGCTTGTGCTCGATCTATTAAGTTGTGAGCTTCAATAGAGAATTTGGGTAAGGGATCTCCGGAAAGTTTTTTGTATGTGGATGTGTCCGATAGGAGTCTAGTTGTTTCCAGCATGTAGTCTGCATGGTTCTGGACTACGATACCACCTCCTTTATCTGCGGGCTTAATAACCAGTTGTCTGTTGTTGGTGAGTGATTTAAGAGCCGTGCGTTCTGCTGGGGTTAAGTTAGATGGTGGATTGGAACGTGAGTTGGACATTTGACACATTCGTAGTATATCAGCATATACAACCTGATAGAAGGTCTGGACGTAAGGTCCTTTGGCAAATGTGGGATAAAAGATAGATTTCGGTTTGAAATTAGTGTGTAAGATGGGTGGAGAGGTAGGTGGATGTTGAGTTAGAGATTCAATCTGGTCGTCAATGTAGAGATCTTCCAACTGGTCTAGGGCTATGAGTTCTGCGGGTCCTAGGGTGGAGGAGTCTTCTGTAGTAGTACTGCATTCAGCGTGGTCATTAGTAGTATATGGAGTAGTGTTTGGGGTAATGTTTGGGGTACCATTACCCTTCTTAGTGTCTTGAATGTTGAAATATCGTTTGATGGTGATATTTCTAATGAACCTATTGAGATCCAAGGGCAAGTTTTTAGTTTTAATGAACTTTGCTAGTCCTGTAAAAAATGCAGCATATTTTCAGTCATTCAAGAATGAAAAATGTTACCTAAAAAAAATCATAAGAGTGTTTTTTTAAGTCAATTGCAGCTGTTTTTCTATATTTTGCTTTTTTATAGTTTTTCCCTTTAAAATTAATGCTAATAAATTACTTGAACTTTTTTACAAGTTCAACACAACCCTCAATAACAGCTTGTCACCATGAAACGCAATTGTTTATAGTTTACATTTACCATCCATGCATTTTTTCCATAATGAAATCTTATATAAACCTATTTACACATTGTCACAATATTCTAAGCCAGGTTAAATGAAAAAAAATGTTTTGTGCAAACAAGATAATCCCAGCAGAACAGGGGTGTTGCTGTGAGTGCAAAAGTTGTGCACATACAGACTCCAGTGTTGTCGTCTTTTAGTTATTTGATTTATGATTAAATATGTGATTTAGCGTTACTATTAAAAATCTTTGAACTACTTTTATCAAGATAATAATTTTGTCAACATCTTCTAAAAATTCAAAATTTTCCCCAATCATTATTTTTATATCTTTGATATCCAGATTCCAATCATACCCTAAACTAATGCATACTGAGAAAAAATGTTAGCCCCTACACAGATAAAGCTGAGCTGCTTTATGTTTATAGGGAAAAATTTGCTACACAAAAAATGATACCATTACTACTAACTGATAAAATTAAGCAACTTACTGATAATAAACTTGTACAAAAACAAACAACATGAAACAATGCTAACACTCACAAGAGATTTTCAAAACAATGTATAACCTATCAAAGACATACCATTTCTATAGATGAATTACAATTTAGTATATTTCATTTTACTGTATATATCACAAACCTTGATTTAAGGACAAATTGAAGTGTGGACGGTTTGACATTATCTCATGCTTGAATAAAAGTTAGCTTGTGACAATACTTTACATTATCATTAAAATACTGATGTCTAAGATTACAATGCCTAACAAATAATAATTTAAAAGTGATGTGTTATTGTCAATTAGTCTCTGAATAAAGGAGTGCAATGTGAAAATGTTCCTAAAGAGTGCTATTGCTAATAATTAGCTATTCTCTGCAATCGCAAGCACCATAATGAATTATTTACTGTCTGTTCTGTGAACACATTGCACTTTCTTCGCTGTTCTTATTAGGCAACTGATATCCCCCAGATCAGGTGGTAATTTAATAAATATGTAGACATTTTTAAATGAAAACCATAATACAATAGAGAAGAATTTACATATTTAAATGACTCTTTAATTTTTGTAGTTTTTAAATGAAAAGAAACACTATTATAATTAATGTTCTATTTCTTTTTAATTACCGTTTTATAACTTCTATTGCCAATTTTCAAGTTGAGATTTTTAGGCTCATCAGTGGAGGATGGGCGTGAGTGTGTGAGTGAGTGAAGTGCTCCACCCCCCCCCTCATGTTCCCGGGCTAAGAGCACGAGAAATCATCCGGCTGTCAGATGGAATACAGAGACGCTGAGCCATAGAGTGAGAGAAAGAGAGCCTGCATACCTGCTGAAATACTTGGCTTCAGTCAAGCTGATCGCTGGGAGGATACACAACAGAGCTCTCTTGTCTGCCTGGGCATGCCTGTCAAGCTGCTTGGCTTCAATCCTGTTACATACTGTAAGGCAGGCAAACACACACCGGAGCTCTCAGGAGAGACAGGAGAAACGGCCAAAACCGAAAGTGAAAGGAGAGTGAGGTGAGAGGTGATTGGCGGCTCCTCCTAATCCCTTCATGAACATCCCTTCTATCTACACAGACTATTTACAAATACCACTCCATCGCTGTGTTACTGGCCGGCTGGGTCACTGTTTTTACACATCACAGCTCCCATTGTGTCACTGTATTAAACCCCTTCAATCTAATTATATTACTCCACCGCTGTGTTACTGGCTGGCTGGATCACTGCTTCATTATAACACAACTCCTACTATGTCAGAGTACGAAATTATATCAAGTTAAAACATATTATTAACTTTACTATTCCACCACTGTGTTACTGGCAGGCTTGTTCATTGCCTCATTATACCACAGCTCCCACTGTGTCACTGCACGCAACTTTAACTATACCAGTAACCATACCATCCCACCGCTGTGTTACTGACTGGCTGGGTCACTGCCACATGATATCACAGTCTCCATTGTGTCAGTGTATGAAATTATTTTTAATTTAATTACGCCATTCCACCGCTGTGTTACTGGCTGGCTGGATCACTGCTTCATCACATCACAGTTCCCACGGTGCCACTGTACAAGATCCCTTCTATTTAATTACATCATTCCACTGCTGTGTTACTGGCCAGTCGGGCCACCGCTTTATTACACCACAGCTTCCACTGTGTTATTGTACAAGGATGACAACTCGCAGACAAGTAGCCGCGCAGCCAACAGCAGGAAGAGGAAGGAAATCAATGGACGGCATTAAGGCTTTCATGTCCCCCCGCACACCTGAGCCAACTGGACGGCTGGATATTAAAAAACGGAGCAGAGCCACCATAACTGACGGTGTGGAGAAAACAGAGTGTGAGTCCGGGATAAAGCGGGCGGATGTACAGCCGAAAGGGGACAGTATCGTCGTGAACGGTAAGAGACCTCCTACAGCGGGAAGAGGGAGGAGGACCCCGGAGCAGAGCCCTCCCGGTAGTGGTGGTGGGTGCCCCCAGGTAATAGGGGCTAAAAATACAGGCCAGCTAGCTCCGGGTAATGGACACTTAGAAACGGCTATACAAAGTACATCAACGGGAAGCCGGGGTACAGTGACACAGGGGGAGGATAATAGACAGACTCAAGAAGAGTCTGAGACCATAGATATGGAGAGGATGAGAGCAAGAGAAGGAGAGGACCCAACCCCCAACATGGACCGAAGTAATAGTCAGGAATACCCAAGTATAAAAGGTGGGGGAGAGGGAAGATGTGGGTCACCGCAGAGACATGGCATGGACTGTGACCAGGAGAGCCTCCAAAACGGTGGTGGGAACACACAAGGATGGACTGGACAAAGTGTAGACCCAGAAAGGGATATCTGGGACCTGTTGAAGGCTCTCCCTACTAAAAGTGATATTCAGCAATTAATAAATGCAGTTGAACAATCTTGTATGCAAGCAGTAGCAAGTGTAAAAGAGGACGTCAGGGACCTGGGATACAGAGTAGAGGGGATGGAAAAAGAACAAGAAGACATTATACAAGCTGTGACGGAAACTCAAGAATCCATGAAAAAATATGAAGAAACTTTAAATGCATACAGGGACCAGTTGGATGAATATGAGAATAGGGATAAACGTCAAAATATACGTATAAAGGGACTGAAAGAGTCAATCACAGCGACAGAACTAGCCCCAGTGGCACAAAAAATGTTTGGACAGATTTTAGGAGATCAAGCCCCTAATGTTATAGAAATAGACCGGATACACCGGGCCCACTCCAAGAGCACAAAAACTGACGTACCCAGAGATGTAATATGTAAAGTGCATAAATATGCAGTGAAGGAGAGTATAATGAAGATGGCACGTGATAACCCTAGGATTACATTTGAAGGTTCAAACATAGCTCTGTATCCAGATATATCGAAAAGGACTCTCTTTAAACGTGGGGCGGTTCGCCCATTGCTGGAAATTTTACGGAAGGCGGAGATCAAGTATAGGTGGGGGTTCCCTTTCAGTCTAACAGCTTCCAGGAATGGAAGAACCGCAACATTGCGAACGAAAGACGATCTAAAAGTATTTGTGGAAAAATTAGATCTCCCGAAGGTGGACTTTGTGGACTGGAGAATAAGCTGTCTAGGGCCCCCCCTACAACGAGCAGAGAAATGGCAAGAAGTACCAGCAAAGGTTAATAGGGGGATAGCCCAGAGAAGGACTTAAGGGACATTTTTTTTTTTTTTTTTTTTGTCCTTTCCACTCAGGAGGGGTTTAACAGAGTAATGCCGGGGAGAGGGGGGGGGATTGGAAGGGAAGATGTAGTGGGGAATGTGTACCTTAGGTAGGTCAATAGGTCAGCCCCAACGGAAGGGGAGAATAATCCTGCGGAAGGCAGGGAAGGGTGGTGGCTGGCGCACAGGCGGTGTAGGTGTGCGCAAGCTAAATACCCGATTTTTAGAAATACCCCTAATGGAAGGTTTGTGGTATGGGAGGACAGGATGTAAGTATGTAAGGTATATATTTATGATATACAAGTGGTATATTTTTTGGTTTTTCTGGGTTTTTTGTTGGGAAGTAATGAATGACGGGGAGGGGGGGGTAGAAGGGGGGGTGGGATTGGCAGAGGAGAAGATAGAGAACAAGAGCAAGGGGCTGGGTGTTCTAAAATGAAATAAAATGGCAGCCATTTTGAAAATTTTGTCATATAATGTGAGGGGCTTGAATTCACCAATTAAAAGAGGGCGCTTATGGGTGGAGCTGCAACATTGGGGAGTTGATGTTGTTTTCCTGCAGGAGACCCATTTTAAGAGCAGCTCAATTCCAAGCTTACCCCAGAATATACTGAATCAATGGTATCATGCAGTATCCCCAATAGCGAGGGCAAGAGGGGTCACAATTGCGTTCAAAAAATCTTGCCCATGGACCATGGAGACTCTGCAAAGTGACCCAGAAGGTCGGTACTTGTTTGTAAAGGGTACGCTACAGAGGAGACGGTATACCTTTGCTTCAATATATTCGCCCAATGTTGGGACAGCTAACTTTCTGGTTAAAGTATTTAGAAAACTGGAAGAATTTAAGGAAGGGTGTGTAGTGGTAGGAGGAGATTTTAATATGGTGTTAGAGCCGAGTATAGATACCTCTACGGGTAGAACTGCCATGTCTTTTAAAGCCATAAAGCGGGTTAAACAAATCTTACGCTCTCAACACCTAGTGGATACTTGGAGAGCTTTACATCCAGGTATCAGGGATTATAGCTATTACTCTAAAATACACGATATGTATTCACGGCTAGACCTCTTTTTGGTGGATCAATTCTACTTGGGGAATGTCAGCACAAGTACAATTGAACCAATAACTATGTCTGACCATGCCCCAATGATTTTGACCCTTCAACCAACTCAAATGACTCGGGCGGAACGAACTTGGCGTCTGAACGAATCATTGTTGGATAAAGAAGACATAGTGGAGAAATTAAGGGTTAAGATAAAGGAGTATTTTGAAATAAATAAAACGGAAGGAGTGTCAGATCAAGTGGTGTGGGAAGCACACAAAGCGGTTGTAAGGGGGGACTTAATTGCCATCGGTACATATATGAAAAAGGAAAGCAAAAGGGAAATGGACGGATTACTAGAGAAGATCAGAACCCTAGAGATAAAGCATAAGGAAAATCTCGATCCAGTGGATGGTAGACGTCTGGAGAGTGTACGGGCAGAGCTTGCGCAATATTTAGAATATAAAGCGAAGAACAAAATTAGGTTTTACGCAAATAGAGCATATGAACAAGGAAATAAATGCGGTAAGCTACTGGCAAAACAACTTAAAAAACAACAGGACTCCAGACACGTGCACAGCTTACTAGTTCAGGGTAGGAAAATAATAGACACAAAGGCGATAGCAAAAGAATTTAGTAAATTTTATGAGGCACTATATAACATCTCCAAAACAGAACCATTTGAAGAAGGGGAAAGCGAGGAACAAAGGAGAGATAAGATCAAGGATTACATTGAGAACGCAGACATGCCCATACTAAACAGAGAAACCTCCGAGATTATGGAACGCCCAATCACGGTGGAAGAGTTGAGCAGAGTGATAGCAGCCCTACCCCCAGGGAAAAGCCCGGGCCCGGATGGGCTGACAAACATATATTACAAGAAATTTCTCCCAATTTTGGTAAAGCCACTTTGTGATTATTTCAACTCTGTGGGTGCTGGAAATCCACTCTCCTCAGAAGCATCACTGGCGTACATAACGGTTTTGCCAAAAGAGGGAAAAGATCCCCAGGTATGTGCCAATTACAGGCCGATCTCTCTGCTGAACTCAGACACCAAGATACTGGCAAAAATTCTGGCCCTGAGACTACAGGAAGATGTAGGAGATTTAGTACACCCAGATCAAGCAGGGTTTGTAAAGGGGCGAGAAGCAAGAGATAATACCACCCGCGCACTCCATATACTGCATTGGATGCAACATGGCCCAGGTGAAGCCCCAGGAATCACTCTGTCGATGGATGCGGAGAAAGCCTTCGACAGAGTGAACTGGGGCTTTATGAGAGAAGTACTGGGGAGCATAGGACTGGGGGAGAGAATGCTGGGATGGATTATGGCACTATACACAAAACCAAGAGCAAGAATTAAGGTAAATGGGACAGTATCTGAATGCTTTAACATACAAAACGGTACCAGGCAGGGGTGCCCACTGTCCCCACTGATATTTGCAATAGTAATGGAACCCTTTTTGCGTAGAATCAGAAAGAATAAGGAGATAGTGGGGACGCACATAGGCCATACGGAACATAAAGTAGCAGCATATGCGGACGATTTATTATTTTTCATGTCCACTCCCCAGACATCTATAGCCGCATTGATGGTAGAAGTACAGAAATTTGGAAGGGTATCTGGCTTTAAGATTAATTTCGAGAAATCAGTCATCCTTCCCAGTCATGTCCCAGCGGAGATGGAGAGAACACTGAAGGAGAAATACCCATTTATATGGAACAGGGAGTCGCTGACGTACCTGGGGGTACAGATAAGCGCAGACTATGAACTATTGTTGGAGCATAATTATGGCTCATTAGTGAAAGAAATAACAGAAGAATTAAAGAAATGGAAGGGGAAATACTTGACCTGGTTCGGAAGAATCAGTGCCATAAAAATGAGTATACTGCCCAGAATAGTTTATGTGCTGCGTACAGTGCCAATCAGGTTGCCGGCGAATCTCCTTAAACAAATGCGTCGGCTTTTAATAGCCTTTGTATGGAACGATAAAAGGCCTAGATTGGCGTACGACATCTTAAGAAGGAGTAGAGCGGAGGGTGGCCTAGGACTCCCGGATATAACATCCTATTATAAGGCCATGGCGCTAGTTAGAATAATAGACTGGTGCCATGACCTAGATAGAAAACCATGGGTACAGGCAGAAATGACGATGGCGGGGAGAAACCTGGCAGGAGCACCATGGATACAAGGGTCACTGAGAGGGCTGTCACAATGGACATCACCAATAACCCTGAATACATTAGAAGTATGGGATAGAATGAATAAAGAGGGTAGGTATGCCCCACAGACCTCCCCTCTGACTCCTCTGGAGGGATTTCCGTGGTTCCCCCCGGGGGAGAAGACGGGAAGTCTGGGGGCGTGGGGACAAGACGGGAATATTAGATGCGGTAAGTTCGCCCCAAGTGGAGTTTTAATACCACTGACAGAGATGATCTTGAAATTTGGGGAGACAAGAATGGCAGAATGGAAATACCGTCAAATGACGAGCTTCCTTAAGAAAATAAAACCGTTAAGATCCATAAATACACTTACCGCATTTGAGAGGAAGTGTGCACAGACATCGGAAGATGGGCATACACTATCCTGGACGTACAGAATGATTCTAGGAGAACAAGAAAAGAAACCCCCATACTTCATGAAAGAATGGGAGAGGGAGCTAGGCCAAGTGTGGACAGATAAACAAATAAATAAAATGATATCGTTAACATTTACTACCTCCATAAGCACAAAGGTGCAAGAAATGGCATATAAATTCCTAGCGAGATGGTATAGGACACCAGTTAAAATGGCACAAATCTCTTCAGAAGCTAATGACAAATGCTGGAGGGGCTGTGGACAGAGGGGAACGTTTCTTCACCTATGGTGGACGTGTCCAATAATTAAGCGTTTTTGGGAATTAGTAGCCCCCTGGATTAAGAAAATGACGATGGAGCACATAGAGTTTGGGCCCATACAATATTTATTTCATGGAATGACGGGACCTATCAAAAAATATAGAGAAAGTATAACCCCACATTTGTTAAATGCAGCGAAAAAACTAATTCCAAAGTACTGGAGACAGGACCGGATCCCGTCAGTCATAGAGTGGAGAAACAAGGTTAATGTAATAAAAGAAGCAGAGAGATGGGTTCATGTGGTCAAAAACCAAAGAAAGAAATTTGAAACGACATGGGCAAACTGGGAACAATGTGCTGAGGAGATAATAGAAGAGGGAAACACAGATGGGCAGGAGGAAGGAATGGTATAGTCATTTAGAATAGAAACATAAGAAGAATGGCCCTGAAGGATAGATGAAAATAGTTATATAACTTCTCTAATGCTAATCAAAGAGGGTTGGGGGTAAGATAATGTATGGGTAAATGTATATGTGGTTTTCGCTTATTTTGTGTTTTTTTTTTTTTTTTTTATTTACTATTCCCCTCTTGTCCCAGTATTGACAAACATTGGAGGTGGAGGGGGGAAGGAGATGGGCACGCGATTAATAACAAATATGAATTATCGGGAAATCCCCCCTTTTATTTTATTTAATTTTATTTTTATTTTTTTTTTTTTTTTTTTTTTTTTTTTTTTTGAATTTTAGTGGGTAGTGACACGAATTAGAATACAGGGGTTGTATTTAATAATGAATTGAAGTAATTAATGACACGAATTAGAAAAAGGGGGGAATGTATTTATGAATTTATCTTTAAAAACACTTTATAAATTATATAAATATAAACACGAATATACACGGAAGGGAATTATTTTTTTTTTTTTTTTTTTTTTTTTCCTCCTCACAATACATAACAAAGAATTGTAGGGACTAAAGACACAATCAGAATAAGGGGGGAACTCCCCACCCCACCTCGCCCCCCCCTTTTTTCCTTTTTTTCTTTTTTTTTTTTTTTTCTTCACACAATATATAATTATGAATTGAAGTGATTAAGGACACTAATAAGAATTAGGGGGAACTTATTTATAATTTTATTTTTAAACACTTTATAAATATAAGCACGATAAACACGGTGGGGTGGGTACCATTTATTTATTTATCTTGTTATTTATTTATTTATTTATTTTTGTTATTTACTTATTTATTTATTTATTTTTTCTCTGCACACAATATATAACAAGGAATGGAGGGGACTTAGACACCATTTAGAATAAGGGGGAAGTATTTAAAAAAAAATTTTTTTTTTTTTTTTTTTTTACCCTCGCATATGTAAATGTCGGCCACTGGGACAGGGGGGAAAACGGGGGTAGGTGATGTAGGATGTAATGTGTAGTATGTTTCTATTGTTTGAACAAAGGGGTATAGAATGTTGTATAAATGGTGTGTATATAAATGAAATAAACAATAAAATTTTTGATTATTAAAAAAAAAAAAAAAGTTGAGATTTTTAGGCTGAACACCAATATGTGGGAGTGCCCTCCCTACACGCAGGACATAATGCTTGTTTACTTTAGGGGGTCTAGTAGAAAGGGATACTTACCTTACTCCAGCTAGCACTCCAGTTTTCTTCTTTCCTTCTCTGAAATGTTGACAGGGCCTTTAATGTTATCACATATAATGCAGGACCAAAAGTGCTTATGGGTCCTGCATTGTGATGACAGCAGTAAGAAGGGCAACAAGACCAGAGAAGAGTGATTTTGTTGGAATCGTCGTCACTACGAAAATTGGTGGGGATTTCACATTTGACAAAACACTTTGGGCGGAGCTAGACACACTGACGTCACCACATACATTTTGACTTGCCAACAAGGAGCTGGAGATTTTTAACAGATAAGCACTTCATATGATGTGAGTGTTTTCATATATATTTGAGTTGCATACCTTCTATGTGCTTTACGACCATTTACTTGATGGGGTTATGTTGCCTACCTTCTATGTGCTTTACGACCACTTACTTGATGGGGGTTATGTCCTTCAAGTAAGCATTCACTTTTAACACAAAGGTTGTGTGATCCTTACTGGGAAGTTTTTGTGTTTGAAGAGATTTTGGATCTCCATCTGTACGTGATATAATGAAATTGGGACTTTTTTAATGTTTGTATTAAGACACTTTTTTGTATATGTGTTTTTGTAAAGTGGCACTATTTATCACTGTAAAGCACATGCAATTGTGTGAATGCACAACACAATTTTTCTATTATTATGTTTAATATGATTTTTAGTTTATAAAATATGTACTGTATATGAGCACGCATGAAATGCAGGTTTATAGCACTCATGGGCATGTGTTTGATTCACATGTGTTGATTCCATAGTCCTTACTTTTATGGTTTTAATTTGTATGTGTTTGATTCTCATTCACATTCATCTGTATGGCACTGAGTATTAATGTTTTTTTAGATCAGAGAATATTTAATACATGCTCACAATCCCATTTCAGAGGTAATTAGCATAGCACCCATACTTCCTACATCACTAACGTTCCCTGTAATTATATAGGAGCCAGTGAATAGAACCTTAGTGATAGGATGCGAACATCCAAAGTTTGTCAGATGTCAAAATTTGGCCAGCTGCCTTGCTTTTCAATATTTTATGAACCAACAGAGAACAAGAAGTAAGGGTATAAATAAATTCACTTTTTAGGACTTATTTATTTCAGGTTTTATTTATTTATTTTTTTTAAACTTAAATCTGTGCAGATATAAAAGACACAATTTAGCACAGCTTTATATTCATTATTAAGGGACGTTGATTGTAATTTTTTTTATTTTAAACAGTGTTAATATCTAAATTTACCCTGGTATAAGCTACTTGGACTCCTGTACAGCAGGGGTGAAAAGTGAGAGGAAGAAGCAGTACACAAAGCCAAAGTTCATGTGCCAACAAGAAGCATACAAGGGTTATGCCAAGTCTAGGATGACCTGAGCTCAGAGGAAGTACTGCATGTTGAAGATGCTGGCCATCAGACTGAGGAGTTCTAGTGGCAGAAAAAGTACTGAAGGGACAGCTCTGAATTTAAAAAGAATATTGCCACAAAAGCTGGTATTGTTAGCTTATCTTTTTATGGACAATTTATTCTTATCTTGTTTTTTTTTTTTTTTTTGACTAGAGTTCTACTTCAAGTTTAACCTCCCTGGCGGTATGATTCTGTCTGGAATTTTGTGCTGAAAGCGGTACAATTATTTTGCATGGAAATTTGATGCTATGTATTATAGGCCTGCAATTCTTAGTAATTACTTACTTAAACCTGACCAAACAAGACTCTAGTAGACATCCCAGATGTGATAAAGTTTGAAACACAAAATCATGATTTTAAATTTTTAAATAATATAATTTTATTCAATAATGTAATGCAAACTAAAGAAATTTGTCAGACAAAGAAAATTCAATAAACATCCTGAGTGTGATAAACTTTGAAGCAAGGTACAGCACACAGTCCCACGTCACAATCCGGACAATAGAACCTGCTTTCTTTTCATATTTTTTTTCCCTTGGCATCTCTGTTTGAACAGCAAACCACGCACATCCTGGTAGGTGCTGCCTTTTTTGCGGTTGGTGGTATATAGTCCATAAAGTGCCGACCTGTTAGGCGTTCTGGGTTGGCAACACCAACAGCACGTCGTCCAGGTCTGTTTACATCTACTGATGGCTTCTGGTGTTTCACAAAAATCTGCTCAGCCACCTTCCAGATAAAATCTGAATGAACAAGAGGCCTGTCACTCCCTGCTCGGTACAAGATGTACCCATTCCAAAGGCATTGTTCCAGAAGATGCCTGAAAATCTTTTTGTAATATTTTTTCTGCTGTTTCCGCATAGTCGGATAAAAGGTCATTGCCTGATCGGCTCGGTCGACACCTCCCATAGTGCAATTATAGTCTATCACGACTTGCGGCTTCAGCACATCTTTCCCACCTTTTGTGTGGACCGTGGCAGTGGAGATATTGTGCACAGTGCTCATGAGACACACGTCCTTCTTGTCTCGCGATCGCATTGCCATAATTTTACCCTTCTGCCAGGCAACAATTTCTCCAGTTTTGAGTTTTTTCTTGCCAAACATAGATGGCATGTCACGTCTGTTAGGCCTAACTGTACCATAGGCATCCGTCTTGTTTTGGATCAAAACCTCAAACAGATCCGGCGACGTATAGAAATTGTCCATGGTCACACAATATCCCTGGTTCAGTAATGGCTCCAGCAGTGTAAGGACAGATGATGTGGCCATCCTCTAGTTGCTGTACCTGGGGTTGAACTTCGTGCCTTTACCGGTGTAAATGACCGAGTTCCATATGTACCCAGTGGATGACTCGCAGAGCATGTATGATTTGATGCCAAACCACGCTCTTTTGGATGCAATATACTGGATCCAGCTTAGGCGTCCTTTGTAGGCCATCAAACTCTCATCCACGCTGACGTCCCTTTCTGGCACGTAGGCCCGCTGGAAATTGTTCCCAATAATTTGGCATACCTCCTAGATTTTTTTTTAGCTTGGGTGCAGGATGCGTGGTGTCATCAAACTCTTCATTGTTAGTGAAGTGGAAATATTTCATGATGAGGGAAAAACGGTATTCGGCATCACAGTACCAAAAAACGGAGTGGCCAGTAAATTGTTGGTGGTCCAGTACCATTTCTGGCGTGGTTTCCCCACCACCCCCTGAAGAATAATGAGTCTGAGAAACAGCCAGATGTCCTCTTTAATCACCGGTTCCCACCTTCTGCTTCGGGAAAACCTGGCATGCAGCGTAGCAGATTGCTGTTCTTGGTAGCGATTTGTCTCTATGACAATTTTTTCAATTACCTCCTCTGTGAGAAATAATTGCAGGTATGCCAGAGGGTTGTCATGTTCAACTTCGACCTTCATCCCAGGTGATCCAGTGAAGGGAAATCTTGGGGGCGCTACCTGGTCCGTATCGCACTCAATAGGGCACCAAGTGCGCACATCGCTGATGTCAGGTGCAGGATCATCACCGCTGTCATCGCTGTCACTTGTCAGATCAGTGTCAGACGACAAATCTCCCCACGACTCACTATCGCTGAGTTCTGGGAGCAACTCCGTGTCACTGTTGCTGTCATTCAACTGCTCCAAAGGCGATTTTGTAGCGAAATGGCGCTTTTTGGATTCCGTCTTCTCAATATTTTATTGGAGGCAAGGGGTACTGGGGCAAGGGGCACTGTATCAGTGAGATCTGAGATGATACAATGTAATCCTCTCAGATTACACTGTATCACCTCTTTTTATATGTGTGTTTTGTGTTTGAACTTTTGAACTTTTTAAATTTCCCGCCCAGTTCCGCTCCCGTGCGCCGCTGCTGCTCGCAGGGAACGGAACTAGGAAGTGAGATGCTGTGATCGCGCTGGCGATCACAGCGGAGCACAGCCTAGGACAGTGGAGGGCATCGCTGGAACCCAGGAGAAGGTGAGGGCTCCGCTGGATGCTCTGCACTGTTACCCCGAGCGTGACTCGGGGTTACCGCTCCTGGCAGAAAAAGTCAGACCCTAGTCACGCTCGGGATTACCACCAAGGAGGTTAAATAAGCAGATAGGCAGCAGATATCAGAGTTGGAGAAGCAGCACAAGGAGATAGTTAGTGTTCAGGGCACAACTACAGATCATATGACCTCATAGCACAATTATGATGGGGCCCACAGCGACCTTTCTATTGTCATTGATTTTAATATAAAGCATGTCTTAACCACTTCAGACCCAGAAGGATTTGCCCCCTTCCTGACCAGGCCATTTTTTGCAATACGGCACTGCGTCGCTTTAACTGACAATTGCGCAGTCGTGCGACGTTGTACCCAAACAAAATTAATGTCCTTTTTTTCCCACAAATAGAGCTTTATTTTGGTGGTATTTGATCACCTCTGCGGTTTTAATTTTTTGCGCTATAAACAAAAAAAAGAGAGACAATTTTGAAAAAAAACACAATATGTTGTACTTTTTGCTATAATAAATATCCAAAAAAACACATTTCTTCATCAGTTTAGGCCATAAGTCTTCTTTTACACATTTTTGGTTGAAAAAATCGCAATAATATTGATTGGTTTGCGCAAAAGTTATAGCGTCTACAAAATAGGGGATAGATTTATGGCATTTTTACTTATTTAATTTTTTTACTAATAATGGCAGGGATCAGTGATTTTTATCGTGACTGAGACATTGTGGTGGACAGATCGGACACTTTTGACACTTTTTTGGGACCAGTGACATTTATACAGCGATCAGAGCTAAAAATAGCCACTGATTACTGTATAAATGTCATTGGCAGGGAAGGGGCCAACACTAGAGAGCAATCAAGGGGTTAACTGTGTTCCCCAGGTGTGTTCTAACTGTGGGGGAATGGGACTGACTAGGGGATGAGACCGATCGGTGTTCCTACTTGGTAGGATCACACAATCTGTCTCCTCTCCCCTGAGAGAACCGGGATTTGTGCGTTTACACACACAGATCCCGGTTCTCACTCTGTCACGAGCGATCGTGGGTGCCCGGAAGTCATCGCGCCCGCGCATCGGCTCTGGGGGCATGATGGGGGTGCGCGCCTGCTAAAGCATCTTAAAGAGCCAACATACAGCTACGATGGCTCGAGCAGGGGAGCCAACCTGCTGCAGTATAACTGCGGTGGCTGGTTGGGAAGGGGTTAATCTAGGACAGTTTTTTGTGGTGTAGGGTTGCTGAACCTCATGGAGATATGTTATAACAAGGGGGGAAGTGGCCACTCGACAAAGTTTGCAAAATTTTTGAAAGAATGGGAGCACCACACTAGCTTGTACAGCACTCCACCTTCATCAGGGCTTAAAACTATATTAGAACCAGTGTTGGACCCTCCTTATGGGGTAACAAATTGAGTAGTCACTGAGACGCGATGGAGGATGGCAATGTACAGGGCTGTGCTGTGTGGTAGAGCTGTGTAAATATTTGGACTGGATGGATAGAAATACAAGGGGTTCCCAAACATATATTTCATCTGTGTAGTTATCGGTTGTTCAGCATTAAAGAGTGTGTGCTGAAAAATATCATATGTAAAACCCAACATATTTTTTTGAAATACAGTATATAGTAGGTGTTGTCAAGCAAATACATTTTTTTATGATAGTAAGCAGAAATTTAGACAATGAAATGGTCAAATTTGGTGCAAATAAGCCACCAAGCATCCCAGGTGATGTCAGTCACGATATATAGCGCAAAGTTATTCACTATTTGTGACTTGAGGGGGAGAGGCTTAACCTTCGCCTACAGAATTTCAATTTCAGCTTCACCGATAATGGCACACACTTAAGCCTTGTACACACGATCAGATTTTCTGCAGACAAAACCTCAGACTTTTGTCCGAATGTGTGTGCCTGGATTTTGTCTTGCATGCAAACGGCAATGAATTGTCGGCCAACAAACGCGAAAGTAGTGATGTGCTATGTGGTTTTTCAGCTCCTTAGCGCCACCCTTTGGGCTCCTTCTGCTAATTTCATGTTAGTAGAAGTTTGAGTGTTGATTCGTGCTTTTCATTGTGCGCTTTTCATTTCGTACTTTTCAGGCTGTTTCTGAATAGCCGTTCGTCAACCAGACATGTTGCAGAATCAGAGGAGATAACGTATTATTTATTATTGGCCTTGGAGTTATTGCTTTGATCCAAGTCCAGTCCAGGAACAGTCCAGGAACAGGAGGAGGAGGATTTCTTGGACCAAAAATTGGTTGCTTTATTAATCGTGACCAATTATGTCATATGCCTTTGCTACGGGAGCGCCAGGAGAATAATCCAGATGATTTTTGGAATTATCTCCGGATGACGGACCCCTGCTTTCACCAACTCTTGGCATTATTAAGAAGCAGGACCCATGCATAAAAAAAAATATATATGTGGCGCTGATGCCGCGTACACACGGTCGGACTTTTCAGCTACAAAAGTCCGACAGCCTGTCCGACAGACTTCCGGCGGACTTTCGGCGGACTTGCGGCAGACTTTCTAACGAACGGACTTGCCTACACACGACCACACAAAAGTTCGCCAGCCTAGTACGCGGTGACGTACACCAAGTCCGGCGAGACTATAAAACGGAAGTTCAATAGCCCGTACGACACCCTTTGGGCTCCTTCTGCTAATCTCGTGTTTATCTCGTGTTAGTAGAAGTTTGGTGAGAGACGATTCGCGCTTGTGAGACTCGTATTTTTCAGTTCGTTTTAACTGTTGTTCAGTCTGTGCTTGTGAGGTTTGCATCTGCTTTTCAGTGCGTTTGGTCAGTTGGCATTGAGAAATCTTTGTTTTATTGTCCGCTCGTTCCTGATTTTCAGGTCGCTCTTCACAGGCCTTGCTGTTCTTCAGTGCGTTCTGTTGAGTGCGTTCTGACCAGCCGACCGTTTTGAAACCATGTTACCTGTACGTACTCGTTGTCGAGCTCGTGCATTGTATGTGTTTGGTGCTGTAGTTTATTCTTCAGACCAAGACCAGTCCATGAACAGGGCGAGGAGGAGTTCATGGACCAAGAATTGGTTGCTCCAGCGTGACCAGTTCTGTCACATGCCATTGCCCCGTGAGATCCGTGAGAATAATCCTGAGGATTTCAGGAACTTTCTCCGGATGACGGACCCCGTTTTTGACCGTTTTCTGGCTTTGCTGACCCCCTATATCAGCAGGCAGGATACCTGCATGAGGCAAGCCATCACTCCGGAGCAGAGGCTAGTTGCCACGTTGCGGTACTTGGCGACAGGGAGAAGCCTGCAGGACCTCAAGTTCTCGACAGGCATCTCCCCCCAGGCTCTGAGGATCATTATCCCAGAGACCTGTTCTGCCATCATCCAGGTCCTGCAGAAGGACTATATTAAGGTAAGATATTTTTCTTTTATTAGCATCACATGTTCTTTTATGTAATCTTTGATAATGTAATGTATTTCTTGCCTCAAACACTACTTACCATCATTGCAATATAGTGTGAATGTCCCCTTTTTCTCCTCACACATGCAGGATTTTTTTCCTGTTCTTTTTTGTCATGCATGTATATTTTCCTTCAATAACTTCCCCAGCATGCAATGATGGGCACATATCCACCTAGTCTACTCATTTTGAATGTATTTTGTTTGAGTGTATTTAGTGTGGTTATAATTAGCAATTAGCTTGATTTCCCAACCCCCTCCCCCCACCTAAACTCAATCCAAATAGTGTGCTTATAATTAGCAATTAGCTTGATTTCCCAACCCCCTCCCCCCACCTAAACTCAATCCAAATAGTGTGCTTATAATTAGCAATTAGCTTGATTTCCCAACCCCCTCCCCCCCCCCACCTAAACTCAATCCAAATAGTGTGCTTATAATTAGCAATTAGCTTGATTTCCCAACCCCCTCCCCCCCACCTAAACTCAATCCAAATAGTGTGCTTATAATTAGCAATTAGCTTGATTTCCCAACCCCCCCCCCACCTAAACTCAATCCAAATAGTGTGCTTATAATTAGCAATTAGCTTGATTTCCCAACCCCCTCCCCCCCACCTAAACTCAATCCAAATAGTGTGCTTATAATTAGCAATTAGCTTGATTTCCCACCCCCCCCACCCTCGTAAAAATTTGCTAGAATGTTCTGTGGTGTTGATTTGTATAAAGCAAATATATGTTGCACTTTGCAAAATGCATGTGCACTCTACAAGTGCATTTGTTCCAGTGCTTTAGTAAATGAGCAGAAGCTCTGCTGATTTCCATCATCAAATCATATGCAAGCCACAAAGTGTTTTCATTAATTGCCCTTGTATGTGATTGTGTACTCCTTGCAACATGACTGCCTTTTTACCTTACCTCATTTACTGTAAGCTGGGTAGCAACTGCACTTGCAGAGTGCGACAACTGCAGTCTTGTAGCCTTTTTAGTCCCTAAATCCCTGCGTGTCCTAAAAGTAATCTTTTTTATGTATTTCACAACCCCCTAAAATGTAATCAATGTTCCATCAGAGGGGGTGAGCAATCTGATAAGTGTGCCTTTCCATATTAGTTCTTCCCGAAGATTTAAATTTTTTAATGTTATACTGATGCTGGGGAATAATGTTTTTAATTGTATAATTTTCTTGCAATGTTATCTTCAAAATTACTGATTTTGGTTTTCTTGTTTGATTCCCCAGTTTCCTTCAACGCCACAGGAATGGCAGACTGTGGCATCCCATTTTGCCACCCGTTGGGACTTTCCCAATTGTGGAGGGGCTATAGATGGGAAACATGTCCACATCGTGCCACCACCCCATTCGGGGTCATACTATTTTAATTATAAGGGGTTCCACAGTATTGTTTTAATGGCGGTGGTGTCGGCACACTATGAATTTTTATATGTGGACGTGGGGAAGAATGGCCGGATGTCGGATGGAGGAGTATTTGCCCAGACGGAGTTCTGCCAGCGTCTCCAGAGTGGTGGCCTGGGATTGCCACCTGATGCGGATAACGTGGAAGGACTCCCCTTTGTCTTCATTGCCGATGAAGCCTTCGCTCTGAGCAAGCACCTCATGAGGCCATTCCCCCAAAGAACCCTCACCCCGGAGAGGAGGGTTTTTAATTTCCGGCTGGCCAGAGCTAGAAGAGTGGTTGAAAATGCGTTTGGGATTCTGGCCAGCCGGTTCCGCCTGTTTCAAACCTCCATAAATTTGGCGGAATACAAACTTAATTTTATCATTTTATGTTGCTGCATCATGCACAACTTTTTACACCAACATTCTCCAAATTATATGGTAACAGTTGGGCCTGAGGCCGGACTTATCGATGACAACCTTACGGGCCTGGATACTGTCCGTACTGGCTTGGCCCCCCAAAGTGCCCGTCAAGTTAGACAGCAACATGTTAATTATTTTATGGGTAGGGGGGCCATTGCAATGGGCCAGGATATCTAAATATTTGAAATAAAAAAATTCTTGATGAAATCTTGAATTATATTTATTGCTTGCCTTTCTTTTGGGCTTTCTCCTAGGTTATGGTCGAGCAGTTGTAGTGCCAACTGTATTTTCCTTTTAAATGTCTAAATAAGCTCCATTGCCACTGTAAACAACTTTTTTAAAATTATAACCAAACTGATACTGAGCATTGAAATAACAAACCACACATTTATTTAATTCCTAAGCAGATGTTTTTATTAATCGTTGTTATGCATTCAGTTATGCATTTAGTATAAAATGTTCCTAGCCAAAAATATAATGATATCTTAATAATTTAGAAAAATATAATTATAGTTAAATATTTTTACATAATAAAAAATAAAATTTTTTGGGCATTTTGATTTTAGCAAACAGGCTTGTGTAGAGTTCCTATTTTACCTAAATATTTAAATTTCTAAAGACATATCGGATAGATAGATATCTAGATATCAATATCTATAAATATAGTTAATAATCTTTTGATCTCTCTCTCTCTATATCTCTAACAAAATATAAATATCAAACAAAATGTAACGAAAAAAAAAAATATATAACTTAAATTATTCCAAACTAATTTTTTACATTTCTATATCTATCTATATCTATATCTATATATCTACATATCTCCATCTACCTCTATCTATCTATCTATCTATCTATCTATCTATCTATCTATCTATCTATCTATCTATCTATCTATCTATCTATCTATATATATTCATACATACATATAGATATATAGATAGATATATACATACACATATATATCTATATATATATATATATATATATATATATATAGATATAGATATATAGATATAGATATAGATATATAGATATATTCAAATATACATATATATATAGATATATAGATAGATATATCTATATAGAGATATATCTATAGATATGTAATGAGGTTTATTAAAAGATCGTTTGAAACGATGAGCAAAAAAATCGTATAGGAATGAAAAGCACATGGAGCAGTATACAAGGTAATAAACACAAGAGAAAAACACGACAAGTACTTACTTTTTTTCAGCACTTTACGGATCCGTCTGTACTGATCCGGCCCCCGAGTTTGAGGTCAGACCATCTTTTTCTAATTTGATCCTTGGAGCGCTGTACCCCAAAATATATATCATAGTCTTTTTTTTAAGAATGGCCACCATTTCTACCATCTCTTCAAAGGACATATTGGAGGCCTTAAATCTAGGCCTCACAGATCTTGACGTTCCGGCCTCCGGGCTTTCTTCGCTACCTGAGGTAGTACACACCTGATGTGTCTCCGCCATTATTCACCCCACTACGCGCCGTAAATAAAAATGGGCGGAGAACATGAGTTAAAATCGAACGTCAGGGGCGGGCGACGCAGGCGGAGTTTCACGCATGCGTAGTGTATAAAGAGGGGCCTTGTGCACGTGTCGTACGTACGTTCTGTGCGTAGGTGATAGTGGACCGGGACGTTACTAAACGAAGGTAATTTTAAAATTATATTTTTTTATGGTCATGACTTTGTAGCAAGCGGCCTATATGGCTTGACAGATTGATGAGGCCTACATAGGGAGAAGATGATGAGGGTTTAGCAGAAACCTAATAAGTGTTTTTTGTCTTGTGACTTTATCTTTTCCAGATATAATGAATCCCCTATTTAAGGATCCAGAGTTCCTTACAGCTTTCATATCTAAATATCGAGAGATGAGGAATTTGTGGGAGGTGAAACACCCTCAGTATTATGCAAAGCATGTGAGGAAGTCAACGCTGGAGAGACTTCTGTCCTTTGTCCAGGCGACCATCCCGGAAGCAACAATGGAGACATTGCTCAAGAAAATTGGGGTCTTGAGGAATATGTATAAGAGGGAGCATAAGAAGATCCAGGAATCAATGAGATCAGGAGCATCAGCAGATGATGTTTATGTACCCAGGCTGTGGTACTACAATCAACTCCGTTTTCTTGATGACCAGACTGAAGCCAGGGCATCACTTTCAACCCTTCCCTCCACCCTTCCCTCCACCCTTCCCTCCACCCCAGCAGAGGCTGATGAGGAGCAAGCTGGGTCTTCCATCCTGGATGAACCGGATATGACCATCTGGAGTCAGGTAAATTAGTTTAAACAATATTTACTGTACTAATATTAATGAGGTTAACTGGATGTTATAATTGTCTCAAAGATTTTTGCCCTCAAAATTGTGTATACATATCAATTGACAGGAGTGGCTAAATATGTTTCGCACCTGCTAGAAAAAATTAGGGTGTCTGATTAGACTCTTTTATTAAAGAGATGTATTCACATTGAATTTGCTAGTCATGAGAAGCAAATTGTGTGTCATTGATGAACCCCAAAAAAAAAACTAAAACTATGTCCTTTTTTTATACACAGGATGAGTCCATTCAGGAGGAATGTGTGGAAAGTGGCAGGCAGGAGGAGACCGGGCCCATGGACAGCCTGGAGGAGGCTGGATTCACCATCATCCTGGAGGAGGCTGGGCCCAGTGTCAGGCAGGAGGTGGCTGGTCCCAGTGAGGTGGCTGGGCCAAGTGAGGTGGCTGGTCCCAGTGAGGTGGCTGGGCCTAGTAGGAGCATGACCCAATCCCAAGTGCCTCCCCTCCGCCTTCCCAAAAAAAGGGCCAGGAAGGGGACGGTCACACAGGAGGCATCCCTGTGCCTCATGCAAGAGGCCACCCGTTTTTTGAGGAGCCCCCCCGAAGCGGAAGAGTCCTATGGCTGCTACTTAGCCAGCAGGCTTCTTCAAATGGATTGGGACCAGCGCCTCATTTGCGAGCGCCTATTTGGGGAAACTATCCAGAAGGGGCTGCAGGGCACGCTAACCCAAAACACCCAACTACATGAGGCAGCCCCCCCTCCTCCTCCTCCTCCTCCTCCTCCTCCTGCCACAACTGAAACACCACAGCCACAGCCTCCAAAGAAAGCTACAGGGAAGGCTGCAGGGAAGGCTGCAGGGCAGCGTGGAGGAAAGGCTGCAGGGAAGAGAAGAAAGTGATGACCTGGGTTCAGTCTGGTCTGACAGAAGACGCAGGCTGTTGTAGGACCACAGTCTGGGGACATCTATATCATCTGCTGGTGCTGTTGATCTCTGGGATTCTTGGACCAGATTGTGCTCCCTCTTATATGGACTCCTCAAGATCCCAATTTTCTTGTACACCGACTTTTTCCAGCGTTGACTTCCTCTTTATTTTATTTTGACCATGAATAAATGGATCTTTTTTGAGTTTATGAAAAGACTTTATGTGTTTTCTTTTAAATCATTGATTTTACACACAATGTTAAATTAACAAGGGACAACAATCTCATTGAGTTTGCAAAAACACACCAAAAATACATTAATAATGTTAATAATGTTCGAGTGGTAAGTCTTGAAAAAAAAAAAGATACATAACCAAAAACGGTGCTTTGGGTTAACTTTATCTAAAAAATAAAAAAAAAACACTAGAAAAACAAAACTATAATAATGGGTTCTTTGTGGTAACTTTACAAACCTAAAAAAAAAAAAAAACAAATACAAATGGGTTCTTTGTGGTAACTTTACTAACACAAAAAAATAAAAAAACAAATATAGAGATAAACATATAAAAAAGTTCAACAACAATCATAAAATAAATATCTGGATAAAAATTAAACGAAAATATGACTCCACACAAAAAAATAAAAAAAAAAGGGTAAAAAGTATTATTAGTATGGAAACATTGTTTTTAAAAAGCATACTATATCATTCATGAGATCAAAGAGAAAAAGAATCCAGAAATCAGTTTGGGAGAACTCTGTTTGAATATGAACAGCAAAACACCTTCGTTCTTTATAGCATTCGTAAAGAAGACATAAAATGCGCTGCATTCAACGATCACAGATTTTGCAGCGTGATGAATGTGCTACCTACAATACGAACACTAGTTTTACTAGACCGAGTGCTTCCGTTTAGTTTTTGCTTATGAGCATGCGTCGTTTTTTTGTCCGTCGGACTAGCATACAGACGAGCGGACTTTGGGGTCCGTCGTAGTTACGACGTAAAGATTTGAAGCATGTTTCAAATCTAAAGTCCGTCGGATTTGAGGCTAAAAAAGTCAGTTGAAAGTCCGGAGAAGCCCACACACGATCGGATTACCAGACAGCTTTAGTCCGTCAGCGTCCGTTGGACTTTTGTAGACGAAAAGTCCGACCGTGTGTACGCGGCATAACTCATCAAGGCCAAAATGGTAAAGAATATAAATATAAAAATCCTCCAAATGACTAAAATAATAAATAACATCAATCAGTGTGCAAATCCAAGGCTGATAAACAACATAAGCTCATTACTAAAAAGCGCATAGATAGTTGATAATGCTTCAATTTGATAAATGGTGACAAATAGTATTCAATCCAAGTGGATACAGAACAACAATCCTTAATCTGACGTGTAATAATCAAGTAAATGACAATAAATTACCCAAAGGTGTAATGTGCATAAGGACAACAAATAAAAGGACTCCTAATGTGACGATAAAGAGAACTAAAATGAATAAGACTTAAATAAATGCGTCAATGTCAGATAGATGTGCAATCAGACAAAAAAGTGCAATGTGCATAGAAAACGATAATAAATTAAGTGGATATCTAATCATATATAAAGACCATCAAAAATATCATCAGGAAATAGTGCATAGGACAATAAAATTCACAGCTCAAAAAATGTATGGAAAAGTGCTTGTGCAATAATTTAATCGCATATAAAGACCATCAGAATTAGTGCATAGGACAATAAAATTCATAGCCCAAAAAAATAAATAAAATAAATGAAAAAGTGCTCGTGCAATAATACCAATAGATGTGCAGATAATGAAGTCCGACTAAATAAAATGTCCAAGTGATCGCAAGGATGTAATATCATGCCACTCCAGATGTGACACAGAATACGTTTTTCTAGAGAAGGATGAAGGAGTACAAGTGCAGCGGACCACGCTCAGTGACAGGCCAGTGTTGAAAGGTCAGTGCAACAGTCCAAACAAGTTCCGGAGTCCGTTAGTCGTTTCCCCCAGCCTCTCACCTAAAGTTGCGGCCCCCAGTGGGCCGAATTGAGCGTGTCACCACTCACCAGTGGTAGAACTGCAAGCCGGGGACAGGCTTCCGATGGTTGTCACAGCCTTCAGATGTCAGAAAATAGCTGGCCACAATGTACCTCTCTCTTGCACTCAACGGATGTCCTCAGATAAATGATGGGAAGGAAGGGGATGGCTCCATAGTGTAGTATGATTAAAATATTTTATTGTAGACAAAAATAGCAACTTACATTTAAAACTCATATATTCCACAATGAAAGCGGGAGCTTCCGGGTTCGGCCGCACCCGGAAGTAGCGGCACCTGGCTCCTCCCTGACGCATTGCGTCACAACATGCGTGACTTTATCAAAGGGTATCATGCATAATGCTTTTATTTTAATTTTTGGTTGAATAATGATTTGATTTTGTATATTTTCTATATTTTTGGATGCATAGAATGCACTATTTGCAGATAGCAAATAAAAAATTGTGTAGAATAATACTTGGCTTTGTGAAAATGTAAAAAAAGCATAATAATATTATTCTTGATATCACTAGAAAATAAAAGCCTTTTAAAATATGTTTGCCATAACTCCATCAGTATCACTAGCAAAGCAGCTTCATTATTATCCAAATAAATAAAGAAGAAGAGAATGTGCGCTGCATTTCGAGTATTCATAATCTGCCACGTCACGGATGATAATTCTCCTATTACGAACATTAGTTTACAAGACCGACCGCTTCCAGCTCGTCCTTGCTTCCAAGCATGCGTATTTGTACTCTGGACTTTTGTCCAACGGACAAAAGTACACACGCTCGGAAAATCCGACAACAGACATTTGTCCGCGGACAATTTTAAAGCCTGCCATCTAACATTTGTCTGTGGAAAATCTGACAACAATTGTCCGATGGAGCATAAAAATGGTCAGATCTTCTGCCAACAGCTTGTCAGCACAAAATTCCTGTCAGAAAATCCGATCATGTGCACATGGCTTAAGAGGCCTCAGATCCAAGGATCACTCCACACATGTTCCCCATTGAAAGTGAGACAAACTCATGTGAACCTACCTCAGGGAATCAGAACTGGATCCTTAGCCTGAATAATTGGGCTTGTATAGGGGATGAATAGCAAGCATTGACCTATAATATCTAGTGTGTATAACATCTAAGGATGAGCCGAACCGAGGGGGTGTGAATATGCAAAAAAATTTGGACGAACACGAGAACACTGTTAAAGTCTATGGGACACGAACATGAAAAATCAAAGTGCTCATTTAAAGGCTTATATGCAAGTTATTGTCATAAAAAGTGTTTGGGGAACCGGGTCCTGCCCCAGGGGACATGTATCAATGCAAAAAAAAGTTTTAAAAATTGACGTTTTTTCGGGAGCAGTGATTTTAATAATGCTTAAAGTGAAACAATAAAAATTAAATATTGCCTTAAATATCGTGCCTGGGGGGTGTCTATAATATGCCTGTAAAGTGGCGCAGTTTTCCCGTGTTTAGAACAGTATTACAGCAAAATGACATTGGTCATGTTGTGGGCAATTTAGCCAGTAACCGTCATGGATGCGCGACAGCCAGAACACGGCAGTCTGTGCACCCCGGTGCGCACACACATGCGTGCGCACACCCTGGTCTTGTGGACACATCCCCCGGCCTATTTAAACCTGCCACTGACACTTGCAGTTTGCTGGATTATCAAACAGCTTCTATGTTCCTGTGCCTTGTATACTCTGAAGACCCCTGCTTTGACCTCTGCTTGGCTTGACCTGTGTTCCTGTTTATCTCCTCGCTCTGACCCCGGCTTGGATGACTACTCTCCGATCCTCTGCCCTCCGTGTATGACCCGGCTTGTTCCTGTACCTCTCTTGAACTGTCTTCTGGTATCTGATCCCTGGCCTGGCTGCGGACCCTGTTCCTGGTTTACCCTGTTTCTTGATGCCTCAGAGGTAGCTACAGGAGCAGTACTTTCACAGCGCCTGGGACCCAAATCTCTGCTTCACCCTGTGGCCTTCACCTCCTGGAAAATGAGCCAGCCCGAGAGAAATTACGATGTAGGTGATCGTGAGCTTCTGGCCATTAAGACAGCCTTAGAAAAGTGATATTCACTGATCACAGAAACCTCGAGTACCTCCGCACTGCCAAACGCCTGAGACCCCGTCAAGCTCGCTGGGCTCTGTTCTTTTCACGATTCAACTTTCACATCACCTACTGCCCTGGCTCCAAGAATGGCAAGGCCGATGCTTTATCCTGAATGTTTCCTGATACTCCAGAAGAAACATCACCCAGTACGATCTTGTCTCCACAGAACTTTCTTTTGATTCAACCCGATCTAAGGTCTTCTCTTGAACAGGCCTCCCTCCAATGCCAGGAACCAAAGACTTCCTCTCTAAGAAGCCAGGGGGGGTATCACTGGTATCGGGACAAGATCTTTGTCCCACAACAAGCCAGAATCCAGGTCTTACAAACTTCACATGATCACCAACTTGCTGGCCACTTCGGTATACGGAAAACTATGGATATTATTCAGCGATCCTTTTGGTGGCCTACCTTGAAAAACGATTGCAAAAAGTATGTAAGCTCCTGCACTACCTGCCAGCGAAACAAGGGGTCCAACATTAAGTCTTGGGGTCTGCTACATCCTTTGCCGGTACCAGAACAACCATGGAGGAATATATCTATGGACTTCATAGTAGAGCTGCCCCCCTCCGAAAGATTCACAACGATCCTAGTTGTTGTAGACCGTCTGTCCAAGATGTCACACTCCGTGCCTATGATAGGTACTCCTTCTGCTGCAGACACAGCAAAAGCCTTCATAAGAGAGATAGTCAGACTTCACGGCCTTCCTGACAGCATTGTATCTGATAGAGGGGGTCCAATTTACTTCTCAATTTTTGGAGAGAGCTCTGCAAAGTTTTGTCTATTGAAGTATGCCTATCCTCTGCCTACCACCCCCAGAGCAATGGTCAGAATGAAAGGATTAATCAGACCTTAGAGCAATATTTATGCGGTTTCTGCTCCATTTCCCCAGGATGACTGGTCCTTGCTACTCCCCTGTGCAGAGTTCGCATACAATAATTCGGTACACTCAACCACCAATCAATCATCGTTTTGGGCCAACTATGGGTTCCATCCTTCATTCCTACCTAATGTAATTCCAAGGAACACAACTACAAGGAACAATATGACAAGAAGAGGGGGGAGAGCCCTAGCTTTAAGGTTGGAGATGAGGTTTGGCTCTCCTCGGCAAATCTTAAACTTCCTTGTCCCTCCCGGAAATTGGGACCAAGATTTATCGGCCCATTCAAGATTAGACGGGAGATTAATCCAGTAGCTTTTGAACTGTCACTTCCGAGTTCTTACAAAGTGCACCCTGTGTTTCATGTCTCTTTACTTAAAGCTGTTATCTCTAGTCCTTTTTCAGGAAGAAAAGATCCTCCCCCATCAGTTTCTGTGGGAGATGAGACAGAGTACGAAGTTGAAGCCATCCTGGACTGCCGCTGGAGAGGTAGGATCATTCAATTTCTTATAAACTGGAAGGGTTACCCAGCAGAAGAAAGTTCTTGGGAACCTGCAGCCAACATACATGCTCCTAGACTTCTGCAAAGATTCTGAGTTCGTTACCCCGAAAGATGGGCCCGGTTGGGCATGGGGAGACTGCCCCTTGGGGAGGGCACTGTCAGGGAAATGGCCGTGTTGTGGGAAATTCCGCCAGTAACCGTCATGGTGGCGCCATGCAAGTTTCCATGCGCCTGTGTGCATGCAGATGCATGACAGCCAGACCACAGCCAGACCACGCCCTGATCTTGTGGGCACACCCCCCCGGCCTATTTAAACCTGCCACAGACACTTGCAGTTTGCTGGATTATCAAACAGCTCCTGTGTTCCTGTGCCTTGTATACTCTGAAGACCCCTGCTTTGACCTCTGCTTGGCTTGACCTGTGTTCCTGTTTATCTCCTCGCTCTGACCCCGGCTTGGCTGACTACTCTCCGATCCTCTGCCCTCCGTGTATGACCCGGCTTGTTCCTGTACCTCTCTCGAACTGTCTTCTGGTATCTGATCCCTGGCCTGGCTGCGGACCCTGTTCCTGGTTTACCCTGCTGTTGCTGCTCAAGACTTCTCTCCGCACGGCTGCTACAATGCACAATGCACTCTAGCTACTTACAGCCAACCAGCCAGCTTGCAGTATTCCTGGCAACCCGTGCACCTCAGTGCATCGCATCCCCTGTATCAAATCCAGGGAAGCGCTGCACTCAGCCGCAAGGGATGCCCTCTCAGCAACCCGGCCTCACACTACAGCCTTGACAGTAGCACATCTTTCCCATGTTCATAACATTCCCACAGGAAAATGACATTTCTAAAGGAAAAAATGTCATTTCAAATTACTCGCGGCTGTAATGTATTGCCGAATCCCGGCAATATACATTAAAAATCATTGAAAAAAATGGCGTGGGTCCCCCCCAGTCCATTACCATGCCCTTTGTGTCTGGTATAGATATTAAGGGGAACCCCAAGCCCAAATGTTTTAAAAAATTGTGTGGGGGTCCCCCAAAATCCATACCAGGCCCTTCAGGTCTGGTATGGATATTAAGGGGAAGCACGCTCCAAAATGTAAATAAAAATGGTGTTGAGGTCCCCCAGGCCCCCAGGCACTATATACTCTGAACTGTAGGATATACAATATGGACTGTACTATATACTCTGTGGAAAAATTGGGCCTTAGGTGTTGGTGGTTTCAGAACACTGTAACTCCTCACAGTTACTCTTGTTGGGCGCAGGAACGGGCCCTGCTGTTAAATATTATTTCAAAAATTGTAATTACATACCCCTGTTAAACAGGAGCAGAAAAATTGGGCCTTTAGTTTTGATGGTGCCACAACACTGTAAACCCCCACAGTTACTCTTGCTGGGCACAGGCATGGGCCCTGCTGTGAAATAATTTTTCAAAAATTGTAATTACATGCCCTTGTTAAACAGGGGCAGACAAATTGCGCCTTGGGTGGTGGTGGTGCCACAACACTGTAACCCCTCACAGTTACTCTTGTTAGGTGCAGGAACAGGCCCTGCTTTGAAATATTATTTTAAAAATTGTAATTACATGCCCCTGTTAAGCAGGGGCAGAAAAATTGGGCCTTGGATGGTGGTGGTGGTGCCCTAAACCAAAAATATTGTTGGAAGCTAGCATCATCATGATTGAGAAGTAATAGGATAGGCAGCATAGGCAGTCTTTAAGGAATCCCAGATAGCTTGATAGCTGCTGATCCAGGGCTAATTCATTTTTATAAATGTGAGCCTATCAACGGAGTCTGTGGATAGGTGCACTCTTTGATCCATTACAAACTCTCCAGCAGCACTGAATGTGCGTTCAGAAAGCATGCTGGATGCAGGACAGGCCAGTAGCTCGATTGCTTATTGAGCAAGTTCTGGCTAGTGATCCATCCTCAAGACCCAGTAACCTAGTGGATGCTCTGTTGGAAAGGTCTCCAAGTCTGCTCTTGTCCCTAGATTTTCCTGCACCATATAATGTAGACACTGGCGATGGTTGCTTGAACCTATCAGAACTTGGCGCTGAGAACTGAAAAATTGTTTAAAGGCATCAGTCAGCCGGCCACCTTCTCCTATGCACTTCCTCTGACCGAACAAAGCCTCAGAAACACGTTGTCCAGCACTAGGAAATGGTAACTTCCCAGGGTCTGGAAATGCGTTACACAAACTTTTCTTCAAGGCCTCATAAAGATGTTTCATCCTCTGCTCCCTCTGCGAAAGCAGGATGAGTTTTGCAACTTTACCCTTATAACATGGATCAAGAAGGGTTGCCAGCCAGTAATGATCCCTCTCCTTGATATCATGAATCCTAGGGTCCTTTCTCAGGCTTTGCAGAATCAGGGAGGCCATGCAGTGTAAGTTTGCAGAGGCATTCAATTCTGAGTCCTCTGGGTCACTAAGGATCACATTATCTGTAACTACCTTCTCCTAGCCATGTACATGTCCTTGGGTTTCTGGGGACTGAAAACCATGCCTTGAAGACTGCTGCTGAGTGTTATCCTCTATATCCATGCTATCACAAATCCTCCTCCTCCTCTTCTTCCTGTGTGATTGGCGGCCCCACGGGAATGCTATCTGGATAAAGGGGGCCTTGAGAGGAGAGGAAGTCCTCCTCTTCTTCCCACTGTTCTGCCTCAAGTGCCCTGTCCATGATTTCACAAAGTGTGTGCTCCATCAGGAAGACTAGAGGGATAGTGTCACTGATGCATTCATTTCCACTGCTCACCATCCTTGTGGCCCCCTCAAATAGTGACACGACAGTGCATGCATCCTTGATCAGTAGCCAATGGTGGGGCAAAAAGAAGCCAAGCTCCCCTGACCCTGTCCTGTTGTCATACTCGCACAGGTACTCATTGATGGCCCTCTGCTGTGTGTGCAGCCACTGCAGCATTGCCAACATTGAGTTCCACCTGGTGTCACAAATGAGGCAGTTGGTGGGCAGGTTGCATTCCCTTTGAATGTCAGCCAGCCGAGCACTGGCATTGTATAACTGGGTACCTGGTCAAAAACTCTGCACCACCAAATTCAGGACGTGTGCCAAACATGGAACATGGGTCAAGTGTCCCTGTCAGAGGGCGGAGAGAAGGTTGGTGCCATTGTCACATACAATCATTCCTGGCTGAAGCTGGCGGGGCGTCAACCACCTCTGAACCTGCACCTGCAGAGCTGATAGAATCTCTGCCCCAGTGTGGCTCCTGTTCCCTAGGCAGACCAACTCAAGCACCGCATGGCATCTTTTAGCCTGACTGCTTGCGTAGCCCCTTGAATGCTTACGGAGCACCACTGGTTCAGAGGACAAATCAGAAGAAGCCATAGAGGAAGAAGAAGAGGAGGGGGTGGAGAGGAGAGCTGTGGCAGAATCACCGCTAGCATTTTGGAGGCGTGGTGGCGGAACAAGCTCCAACAACACTGAATCCTGTCCTGCATCCTTCCCAGCTGCCAGCAGAGTTACCCAGTGCGCTGTGAAGGAAAGGTAGCAGTAATATGAACCTTATTGCTGACCACCCTGTCCAACAAAGCGAAAACATTGCCTTCCACATGCCGGTAGAGAGCCGGAATGGCCTCACATGAAAATAAATACCATTTTAGAACCTGCCACTGTGGTACAGCACATTCCACAAATTCACAAAAGGGGGCAGAGTCTACCAGATGAAAAGGCAGTAGTTGCAGTGCTAGCATTGGCCAAGCTAGCAGTTAGATGCTGAGCGTGTGGATGGCTGGGACCAAATTTCTTTTTACGGTTCAACAACTGGAGTAGGGAAATTTGCCTGCTGAAATCAATTGGAGGTGTACTGCTATCAGATTGGCTGCAAGTACTTGTGACACCTATTCCTATACTTTCATTCCTCTCAGTGCAGGTTTTTGAGCGGACTGGAGGTATAGTAGGGTTGGAGATCCCAGATGAGGAGCAAGGAAAAGTCCGCCTTTTTCTATAATGTGGATCTTTCAAGTGCCGTTGCCAACGGACTGAATGGCAGGTCGTCATATGTCTGGTCAAGCATGTGGTGCCCAAGTAGCTGCTGTTCTGGCCATGCTTGATCCGCTTCAGACATAGGTTGCAAACAGCAACAGTGTGATCTGCTGTACACGTGTCTAAAAAGGCACACACTGTCAGAGGACTAGTAGAAACTTGACCTGCCAGCATCGGTGCCTTCCTGTGCGCCTGCTCCGAAGAGTTGCGCTACAGCACGTGTGGGTGCACAATCCGACAGGTTTGCGCTTCCAAACACACAGCTCTGTGGGTTGGCGCATGCGGGTGTGCGATGTACCATAGCGCACTGGCACGTGCACGCCATCCTGCGCACAGTGGAAGTCCCTTGGGCAGGCCTATAAAAGTCAGCCTTGTGTATGGTATCATTGCAGGTTTGTCTTTTCAGCTCCTGCAACCTGTTCCTGAATCTGTGTACATGTGCCTGCCTGTTGTGACCTGGATCGACCTTGACCTCGCCTTGAACCTCTCCTGTGTTTGACCCTTGGCTTATCTCTTGGACTTCTCTACCTGCCTGATCACCCGTGTTTGACCCCCGGCCTGCTCCTGGACTTTGCCTTTGCCTATCCCAGTGTTTGATCTTCAGCCTGCTTACTTCTGCCTGACTACCCGTGTTTGACCCCAGGCCTGCTCCTGGACTTTGCCTCTGCCTTATCCCAGTGTTTGAGCTTCAGCCTCATTACTTCTGCCTGACTACCGGTGTTTGACCCCCGGCCTGTTCCTGGACTTTTGCCTTTGTGCTTGACCCTTGGCCTCCTCTTTAACCGGCTCCAGTCTTCATCTCCAGACTCTGTTCGAGCTTCTGCCTGGCCAGTTCCAGTGAGGTGTCAGCCACCCTGCACGGATCACTTCTCTACCTGAAGTACCTTCCATCTGCTCTGCTACCTGCTGGTGATCCGTGCTTCTTCGTGCCCAATACCCACGGTGCCACTTCCAGAGGGTATTGTGCGCCCAGCTGCAAGGGGAGCCTCTCTCAGCAACTCAGCCTTGGTGAGTACCTGACACACACCAAGGATCTTTTAAAAGTCAGTGGGTAATTAGCAGTGCCCTGCACCTGCGGAGCTCTGGGGTGTGATGCAATAGGGTGGTTGCCTTAAGCTGCCCCCTGAAGGACATCCTACTTCATTGGAGTTGTGCCTCATCCTCCTCCTCCTCACTTTCCTCCTCTCTTCTCTCAGGCACCCAAGTACAGTTAGTGACCTCATCATCCCCTCCCTCCTCATCACTGGAGCAAACTTGGCAGTATGCTGCAGCTGGGGGAACATGACTGCCAGTTTCTTGTCCTTCTGTGGCACCCCCTCTCTCTAGGGTCACGTTACTCCCTTCCTCAACCTGGGAAACAACATCGGAGACTTTAAATCGCTGCGCATCCTCCAGCAGCTTGTAACTGACACTGTGGTTGAATAATTCTGGGGACTCCTCCATGCATGATGGTGGGGCTATAGAAGGAGTGACTGTGGACAAGGAGCCGGTGGAATAGGCCACTTTGGCAGCTGCGTTGGAAGAGAAACTACTCTGTGCCTGGATGACAGAGGATGAGAAGAATGAGGACAGCTTCATTATCCACCAACTCTTCTGCATGTTGTGGCTCAATAACACGGCCAGCAGCAGAAAAAAAGGACAAGTGTGCCCCACGGACACCTGCAGAGAATGCACCATGTCCACGACCACCACTGTTGACTATAGACACAGAGGCTGCTTGCCCTCTTTTAGCGGCCCATGAGCGTCTGCCTCTCCTTGGTAGCTTTCCGGCATTACACTGTATTATATACTGTGTTCACCGCCTGAAGTGTATTATAAACAGTACACCACCGATGCATGTATTAATATATATATATATATATATATATATATAAATATAAATATATATATATATATATATATATATATATATATATATATATATATATATATATATTAATACACCATCTGAAGTGTATTAGAAATTGTACACACTGTATTAGATAGTGTGTACACCGTCTGCACTGTATTCGAAACTTACAGGGGCTGCACCATATTATATACTGTGTACACCAGCTGAACTATATTAGAAACTGTACACACTGTATTAGACACTGTGTACACTGCCTGCACTGTATTAGAAACTGTACAACAGCTGCACTGTACTACAGTATATACTGTGTACACCACCTGAAGTGTTTTAGAAACTGTATACCCTGTGTACACCGCCTGAAGTGTATTAGAAATGATACACCACTGAATGCACTATATATATATATATATATATATATATATATATATATATATATATATATATATATATATATTAGACTGTATACTGTATATATATATATATATATTGATACACCACCTGAAGTGTATTATATATTATACACTTCAGAGCTTGACGTCAAAATTTACGCGCAGAATACTCAGCTGGAAAAAATTAAAACACATACTCTCTATCAGAGATATGCAATTAGCGGAGCTCCAGCTGTTGCAGAACTACAATTTCCATGAGGCATAGGAAGACTCTGACAGCCACAAACATGACAGCCAGAGGCAGAGGCATGATGGGACTTGTAGTTTTGCAATAGCTGGAGGTCCGCTAATTGCATATCCCTGCTCTATATGATCAATTAGAGAAACAACTTAAAGAACATTTTGAAAAATACAATAAGGAAATACTAATTAAAGACTAAAAACTATTTAAGTAAACAAAAAGCATTTCAGGAAGAATGTGCATATAGATGGACTGATGACCAAAAACTATTTAACAAAAACAATGCTCACGTCACTGCACCTCACCGTGTCAACACTAAATCTAACATGATGATGACAGACGACGTCATGGTAACATTTCCAACGATGACATTTCAGATATGGAGGGCTCACCATCCTCACACACTAGAGATCATTCCAATAATTCACAGAAATACCAATCATCTCATGCTAACACTAGAGCATCACAGCAATCTAGCTCTCCTACACCCAGTTCACAAACAGGCACATCCCGCCAGGGTAATTTTTTAGACCGTATGCGGGAACAAACCAAAAAGCTCCAGGAAAGTATCAACAATCACACTCACAAACTCAACAAAAGTCATCTACCCAAGTACCATTGAATATTATTAATCTGTCGAGTCACCTTCTACTAGAAGATGAGATTAGAATCCTTCAAATTGGGACTCACTTTTTGCCCAGTCACACAAATTGCTAAGTTTGAAGTTATAAAAGATGTACATTTATTTGTGCGTAATCTTCTATCAAAAAGCCTGTATACTAAAAAGGAAAACAAAAGAAACAAAAAGGATTTGTGTAAAGTTTGTGTAAATAGAGAAAACGACCCAGAAGATTTGATTGATTCTCTTGATCTTGATGCCATTTTAGCTGAAGTTGACGGCATGATTTCTGCACCCTTACGACCTAAATCAAACAAGGGTGTGTTTTCAAAAATAAATCTTGCCTTTATCCAGCACCCAGTTCTAATCCCAATGCCGCAGCATTTTTAAAGCTGGTTTCCAAAGACATACAAAATCTTAAATATTCCCCTCCTGGACAGGGGAACCTTACAAACAGGGAATACAAGGCACTACAGTCACTAATACAGAACCAATCTATCACAATTAAACCAGCCGACAAAGGCAGTAAGATTGTGATACAGTTAACACAGATTATGTTGACATGTGCAACATACCCCTGGAAGACGTCATCTGTGACAAAACGGCGTAGGGAGGAGCGGCTTGCTGACGTCACCACATACTGCGCTGAACCCAAAAGCTACGGGCAGCATACGAGAGCCGGCCGGCTCGTGTCCTTTGTTATCTACCGCTGAATATACATCTATCTAACTGTAAGTGCAATATTTTTTATTCTAATAAAATTTTTTAAACGGATTACACTATGGATTCTTCATATCTTTTCCCGGCTTATTGACGGACATGCATCATACGGGATGACATCTCTTATTGAAAGGGGGGAAGATCTTTCTGGCGCTGACAGCTACCACAATACCCGAGGCTGGGTAAAAGCCTAAGGCACGTTAGGTCTCTGTGAAAGGAAAGGAGACCTAGGGAGCTGGTAAGCGGCAGTACTATCTGTCATGGAGGCACCTTTTGTTCAACATATCCTCACACTCAATACGTCCAGTGTTGGAACTGCATGTCACTATCCACGATAAATCTATAATCCATCCCTTGGGAGAGTGTCTATATCAGTGGACTTAATGCTTTTTTGAATTACGAGTTTTTGTGATGGACTTATACTTATAAATAGAAGTTTTTATGTTTTGATATATTTTCTTATTTCTTTAATGTGCACTGGTCACGGGTGACAGCAAACACGTTTCATATATATGTGTATTGGCATGACTCACATGATTCATGCAGGTTTGATATATAGCGCAGCTTATTATTTAGAATGTGCAACAACATATTGGACAATCCTGAGTGATATAGGCGTATACCGAGATCTCTGATTGACAGCTATGTGAAAGAACTCTACATACTTGTCAATCAGGCCTTTTACCACAACATCATTGACAAAAATATTTGGGAGTACATTAGAACTGGCTTCTCCCATGAGGGTAGACCTATTGTGTCTGGTAGGGGAAACCTGAAGGACAGTCTCAGTAAATTTATTGACAGACAACTCCAGCCTATGATGAAAGCACTTCCATCATATACCAAGGATACTATTCATCTTTTGCAGATCTTGGATGGCCTCCATGTCGGCAGCGACACTATTTTGGTCGCGATCGATGTGGAGGCCCTGTAAATAAATAATATATATAATATATTCATATTCATTCATATGTATTCATTTTCATATATATATATATATATATATATATATATATAAATGAATACATGTTACATTAAGATATTAATTATTTACAAATTTGTTAGATAATTAGATACAAATTTATTTACAGATTTAAGATACTAAATAAGATTATTATATATTAAACAAAGACATTAATTATTCATAAATTTAAGAGGGCATTTGCAAAATTCTTACTAAAATCCTTTTATGGCATGTGGCACCAGGCACTATATGCTGCTGTTACATAGATGCCAATAATATTTATGCTGCCCATACATAAGTTAATATTATGATAAGCATATTTGAAGTTTCTTATTAATTTTTATAAGTCATTACTTACATAAATTTGTTCTCTCAAACTGCCAGATCAACATTCTTTTCAATAATTTAGACACGGTCCAATTTCCCTACCGGCTTAACCCGACTGGACCTGACATCCATGGGAAATCAGCCCCAAGTGGTCCTATAATGGGTGAATGGCTGTGCAGTGGTGCGATTTAGTGGTTCACTTTCTTTTATTAGTCCAGGTGAGCATGTGCAATGTTTTTGGAAACAAATGTTATCTATTTGAATAATCTGTTGGTGTTTCTAAATTGATGATAGGATATGTATCACTATGCTAATGGTATGTTTCATATTTTATATAACCTAGATGAAATCAGTAATGCATGTAGTGCCCTGATGAAGCGATAAGCGAAACATGTCGGCTGCTCCTGCATACCTACGAAAATTGATTTCACACACCAAGTTGTAATCTAAAGTTACAATATGTATTTTGATTATATATTGACTGTATCATCTTTTATCTGCCTGTTTCAATAAAATTTATATTTTTTTTATTAACCGTTGTCAGTGTTGCTCACCTTTAAATAGATACATTATCTCCCCTCAAAATCCCATTATTCTCCTGAGAGAGCTATGTCTCCCTTGTTACAATCTTCTTCTCACTGAAAGTGATATCCTGTGACTGACGGTTCTTGGGTTCCTGCCAAAAATTGACATGCCCCTGCTCTCATTCGCGACTTTCATGCTGCTTTTCCTACTAAACCCAGCTAGGCCCCCAGAGTGGTCCATTTAGAGGGGGGCCCTGTCATGTGTCTTTGTGGTTTTGAACCCGGACCTTTCTGGTTCTGGTCCTGCAGCTCTATTCACTTGGAAACAGGAAGATCTGAGTCTTTGCAGCATATACTCTGCTTTATGCTTCTGCACCTTGGACTCTTCCAGCCTTTAAATAGCAGGGCTTCCTGTGTTGTGTGCCTGTTTGTGTGGATTTGTTCCCTGGGTGTGTGTCTCCCTCGGAGAACTCCTGAACAACCGGTTTTGGACATCTGCATTATTTCCTGAGTATGCTGCTCCCTGACGATTCTGCATTCCACTGCCAGTCTGTGAATGACTTCTGCCTGCCCTTGACTACTCTTTCAGATTCTGATTTTGTGCCTATCTGCCAGAACTGTTGCTGACCCAGACTGCCTAACTATGCTAATGCCTCAACCCTGTTTATTAGTATTAGTCAATATTACATATAACTTACTTATTTTGTACAAGACCAAATATTTTTATAAACCATACAGCAGCTTAGGATTATAACACATTACCTGAGTAATAGCAAACAAGCAAAATGTACTGTACCTTATTTAATGGCATTTTTTTAATATTATTTTATGCTACAATAAATCCACTTAAACCTATTAAAATAGAGGTAATTTTATGTAATGGATTTAATGGGATGTAATGGCATTATTAAGGGCCTCTAATAAGAATGGTTACTGAAAGGGTCATTAACCCACTATCTGTCATGTGGCTAGCCTAAATTTTTTTAGATGTCATAGGTAATTTTCTCCCATTATTTTTGATGATACTCTTAAGTGGTTCTGTAGTATGAACAAGTACAATAAAAAAATCACATGCAAAGTAATTTTCCGTACTGCAAGCATGAACAAACACTTCAAAGACTGGACTCAGACAGCTCAGAATACAATACAATGTAATGTTTATTATATTGTTTTGATTCTTTAATGCTCTGATGTGCTATAAACTAATTGTAATAAATAGCAATACATATTTCCAACAATGTACGATTCATTTACATGCAGTGTCATAGTTAGAGATGTAAACACATATATAAATTAAATAGTTATAAAGCTAAAAAAAGCTGATGTCCATCAAGTTTATTGTTTCAAAACCCCCTGTAGCTTTGTTCCATGGAGGTAAAACAAGTTCTCCATGCCAAACATTTGCCAATTTTGAGCTTTAAATGGGGTCACTAACCTGTATGTTGTGAGAATATATACTTTAATAGAAATAATACCGTAATTAAAAAATAGCTGGCCACTGTTAAAATGTTTAATCACTTTAATACAGGGCACATTCACCCCTTTCCTGAACAGGCCAATTTTCAGCTTTCAGCGCACTCACACTTTGAATGACAATTGTGTGATCATGCAACACCGCACCTACAGTGCCTTGCAAAAGTATTCACCCCCCTTGGCATTTTTCGTGTTTTGTTGCCTCACAACATGGAATTAACAAGGATTGTTTGAGAATTTGCATCATTTAATTTACATAACTTGCTCACAACTTTGAAGATGTTTTTTTTTATTGTGAAGCAAACAACAAATACGACAAAATAACTGAAAGTCAATGTGTATAACTATTCACCCCCTAAAGTCAATACTTTTTAGAGCCACCTTTTGCGGTTATCACAGCTCCAAGTTACTTTGGATAAGTCTCTATGAGCTTGCCACATCTTACCACTGGGATTTTTGCCCATTCCTCCTTGCAAAACTGTTCCAGCTCTTTCAAGTTGGATCAGTTGCACTTGAGAACAGCAATCTTTAAGTCTGACCACAGATTTTCTATTGGATTGAGGTATGGGCTTTGACTAGGCCATTCCAACATGTTTCCCCTTAAACTACTCAAGTGTTGCTTTAGCAGTGTGTTTGGAGTCATTGTCCTGCTGGAAGGTGAACCTCCACCCTAGCCTAAAATCACACACAGACTGGTACAGGTTTTGCTCAAGAATATCCCTGTATTTAACACCATCCCTCTTTCCCTTAACTCTGACCAGTTTCCCAGTCCCAACTGCTGAAAAACATCCCCACAGCATGATGCTGCCACCACCATATTTCACTGTGGGGATGGTGTTCTTTGAGTGATGTGATGTGTTGGGTTTGGGCCAGACATAGCGTTTTCTTTGATGGCCAAAAAGTTCAATTTTAGTCTCATCAGACCAGAGCACCTTCCTCCATACATTTTGGGAGTCTTCCACATGCCTTTTCACAAACTCAAAACGTGCCATTTTGTTTTTTGCTAAAAGTAATAGTTTTCTTCTGGCCACTCTGCCATAAAGCCCAACTCTATGGAGCATACGGCTTATTGTCGTCCTATGTACAGATACTCCAGTCTCTGCTGTGGAACTCTGCAGCTCCTCCAGGGTTACCCTAGGTCTCTGTGCTGCCTCTTGGATTAATGCCCTCCTTGCCCAGTTCGTGGGTTTTGGTGTGGGGCCGTCTCTTGGCAGGTTAGCTGTTGTTCCATTTTCTTTCCATTTGGTTATGGTAGATTTGATGGTGCTCCTAGGGATCATCAAAGATTTGGATATTTTTTTTTAAAACCTAACCCTGACTTGTACTTCTCAAAAACATTGTCCCTTACTTGTTTGGAGAGTTCCTTGGTCTTCATGGCAGTGTTTGGTTAGTGGTGCCTCTTGCTTAGGTGTTGCAGCCTCTGGGGCCTTTCAAAAAGGTGTGTATATGTAATGACAGATCATGTGACACTTTGATTGCACACAGGTGAACATCATTTCACTAATTATGTGACTTCTGAAGGTAATTGGTTGCACCAGAGCTTTTTATGGGCTTCATAACAAAGGGGGTGAATACATACGCACATGCCAATTATCGGTTTTTAATTTCTGAAAAATAGTTTTATGTATATATTTTTCTAATTTTACTTCACCAACTTAGCCTAGGTGTTCTGATCAATCACATATAATTCAGATGAAAAAAACATTGAACTAAAGGCTGTAATGTAACAAAATAGGTAAAAAGCCAAGGGGGTGAATACTTTTGCAAGGCACTGTATATGACATTTTTATAATTTTTTCACACAAATAGAGATTTATTTTGGTGATGTTTAATCACCACAGTGTTTTTTATTTTTTGCTTTGGTTTCTGTTATAAAATTTTGCAAAAAAATACCGTATTTATCGGCATACAACACACACTTTTTTCACCTTAAAATCAGGGGAAAATCATACGCCGATCCCCGGCCGATCTCCGCTGATTGTGAGCGGAGCGGAGCGATCGCGCCGAGATACACATAGCCGAGTGTACTCGTCTCTTCTCGGCTCCTCTCACAGTCACGCCCAGTCCCGCCATTGAACCTGTGTTATGTCCATCATAGGGCGGGACTGGGCGTGACTGTGAGCGAAGCCGAGAAGAGCCGAGTACACTCAGCTATGTGTATTTTGGCTCCGCCCAGTCCCTGCGATCTCTGCAGCGTCATATTTAAATCTTATCAAGGCTGCAATGGACACTAGGGAAGGCTGCAAGGCTGCACTGGGGCAAGGCTGCAATGGACACTGGGGAAGGCTGCACTAACAAGGCTGCACTGGGGCAAGGCTGCAAGGCTGCACTGGGGCAAGGCTGCACTGACAAGGCTGCACTGGGGCAAGACTGCAATGGACACTGGGGAAGGCTGCACTAACAAGGCTTCACTGACATGGCTGCATGGCTGCAAGGCTGCACTGGGGCAAGGCTGCACTGACAAGGCTGCACTGATAAGGCTTCAATGACACTGACAAGGCTGCAGATAGACACTGATAAGGCTGCATTGATAGGCATTTAAATGTAAGTTTTTTTCCTTAAAATTCCCTCCTAAACTTGGGGTGCGTGTTATACGCCAACACGTGTTATACGCCGATAAATACGGCAATCTTTGTTCATAAATTTAGACCAAAAATGTATTCTGCTACATTTTTATGGTGAAAATAATCCAAATCAGTGTTTATTTAGTCTGTAGGAAAGTCCACAAACAAACTACTCCTCACATTTTTGTAAATATTTTATTCTATATTTTCATGTGACAACACTGAAGAAAAGACACTTTGCTACAATGTAAAGTAGTAAGTGTACAGCTTGTATAACAGTGTAAATTTGTCCCCTCAAAATAACTCAACACACAGTCATGAATGTCTAAACCGCTGGCAACAAAAGTGAGTACACCGCTAAGTGAAAAAGTCCAAATCGGGACCAATTAGCTATTTTCCCTCCCTGGTGTCATGTGACTTGTTAGTGTTACAAGGTCTCAGGTGTGAATGGGAAGCAGGTGTATTAAATTTGGTGTTATCGTTCTCACTCTCTCATACTGGTCACTGGAAGTTCAACTTGGCACTTCATGGCAAAGAACTCTCTGAGGATTTGAAAAAAATAAGAAGATTGCCAAGAGCCTGAAACTGAGTTGCAGCACGGTGGCCAACACCATACAGCAGTTTAACAGGACATGTTCCACTCAGAACAGGCCTCGCCATGTTCGACCAAAGAAGTTAAGTGCACATGCTCAGCGTCATATGCAGAGGTTGTCCTTGGGAAATAGGCATATGAGTGCTGCCATCATTGCTGCAGAGGTTGAAGGGGTGGGGGGTCAGCCTGTCAGTGCTCAGACCATACGCCGCACACTGCATCAAATTGGTCTCATGGCTGTCATCCCAGAAGGCAGCCTCTTATAAAGATGATGCACAAGAAAGCCCACAAACAGTTTGCTGAAGACAAGCAGACTAAGGACATGGAATACTGAAAACCATGTCCTGTGGTCTATTGAGACCAAGATAAATGTATTCATTTCAGATGGTGTCAAGTGTGTCAACCAGGTGAGGAGTAAAAAGACAAGTGTGTCGTGTGTCTTACCTACAGTCAAGCATGGTGGTGGGAGTGTCATGGCCTGGGGCTGCATGAGTACTGCCAGCACTGTGGAGCTACAGTTCATTGAGGGAACCATGAATGCCAACATGTACTGTGACATACTGAAGCAGAACATGATCCCCTCCCTTCAGAGACTGGGCCGCAGTGCAGTATTCCAACATGATAATGATCCCATACACACTCCAAGACGACCACTGCCTTGCTAATGAAGCTGAGGGTAAAGGTGATGGACTGACCAAGCATGTCTCCAGACCTAAACTCTATTGAGCATCTGTGGGGCAACCTCAAGCGTTAACCTTGTCTCTAAAGCTCTTAATGCAAGCTGTAAAGGAACCTGCCTCTTAAAGGGTGCTACTGTTGTAGAGTAAGACTCTGAGCAGACCTGTCTGTGGTGGCAGTGTGTGTGGCAGACGCTTATTCTAAAATTATAATTGGTATTGCTAAAATTACGAGTCTCCCCCTGCTCGGTCTTTTAAAATGGGGGTGGTGGCAATTAAAGGGTTAATTGTGTAATTAGCCCAGTGACAATCGCTCTCAGGCAGCTCGCACCTAGATTGTGGTCCCGCAAGCTGGAAAATCTTTGTGCTGGGCGCAGCTGAGAGTGGCATTGTTATGTAAGTGACAGTGTGGTGTGAGGTTGGCCGGTCCGTTAGTGAGGAGGGCAGGGATCTGACACCCACGTTCGTCACATATTATACCCCACATTATATCACTATCCAAAATTTGCTGCCTCAATCTCCGCAACATCTCCAAGATACGCCCCTTCCTAACCAATGTCACCACAAAGCTTCTAATCCACTCCCTGGTCATCTCCCGCCTTGACTACTGCAACTCCCTCCTCATTGGCTTACCTCTAAATAGACTATCCCCACTTCAGTCCATCATGAACGCTGCTGCCAGGCTCATCCACCTCACAAACCACTCAGCGTCTGCTATACCCCTCTGCCGATCCCTCTATTGGCTGCCACTCAGTCACCAAATTAAAGATACGAACTATAACTTACAAAGCCATCCACAACCTGGCCCCCAGCTACATCTCTAACCTAGTTTCAAAATACCAACCTAATCGTTCTCTTCGCTCCTCCCAAGACCTCCTGCTCTCAAACTCCCTTGTCACCTCATCCCATGCTCACCTTCAGGACTTCTCCAGAGCCTCTCCCATCCTCTGGAATGCTCTACCCCATTCCATCCGATTTTCTCCTACTTTATCCACTTTCAGAAGATCCCTGAAAACTCGTTACTTCATAGAAGCCTACCTGGTGCCCACCTAACAACTGTACATTTATCTTCTCAATCAGCACAACATTTTCACTTAGGGATGTACTCACTTTTGTTGTCAGAGGTTTAGACATTAATGGCTGTGTGTTGAGTTATTTTGAGGGGACAGCAAATTTACACTGTTATACAAGCTGTACACTTCACTACTTTACATTGTAGCAAAGTGTCATTTCTTCAGTGTTGTCACTTGAAAAGATATAATAAAATATTCACAAAAATGTGAGGGGTGTACTCACTTTTGTGAGATACTGTGTATATATATATATATATATATATATATATACATATATATATATATATATATACATATACATATATACAGATGTGAAAAACTATCAATACTGATGTACTGAACACCAGGACAGTACAAATATCCCCCAAATTACCTTGGGAAAAGTGGAAAGTAGACAGTCCAAGGTATTTAGTAAGAGGCATGGCAAGTTTTTTGAAGTTGTAGTTTTTTTGTCACAATTTTTTTTTGTGGAAAATTAAAGTGATTATAAAGTCTATTTTTTTTTTTTTACAAAAATAACAAACATGTTATACTTACCTGCTCTCTGCAGGACAGATCATCATCTTCTCTGGTCCCTCTTCGGCTCTCCTGGCCCCTCCCTCCTGTTAAGTGCCCCCACAGCAAGCAGCTTGCTATGGGGCACCTGAGCTAAGCTGCAGCTCCATGTATTCATTCAGACACAGAGCTGCGGTTCGGCCCTGTCCCCTCTCTCTCCTCATTGGCTAATTGACTTTGACAGCAGCGGGAGTCAATGGAGGGGCTGCTGTGTCTCAGCTAATCAGAAGTGAGGATGGGTGAAGCACTCGTGGACATCGCTGGATCGAAATGGGGTTCATATAAGTATTAGGGGGGCTGAGGGGAAAGATAGTGACAGAGCACAGCCCGTGGGCCGCGTGCAAGGCGTGTTCCAGGAGGATGTCATATGAGGTCCACACAGAACAACAAATGTCCCACCCAGCTGTTATATTACAATAGGCTGGGTGGGACGTGGTTAAGCTTAATGATTATTAAGGCAATGACACTGTTAAGCTATAACATCCAACAACAGTTCTTACTAGGTCTGCATTTATTGTCTTTATTTATATAATAGCAGCATATTAATTGATTGACATTTGATATTGGCTTAAAGTCATAGTAAACACCACTTATTACTTGTACCTACAGGTAAACCTATAATAAAGCTTAGCTGTGTGTACAATGAATATCTTCTAAATGTGCACTGTTTTCATGGATGAGGCTTTAAAGATATTGTTAAAATTTTGTATATGCAGTCCATAGAATATATTCTCTTTTGCAGTGTGAAAAAATGTACACTTTATATTGTCTATGCAGTCTGTACAATATTTTTGTATTAATGGTGGATTTTTAGGATAAAAAGCTGCATGTTCTACATCATTTTCAAAATGCAGCCTACTGTAACAGTTTCAATGCTGACTTTGGAGTTTGTGCATCCAACTGTTGTCTCTGAAATAACAATGCTCTTTTTTTCATGATAACTCTGCCTGGTCTTTGCTTCTGAAATTGTGAAATTGTGGCCTAGTAAAATGGCTGCCATAGTTTGCTTTGAGTCTGTATAATACTTCTGGCAATTGTCTCTCAAATAATACATTCTCATTTTTATTTCACAATAAAACCTTGTCTCTCATGCTTTAAGTGCAGCCTAGTAAAACAATATATTACAACTGTAGCTAATGACTCTAATGCCAATATAGAAGTTGTCAGGGAAGAGGTGTATCAGTTCTTGAAATTAACTGACAATCGGAGTCACTGTGTGGGAGGCTAGCGCGACGGACATGCCGGGCTAGAGCTCCGCTCTGTGAGGGAGAATAAACCGCAAATAAAGGCAGCCCACGGACACAGAAACTGTAAAAATCTTGTTACTATTCACCCTAGAGGTGAGGGGGACATTATTCAAGAATAATGGTGCTGGGAGGTGCCAGGAATAAAACCAAAACTAGCTCTAATAGCGGCACCCAGGCAAGACATATTATGAAAATGGCGCCAGTCTCCTCAGGTAATTTTACCTCAGACAAAAAACTCAAATCCAAGCAGCCAAAAGCTATCTCCTCAGGGGATTCTGACTCTGAACCTGATTCAAATATGTTACATTCTTCACAACAAAACTCTGATATTCCTTCTAACATTTTGAAACAATTTGAAAAAATGTTACATAAAGCATTACAACAAACATCTAAGAAAATTACTAGTAATCTGACTAGAGAGATCAGAGAACTGGGGAGACGCACCGAAGCATTGGAAATGAAAATGGAAGATATAGAAAATTCTACACAGGATGCTTTCTCTGAAATAGATATCCTCAAAGAGGAAAATATTATTTTACAGAATAGACTGGAGGACTATGAGAATCGCGCCAGAAGATCGAATTTGCGATTCAGAGGCTTACCAGAATCAATCACAGATCTGCAATCAACAATCACAGAATTATGCCAAGAATTACTACCTGGCATTTCGGTGGAAAGGCTTGAAATGGACAGAGTACATAGGGCACTTATGCCCAAAAAAACTGATGGCCCCCCCAGGGATATTATAGCAAAATTTCATTTTTTTCGTTCAAAAGAACAACTTCTAGAAGCGGCTAGAGGGAAAAATAATCTAACATTTCAGGGACATAGTTATCAACTATTTGCTGACTTATCCCAGTTAACAATATCTAAGAGGCGTGCAATGAAGCCTCATCTACTGGAACTTCAACGTCATGCCATTAAGTATCAATGGGGCTTCCGGTTCTCCCTAAAATTCACCCACCAGGGGACCAGATTCGCATACAAAACTCCTGAAGAACTACAACATGTACTCCAAGACCTCAAATTGATTAACGGTACAACTATAGCCTCCACCTCACGTAGGAGATCAGCTTCTGCCTCCTCCATTCAGAAAACATCCTACTCTGAGACAAAAAATGGAAACCATCATACACACAAAAGAGGACGATTTGCATCCTCACAACAAGAACAAGATGACGCCATGGACTGAGTAATATGCACTTATATAATATAGCCATTTCAGCTAAGACAGCACCTATTGGGAGAACAGAATTGTAATTACATTTCTGAATACTCATCCTAAACCAAAAACTAATACACCATCTAGCTCACTAGTGAGCAATTGGACATACACTATGAACTAGATTATCTAATTTATTAATTTATACCTTATTGGTATAAGTTTATAATTAAATAACAAAATTTTTATTATGATTTTAGGTTCCCTTTTTTGGTAGTTTTTATTTTATTTATTTATTTATTTATTTTTTATTTCATTTTTTTTAGAAACATGGTATGGTATATATTCAGATAATATTTTTACTTTCTGAACACCTAAATAGTCCCTAATGTATGGAGGTCTGATTAAAATATTATATATATAATTTATTTTTATGTATGTGTGTATGTATATATATGTATGTATGTGTGTGTATGTATGTATGTATGTATGTATGTATGTATGTATGTATGTATGTATGTATATATATAAATAAATAAATAAATATATATATATATATATATATATATATATATATATATATATATATATATATATATATATATATATATATATATATATATATATTGTATATATATATATATTGTATATATATATATATATATATATATTGTATATATATATATATATATATATATATATTGTATATATATATATATATATATATATATATATATTGTATATATATATATATATATATATATATATATATATATAGTATATATATATATATATATATATATATATATATTGTGTATATATATATACATATATTGTATATATATATATATATATATATATATATATATATTTATTTTTAAATTATTATATTTCCTCCTCCTTTTTTGTTTCTCGATGGCTTTTTTTTGGTATTTTTTATTTTAGAAACATGGTATGGTAAGTGTTCAGATAATATTTATGCTTTCTGAACACCTAAACAATCCCTATTATATGGTGGACTGATTAAATTATTATATATGTATATGTATTTTTTTATTCTGTATGTGTGTGTGTATATGTATATATAAATGTATATATCTGTATACATTTTTTATTTTTTATTATTTATTTATTTATTTATTTTTATATCATTATATTTCCTCCTCCTTTTTTGTTTCTCAAGATAAAATTGTGAAATAACAAAATTTTTATTTTGAATTTAAGTTCCCTTTTTATAGTACTTTTTATTTTAGAAACATGGTATGGTAAGCGTTCAGATAATATTTTTACTTTCTGAGCACCTAAATAGTCCCTAATATATGGTGGACTGATTAAGTTAGCATGTATGTATGTATAGATATATATATATATATGTAGGTGTATATATATATATATATATATATATATATATATATATATATATATATATATATATATATATATATATATATATATATATATATATATATATATGTATATATATATATATATATATATATATATATATATATATATATATATATATATTGTAACCTGGGGGGCAGGTAGCAGGCACAAAGCTCCCTGGGATGAGTGGTCTTTCAGGCACAGATACCAAATCCAGTGGAATAGTGACAAACAGTGCGGTGTTTATTTGTGATATTTACAAGTCTATATACAGGTGCTGTACAGTGTTCCAAAAGAAACAAATAGGAACAAAAATAGCCAAAACAAAACCTAGCCGTGTCTCGGCACTAACTAAACAATATTTACAGATCCTAACTATTAAGCTGAGCAAGCCTACAGCTTGTCAGCTTCCACATACCTTTTTGCTCTCTTACACAGAAGTTCTCTGAGTATCCCAGGCCAAGAGCAAGGGCTGTCTTGCTCAGGTGAGCTTAAATTAGCCTGGGGGAGAGGACCAAGAACTGAACTGGACCATGGATCAGAGATCCCTGAACCTGTATGAGAGGAGCCTGGGAGATGTATAAACCCCGAACAGGACTTTTCCTGGCTCTCTCTGGGACGCTCTGCTACATATCCTCCCCCCTTGTTTCAACCCCAGGGTTGGAACACCTGTAGCCCAACAGGAGTGAACACGGGACAGGGCATCTACATTCCCCATCTCATCACCTGGTCTGTGTTTTACAGTGAATGAGTAATCCTGTAGAGCCAAAAACCACCGGTTCACCCGTCTATTAGTCTCCTTCTTTTGGGCCATCCATTTCAGAGGAGCATGGTCAGTTATTAACTCAAACTGGCGTCCTAACAAATAGTACCTGAGTGCGTCCACGGCCCACTTTATGGCTAAACACTCCTTTTCAATGACTGCATACCTTTACTCATGGTCGTTGAGCTTTCTGCTTAGGTACACCACAGGGTGTTCTTCCCCATTGTGTACCTGTGATAGTACTGCCCCGATACCAACATCAGACGCATCCGTCTGAACCAAAAAATCTTTGGAGAAATCGGGGGAGTACAGTACTGGTTGTGCACAAAGAGCCTTCTTCAGGACTTGGAAAGATTCCTCTGCTACTGAGGACCATTTCACCATTACAGAGTCTCTCCCTTTCGTAAGGTCTGTCAGTGGGGCAGCTATAGTTGCAAAATTTGGGATAAATCTTCTATAATACCCCGCAATGCCAAGAAAGGCCCTGACCTGCTTCTTGTTTGCAGGACGTGGCCATTCCTGGATGGCTTCTATTTTATTCACTTGAGGTTTTATTACACCACGCCCAATAGTGTAGCCCAAATACTTGGCTTCCTCTAGACCAATGGCACATTTTTTTGGATTTGCTGTAAAACCTTCTTTGAAGAGGGAATCGAGGACAGCCTGGACCCGGGGCAAGTGAGACTCCCAGTCAGTGCTATGTACCACTATGTCATCTAGATATGCTGCTGCATATTGTCGGTGGGGTCTTAGAGTCCTGTCCATGGCCCTCTGAAATGTGGCGGGGGCATTTTGCAACCCAAACGGCATTTTTTTATATTGAAAGGAACCCTCTGGGGTCACAAATGCAGTCTTCTCTTTGGCGCTACCAGTCAGGGGTATTTGCCAATAACCTTTTGTCAAGTTCAAAGTGGTCAGATAGCGAGCCTTGCCAAGTCGGTCTATAAGTTCGTCCACTCTGGGCATTGGGTACGTGTCAAACTTTGTCACTGCATTAAGCTTCCTGAAGTCATTACAGAACCTCCAAGTGCCATCCGGTTTTGGGACTAACACGATGGGGCTAGACCAGTCACTATTGGATTCCTCAATGACATCTAGCTCCAACATTCTTTTAACTTCCTCGCTGATGTCCTTTCTCCTCGCTTCAGGAATTCGGTATGGTTTTAGCTTGACACGGACCCCAGGTTCAGTAACAATATCATGCTGAACTGCTGAAGTCGTGCCAGGTAACTCTGAAAATTTCTCTCTATTTCTTATCAGGAATTCTCTAGTTTCCTGCTTTTGAGAATATGACAGGGTGTCTGGAATCGTGACCTCAGGGATCAGAGGAGACTCAGTACCCTTAGGCGTTACCGGGAGGGACCTCGCAGTTAACGCCAGTCTATCCTTCCAGGGCTTTAACAGGTTTATGAAGTAAATCTGTTCGGGCTTCCTTTTTCCTGGTTGATATATTTTGTAATTGACCTCCCCAACTCTTTCAATTACTTCAAAGGGACCCTGCCACTTAGCCAGGAACTTGCTCTCAACAGTGGGAACTAACACCAGGACCCTATCACCAGGTGAGAAAACACGGAGTTGGGCCCCCCTGTTGTATATCCTCTGTTGAGCTGTTTGGGCCTGCAGTAAGTGTTCTTTTACCAACGGCATGATTGCTGCAATCCTGTCCTGCATTTGAGCGATATGCTCAATGACACTTTTATGGGGTGTCTGCTCCCCCTCCCAAGTTTCTTTGGCTATGTCCAAGAGTCCCCGAGGGTGTCTCCCATAAAGCAACTCAAAGGGAGAGTACCCCGTGGAGGACTGGGGAACCTCCCTGATGGCAAACATCAAGTATGGTATCAGGAAGTCCCAGTTGTTCCCATCCTTGTCAACAACCTTTTTTAACATGCTCTTTAATGTTTTATTGAAGCGTTCCACCAAGCCATCCGTTTGAGGATGGTACACCGAGGTTCGCAATTGCGTCACCTTAAATAACTTGCACAGCTCTCTAGTTATTCGTGACATAAATGGGGTGCCCTGGTCTGTAAGGACTTCTTTAGGGATTCCAACACGACTGAACACCATAAACAGCTCTTTGGCAATGTTTTTAGCAGACGTGGTGCGTAAGGGAATTGCCTCTGGGTAACGGGTAGCATAATCCATGATTACGAGGATATGCTGATGACCTCGGGCAGACTTGGGGAGTGGACCCACAAGGTCCATGGCAATCCTCTCAAAGGGCACTTCAATAATGGGCAAGGGCACTAAAGGACTTCGGAAGTGTTGTAGTGGGGCTGACATCTGACACACAGGACAGGATTGACAATAATTCTCAATATCCTTCTGTATTCCGGGCCAATAAAACCTGCGCAACACCCTTTCAGTAGTTTTCTCAACCCCTAAATGACCTCCTAGCAAGTGCCCATGGGCAAGTTCCAACACCACCCGTCTGTATGGCTTAGGGACCACCAACTGTTCCACCACTTCATCATTTTTTTTACATACACGATACAATAAATCCTCATTGCTGCTAAAATAAGGAAAACAGAGCCTGTCCCCTGATTCGACAGGTACATCATTAATCACCATTACATTTTCCCAGGCCCTGGCAAGGGTTGGGTCTTTTCTCTGCTCGGTACCAAAATTTTCCTTGTGTACATTAAGGTCAGCAAACTCCAACGTAGGCTCAGATTCAGCAGATGGCTGTCCAGCTCCACTGGTTGTGGGGACCTCCTCAGGCTCCTCCAGCTCTCCTGCCATAACTGAGAAAGGAAAACCCGGGGAGCACTGAGAAGAGTCCCCTGAACCCACATTTTCAGTAGCGGCCAGGAGTTCTGGCTCTGTCACTGAGTCAGCTACTGCGACCGGGTCGGGACGATCCCACAGTTCCCAAAACTTAGGGAAGTCCCTACCAATGATGGCCTCGTGCACTAAGTGGGGCACAAGTCCGACCGGATGGGTCACCGTACCTAAGCCAGTTTTAAACTGAACAGTGGCTATAGGATACTCGCGGGTATCCCCATGTACACAGATCACAGCAATTTTTTTAGCATGCAAATTCACAGTGTCAACCATCTCAGCTGTAACCAAAGTCACTAGACTTCCAGAGTCTAGCAAGGCCGCAATAGGCTTATTATTAACAGTCATTTGGCACATGTGTTTTCCCATACTTGGTGCTGCAGCGCATGAAACAGCAGCAAACATAGACTGCCTTCTAATGGACAGATCGCACTGCATTGGTTCATCTGTCAATGGACAGTTTGCTGCAACATGTCCCAGTTCTTGGCAACGAAAACACCTGATGTTTCCCCAGTTGGGTTTGCTGACAGGCAGTAGCTTCCCTTGTTTGGGACGCCAAACTTCAGTCCTGGCACCAAAAATCCTCCCCCCTATTTCCTTGCCATGCTTACCACCCACTTCCCCTGGAACAGCCTTACCGGTTGCCTGGGGAGACCGTGGCTTTGGGCGGAAAGTCCGTGCGGCTGTAGGGGTGGTGACCAGGTTCTCTGCAGCAAAGTACCTTTCAACAAGTTCCACGAGGTTGTCCGCCGAGTTGGGGTCTCCTTGACTCACCCACTTCTGCAGGGGAACTGGTAGTGACCTCAGGAACTGGTCCATGACCACATGCTCCACTATTTGTGGCCCAGACAGGGACTCCGGCTGTAGCTATTTCCTCACCAAGTGAATTAGGTCGAACATCTGCGATCTTGGGGGCCTCTCGTCTTGGAAGAACCAGCTGTGGACCCGCTGTGCTCGAACTGCCAAGGTGACACCAAGTCGCGCCAGGATTTCCCGCTTGACCTTTTCATAGTCTCCTACTTCTGCTGACTCCAAATCATAGTAGGCCTTCTGCGATTCTCCAGACAGCAAGGGGGCGACCAGTCCTGCCCACTGGGTTTTGGGCCAACCTTCCCTCTCAGCGGTCCGTTCAAAGGTTAAGAGAAAGGCCTCTGGATCATCATCTGCAGTCATCTTGGAAAGAAAATGACCCACATGGATGGCTGAGGGCTTGTCTCCAACAACATTAACTTTAGCAGGTGACCACTGTGCAAGCGTCTCTACAACCGCAGCCAGGGTTTTCCTATCCTCTTTTGCATCAGTGGCTAGCTGTTCAAACAGCCTCTGCGATAGCTCCTGTACAGCACCAATCTGTTGGCACAGCGCCTTGGTTTGCTCCTGTGCGATAGCGTTTGTTTGCTGCTGTGCAGCATTGGATTGTTGCTGTGCAGCATTGGATATCACCAATTGTTTTAGGATTTCCTCCATGTTTAGTCACTCTAGGTACTGGCCTTTTAAGTAGTAACTTACTACAGCTGGTCGCAGTCTCCACCATATGTAACCTGGGGGGCAGGTAGCAGGCACAAAGCTCCCTGGGATGAGTGGTCTTTCAGGCACAGATACCAAATCCAGTGGAATAGTGACAAACAGTGCGGTGTTTATTTGTGATATTTACAAGTCTATATACAGGTGCTGTACAGTGTTCCAAAAGAAACAAATAGGAACAAAAATAGCCAAAACAAAACCTAGCCATGTCTCGGCACTAACTAAACAATATTTACAGATCCTAACTATTAAGCTGAGCAAGCCTACAGCTTGTCAGCTTCCACATACCTTTTTGCTCTCTTACACAGAAGTTCTCTGAGTATCCCAGGCCAAGAGCAAGGGCTGTCTTGCTCAGGTGAGCTTAAATTAGCCTGGGGGAGAGGACCAAGAACTGAACTGGACCATGGATCAGAGATCCCTGAACCTGTATGAGAGGAGCCTGGGAGATGTATAAACCCCGAACAGGACTTTTCCTGGCTCTCTCTGGGACGCTCTGCTACAATATATATATATATATATATATATATATATATATATATATATATATATATATATATATATATATATACCGGTATGTGTGTGTATAAAAAAATTTTGTTCAGTATATATATACATATACACATTTTTTATTTTTTATTTTTTTTTATTTTATTATATTTCCTCCTTTTTTTGTTTCTCAATGTAAAACTGTGAAACAACCACCAAGGATGGAAAATCTTCCTTTAACTGAAATTTATTTAAAATTCTTCATTAATTTGATATATATATAGTTTTTGAGTAGTCTTAATTTCACAGTTTAATTTACATTTCTTTGGTCACCCGAATAGGAAGGAAAGGGTTTCCTATCCTTTTCTATTGGTTGGACATCCAAATATGTTTCTGATATTACTGCAATCCTTTATTCCCATTCAATTTTTTTCCCATTCGCTTTATATTTAATATAAACACGTACCCTTCAAAATAATAGACATTACCAATTATATGAAACTCGGGCTCTTAAATTTACAATTTTATACTTTACAATCTTCATATTTTTGTGATAAATTTTCTTTCTTTTTAAGGCAGATTCCCCCATGCACGGAAATCACATGTGCCTCACCATGCCTTCCTCGGATTCCCATAGTAATATATGATGACCAGACGAAGGCCTCCTTTCCCCTGTTGGGAAGTCCTTGACCCCAACTCGGGTATTCTTCGAATCTACTTACATTTGTACTATACTCAAATGCTTTATAATTTTTATTGTTTCTTATTTCCTCTCTAAGTTATCCTACTATGGATCTGGCTATCTATCTCTTTGTTTCAAATCCGCGCAGGCCAGGCCGAATAGTCGCTGCACCCAGACAACTGGTAAGCGCATACTCTTGTTTCAATTGCCATGGCTCCTTTAAATATTTTATCTCTGAATGTCCAGGGTCTTAATGTTCCTCAGAAATGAGTAAAAGCCTTTCGGTCATTTCAGTCTAAAAAAGCACACATTGTATGTCTACAAGAGACTCACTTTACCCCGACTTCAACCCCTAAATTTTTTAGTACTTCTTATCCCCAAGTTTACACCGCCTCGGCGCTCACTAAAAAACGTGAAACTCTTATTGCATTTCATCCCTCTACCCCATTTACCTTACATTCAGAAATTAAAGATCCTGAGGGTCGCTACCTAATTCTAATGGGATACATTATGGGCACAGCTGTAACGGTGGTCTCATACTATGCACCAAATTATCATCCTGTACCCTTTCTATCGCACCTATTTAATATCATTAACACCCACAAAATGGGATCAATTTTTATATGTGGGGACTCCAACCAGGTCCTCCTTCCATTTCTTGACAAAACCCCTTTTACCCCACCACGAACACAAGATGCTAGGTCTTTATCTCAACTTCTTTCTAGGCACAATTTGATTGACCCTTGGAGAGAATCTAATCCAGCTAAAAGAAATTATACATATTTTTCTAATCCACATCAAACTTTTAGTCGCATAGACCATATCTTTGTAACAATAGGGATGGTTCCTGAAGTAATTTTATCTAAAATTATCCCTATACCCTGGTCAGATCACAATGCAGTTTATACCTTGGTGGCTTCTACTATACCCAAGGGGCATGACCCTTCATGGTATCTTCCAGATGTGCTACTTAAACACCCCTCCCACTGTTTAACAATCCAACAGGCTCTAAATGACTACTTAGAACATAACAAAAGTGACAAAATCTCCTCACTCACAATTTGGGAGGCACACAAACCAGTTCTGAGAGGAATACTTCAGCAACAAGCAGGTATACTCAAACGGGATCGTGTAAAATTGGCTAGACAATTAGAAACTGAATTTAATGCATCATTTGTAGCTTTTCAAAACAATCATAACCAGAAAGGGAAAATTCGCTTAGAGAAAGCCCGCCTAAAATATAATCTTTTCTTAACTGAATCAACTGACAAATCCCTCAGGAAAACTAAGCATATGTTTTATAAGAATTCCAATAAACCAAGTACTCTCATGGCAAGGGCATTAAAGTCTATCAATAAATCTTATAAACCTTTTAGACTCAAAATATCAGACAACATATATACCAGTAATCCTCTTAAAATCGTACAGAAATTTAGCTCTCATTTGAAAACCCTATACACAGAGACAAATAAAACTAACATTGAGGAAGCTGATGCCTTTTTTTTACGTATCAACCTACCCAAAATGACGGAATCCCAAAAATTGTCAATAGAAAAACCCATAACTAGCAATGAAGTAGCAGAGGCTATTAAAACATTAAAAATAAATAAAAGGCCGGGACCAGACAGATTCACAGCCATTTATTATCGAAATTTTACAGACATTATCTCACCCATGCTTGTTGAAGCGTTTAATGACCTATTAAATAAACCCTTTAGCCAAGAATCATTATTGGCAATCATCTGCATGATTCCTAAACCTCACTCAGATCATACTCTATGTACAAATTATCGCCCCATATCCATGTTGAACATGGACATTAAAGTGTTGGCAAAAATTCTAGCAGCCCGCCTTAATATGATCATTGGTACCCTCGTACATCGTGACCAAGTAGGCTTCATGCCCTCCCGACAGGCAGGTGACAATGTACGAAGAGCAACCCTCTTGGCACACATAGCTAAAAAACATCACATACCTGTTTGCTTTCTCTCACTTGACATAAAGAAGGCTTTCGATTCTATTGCATGGCCTTACTTGAATTATACCTTGCAGAAATGGGGATTCGGTCCAAATTTTATAAATTGGATTACGGCTCTATATAACAAACCTAAAGCGTATGTCAAATACGCAGGTTATAAATCTGACTTCTTCAACATTGAGAGAGGCACAAGACAAGGATGTCCCCTATCCCCATTGATATTCGCCCTCCTAATAGAACCACTCGCACTAGTAATTAGATCTGACCCCACTATAACAGGGATAGAAATGGGAGGATTTCAACATAAGCTCTGTTCGTTTGCAGATGATATCCTCCTATTTCTTTCATCTCCACAAGTGTCAGGCCCAAACCTAATCCCAATTCTCAATAAATTTGCTAACATTTCTGGTTTATACATAAACCCTAAAAAATGTTTAGCATTGAACAAATCTCTTTCTAACATTGAACTGACTTCAGCTAAAATTAGTCTTCCTTTCACATGGTCGAACAGATCAATCCCATACTTAGGCATACATCTTACAGCATCATTAGCAGATCTATTTTCAGTTAATTACCCTCCAATTTTAAAACAATTATCAAACTTAATGAAATCATGGTCTCATCTTCCATTATCGTGGTTCGGAAGAATCAACGCGGTAAAAATGACAATACTACCAAAATTACTGTACTTATTTAGAGTATTACCAATTCCTATTCCAGCTTATCACCTAAGAATATTACAAAGGAAAACATCGTCATACATATGGGGTTCCTCCAAACCATGCATACAACTACATACACTATATCTCTCAAAATTAAACAGAGGCCTAGGTTGCCCTAATTTTGCTTATTACTATAGGGCTGCACACATAGCAAGCCTGGCTAAATATCATGCGTATCAGGAGACCCCGTTATGGGTACATATTGAAGCCACAGAATGCGATCCTATTCCAATATCAAACTTACTATGGATCACTCCAAAAGATCGCATAGACCTAAAGAATCCAATTACTAAACACTACATTTCCCTTTGGGATAGATTCAAAAAGAATAACCATTTACAATCATCTCATAACCCGATGTTGTCATTCTATAAAAATCCTGCTTTCTATCCAGCATGGATATTCCCTAATTCCTTTAAAGAATGGGTATCTAGAGACGTACTGTGTATGTATAAATTTGTACATTCCTCATCATTCATCCCTTTTTCAACCCTTTGTGAGAGATATGGTTTATCACAGTCGGAATTATTTAGATACTTCCAAATTAAAAATTTCTTTGCACCCTTTGTGTCTACCACATCCCCATTAACACATATGACTAGTTTCGAAGAAGTTTGTAAAAAAGATCCACATGCTAGAGGCACAATCTCTACTATATATTCTCACCTGCTGGTTCATTCCAGTAAAGACAAAAAATCCTATGTCCAGAAATGGGAAGAAGACCTTGAGCGTACTTTCGATAATTCAGATTGGAAACAAATATGGTCAACAACAAAAACAGCTTCCCCTAATATATTGGCATTTGAGGCTAATTATAAAGTTTTAACACGCTGGTATCTAGTACCTACTAGAGTAGCAAAATATGTGCAAAATTATTCGGCGCAATGTTTTCGGGGTTGTTTGGACCCTGGCACATACCTTCATATCTGGTGGTCATGTCCATTAGCTCAAATATTCTGGAGGGGAATTTTTAACATTGCAACTAACCTTATTGGGAAAACAATCCCTTTCGATCCAGCAATGGCCCTTCTCAACTTAAAACCTGAATTCATAAGGCATACCCAATTCAAATTGTTGGTATATCTCTTCACAACAGCTAAACAGACTTTAGCAAAATCTTGGATATCACCAACATTAGATATAAATGAAGCAAAAGCTAAAATGAATTACTATATGACTCATGCCAAGATGATAGCTATAGAATTGGACACGATCCCCAGATTTGAGGTAATATGGCAGCTTTGGATTACATATTCCATGCCAACCCTAGACAAGAGTGTTCTACTGCCATGGTAGTTGTGATAACAAGATATAGGCTATATTTCAGCACTAGTTGTTGTGGTGACTTTCGGCCTGACCTCACGGATTCTTTCCCTTAACCTTCTTCTCTTCTCCCCTTCCTACTATACTTTCTATCCTTTATTTTCCTTATACTATATTATTCTATGATATTGAATCTCTAATTGATATTTAAATAATAATCTCAATTATTGTCTAGAAATAGAAATAAAACAAGGCAAACGATGTAACAGAACTTACATAACTTATTTAATTCTATTCTTTTGAAATGGACAAAGACTCCAAAGTTCTTTTTCTCTCCTATTTCTTTATTTCCTTTTAAAATATATTGCCTTGTGTTAGAATATATTGTCTTGTTTTACGATATTATTAATGAATTAACTATTCTTTAATTGTAAATGAGCTTCCTTATACTGAATGTATGTTATTATTCAATGTTATCTGTACATAATCTCCGTACTCAATAAAACTATTTTGACAAGGAAATTAACTGAAAATCACATTATTTGATATTTTGACATCATTTTTATGACTCCTGCACACAATACTCTATGACCCTAATACAAATGTCTTTACACTGTGGCTTTTTTGCAGAACTATTGGCAGCTGTTAGTTTTACTTGAGGAGACACTGGGATGTTTTTTTATTGAAGAGCTGGGTGGGATGATCGCAATAAATCTACATTGCTTAGTCGGCTAAACAGATTCTGCTTACTAAACAACCTGCGAAGGAGGATCTGTGACTAGTGAAAATAATTCTTAAGTGTCTTTCTGTGCATCTGGTGACATATGTTCTATATTGGAAATGTTACAGGGGTACAGGGTCAGTGTCAGCAACTTCTGCAATCCTTAATACTGGATATTGGATTTGAGTCTCCACGTGCACACAAATAATTTGCCTCAAGAACCTCTCTATTGAGCCACTATGGCTATTGTTACACATAGATAGTTGTGCTCATAAGTTTACATTCCCTGGAAAAATTTACGATTTGTTGGCCATTTTTCAGAGAATATGAATGATAACACAAAAACTTTTCTTTCACTTTTGGTTAGTGTTTGGCTGAAGCCATTTATTATCAATCAACTGTGTTTACTCTTTTTAAATCATAATGGCAACAGAAACTACCCAAATTACCCCGATCAAAAGTTTACAAACCCCAGTTCTTAATACCATGTATTGCCCCCATTAACATCAATGACAGCTTGAAGCCTTTTGTGGTATTTGTGGATGAGGCTCTTTATCTTCTCAGATGGTAAAGCTACCCATTCCACTTGGCAAAAAGCCTCCAGTTCCTGTAAATTCTTGGGCTGTCTTGCATGAACTGCACATTTGAGATCTCTCCAGAGTGGCTCAATGATATTGAGGTCGGGAGACTGAGATGGCCACTCCAGAACCTTCACTTTATTCTTCTGCTGTAGCCAATGACAGGTCAACTTGGCCTTGTGTTTTGGATCATTGTCATGTTGAAATGTCCAAGTACGTCCCATGCGCAGCTTCCTGGCTGATGAATGCAAATGTTCCTCCAGTATTTTTTGATAACATACTGCATCCATGTTGCCAACAATTTTGATCAAATTTCCTGTGCCTTCGTAGCTCACAGATTCCCAAGACATCAGCGATTCACCTCCGTACCTTTCATCATAGGCCTTGTTGACTCCTCTCCAAATGTAGCATTTATGGTTTGTGGCCAAAAAGCTAAATTTTGGTCTCATCACTCCAAATGACTCTGTGCCAGAAGGTTTGAGGCTTGTCTCTGTGCTGTTTGGCATATTGTAAGTGGGATACTTTGTGGCATTTGTGTAGTAATGGCATTCTTCTGGCGACTCGACCATGCAGCCCATCTTTCTTCAAGTGCCTCCTTGTTTTCAGAGAGCCCTGTATTTCACCTAAGTTATTTGGGGGTTTGTCTTTGCATCCCAAACAATTTCCCTGGCAGTTGTGGCTGACATTTTAGTTGACCGTGACCGCCTGACTGTGGTTTGGTTTCAACAGAACCCCTCATTTTGCACTTCTTGATTAGAGTTTGAACACTACTGATTGGCATTCTCAATTCCTTGGGATATCTTTTTATATCCCTTTCCTGTTTTATACAGTTCAACTACCTTTTCACGCAGATCCTTTGACAATTCTTTTGCTTTCCCCATGACTCAGGATCCAGAAATGTCAATGCAGCATTGACCTTTTATATACACACACTAATTACAAGCAAACCGATCACAGATGAGGATGGTTACCTTTAATAGCCATTCAAACCCCTTTGTGTCAATTTGTGTGCATGTTCTCAGGCCAAAATCACCAGAGTATGTAAACTTTTTGATCAGGGTCATTTGGGTAGTTTCTGTTTCCATTATGATTATGAGCACAACTGTATATATATATATATATATATATATATATATATATATATATATATATACTGTACTGTATGTTTATCTTATTTTACATATAATATATATTATACAATAAACATGCCAATAAAATAGTTCTTTAGGTTGTGTTTTGATCTGTCATATTGCCACTTTAAACAGCTTAGTAAGAATTTAATTCTACCAATTCAAAATCTTTAAATAATGTCTCAAAAATAAACACATGTATGGGACAAACAATTAAAATATATTTCTGTGTCTAAATGATGCTAAAAAATTGCATAATTACCATTTTACACGAAAGTTATGTAATATTTACTTAATATTCACTTCAAGAACTCTAACATGACTGTACAGGGCGTACAGTTTTATTTAAATGAAAATAAGAAAGTCAATATGTCTTCACTTCTTACTCTCAGCACACATGCTGACAAGGCACCTGAACCATCTACTGTGTGTGATATTGCTTAACATAGTATGTGGGTCTGCCATTTGCTAGAGCCTCACAAAATTAAATGGTGCCACTGTTGTCTTCAAGACACATGCTGTGTGTTTGATGATGTACATAGTGTTAGTGCAACTGTTTTTGAAACTATTCATACTAGGGAACATTAAAATTACATTTTCCATTGTTGCTGTACCAAGAGAAAATAGTGCTGCAACAGCAACAGATCAGAATGAATGTTCTTCAAGAATCTTTCTTTTCAATGCAGTTGCGAAGAGAATTAAAATTACATTAAGTAACTTTTTTTCATTATTTTCAAACATTAATACAAAATATAGTCTATTATAGATATCTTCAGATATCTTCAGTGCTGCACAAAGAAAATTGGTATTAACGCCGGTGCCTCAAAGATGCTCTAAACTAAACACTTTTTTTGACTGTGCAAACTATATGTATAAAAAAGTTCATTGGAGTTTAATTATTTATTTATTTATCTGTCCATATTTTCTCTTGAATCATCAACTTATCAAGTATCAAAGTATACACTTTTCAATCAAACAGAATTACATTATACACATATCCAATAGTCTTTCAAGGAAATACAGCAAAGTAAGTTCAGTAGGTGCATTGCACTAAAGTATCCAATTTCTGTAAAAACAAATGTATTGTAATAAATTCTTAACATGAATATAAATTAAAAAGTAAAGCTGTCTTATAGGAAAAATCTTAAAATGTAAATGCCTTAAAGCAGTACTCTGGAAAATGTACTTTTCGTTTTTTAATTCCTCCTGAAAAATAGCAGTGCATTTACTGTACCTAGGCACTCCTGTGCATTGAGCCACAATCGTTCATCTTGCTAAAGAGAAAGCTGTATATGAAGACCTGCAGCAAAAGTCTCTCCCTGCTTCTATTTCACCCATATGGTAGATCTTTGCTTCCTTAATCTCTTCTGCTGCTGCTTCAAAATTCCTGCACCAGTCATCATATCACCAATCATTTGGGGAGGGCAGCTCTAACAAAGCAAAGCCCTACTCCTCTACCAAGATGGAAACCTTCAGACTGCATGGAATAAGGCCATGTAAGTCCCAAGGCAGTTGGCTCTAATGTATTATTTAAAAAAAAAAAGAATTATTGATGTTAAATATCAGCTGATGTTAGCTATTAAGTTGCACTGCACATATGCCTTTTTGATTTAATAAAGAGAAAAAAAAACTTGTGTACTCATGATGTATATTGTCCCAGTTTTGTGTGTCCACTGCTGCTGGAATAGTGTCAATTTTCTGTGGGTCCTCTGTGGATGGAATTAGACCCCTCTCTGAGGGTAGTATTGCACCCCTTTCTGTAGGTGGAATAGTACCCCTTCCTGTGGGTGTTCTGTAGATGGAATTAGGCCCATTTCTGTGGGTCTTCTGTGGATTGAATTAGGCTCTCGGTAGGTGGAATGCTCCTTTCTGAGGGTTTGAATAGACCCTCTTTATGGTACCAGACTGGTTACCGCCACCAAATGGGTGGTGTTACATATCGCACCTTTTTTAGTTCCCATTTTGTTTGTGAATTAGACTTAACAGATTATCGCACGATTTTGTGTGATATTTACAGACAATTTTTTTTTGTGATGTTTACCGCAAAAATGTTTTTTTATTTTTAATGAATTGGACTTTATTTACTGCATGCAATAATTTATGCAAATGAGTAACATTATTCCCTACCGCATGCATTAAAGCTTAGTGAATTGACCCCAATAACACACTAATACTGATGTGCTGGAGAGTAGGGAGATGCTGACATGCTGGAGAGCGAGAGATATTGCAGGTAGATATGTGCATGATGAAAACATTTGTTTTGTTTAGTTTAGTTTAGATTTGTTAATCTATTTATTTTGTTTCCTTAAATTTGATGTCATGACCTTGCAGTAATACATTCATGACCTGTCTGTCTCTTACCTGGTCTGTGTATCAGCCTGGAGGCTTGTACTCTCACACCTGCATGCTTAAGTAATCTTCCCTCTGTGTGGCTCCATCCTAGCCTCAACAGGAACCACTATTTAACACCGTATTCTCCAAGCCTGCCTTGCCGTGTAATATTGTGTGTTTGGCTTCCTGTTTGCCGTGTGCTCTAAGTTTGTCTCTGTCTCTGTTACCGATCTTGGCGTGTTCCCGACTATCCCTGTCTGCTTGTGACTCTGACCTTTGGCGCATTCTCGACTATGCCTGTTTGCCTGTAAACCCTGACTTTTGGCGTGTTCTCTGTTATCCTTGTCTGCTAGTCGCCCTGACATTTGGCTACTTCCTTACTATCCCTTGCTGTCCTGGGCTGCTGTTTATTCTCCATCCTCCTGTAGCCTACCATGAGCGTGAGCTGGGAGACCCTGGGGGCCGCGACCTGGAGCCAGTTGCAGCCCAGTCCATCCTCATGACTAGAGGCTATGGTGAACACCTGCTGGCTCTTAGACTCTGCGCACTGGGGAATCTATGCTCTAACTCACTGTGGGATCCGTGTTGGTGCTCCAGGGGACCTGCCTTCCTGAACCACCCCGAGTTCCATCCGCAGCAGTCAGCTTTACGGTCCACTATCATAGCGGTGCACTCCTGACCCCAACGGGGTGCATCTGTCACCTGGATACAGGTGACCTGACAGTTTGCATGGCCATGGACCCGTCTGATATGCAGCAACCTGCCGATGTTCAGCTGAAGGGCATAGTCCACAGACTCGAGACCCAGGAATTTAATCAGACCCAGGTGATGCGATTCCTTCAGGATTTGACTTCCCGCTTTGAACAACTTCAAGCCTCCTTAGGCTCCCCGGTTCCACAACAGCAATCGGCTGCCGTATCAGCTCCGCTTACAGTCGCAATCGCTAACCCTTTGCACTTACCAGCTCTGTCCCAATACTTTGGGGATTCCAAGGCCTGCAGAGGGTTCCTTAGCCAGTGTACCATTCATTTTGAACTCCAACCCCAAAACTTCCAGTCTGATCGGGCAAAGGTAGCCTATATTATTTCTCTCCTGTCCGGCGAGGCTTTAGCTTGGGCTGCCCCTATGTGGGACAGGAAAGACCCAGTGGTTTCCAGCCTCTCTAATTTTCTGAAACTCTTCCGGAATATCTTTGAGGAACCAGGTCATGTCCCTTCAGCGGTCAGCGCCCTCTTACGTCTCCGCCAAGAGTCTGCTTATATGGGAGAGTATGCTCTTCGTTTCCGCATACTGACGGCTGAGCTGAGCTGGAACAATGAGGCCTTAGTCGCAACCTTTCTGCATGGCCTTTCTGATAGAGTCTCCATCCTCCTGTAGCCTACCATGAGCGTGAGCTGGGAGACCCTGGGGGCCGCGACCTGGAGCCAGTTGCAGCCCAGTCCATCCTCACCACTACAGGCTCTGGTGAACACCTGCTGGCTCTTAGACTCTGCGCCCTGGGGAATCTATGCTCTAACTCACTGTGTGATCCGTGTTGGTGCTCCAGGGGACCTGCCTTCCTGAACCACCCCCAGTTCCATTCGCAGCAGTCAGCCTTAGGGTCCACTATCATAGCGGTGCACTCCTGACCCCAACGGGGTGCATCTGTCACCTGGATACAGGTGACCTGACATTTGATTGATTGGTTGGATTTGTTTTCGGAATTCATATTTGCAATTCATATTCGGAATTCATATTCGGTATTTGTTTCCTTTATTATTTCAATTTTTTTCTACTTAAAACGATCAAACCAAAAATTTTTGAATCGGCCAGATCGAAAAATGTCATATTTTTCAATTTGAATGCAGTTTCCTACATGAATGACATTTACAATTGAGGCAAAAAAGTTCTAGATTTCTTTCATTAGACCAGATATTATTCTTGTTCTTTACAGTCTAATGCCCCGTACACACGGTCGGATTTTCTGATGGAAAATGTCCGATCGGAGCGTGTTGTCGGACATTCCGACCATGTGTGGGCTCCATCGGACTTTTTCCATCGGATTTTCCGACACACAAAGTTTGAAAGCAGGCTATAAAATTTTCCGACAACAAAATCCGATCGCGTTAATTCTGACCGTGTGTGGCCAGTTCCGACGCACAAAGTGCCACGCATGCTCAGAAGAAATTCCGAGACGGAACAGCTCGGTCTGGTAAAATTAGTGTTCACAATGGATACAGCACTTTCATCACGCTGCAATGTAAAAAATGGTTTAATACAGCGCACTCTCTTCTTCTTTATAATGTGAGGAGAATGAAGTCGTTTTGCTGCTCATATTCACACAGACTTCTCACAAATTTCTTTCTTTATTATTTATTGTGATTCCCTCAATATATTTAGATTTGTCCCATCTGACCAAATTTGGTTTTGGTTTTTAAATATTTCTTTTTTTTTTTGGTCAAGGCATTTTTTTTTTTGTGTTTTTTTTTATTTTTTCAAAGCTGATTTTTTTTTTTTTGTGTGTTTTACTCCATAATATTTTTGTGTGTGTTTTGTGTTGTCAAGTTACCACAACACCATTATTATCTTGTATTATTTAATCTCAAGGAGGTTGCTTGGTGTTGGTGTCTCTTGTCAATTTCACATTGTATTTTTGAAATGTACCTGCCTCCTCACAAACAAACTGTCCTTTTTGAAGGAAAACACACATAAGCAAGTATAATTGAAACAAAAATTCCTTTATTAAGGGCTCACAACTAAACAAAGAGGGAGGCAACGCTGGAGAAACAGCTGAAATTGGTGAAGCCTTTGGCCCCCAGGGCACACATCAACTATTTTCAAGCAAAATTGGTGGCCTGAGGAGTCCTCTAAGGGAGTGCAGTCTGGTCCAGAAGTCCCAGAGATCCGGAAAGCAGCAGATGACATCTGTGTCCCCAGGCTGTGGTCATACAAGAGACTGCATCTTTTGCCAGACCAGACTGAACCCACTCTCTGGTCTTCCTTCCACGCTTCCTTCCACGCTGTGGCTGTGGTGGTGAAGTTGTGGCAGGAGGAGGAGGAGGATGTTCCAACTCAATCACGTCGGTATTGGGTGTGATTTTGCCACTCACCCCCTTAGTTAGGACTTTATAAAGAAGTTTCTCACACATGAGGCATTGACCCTCCTGCATGCCCTTCAGTTTGGTGGCAGCCTTGCAGGCAAAGGCCTCTTCAGGAGTGGGTAAGGCTCTGAGTGACTCAAAAGCCTCCTGAATGAGCCTGAGCGCTAAATCCTGCATGTGAGTCCCCTTCCTGGGTCTTTTGTATGGAAGGCGGAGGGGCGGAACCTGCGATTCGGTCAGGCTGCGACTGGTCCCAGGCTTCTCCTGGCTGCCACTTAGCCCCGCCTCCTCATTGCTGCCACTTAGCCCCACCTCCTCCTGGCTGCCACATTCCACAGCCTCCTCCTGTGTGCCACATTCCAGAGCCTCCTCCTGGCTGAGGTCTTTCTGTGTATGAAAAAGGGACATAGTTTTAGTTTTTTCTTCATCAATCACACACAATTTTCATCTCATGACTGTTGCAAATTGAATGTTAACAAATATAACAGACTATCATTCCAAGCCCAGCATTTTTCTTTCTTGTCTGAATTTTTGGTGCCCACTACTGTCTATTGATATGTAAAACACTTTATTAAATCAGAAATTAGTGATCAATAATAACATCTAGTAAACATCATTTATTTATTGACCAGAAATCTGTAGAACAATGCTATACCTGACTCCATCTGGGCTCCTCCACTTCTTCCTGGCTGGAAGTCCCAGGTTGGACATCGGAAGCCTCAGCTGGGGTGGAAGGAAGAGTGAAAGGAAGGGTTGAGAGGGATTCCCTGACTCCAGTGTGGTCTGACAGAAATCGCAGTCTCTCATAGTACCACAGCCTGGGGACATAAACATCATCTGCTGCAGCTCCTGATCTCTGGGAATCCGTGACCTTCTTGCGCTCCCTAAGATAAGTGCTCCTCAGGCCACCAATTTTGGATAGGTGATGATTGCTGTGGGGACCACCGGCGTCACCAACTCCAGCAGTTTCTCCAGCGCTGCCTGCCTCTTTTGTTTATTATTGTAATGTGGATGTCTCACCTGCCACAGACAGGGCAGCTCCCTGTATTTGTCTATGAACAGGGGGAGGAAATTGTGGTCATTGAAGCCATCCATTTTCTCTGCAAGACACAACACAAGACAAACACTAATGTCAGGTGAAACTCTCCTAATATAGTTACAATATAGGCCTCAATTTAGAAGCAGTATAGGCCCAAGTTTAGATCTTACCTTCGTTTTCACGATCGGCGCCTCCGATACTCCTTCCTCCGCTCACCGATCATACGTACTATGTACGCGTGTTACGCTTTATACACACTGCGCATGCGTGTAACTCTGCCCGCCCCTGACGTTATTTCTAGTCTACTTCCTGCCCATTCTCGTTCTGCACAGTGGGGAAGAGCACATGGTGGAGTCAGAGCAGGTGTGTGCTAATTACAGCAACGAGGAGGAGGAGGAGGAAAGTCCGGAGCCTGAAACGTCCCGATCCCGGAAGAGACGATTTAAGGCATCAAATATGTCCTTTGGGGAGATTTTGGAGATGGTCGACATCCTGAAGAAGGCCGACTATGACGGGAAGTATGGACCTTACCCCAACCCCAATGTCAGAAAGGCCAAGATCATGGCGAAAGTGGTCAAGAGTCTGCACCGGAATTTCGGGGTACGACGATCGAAAGATCAGCTCAGGAAGCGGTGGTCGGACCTCAAATTAAGAGAGCACGAGCAGTACAGAAAGCTCCGAAGAGTGCTGCAAAAAAGTAAGTAGTTGTGCTGTGTTCCTATTCTTTATGTTTATTATGTTTGTGCTGCTCCATGTGCTTTTATTAACTGTTATCCAGTTTAAAAAGGCAACTTTCATGTTCATGGGCACATTATTCGTTCGTATCAAACATAGTTCGTTTGGCCATATGAATTTGCCAGCATTTTTTAGGGCCTACTTGTGTGAAAAGAATTGGGTTGTGTAGATGGGTTTGTTACTATAATGAAATGCCAACTACATTCTGTGTAAGGAGAGGACACTCAGCAGCAGTTTTCACATCTGGACACTGGAGCACTAGTGTGGGACACAAGAACACCCTTTTTATTAGGGGGGCACACAGGTGCTCCAGTGTATACTATAGGGGTGTCTCCATCTGTGAAGCTTGTACAAGACAGGTAAGTATTCAAGCTTGACAAAGGACAAGAAAAATGCCACATCTTGGAACTCTGCCAAAACAGACAATTGTACCCCACTTCCAAACAATGTTGCATATTCCTATTTCTGCCATCAAATATCTGTGTGCTAAGTATTCCTATTTTTTTTTACATAGGGGAGAAAAGACTTGGAGGACACCCCTCATCCGAGGAGACCACAGACCCCCCACCTCTGGAAGAAGGGGAAATCCACCAAAGACCAGCAGAGCAGGAGGAGGAAGACGTGGTGGTACTAGACCACAGGCTCAGGTAAGAGATGGATGCCGCCATATTTATAATACATGGTATTTTTTTGTTTCTATCTTTTTAGGGGATCGTGATGTTGTGGATCCAGATCCTTTCACCAGTGAAAGTGCCCAGATCCTGATCGGGGAGATCATGGGGTGTAATATGGACATCATAACATCGTGAAAAGCATCAATGATGTTCAGCAAAAAATGAAGAACATCATAGATGTTTTAGAGAGAGTTTAAAACCCCTCAAAATGCCTTGGGTTTTTGTTGTGCCAAATTTTTTTGTATTTTTTATGTCAATTTGTAGCAAAGCCAAATTTGGAAGAGGCACACAGTGAGTCAACATGTGCTATCTGCCATCACGGGAGATCAATGAACCCCTTCCTCCATAATAAAGTAGCTGTGAGGAAGGGGTTGCACCCCCAAAACATGTCCCTTGATCCCCCATGATGGCAGCTAGCACATGTTGACATTCGGAAATTTGTGTGCATCTTCCAAATTTGGCTTTTCCTGGGGTGACTTCACCCTATCTGAACGCAATATCAAACACAGTTTGTAAATACTCATGTCTGATATTGCCTTCAAGTTCAACCAAATGTGAACTTTGTAAGTTCTAAAATTGTGTATTTCTTGTTGGTTTTACACATGCCTGTTTTATCTTAAATGGACAGTTCTACTTTTGTGGCCCCAAAAATTGTTAAACAACAAACATGTTGGTTTGTTTTAAAAACCTTTTGGAAATGCACATGTGATTGTGCTGTTATTAAAAAGATTCTTAATCAAGATTGTGTGGATTATTGTCTCAACGCTCCAACACTTTTGTGGTGCTCTAATTGGTGTTTTCTGTGACAGTGGGGGTTAATTTCCTAAGTGAAAATACACTTTGCACTACAAGTGCAGTTTCAGTGCAGTTTCAAGTGCACTTGTAGTGCAAAGTGCCTTTGCCTTTAGTAAATAACACCCAACAGTGCTTTGTAATGTTACACAATCGCACCATTTTCAGGACTCACCACATTTCTGTCATGGTCAGCTGAAATAAACACCAGCAGTAAAAATGTCACCATCAACATGGGGACAAGGTGCTTTGAGGTGGGGGGGGGCCCCGCAGGGCGCCCCCCTCCCCCAAAGCACCCACCCCCCCATTTTGAGGGCATGCGGCCTGGTACGGCTCAGGAGGGGGGGGCGCTCACTCCTCCCCACCCCCTTTCCTGGCCGGCCAGGCTGTGTGCTCGGATAAGGGTCTGGTATGGATTTGGGGGGGACCCCCACGCCGATTTTTCGGCGTAGGGGGTTCCCCTTACAATCCATACCAGACCTAAGGGCCTGGTATGCCCCTGGGGGGGGACCCACGCCGTTTTTTTCATTTAAAATTTGGCGCGGTGTTCCCGCCTCAGGATTCATACCAGACAGCTGTCAGCACTGCCTGTCACTCATCGCGGAAGGAAAACAAAGTTTTCCTTTCCCGATGAGTGAGCCAGCGTGACATGCACAGTACCCTGTCGCCGAGAACCATCGTGATGGTATCGCGCTGGAAACACAATCTCGCGGTCAGGTACTGTACTCCGCCATATGTATTGGTGTAAGAAATAGGCGGAACCGGCTCGCCATGATTCCAAACGTGTTCTCCACCACTCTTCTGGCTCTGGCCAGCTGGTAATTAAAAACCCTCTGGTCCAGGATGAGGGTCCTCATAGGGAATGGCCGCATAAGATGGTCCCCCAGCGCAAATGCTTCATCCGCAACGAAGACGAATGGGAGTCCTTCCACATTGTCTTCTGGAGGTGGCAAGTCCAAGCTGTCATTCTGGAGGCACCTGTAGAACTCGGTCTGGGTGATGACTCCACCATCAGACATCCGGATATTCTTCCCCACGTCCACATAGAGAAATTCATAAGTAGCCGACACCACCGCCAACATCACAATACTATTGAACCCCTCTCCTGGGCCATTTCTAACATTATAGGGGGGGAACTCTGGGACAGGTAACCCTCTCCACTTCATTGAGAGATGAATGCCTAAATAATGGGTATTACTTTGAACAGCCCCTCCTTAGTTACACTATTGGCAGCCCACTGGACAGGTATTAAGTGTCATAATACAAAGATATAAATACACACTGTACACATTTGAGCACATTTGGACATTCTGCTATTACCTATCAAGATAATAATAGTATACAAAAACTTGAAACAGTACCATTTGAAAGTATTCAGGCAGGCCCTTGCACTACATGCTTTGGGGAATTCATCCATAAATATGACCACGAAAGAGATGGGTATAGTGTGTATGGGTTTGGCAAAGTCAGCAGATAGATGATTGAGGATAGATAGAGGATTGGTATCAGCGGACTTAGCAGTTGAGGGGAGGGAGGGTTCCAAATGATTTGGGGACCCCCAAAAAAAGCCTCTGGCACTCTGCCTGAATTTTAAGCACCAATCACATTTCAAAACATTTTAGGGGGTGTTTGGGGTAAAGCACTACTATGGAGCTGATAAAATACATTGTTAAGTGACTACATGAGGTGAATATAGGGCCAGGAGAGCATGCTGGGGAGGTAAGTGAAGGCAAATATGTATGAAGGACAACAAAAATAATTACATAAAAATACAGCATGCATGAGGACAAAGGGGACATTCACAGCATATTACAATCATGGTAATTAGGGAATGAGGAAAGAAATACAATATATTAACAAACATTAAATACAATAAAATGTGATATTAAAGGATAAAAATCTTACCTTAATATACTCCTTCTGCAGGACCTGGATGATGGCAGAACAGGTCTCTGGGATAATGATCCCCAGAGCCTGGGGGGAGATGCCTGTCGAGAGCTTCAAGTCCTGCAGACTTCTCCCCGTCGCCAAGTACCGCAGGGTGGCGACGAGCCTCTGCTTCGGAGTGATGGCTTGCCTCATGCAGGTATCCTGCCTGCTGATATAGGGGGTCAGCAAAGCCAACAAACGGTGAAATACGGGGTCCGTCATCCGGAGAAAGTTCCTAAAATCATCAGGATTATTTTCACGGATCTCACGGAGCAAAGGCATATGACAGAACTGGTCACGCTGAAGCAACCAATTCTTGGTCCATGAACTCCTCCCCACCCTGTTCATGGAGTGGACTTGTGTCAAGGTCAGGACCCCAACACCAAGCCCCCGAACAGCACGAACTCTACGAGGAGTACGTATACGCAACATGGCTAGAAAACAGTCAGCTGCTCAGAACGAAGTAACAGAACGCACTGAAGAACAGCAAGGCCTGTGAAGAGCGACCTGAAAAACAGTAACGTACGAACAAGAACACAATGACAAGTCAATGGTACTTGCTGCACGCACTGAAGAGCAGATACAAACCCACAAGCACAAACTGAACAATAGAAAATGATCTGAAAACCACGAGTTTGAAAAAGCGCGAATCGTCTCTCACCAAACTTTTACTAACACGAGATAAGCAAAAGAAGCCCAAAGGGTGCCACACTTGGTTCTGAACTGGCCTTTTCTAGGCTCGTCGTACGTGGTGTACGTCACCGCGTTCTTGGCGATTGGAAATTCCGACAACTTTGTGCGACCATGTGTACGCAAAACAAGTTTGAGCCAACATCCGTCGGAAAAAAAACATGGATTTTGTTGTCGGAATGTCCGATCAATGTCCGATCGTGTGTACGGGGCATAAGAGCCCTTCAGGTGTTTTTTTTTTTTTTTAATCCAAGAAGACTTTAATGTTTTTAGGAATAAGGAGAGCTTCCATTATCGTCTAGCCACTCTAATAAAGGCCACATCAGTGGAGGCCTGCAGTGATGGTTGTCGTTCTGAAAAATTGTCCCATCTCCACACAGGATCTCTGGAGCTCAGTCAGAGTGACCAAATATTTGGTTTATTTATGCACATTGATCTTGCTTGTAATATTAATACGTTTATTCAAAATACGTGAAGTGTTCCAATTAATAAATGTAATATCTTACTTTCAATATTTTACTATGTACAAGTTTTAGCCAGCTGAGAAAAAATAATGTCAAGTACAAATGATTTCAAATATATATATTTTTACTGGTTTCTTTTTATCAATTTTACACACGCAAAATGAACAAACAAAAATCTTCACCAAATGATTAAAACCAATCTTTAAATCACCTTTGGCTTAAAAAACAGAAAAAACAGCATTATTTCAAATTGGTACACTAATAAGATGCACAGGGGGTCATTTATTATAGCGCCACATGCTAATTAGCACTATTCACGGTATTTAGCGCTAAAACGGCATTCACTATAGCGAAGGTGCAAAAATACTCTCAAAACCATAGCTATTTACTATAGCTCCCAGAAAACAAATAGCACCCAAACCCTTATTCTTGTTAGGACCACAAATATTGCACATGAAAATAATGTTTAGAGCATGATATAATTGCCTAAATGGTACTGAAATATGCGGTATATTGTTTAAAGATAATCTGCTTTTAAACTGTGCAAAAGGGTGATTTCTACACTGAAATATCTTTAAAAGTCTGAGAAGAGAGAAATTCCCTGTCTCTTTACAACTTGGTGCCAACACAACTGAGCATGCTCAGACCTGCGAACTACTGTCATTTTAACTCCCATGGCTTTTTTACCAAGAGTTATAGTAAATACCAAAATTAATGCTGGGCTAAAGAGCGTTTTTTGTGAGTGGAAACGAGAGTTATGTAGCCCAATGCAAGTTTCAGCCATTGAATCTAATGGTACAATTGTAACTTCCCCAAATAAATCCTTTTCATGTTGAGATGAAATGTATCTTTCTCTCAAAGAATTTGTCCTTGCAAAAATGTTGCTTCTTTTTTATCTATTTTGTTTTTAACCACCTCCGGACCGCCCACTGTATATTGACTTCCTTTTTTTAAAGATGAATATCTCGGTAACGGCAGCAGCTGCTGCCACAACCGAGGTATCCATCTTTAGGGCAGCCGGTTCTGTACATGATAATGGTGGTCTCTGCGGTGGGTTCGCCGCGAGATCACCGTTATCGGCGGCGGGAGAGGTGCCACCCCCCCTCCCGCCGCTCTCCCGCACCCTCCGCCGCTTACCGGAGCCGTCGGTAGCGGCAGAGGCGATCGGGTCCTTTCCCTGCTTAGGTATGGAGACGAGTGAGGCTAAGATGGCCCCCACCCGTCTCCATACCATGTGACGGCCAGAGTGACGTCATTACGACAGCTCCGCCCACTTCTCTTAAAGGCACAATTTTTTTGTGTCATTTTTTTAAACGACATTTTTTTTTTTTTTTTTTTTTTGCATTTTAGTCTAAATATGAGATCTGAGGACTTTTTGACCTCAGATCTCATATTTAAGAGGACCTGTCATGCTTTTTTCTATTACAAGGGATGTTTACATTCCTTGTAATAGGAATAAAAGTGATCCAAATTTTATTTTTTTTGTAAAAACAGTGAAAAAATAAATAAAATAAAGTGAAATAAATAATAAAAAAAAAAAAATTTTTTTAAAGCGCCCTGTCCCGACGAGCTCACGCGCAGAAGCGAACGCATACGTGAGTAGCGCCCGCATATGAAAACGGTGGTCAAACCACACATGTGAGGTATCGCCACGACCGGTAGAGTGAGAGCAATAATTCTAGCCCTAGACCTCCTCTGTAACGCAAAACATGCAATCTGTAGAATTTTTTAAACGTCGCCTATGGAGATTTTTAAGGGTAAAAGTTTGACGCCATTCCACGAGCGGGCGCAATTTTGAAGGGGGCCATGATGGGTATCAATTTACTTGGCTTAACATTATATTTCACAATATAAAAAAAAATTGGGCTAACTTTACTGTTGTCTTATTTTTTTTTCAAAAAAGTGAATTTTTTCCAAAAAAAGTGCGCTTAGAAGACCGCTGCGCAAATACGGTGCAAAAAAAAGTATTGCAATGACCGCTATTTTATTCTCTAGGGTGTTAGAAAAAAAATATATAATGTTTGGGGGTTCTAAGTAATTTTCTAGCAAAAAAAACTGTTTTAAACTTGTAAACACCTAAAATCCAAAATGAGGCTGGTCCTTAAGTGGTTAAGAATGCTAGAATGTGTAATGTTTTAATGTTTTGGTGAAATATATTTTTCTCTGTCACTTTCTCTTTACAAATTAGTGCCACACACAATATCATTGCTGATGCAAATTTAAAATGAGTCACAATTTTGTGTGTTTTTTATTATTTACAAATGATCATGATTTGAGCCCAAAAAATGTGATATGTGTACCAACATCAGAAATCAAAATGGCATTACCAAAATTCAGAGGGTAACATTACTATTTTACACTCACACACCAAGAACCACCAAATATCACAGAATAAATCAAGAAGAATAACTCCTGACTAATGTAATTCCACCACCTATTTGTCCAAATAAATGCAGTATTTATGTGTAGGAGGGCTCCACATGTGGCAGTACAGTGGCTTAGAGGTTAGCAGGTTTCTGTCTGCCAGCACTGAGTTTCTGGATTTAAAAACCCAAACTTGCCACTTCATATAGAGAAGTTCTGTTCTTCCTATGTTGTTAAACATAACTCCTTGTCCAAATGTAGTATTCACATGTAGGATGGTTCCACCATCATTGCAAATTGTGTCATATGTTTTCCATGGGCAAGGACTATAATCAGCCTTAACATTTCCCCACCAGCACTAATTTCAGCCTCTTAGAAAGCCAAAACCCACAAAATTACAGCAGTTTATATCTCAGCATGCTGACAGTAATCAGCCATACCCAACCTTCAAAACAGATGGCATATGCCAGAAACAGGTTGTTCATTGGCTCTCTGGCCTTCCAGAGTACATCTGCATTGATTAACTTCTTGTACTGCTGGGACTTAGGACAGTTTTACACCACAGAGATGCAGCCTAAAAACATAGAACAACACGGTGGTTCACAGCCTAGCACTTCTGCCTTGCAGCACTGAGTTTCTTGGTTTGATTCCCAATCCTGCTACCTGGCTAGAGGTTACTTTTACTCCATCATGGGAGAGCGCTGTTCACTGGAACACCGCTGTTGGGAAGCCAGCCTCGGTGGAGGAATTCTCAGAGCGAGGCTTAAAGTGCAGGTGGTCGTGAAACGCATGGCATTACTGGTAGCGTCATCCTTCCTCGCCTTCTGACCACCTGCACCCGAACCTCGCTCTGAGAATTCCTCCACTGTTGGACTATTACTGTATTACTGGGGTTTTTGGGAGTACTGAGGACATGGAGGGCCACATGATCAGTGAGATAGAGAAGAAGGAGCGGACATTAGGGGCCCTGTGATCCATGAACAGGAGTAGAAGTAGGGCACAGAGGATGTGTGGTTAGCAAGCTGGAGGAAATGTCACCAAGACCTGTGCAATCACTAAAAAGGAAAAAGAGGGGAGGATGCCAAGGGCAGCATGAGCAAGAAGCAAGAGGAGAGGGTGTAAAAAGATTTAATGAGCAGTTGATTGAGAGGAGAAGAGACTAGGACCCAAGAGACAAGAAATCAGGTTTAGGAGGAGCAGACACTGGGGCCAAGTGACCAATGACCAAGATCAGGAGGAGAGGGCGCTGGGGGTTGGGGGGAGAGCAGGGGGAGAGGATACCGAGGGCTCTGTGAGCAATGAGCTGGAGCAGAAGGAAAGGATGCCGGGGACCATGTAAGCAGTGAACATGATCAGGAGGTGAGTACATTGGAGGCTGTATGATCAGCGGTCAGGAAGAGAGGAAGGGAGCAGGAGGTGAGGACACCAAGGATAAAGGGATCAGTGAGCAGGAGAGTGGGGTAGGAAAAGAATATGCTGAGGGCCTTGTGATCAGGATCAGGTTGCAAGAATGCCAGGGACCATGTGACCAGTGAGCTGGAGATCCCAAACCGTAAAGAAAACAAATTCTCAAAATAGAATGAAGTTAAGACGAAAAAATAGCAATAAAGTATGTAACCAGGTGCTGGCTAATTTGCCTGTGTCAACATGGGACATTCTGCAACATCAGCTGCAGTGAACCTGCTCCTCTAGTGCTCAACCTGGACACTATGTCATCATCTCCTGAATGCAGAGCAAGCAGAGACCACAGCGGAGAGTGGACATGTGCAATTTGTTTTGTTTCAAATTCATTTTTCAATGAAATATGACAAATTTGTTAATTCAGAAGTATTCGAATTACCGAAAATCCATTTAACAAATTTTTCCAAAAATTTGTAAATTCGGAAGTTCGAAAATTCGGAAATTCGAAAATTTGAAAATCCGAAAATAAGAATGAAAATGTGAAAGTTCAAGAGAGCGAAAATCCGAAAATAAGAATGAAAATCCGAAAATTCGAAAACTCAAAAATCAGAAATAATAACTAACTAATATTAATAACTATTAAATTATAGGTATTGGAATTTCCTTTCGAATTTGGCTGTTAGGGACTGCAAAGAATACAAATTTATCCGAAGTTACAAATTATCCAAAATAATGAATGCCACATCTAAACGAATGGAACGTAACAAATTAATAATAATAAATAATAATAAAAACGTATTCTTTTTTTTAAATCGTTACGTTCCCCTCATTTAGATGCGGTATTCGTTATTTCGGATAATTCGTAACTTCAAATAAATCCATATTCATTACATTCATAAACCATAGCCAAATTTGAAAGGAAATTCCAATACCTATAATTTAATAGTTAGTTGTTATTATTAGTTAGTTATTATTTCACATTTTTGAATTTACGAATTTTCGAATTTATGAAAAAAAAAGAAAAAAACAAAAAAACAAAAACAACCAAATTTTTTTGGCAGTGCACATGTCTAGTGGAGAGCAAGGGATCATGGGATATGTGGTCCAAGGAGCCAAGATTTGCATTTGAGCCAGACTGCTGCAGACTACAATGCTGGAAGAGAGAGAACAATGCTGGGTGATGACAAAAATAGCCTGGCTGGGGGGGAGTCTTTCTCTGGGGACCACGGCCTTCAGCTGAGAGCAGGGAACCCGCCACTCTGGGGGATGTGCGCAGGCACCGTAGCCTAGACGGCGTGGAGAGTGTCTCTAGCGTGAGTGAGTAGATCCACCATTGCCAGCTCCCAGTCAGCCGAGTGACTGTCGGGGATCAAACTCATCATCACTGGTACAGACCCAGTTGAATCCCAGTGTCACCAGGTGTACGGCCAGGCACCCTTCACTGGTTGCAGATTCTTCAAGAGCCTGTTTCAGGACATCCTATTCCCTTGAGCCTTGGTATCATCAGGATTGGTGAGAGGGCAGAAGTCCACCCTGTGCACACCTTACAAAGACACTGCATGCAGACTAGGGATGAGCCAAACACCCCAGTTAGGTTTGCACCAGAACATACGAACAGACAAAAAATGTGTGCGAACATGCAAACAAAAAGTCTATGGGACAGGAACGTGAAAAATCAAAAGTGTTCATTTTAAAGGCTTATATGCAGGTTTTTGCCATAAAAAGTGTTTGGGGACCCGGATACTGCCCCAAGGGACATGTATCAATGAAAAAAAGTTTTTAAAACTGACATTTTTTCAAGAACAGTGATTTTAGGAATGCTTAAAGTGAAACAATAAAAATGAAATATTCCTTTAAATATTGTGCCTGGGGACACCAAATGACCCGACCCTATGTTGAGGGCATGTGGTCTGGTATGGTTCAGGAGGGGGAGCGCCCCCCCCCCCCCTTTTCCTGCAGCCTGCCAGGTTGCATGCTCGGATAAGGGTCTGATATGAATTCTCGGGGGGACCCCCACACCATTTTTTTTTACTTTGGCGCGGGCTTCCCCTTAGAATCCATACCAGACCTTAAGGGTCAAATACACAGCCCCTGTACTGACTAAATATAGAGTCTACACTGAATATCTAAATGCAGAGTATATATATATATATATATATATATATATATATATATATATATACTCTGCATTTAGATATTCAGTGTAGACTCTATATTTAGTCAGTACAGGGGCTGTGTATTTGACCCTTAAGGTATATATATATATTAGGCTGTATATACTGTATATATCAAATACACTGCCTCTAACTAACCTGCCTGCCTAATCTATCTTAATCTATCTCCGTCCACACACTATACACGGCCACTATGTAGGCAACCTTATATAGTGTGGGGCATGGACTTAGTCCCCCTGAGCCATGATTGTCCAAAGGCACCCTGCCTTGGGCCGATTATGGCTCTTTCAGCAGAGCATGCTGTGATGGGCCAAAGCATGCAGCTCAGGTGTATGCTTTGGCCAATCATCATACAGCAATGCACTGCGATCTCGCAGTGAATTATGGGGCGTTCCACAGCGCTCAAATTTCCAGTGAATGCACCATAATATTGTCTGTTCAGCGAACGGGCGAAGACCCGACTACTTTCAATTTGAACATCCAGCTCATCCCTAATGCAGACAACTTTATCCCATCTCTTTACATTAAAGTTTCAAAAAGGAAACACTTTGCACGTGCTATTTTCTGTCACCATTGCACAGCAATCCGTCTGGGCCCTTTTAAGCTAGCTGAAAACACTGAACATCTACATCACAAGGACTCCTTCATTCTTCTCTTCTCCCACCACTTAAAGGACTTTGTGCACAACATCTTTACACTTTAAGGGGAACTCCACTCAGAGATTAAGTATTGCATTTCTTGTAACATGTTGTTTTATAATTGTGTCACAAAGTTTGTTGGGCCCATGGCATCAGGATTTGAAGGGAGCAGTCTGACATAAAAGGTCATTCCCTTTCCTTTTATACCTGGGGTCATAGGTTATTTCAGAACCTACTGGCTACTACTGTTTGACTTATTGTGATTTTCTTTGCATTGCATACCCTTTGCATATTTGCCAAGAGTAAGAGTTTAGCACTAAAAGATATCTGCTTAAGTTATTCTTGTTCTTATCTGCTTCAAAAATCTTAAGTGAAATACTTGTTTACTTTGACACAGTCTGGTGTCTGTGTAATTGCATTATCACTTTGAAACATATCCAAACCCAGGGTATCAGAAGTGTCAGGAAGCTTGCAAGGTCAGGGCAACCTTTGGGGTCAGTCATCTTCCAGCGGCCCTCATGGAGGTGGTGCTACAAGTATATAAAATATCATTCATAAGCATTCCTAAATGTCCAACAGGTGTAGTGATGAGACTTGGTGCACATCCTGCGCCATGTATATGTTCCTTGAACAACTATTCGTGGGTGAATGCTGCTGCACAAAATGTGAGCAAGTTGCTTCTTTTGAAGCCCAGATCCTGAATCTAAGGAGGCAACTGGCAACACTGAGAAGCATTGCCAACCTGAAAGGTAGTTTGGACCATTCCTATCAAGTGCTGAGAGGAGCCAGTATAAAGGAGGGTGGAGAAAATTCGGGTGCAGACACCAGAAGAAAGTAGGTGGGTGACAGAAATACCAGTCCTTAGCTGACACATTCAAACAAATATGCCCTGTTGAGTGATGTTGTGGATGTCAGTCAAGGAGTGGTATTGCTGCTCTATTAATGAAAAGGAACTCCAATGCAGTATTCTCAAAAATACTGCCTGTACTTTGAGTCACACCAAAGAGGAAGCAGGAGCTTAGGGAACTTAACAAGTGGCCAAAGAACTGGTGCAGGAAGGAGGGTTTTGGATTCATGGAGAACAGGGATGACTTTTTGGTCCATCAACCACTCTATAGTGGGGACAAACTGCACCTAAATGGGAAGGGTGCAGCAATGTTGGGGGAGAAAATGGCTGAAAGGTTGGAGAAATTTTTAAACTTAGTGGTAGTGGGGAGAATTCAGAGGAAGCTATAGATGGCAGTATTGGTAGAGTAACTAGAGCACCTAAAGCAAGGCACAAATGTTGGCAAAATCTTATTGAGGCCTCAAATCAAATAAGGAGAAAACTAGGGAGGGGGGACGAGAGAGCGCCCCCCCTCCTGAACCGTACCAGGCCACATGCCCTCAACATTGGGAGGGTGCTTTGGGGTAGCCCACCAAAGCACCTTGTCCCCATGTTGATGAGGACAAGGGCCTCATCCCCACAACCCTTGGCCGGTGGTTGTGGGGGTCTGCGGGCAGGGGACTTATCGGAATCTGGAAGCCCCCTTTAACAAGGGGACCCCGAGATCCCAGCCCCCCCGTGTGAAATGGTAAGGGGGTACAAAAGTACCCCTACCATTTCACAAAAAAACTGTCAAAAATGTTAAAAATGGCAAGAGACAGTTTTTGACAATTCCTTTATTTAAAGTCTTCTTTTTTCCATCTTCTATCTTCTTTCTTCTTTCTTCTATCTTCCTTCGCTTTCTTCCCCTATCTTCTTCTTCCTCAGATCCTATGCTTCTTTCTCCGGTGTTCTCGTCCGGCATCTCCCTCCGCGGCATCTTCTTCTCTTCATCTTATCTTCATCTTCTTTTCGGGCCGCTCCGCATCCATGATTGGATGAAAGGCTCCCGCTGTGTGGTGCTTCTCTCTTCATCTTTTTCTCTTCATCTTCTTGTCTTCATCTTCTTGTCTTCATCTTCTTTTTGGGCCGCTCTGCATCCATGATGGCATGGAGGGAGGCTATAGCTGTTTGTATGTCTGTGACCATGGTCAGAATGAATCAGTATGGGAGAGGTTTTATAATTAACAATCAGCTGCTGCACCTACAGAGCTCTAATTAGGAAAATTGCAGGGTCTACCTTCCTTTAGACATGATTTCCCTTTGGAAGTATCTCACCAAAAATTATATTTTTGTTGCAGGGGATGCTCAAAATCTGATTTGTATGTTAATGCATACTTCTAGGAAAATCAATAAGCTATTTACACAAGCAGGAAATTAAATATCTGGGGTGTTCTGTATGCCATATGTGTATAGAACACCTCCAGGTAGCCATATTGCATTGCATTTTACAGAAAATTACAGAGCTGCAGATTACATTTTATAAATTAATTTTTAACAACAGTCATTGACAATATGACTTGTGTTGCAATTGTATATTTTTTTATCAATTTTCTTTTCACACAAAAGTGGAGTTACCCTTTAACCACTTGCTTACCGGGCACTTAAACCCCCCTCCTATCCAGACCAATTTTTAGCTTTCAGCACTAACGCATTTTGAATGACAATTGCGCGGTCATACAACGCTGTACCCAAATGAAATTTTTATCATTTTTTTCCCACAAATAGAGCTTTCTTTTGGTGGTATTTGATCACCTCTGCGGTTTTTACTTTTTGTTAAAAAATGTAAAAACCTGAATTTTCTTTTAAAAAAAACATTTTTTTTTTATATTTTGTTATAAAAAATTTTTAACGGGTAATTTTTCTCCTTCATTGATGTACGTTGATGAGGCGGCAGTGATGGGCACTGATAGGTGACAGTGATGGGCACTGATGGGTGGCAGTGATGGGCACTGATGGGTGGCAGTGATGGGCAGCACTGACAGGTGGCACTGATTGGCACTACAGGTGGGCATTGGTAGGTGGCACTTGTGGGCATTGATAGGTGGCACTTGTTGGCATTGATAGGTGGCACTGTGGGCACTGTTAGGTGGCACTGTGGGCACTGTTAGGTGGCACTGTGGGCACTGTTAGGTGGCACTTTTGGGTGGCACTGATGAGGAATGTGTTGTGCTTCCACTTCGGGACCGATGTCCCTGACATCTGAGCCGGTGATCGGCTTTTTTCTCTACTCGCGATGTCTGCGCGAGTAAAAAAAAAAAAAACGATTACCGATCTTCCTGTTTACATCATGTGATCAGCTGTCATTGGCTGACAGCTGATCACATGGTAAGGGGCCGGGACCGGCCCCTTACTCAGATCGGTGATCAGCCGAGTCTCAGTGACTCGGTGATCACAGCGCGCCGGGCGCGCGCCCTGCAGGGCACGCGCAGGGAGCGTGCACAGGGGAGGCCGTCATATGACGGCCTCCCGGGAATGTAGGTCCGCGCTGTGGCCGTCATTCGGCCATAGCGCGGATGTCTAGTGGTTAAATTTAAAGTGGGACAACTTTTTTGCTTTCTACTACACAACATTAAATGGGATCAAATTCTAGAAACAAAAAGCACTGAGTATAAATGGAAGTGCTGTAAGGACATAATAAATAATGGTATTAACCAGTGCATTTCTGAGCAACAAATATAACTAAAGGTAAACCTGGGTGGTTAAGTTCTAGAATAAAAAGACATATTAAGTACTTCAGCCCCGGAAGATTTGGCTGCTCAATGACCAGGTCATTTTTTGCAATACGGTACTGTGTCCCTTTAACTGACAATTGCGCAGTCATGCGACTTGTACCCAAACAAAATTGACGTCCTCTTTTTCCCACAAATAGAGCTTTCTTTTGGGGGTATTTGATCATCTCTGTGTTGTTGTTTTTGTGCGCTATAAACAAAAAACAGCTACAATTTTGAAAAAAAAACACAATATTTTGTACTTTTTTCTATAATAAATATCCCCATTTTTTTTTAAAAAAGCTACTTTTTTCCTCAGTTTAGGCCGATATGTATTCTTCTACATATTTTTGGTAATAAAAACCGCAATAAGCGTATATTGATTGGTTTGCGCAAAAGTTATAGCATCTACAAAATAAGGGAAAGATTTATGGCATTTTTATTACTTTTTTTTTTTACTAGTAATGGTGGTGATCAGCGATTTTTATTGGGACTGTGACATTATGGTGGACAGATCAGACACTTTTGACACATTTTTGGGACCACTGGCATTTATACAGTGATCAGTGCTATAAAAATGCACTGATTACTGTGTAAATGTCACTGGCAGGGAAGGGGTTAAAAGTAGGGGGCGATCAAGGGGTAAATTGTGTGTCCTAGGGAGTGATTTTAACTGTGGGAGGATGGGACTACCTGAGGAGAGCGATTCCTTGTTCATACTTAGTATGAACAACAGATCGCTCTCCTCACCTCTAACAGCACGGAGATCTGTCTGTTTACATTGACATATCTCTGTTCTGTCTCTGTGTGGAGCGATCGCAGGTGCCTGGCGGTCATCGTGACCACCGGGCACGCGCATTGGCTCCGGTGTCGTGCCATGGGCGAGCACGCGCCCACTAGTGGTTAAAAGGAAAACTGACATAAGGAAACGTCATTTCGCCCAGAGGAGCCAACCTTCCGCAGTACAACTGCGGTGGCTGGTTGGGAAGGGGTTAATGAGAAAACTGTCTTTAAAAAAATATAAGGCAGAGGTGTCACTGTTCTAGCACCACAAAGAAATGCAGGAGCATGGCCAGGGCAGCTCAAATAAACTACGAGAGACACATAGCAGAAGAGATTAAAAAAAAAGGTCAGAGCATGTTGGCCCCATAAAGGACAACCATGGGAAGTTGGTTACAAATGACAAGGAGAAGGCAACAGTATTTAAAGCTTCTCCTCCTTAGTTTTTACAAAGGAAAAGGAGAAGTATGGCAAACAGGATTGTGTTGACAGTAACACAACACAGAGTGTACCCTTGTGGATAGCAGAAACCTGTGCTCAAAAAAGATGTACCCGTGTTATAGCAAGGCCAATATTCTTAATTGTTAACTTTTTTGCTGACAGGCCCTGTGCTCCACTTTTAAACTGCTGGCCAGACTATTTTTGCAATTGTTCCCTTATTTTTTTATTTTTTCCTTACGGCTTTTGGAGTTGTGAAAGACCCTCCAAGCCATACATTTTCTAAAAGTCCTGTAGAATAAGGTGAAGTAGGTGCTACTGACCTTTTTAGGCACTGTGATACACTATATTGTCAAAAGTATTGGGATGCCTGCCTTTACACGCACATGAACTTTAATGGCATCCCAGTCTCTTAGTCTGTAGGTTTCAATATTGAATTGGCCCACCCTTCACAGCTGTAACAGCTTCAACTCTTATGGGAAGGCTGTCCACAAGATTTAGGAGTGTGTTTATGGGAATGTTTGATTATTCTTCCAGAAGCGCATTTGTGAGGCCAGGCACTGATGAAGGCCTGGCTTGCAGTCTCCACTCTAATTCATCCCAAAGGTGTTCTATCAGGTTGAGGTCAGGACTCTCGCTCATCCATGTCTTATGGACCTTGCTTTGTGCACTGGTCCAAATCATTTGATGGAGGGGGGATTATGGTGGGGGTTGTTTTTAGGGGTTTGGCTTAGCCTCTTAGCTCCAGTGAAGGGAACTCTCAAGGCATCAGCATGCCAAGACATTTTGGACAATTTCATGCTCCCAACTTTGTGGGAATAGTTTGGGGATGGCCCCTTCTTGTTCCAGAGAGGGAATAGTGAAAAGAGGGCGCACCAGCCTTGTGCATTATCCCTTAGTAAATGTATTTGTAAAAATAGATTAAAAACTACTCACACATAGGGATGGGCCAACCGCCCCCCCCCCTTCGGTTCATACCAGAACATGCGAACAGGAAAAAAATTTGTTCGAACACCGTTAAAGTCTATGGGACACGAACATGAAAAATCAAAAGTGCTAATTTAAAGGCATATATGCATGGTATTGTCTTAAAAAGTGTTTGGGGACCTGGGTCCTGCCCCAGGGGACATGTATCAATGCAAAATAAATAAATGTCCAACAGGTGTAGTGATGAGACTTGGTGCACATCCTGCGCCATGTATATGTTCCTTGAACAACTATTCGTGGGTGAATGCTGCTGCACAAAATGTGAGCAAGTTGCTTCTTTTGAAGCCCAGATCCTGAATCTAAGGAGGCAACTGGCAACACTGAGAAGCATTGCCAACCTGAAAGGTAGTTTGGACCATTCCTATCAAGTGCTGAGAGGAGCCAGTATAAAGGAGGGTGGAGAAAATTCGGGTGCAGACACCAGAAGAAAGTAGGTGGGTGACAGAAATACCAGTCCTTAGCTGACACATTCAAACAAATATGCCCTGTTGAGTGATGTTGTGGATGTCAGTCAAGGAGTGGTATTGCTGCTCTATTAATGAAAAGGAACTCCAATGCAGTATTCTCAAAAATACTGCCTGTACTTTGAGTCACACCAAAGAGGAAGCAGGAGCTTAGGGAACTTAACAAGTGGCCAAAGAACTGGTGCAGGAAGGAGGGTTTTGGATTCATGGAGAACAGGGATGACTTTTTGGTCCATCAACCACTCTATAGTGGGGACAAACTGCACCTAAATGGGAAGGGTGCAGCAATGTTGGGGGAGAAAATGGCTGAAAGGTTGGAGAAATTTTTAAACTTAGTGGTAGTGGGGAGAATTCAGAGGAAGCTATAGATGGCAGTATTGGTAGAGTAACTAGAGCACCTAAAGCAAGGCACACATGTTGGCAAAATCTTATTGAGGCCTCAAATCAAATAAGGAGAAAACTAGGGAGGGGGGACGAGAGAGCGCCCCCCCCTCCTGAACCGTACCAGGCCACATGCCCTCAACATTGGGAGGGTGCTTTGGGGTAGCCCACCAAAGCACCTTGTCCCCATGTTGATGAGGACAAGGGCCTCATCCCCACAACCCTTGGCCGGTGGTTGTGGGGGTCTGCGGGCAGGGGACTTATCGGAATCTGGAAGCCCCCTTTAACAAGGGGACCCCGAGATCCCAGCCCCCCCGTGTGAAATGGTAAGGGGGTACAAAAGTACCCCTACCATTTCACAAAAAAACTGTCAAAAATGTTAAAAATGGCAAGAGACAGTTTTTGACAATTCCTTTATTTAAAGTCTTCTTTTTTCCATCTTCTATCTTCTTTCTTCTTTCTTCTATCTTCCTTCGCTTTCTTCCCCTATCTTCTTCTTCCTCAGATCCTATGCTTCTTTCTCCGGTGTTCTCGTCCGGCATCTCCCTCCGCGGCATCTTCTTCTCTTCATCTTATCTTCATCTTCTTTTCGGGCCGCTCCGCATCCATGATTGGATGAAAGGCTCCCGCTGTGTGGTGCTTCTCTCTTCATCTTTTTCTCTTCATCTTCTTGTCTTCATCTTCTTGTCTTCATCTTCTTTTTGGGCCGCTCTGCATCCATGATGGCATGGAGGGAGGCTATAGCTGTTTGTATGTCTGTGACCATGGTCAGAATGAATCAGTATGGGAGAGGTTTTATAATTAACAATCAGCTGCTGCACCTACAGAGCTCTAATTAGGAAAATTGCAGGGTCTACCTTCCTTTAGACATGATTTCCCTTTGGAAGTATCTAACCAAAAATTATATTTTTGTTGCAGGGGATGCTCAAAATCTGATTTGTATGTTAATGCATACTTCTAGGAAAATCAATAAGCTATTTGGCTACACTTTTGGGTGGCACTGATGAGGAATGTGTTGTGCTTCCACTTCGGGACCGATGTCCCTGACATCTGAGCCGGCGATCGGCTTTTTTCTCTACTCGCGCTGTCTGCGCGAGTAAAAAAAAAAAAACGATTACCGATCTTCCTGTTTACATCATGTGATCAGCTGTCATTGGCTGACAGCTGATCACATGGTAAGGGGCCGGGACCGGCCCCTTACTCAGATCGGTGATCAGCCGAGTCTCAGTGACTCGGTGATCACAGGGCGCCGGGCGCGCGCCCTGCAGGGCACACGCAGGGAGCGTGCACAGGGGAGGCCGTCATATGACGGCCTCCCGGGAATGTAGGTCCGCGCTGTGGCCGTCATTCGGCCATAGCGCGGATGTCTAGTGGTTAAATTTAAAGTGGGACAACTTTTTTGCTTTCTACTACACAACATTAAATGGGATCAAATTCTAGAAACAAAAAGCACTGAGTATAAATGGAAGTGCTGTAAGGACATAATAAATAATGGTATTAACCAGTGCATTTCTGAGCAACAAATATAACTAAAGGTAAACCTGGGTGGTTAAGTTCTAGAATAAAAAGACATATTAAGTACTTCAGCCCCGGAAGATTTGGCTGCTCAATGACCAGGTCATTTTTTGCAATACGGTACTGTGTCCCTTTAACTGACAATTGCGCAGTCATGCGACTTGTACCCAAACAAAATTGACGTCCTCTTTTTCCCACAAATAGAGCTTTCTTTTGGGGGTATTTGATCATCTCTGTGTTGTTGTTTTTGTGCGCTATAAACAAAAAACAGCTACAATTTTGAAAAAAAAACACAATATTTTGTACTTTTTTCTATAATAAATATCCCCATTTTTTTTAAAAAAAGCTACTTTTTTCCTCAGTTTAGGCCGATATGTATTCTTCTACATATTTTTGGTAATAAAAACCGCAATAAGCGTATATTGATTGGTTTGCGCAAAAGTTATAGCATCTACAAAATAAGGGAAAGATTTATGGCATTTTTATTACTTTTTTTTTTTACTAGTAATGGTGGTGATCAGCGATTTTTATTGGGACTGTGACATTATGGTGGACAGATCAGACACTTTTGACACATTTTTGGGACCACTGGCATTTATACAGTGATCAGTGCTATAAAAATGCACTGATTACTGTGTAAATGTCACTGGCAGGGAAGGGGTTAAAAGTAGGGGGCGATCAAGGGGTAAATTGTGTGTCCTAGGGAGTGATTTTAACTGTGGGAGGATGGGACTACCTGAGGAGAGCGATTCCTTGTTCATACTTAGTATGAACAACAGATCGCTCTCCTCACCTCTAACAGCACGGAGATCTGTCTGTTTACATTGACATATCTCTGTTCTGTCTCTGTGTGGAGCGATCGCAGGTGCCTGGCGGTCATCGTGACCACCGGGCACGCGCATTGGCTCCGGTGTCGTGCCATGGGCGAGCACGCGCCCACTAGTGGTTAAAAGGAAAACTGACATAAGGAAACGTCATTTCGCCCAGAGGAGCCAACCTTCCGCAGTACAACTGCGGTGGCTGGTTGGGAAGGGGTTAATGAGAAAACTGTCTTTAAAAAAATATAAGGCAGAGGTGTCACTGTTCTAGCACCACAAAGAAATGCAGGAGCATGGCCAGGGCAGCTCAAATAAACTACGAGAGACACATAGCAGAAGAGATTAAAAAAAAAGGTCAGAGCATGTTGGCCCCATAAAGGACAACCATGGAAAGTTGGTTACAAATGACAAGGAGAAGGCAACAGTATTTAAAGCTTCTCCTCCTTAGTTTTTACAAAGGAAAAGGAGAAGTATGGCAAACAGGATTGTGTTGACAGTAACACAACACAGAGTGTACCCTTGTGGATAGCAGAAACCTGTGCTCAAAAAAGACTTAAAAAACTTAATGTGAATAAATCACCACAAATGATAGCTTGCACCTGAGATTCAAAAAATGTACCCGTGTTATAGCAAGGCCAATATTCTTAATTGTTAACTTTTTTGCTGACAGGCCCTGTGCTCCACTTTTAAACTGCTGGCCAGACTATTTTTGCAATTGTTCCCTTATTATTTTATTTTTTCCTTACGGGTTTTGGAGTTGTGAAAGACCCTCCAAGCCATACATTTTCTAAAAGTCCTGTAGAATAAGGTGAAGTAGGTGCTACTGACCTTTTTAGGCACTGTGATACACTATATTGTCAAAAGTATTGGGATGCCTGCCTTTACACGCACATGAACTTTAATGGCATCCCAGTCTCTTAGTCTGTAGGTTTCAATATTGAATTGGCCCACCCTTCACAGCTGTAACAGCTTCAACTCTTATGGGAAGGCTGTCCACAAGATTTAGGAGTGTGTTTATGGGAATGTTTGATTATTCTTCCAGAAGCGCATTTGTGAGGCCAGGCACTGATGAAGGCCTGGCTTGCAGTCTCCACTCTAATTCATCCCAAAGGTGTTCTATCAGGTTGAGGTCAGGACTCTCGCTCATCCATGTCTTATGGACCTTGCTTTGTGCACTGGTCCAAATCATTTGATGGAGGGGGGATTATGGTGGGGGTTGTTTTTAGGGGTTTGGCTTAGCCTCTTAGCTCCAGTGAAGGGAACTCTCAAGGCATCAGCATGCCAAGACATTTTGGACAATTTCATGCTCCCAACTTTGTGGGAATAGTTTGGGGATGGCCCCTTCTTGTTCCAGAGAGGGAATAGTGAAAAGAGGGCGCACCAGCCTTGTGCATTATCCCTTAGTAAATGTATTTGTAAAAATAGATTAAAAACTACTCACACATAGGGATGGGCCAACCGCCCCCCCCCCCCCCTTCGGTTCATACCAGAACATGCGAACAGGAAAAAAATTTGTTCGAACACCGTTAAAGTCTATGGGACACGAACATGAAAAATCAAAAGTGCTAATTTAAAGGCATATATGCATGGTATTGTCTTAAAAAGTGTTTGGGGACCTGGGTCCTGCCCCAGGGGACATGTATCAATGCAAAATAAGTTTTATAAACTGCCATTTTTTCAGGAGCAGTGATTTTAATAATGCTTAAAGTGAAACAATAAAAGTGTGATATTGCTTTACATTTCATACCTGGGGGGTGTCTATCGTATGCCTGTAAAGTGGCACATATTTCCCGTGTTTAGAACAGTCTGACAGCAAAATGACATTTCTAAAGGAAAAAAGTAATTTAAAACTACTCGCGGCTATAATGAATTATCGGTCCAGCAATACACGTAAAAGTTCATTGATAAAAATGGCATGGGATTTCCCCACAGGGGGACCCCAAACCAACATTAAAAAAAAAATGTGTGGGGTTCCCCCTAAATTCCATACCAGGCCCTTCAGGTCTGGTATGGATATTAAGGGGAACCCCACGCCATTTTTTTTTTTAAATGGTGTGGGGTCCCCCCAAAAATCCATACCAGACCCTTATCTGAGCACGCAACCTGGCAGGCCGCAGGAAAAGAGGGGGGACGAGAGAGCGCCCCCCTCCTTAACCGCACCAGGCCACATGCCCTCAACATTGGGAGGGTGCTTTGGTGTAGCCCCCCAAAGCACCTTGTCCTCATGTTGATGGGGAGAAGGGCCTCATCCCCACAACCCCCAGATTCCGGTCCCCCCTGTTTGAAATGGTAACGGGTACATTGTACCTGTACCATTTCACAAAAAAAGTGTGAAAATGGTAAAAAAAAAAACAACACACACCGTAGAAGTCCTTTATTAAAAAATTAAAAAATAAAACTGTCCCACGTAGTCCATTCACCTCTGCTGACAGACCGAAAAAAATAAAAATAAAGAAGATCTGCCTCCGTGGGAGGCACACGCCATATGGCTCTTTTAAAACTAGCCATAGGGATGTCCCCGTGCATCAGAGGGTGGTGGGGTCAACTGGTGATGACACCGTGTGGTCCGCCCACGGTTTTAAAAGAGCTGTCACCTGCGAGGATGCATCATATGGCGTGTGCCTCCCATGGAGGCAGATCTTCTTTATTTTTTTTTCGGTCCGTCGGCGGAGATGAATGGACTACGTGGGACATGTAATTTTTAATGTTTTAATAAAGGACTCCCACAGTGTGTGTTGTTTTTTTTTTACCATTTTCACACTTTTTTTGTGAAATGATACGGGTACCCGTTACCATTTCAAACAGGGGGGGCCGGGATCGGGGGGTCCCCTTTTTAAAGGGGGCTTCCAGATTCCGATAAGCCCCCCGCCCACAGACCCCCACAACCACCGGGCAAGGGTTGTGGGGATGAGGCCCTTCTCCCCATCAACAAGATGGTTTGGTGGGCTACCCCAAAGCACCCTCTCAATGTTTTTTTTTTTTCCAAATAAAGCTTTATTAAGTTAAATCCATACAGAAAAGTAGTACATAAAAGCAAGGTTTGAGATAAAATGACAATAGTGTTATACAGAGGGAACAGTCCAGAGAGTACAACGTTGTATTTTAACAAGTATTCAAATCTACGACTGTGGATTTGTTGAAAAACACATTACATCTGGGGTGTGGATAAATGGGATTACAGAGTAGTGTGGGCAGAAAATATAAAGAACATATAGTAAAGCAGGTAAAACATTTTTTAAACATGTTGATTTTTGAGGGCGAAAAAGATTAAAAAGGGAGAGAGGAGTAAAAACCGTATTATAATAGATTGCCTATGATAGCCTTAGTATATGAGTCTGAGATTTTTGTTGGATTGTGTTTGGAATAATCGTTAATTACTATGTCTGTGTGAGAGTGTGAAATTGATCCTGGTGCGTGGTGTCCATAAGTCGGGTAATGTCTGTATATAGAGATATAATCATAGCATACAACCATGGATATCTAACATAGCAAAGTTTCGATTAAATGGTGGTCAAAATATAGTGAGAAATACAAAGGGAAGGTAGGGGAAAGTTATTTCCCGTCCCTGGCTCAGCCATGGGTCTAACGGGAAATATCTTTACAGAAGGACCAAGTCCCAGGAAGAAAAGCATAATAGAGCTTTTGAAGTGAATTCTGTATGCGTAATGATATAGTTACCTCCTGAATTTTGTTTCATGCACGACTATAGGGAGGACTATAGACAGTTGGGATGGGATGTATGATGTGTCTTATGGTGTGCTGGAGGAGGGTTCCTGATTGATTAATTGGGTATATTCAGATGTTGTGCGGAAATGTAGCCAACAGGCCCAAGTGTTCCTGTATTTAGTATAGGAATCTCGTGCTTGATGTACAAGTTCCTCCATTTCAGCTATTTTGTTTACTCTTTTGAACCAGTCTGCGATTGTGGGTGGGTTGGGAGATCTCCAGAGAACTGGGATACAGAGTTTGGCAGCATTGATTAGATGTAGTGCTAGGGATTTGTGATAAGTTTTCATCGGTAGGGAGGAGTGGTGTAAGAGGGCTTATGCTGGAGAGAATTCTAGCTGAAGTGTAGTGATTTGGGAGGAGAGGTGAAAAACTTTAGTCCAGAAGGCAGAAATCGCAGGGCAGTCCCACCATATGTGAAGGAGTGATCCGTTTTTGTCATTACATCTCCAACAATTAGATGGGATCTCTGGATTAATGGTGTGTAACTTGAGAGGCGTTTTGTACCATCTGGAGAAAAGCTTGTATCCGTTTTCTTGAGTTGTTACATTAATGGAGCCTTTGTGTATGTTAGAGTATATCTTTTCCCATTCCTTATCAGAGAGGTGGATGGAAAGATCTTTTTCCCATTTTGCACTAGCTATATTTGTTTTAGGAGTATGGCACCCTCTCAATGTTGAGGGCATGTGGCCTGGTATGGTTTAGGAGGGGGGCGCTCTCTCGTCCCCCCTTCTTTTCCTGTGGCCTGCCAGGGTGCGTGCTCAGATAAGGGTCTGGTATGGATTTTTGGGGGGACCCCATGCCATTTTTTTTATTTTGGTGCGGGTTTCCCCTTAAAATCCATACCAGACCTGAAGGGTCTGGTATGGATTTTGAGGGGGACCCCACGCCATTTTTTTTTACATTTTGGAGTGGGGTTCCCCTTAATATCCGTTCCAGACCTGAAGGGCCTGGTATGGAATTTAGGGGAAACCCCACACATTTTTTTAAAAATTTTGGTTCAGGGTTCCCCTGTGGGGGAATCCCATGCCGTTTTTATCAATGAACTTTTATGTGTGTTGCCGGACCAACAATTCATTATAGCCGCGAGTAGTTTTAAATGACTTTTTTTCCTTTAGAAATGTCATTTTGCTGTCAGACTGTTCTAAACACGAGAAACATGCGCTACTTTACAGGCATACTATAGACACCACCAGGTACGAAATTTAAAGGAATATTACACTTTTATTGTTTCACTTTAAACATTATTAACCACTTCAATACCCGCCTATAGTAAAATGACGTCCTCCTCTTTGTGGGGTGATATCTGAATGATGCTTGCAGCTAGATGCATCATTCAGATATCATTCTTTTCAGCTGCCGATTCTGTGCACGATAAGAACGATCATAGCGGCAGTTCCGCCACTTGATCGTTCTTATAGGCGACGGGAGGGGACGTCCCCCCCCTCCCGCCGCCATCCGGTGCTTCTCCGGGCTCTCCCGTGCCATCGGGGACCCGGAGAATGAATCGGCCGGCGCCGGATGTTGACGATAGAGATGACTGGTGACCAGATGGTCACCAGTCATCTCTATGACCGTGGGAGGCCCGGGCGCGTCGTTATGACGTCACGCCCGGGTACCCGGAACTAACCGAAGCCGCGATCGCGGCTGTCAGCATGAGATCGGTAATTTTTTTTTTTCCGATCTCATGCTTTCCAGCCTAGAGGAGAGATGTGGGGTCTTATTGACCCCACATCTCTCCATAAAGAGGACCTGTCACATAGATTCCTATTACAAGGGATGTTTACATTCCTTGTAATAGGAATAAAAGTAATTAAAAAAAAAAAAAAATGTTAAAAAAAGTGTAAAAATAAAAAAAATGAAGTAAAAAAAAAAATTAAATAATAAAATTTTTTTTTTAAAACGCCCCTGTCCCCGATAGCTCGCGATCAGAAGCGAACGCACACGTAAGTCCCGCCCACATATGTAAACGCCGCTCAAACCACACATGTGAGGTATCGCCGCGTGCGTTAGGGCGTGTGCAACAATTCTAGCACTAGACCTCCTCTGTAACTCTAAACTGGTAACCTGTAAAAAATTTTAAAGCGTCGCCTATGGAGATTTTTAAGTAATGAAGTTTGGCGCCATTCCGTGATTGTGCGCAATTTTAAAGCGTGACATGTTAGGTATCCATTTACTCGGCGTAACATCGTCTTTCACATTATACAAAAAAATTGGGCAAACTTTACTGTTTTGTTATTTTTTAATTCATGAAACCGTTTTTTTTCCAAAAAAAAGGCGTTTGAAAAATTTTTGCGCAAATACCGTGTGAGATAAAAAGTTGCAATGACCGCCATTTTATTCCCTAGGGTGTCTGCTAAAAAAACATATATAATGTTTGGGGGTTCTGAGTAATTTTCTAGCAAAAAAATAATGATTTTTACATGAAGTAGAGAAATGCCAGAATAGGCCCGGTATTGAAGCTGTTAAAATCACTGCTCCCAAAAAAATGTCAGTTTTTAAAACTTTTTTTTTGCATTGATACATGTCCCCTGGGGCAGGACCCAGGTCCCCAAACACTTTTTATGACAATAACTTGCATATTAACCTTTAAAATGATCACTTTTGGGGCACATGCGCGGCGCCGAGGAAGATGGACGCCTGACTCTGTAGCTCCGCTCCACCCGGGACTATAAAGGCTTCCTGAGGGCTATTAACAGCACATCGTACCTCAATTTTTGCACCCCTCAAGCCATAAATACTCGGTGCATGCCGTCGAGGAGAAGGAAATCCAGAGGATCCTCTCAAAACACCCTGACCCACTATCTCCTCCGCACGTGGGAATGTTTCAGCATACCTCAAGATGGCGCGGCTGGGAAAGGGGAGTCTCCTGCTCTGGCTCCTCCGCCATGATCGAATCCCTCTCCGTCCGCAAGCATTGCGGGTGAGTACCACGCCACCCTTTCTAAGGCGAATCTAGATGTCAGCCTGGAAGCCATGTACACCAGACTAGCTACCAAATTTCAAACGGAGCTGCACAAAACATCCCACACTCTGTCACAGGAGATTGCGGCCTTAGGCTCACGCACTGAGCTCCTTGAAACTAAACATGACAAACTTGCCCTGGCTTATAATGACCTCAGTCGTGAACACAAATCTCTAGCCTTAGCCCTAACAGCGATTCAAGCACAAGTCGAAGATCTCGACAATAGAAATAGACGCAATAATTTACGTCTGAGAGGCATCCCTGAGAGAGACAGACTTAATCCCGACCGTAATTAGATTATTCAAATCACTCCTTCCAGAATATGACTCCGCGGCTTTTAAATGTGACCGCATCCACAGGGCACTTTGTCCGAAACCTCCAGATGACAAACCCCCCAGAGACGTAGTCCTCTGCATGAAGGACTTTCTCACTAAGGAGGAAATCCTGAGAGCTGCCCGTAATAAACAACGGATAACACTTGATGACCATCCTATCCAGATCTACCCAGATATTTCCCCTGCCACCTTGGACAGACGGAGAGGCCTGAAGGAAATCACCTCTGCACTTCAATCTGCACATATTCGTTACAGATGGGGATTTCCATTTAAGTTGCAGGTTCCCCATAATGGCACCACCTTCTCAGCTACCTCCCTACAAGAGGGTCAAGAAATCCTGGTGAAACTTGGTCTCCTAGATGCAGCTGCAATCCGTCGCCCTCCATCGACACCCCGCTCAGCCCCCATCTGGCAAACCCCACCACCCAGGAGGGATAGAAGAAGGATCCGCTATGATATCGGAGAGGACCCCCCCATGCAACCACACTGAAAGCGTCGCTGACTTCCACTCTTTTGTTCCTTGAGACGCCCTGCACCTACCTCTCTCTATCCTTATTAAGAGCGGCTGTCCCTCGGAGCCATGCCATGTCCACCCCACCCAGCAAGAGTTTTTTTTCTTAAGTTTTTTCTTTTTTTGGGGCGTTGCTTCTCCTTTTGCATTCATCACTTGAACCCGTTTTCTTTTTGTCAGTTAGCCCCACTGGTTTCTCGCTCTGCAACCCACCAGTGGGTTTTTGCTGAGTTGCTGGGTACGAGACCTAGTTGTCTCGCTTGTAACTGTATTTTTTATCAGGTAAAGTTCTATTTCACTTTTTTCTCTACCTGATCCAGTTTGGACGTTGAACTCCATGTCCTTTTTTTGTTCTCTTCGTTGTTTTTTTCTTTTTTGGTCCATACTTGTTTTCAGTTTTTCTTTTTTTCTTTGTCAGTCAGTTTACAGCCTGGTAACTTTATTCATCATATGTCCTAAATGTAAGACTTACAGGTCTATTCTTGAATATACCTTCTATAAGAAGCATGGATACTATATTTACAATGTGCTGTGTGGGATTGTGGCGGAGCCCCTGCTGGGCCTAGTATGCCTTAGTTTGCAAATACAGACTCATTCCCTAGTATGGTTAGCTTTGAACCCTCTCACATACGATAGAGTGGTTGTGACTAATCATGGTAATTACATGTATTTCACATAATGTGAAGGGATTTAATTCCCCCATAAAGAGACGTAAGGCCTTTGATCTGTATGGTCATCTAGGCGCCAAGATTCTCCTGCTGCAGGAGACACACTTCTCCCATTCCTCACACCCTAAATTCTTCCATAGGAACTTCCCTCAATCGTTTTACTCCCTTTATTCAGCCAAAAGCAGGGGTGCCGCCATATTCTTACATGCTTCCCTCCCTATGGAGGTAAAACAATGTTTCAAAGATAAGGATAGCAGGTTTGTCATTATCAAAGGTGTGTTACACAACAGAGAAATTACAATTGCCAGTGTATACGCCCCTAACGACGCACCTGCATTCTTTTTTAAATCCTTTTTTCTTTCAAATATTTTATTGGTAATTGACAAGCAACTGTTCCATACATTACAATAAAGATAGTCAGGTAGCATAAGACAGTGCTTTTCAGTGACATAGATTATATCATTAACAAAATGGTATATAAAGGATTATACCAACAAGTGAATACTCAGTCAAATCGCAAGTATAAACGGATAAGATTGAATAACTAGAGGTTTTAGAGGGAACCGGGTCCCCCAAATAAGTATTAAATGTAAAGGTTCCGAGTTACTCCCTAGAAAACAGACGTGGGAGCCACCAGGACCATTGTACAAGACCGAGTACAATACCAATAGGTATTAATGGTAGAAGAAGGGAGAAAAAGAGAAGAGAAAAAGAGGGGGGGAAGGAAAGAGAAAAAATAGATAGAAAAAAGAGAAGGAAGGGGGGGTATGGGTTGGCCGGGTCGCACGGGCAGAGGTGTGGCATCATTGTCTTAGGTTTAGGACCGAATATATTCAGAGTCCTAACAAATGTTCATCAATACCAGCTGGCAGGAAGTGGTCTATCCATGGTTGCCAGATTCTGACGTGATGGGGGACCTTATCCAGGATTTTCGCCTCGATCTTGCTATGGACCATTGCTTGTGTGACCCGATTTTTAGCTTCGGTTATACTGAGCGTGGGTGTTTTCCAAGCCTTAGCGATTGTTTGCTTAGCTGCGGTGAATAGCTGGAGAAGGAGGCGAAGCTGTGCTCTTGTATAGTCCTGGGGAATTAAATTGAGCAGGGCTATCGTTGGGCTGGGTTTTAGGGTGACTTGGTGAAGGGTGGACGCCATTTGGAATATAGTTTCCCAGAAGCGTTGCGCCAGTGGACATGTCCACCAGATGTGTAGGTGAGTGCCTCTGTCACTACATCCCCTGAAACAGTTTGGGGAAAATTCAGGCAAGAATTTAGCAATTCTAGCCGGGACTAGATAGCACCGCATCAACACCTTGTAATTTGCCTCTGAGGCAATCACGTTTTGGGAAGCATTTTTTGTGTTGGTCCAGATAGTCACCCAATCCTCCGCTTCAATATTAATGTCTAGATCATTTGACCATTTCTGTGCATACGCGGGAAGGCGCGAGGGTGGTGTAGTGAGATGGGCGTAGAGACGGGAGATAGCACCTGGAGCGTGCGGGTCCGAGTCACACATAGCCTCATACTCTGTCATAGTATTCAATCCAGTGAGAGATTTTATTGTTGATTGAGTAAAGTGCGCAATTTGGAGATAACGGAAGCATTCTCTACTGGGGAGCTGTGTTTGTGCTTGGATACTGGCAAATGATTTAATAGCGTCAGTATTGACTATATCGCATATGCGAGTCAGGCCCGCACGCTCCCAGAACTGAAATGATACTGGTTCAGTGTAGGCTGGGTAGAATTGTGGGTGACCTAGAAATGACAAGAGGGGGGAGTGCGGGGAAATCAGTTTGAAGGGTGTTTTCAGTTTATCCCAGAGTCTGAGAGTGTGTTGTGTGACTGGGTTAGATATGGGGCCTCGGGATGCTGGGGAAAGCCATAGCAGATTAGTTATAGTAAGCGGAAATGAGTCAATAGCTTCAAGGCTAACCCAGAGTGGTATTTCGAGTTTCGAGTGGTAGAGAGCCGTCTGGGCCAGCCTTGCAGCTTGGTAGTAATGTTGAAAGTTTGGGATGCCAAGGCCTCCATTAGACTTGTTACGAAGAAGGACGGATCTAGCCACTCTGGGTCTTTTAGATCCCCAGATAAATTTAAAAACTTTACTTTGTATGATCCTATGATAATATGAAGGGACTGTGACAGGGAGGACTCTGTATAGGTATAATAACTTTGGAAGCAAAGACATCTTAACAGCCGCAATGCGGCCGAGCCAGGAGATACATAGGGGCAACCAAAGGTTAAGAAGGGAAGTTAGTTGAGTTAGCATTGGGAGGTAATTGGATTGGAACAAGTGGGATGGGTCACTTGTCAGCTTAATCCCTAAATAGGGAATAGATGTGGTAGACCATTGAAAAGGAAAATTTTGGCGTATCATTTCTAAATCAGCTTGCGGCAAAGACACATTGAGAGCCCTCGATTTAGTTTGGTTGATTTCGAGCCCCGAGACCCTGGCAAATCTATCTAGAGTGTGCAAAAGGATCGGGATGGTAGTATGGGGAGATGTGATGAACATAAGAGCATCATCGGCAAAAAGGCAAAGTTTATGTGAGGTAGAAGCAATCTCCAAGCCCCGAATATCAGGGTTACTCCTTATCAGGGCAGCTAAAGGTTCGATCACGAGTGCAAACAAAATGGGGGATAGGGGACAACCTTGCCTAGTTCCTCGTAAAATGGGAAAGGGGTCTGAGCGGAAGCCTGAGTAATGCACATATGCTTGTGGTTGATTGTACAGTGCATTGACCCATCCCAGAAAATGTGGGCCGAAGCCCCAACGTTGGAGAATATAAAATAAGTAAGGCCAGGAGACAGTATCGAAAGCTTTCCGGATGTCTAAGGAAAGGAGATGCATCGGGATTTTACGGGAACGGGCTAGGTGTTGGAGGAGAATTACACGGCGGATGTTGTCACTTGCCTGTCGTTTAGGTATGAAACCTACTTGGTCCTTATGGATCAATCCCCCAATTATAGGGTTGAGACGTAGGGCTAAAATTTTGGCTAGGATCTTGATATCGACATTTAAGAGTGAAATTGGTCTGTAGTTAGACCATGAGGTGTTGTCCGTATTTGGTTTCGGGATCATCGATATGAGTGCCATCAATGTGTCTCTGCCGAAGGAGTGTTGTTTAAGTATAGCGTTAAAGGAGTTGGTAAGGAGGGGGGCTAATTCACTGGCAAATTTTTTATAATAAAGGCTCGGCAGACCGTCCGGGCCTGGACGTTTATGAGGCTTAAGTGACTTGATGGCTGATAAGACTTCCTCCGTGGTGATCGAGCTCTCCATCAGATCACGACTAGTATTAGATAATGTAGAAATAGGAAGATTGCTAAAAAGCCTTTCTGCCTGATTCGGCGAAAATGCCGTTTTAGACTCATACAAGTTTGCTAGTTGTTTACGGAATTCAGCGAGAATTTTAACCGGATTGCTAGTCACATTATCTTTAGAAAGTCTAAGTCTGATAGGGACACGAGCACGGTCTGGTCTACGAAGGCGTAAGGCCAGATATGTGTCGGGTTTGTTTGCTTTGGTGTAGATCGTGTGACTAGACCTGCGGATAGTCTTATCAGCCGCTTCAGCCAAAAGTAGGTCTAGTTCAAGTTTAGTCTTTTCTAGAGTTATTTTATGGGCTTCAATTGGGTTGGTTTGAAATTGTAGGAAGTGGTTCTGGTATTCAGATTCAAGTTGGTGTATTCGGAGATTTTTATCCCTATTGAGGTGTGACGCCACTGAAATGCATGTGCCTCGTATGACTGGCTTATGGGCTTCCCAGAGTAGTATAGGGGAGATATCGGGAGTGGCATTATGAGTTAAATAATCTTTGAGAGCTATCTGGATATCTAAGCAGTATGATTGGTTGGTTAGGAGGGAGTCATTCATGGACCACCACTTTTGAGGGGCCTGTGGTATTAAAGAAGATACTGTGGTGATAACAGCACAATGGTCTGTCCATGTGATTGGGTGAATATGTGAGTGGAGGAGGAGTGGTGCGGATGCTATAGGAATAAAAATGTGGTCGATTCTAGAGAAAGATTTATGGGGGTGTGAATAAAGTGTAAAATTTTTCTTAGTGGGATTGGATTCTCTCCATGTGTCTAAAAGGGAGGCCTTAAGTATTTGTTTACGGAATTGGATAGAGGGGGTGTGGTGCTCGGGGGCATAGGGGGATTTATCTGTGTGAGGTTGTAAAACAGAGTTGGAGTCACCACATAGGAATAGGGTTCCCTTACAGTGGGTTTTCACTATTTGTAGTAGGTGTGAGAAAAAGGGGTTTGGGTTTGAATTAGGGGCGTAATAAGAAACAAAAGTTGTTGTAACATCCTGCAACAGACCTACAAGGAGTAGGTAACGACCTTCTGGATCTTTTATTTCAGTTAAGGGGGTGAATGGTGTGGTGTGATGGAAAGCTAGAAGGACCCCTCGGTGTTTTGTGTCTGCTGAGGCGGTAAAGACTTGCGGATATTTAGAGCTAAAGAAGTTGGGGGTGTGGCGCTTTGAATAATGGGTTTCCTGGAGAGCCACTATGTTGGCTTTTAGGGATGCGAACGTCTGAAAGGCTTTGACACGTTTATGTGGAGAGTTAAGCCCTTTAACGTTTAGGGTGAGTATATTAAGTGGTGCCATGTTTAAGTATGTGGAGAGTTATTAGCCAGGGATACCAAGCCCGTGCGAGCCGACCAACAGAAGAAATGGGGAAAAGTAAAGGGAGAGAGTTTGAGAGAAGAAAAAGCGAGGGACTAAAGAAAGGAGAGGGCATAAGGTGTAGGGTACGCCACCGAGATCGCCCCCTATCAGGGAGGCAAACGGTCAGTGGCGCCCGACCAGTAAATGCGCCATCCCTGCGATCAGTTGACCAATCAGAGAGAGGGCGCACCATAGAGAGGGAGCACAATGACAGCTCCCCGCCGCAGTCGGGATTAATCAAAACAATTTAAGGTTAAAGCCCACAGTGTTGTAACATATATTAAGGCATAAACCTAACACAGAACATGAGGGAGGGGGGGAATTGGGAGTGGAGGGAGGGGGAGGGGGGAGGGGGAAGGGGGAAAAAAAAAGAAAAAAGGGAGGGGGATAAGGGAAGTAAGGGAATTGGGACATACAACATAATCAGTCAGTTTTTCCTCTTTTTACTACCCCTAACATGACTTGAATTCAGGGTAAAATCTCGTAAGATTATGGTTGCTATATTGTGGTAATATAGTAATGGGAATGGCTGGATACTAGGGTTAACCTGGCACACTTTGTGTATACCAGTTTAAGCGTATGAGCCAAAATACAATGTGTGTATACATTATACATTATACAGGCAGGTTGAAATACAGTTTGGAGGTTAAACCTTTCAAATCAACGAAAAGAGAGAGAAAAAAAAATAATAAATAGAAAAAAAAAAAAAAAAAAAAAAACAAACACCAAGGAAAACCTTTAAAAAAAAAAAAAGGGGGGGGTAACGTAACTGAACCTGAGTAGGCCTTAAAAGGCCTAGAAGCTCTGTAGAGGAGGCTTGCAAGAAGCTGTATTAGTTCCTAAACCAACCGATGTCGTCCAGCAGCTCCTGGTCACTGAGAAGAGTTCTATGTGAAGAGAGTCATGGAAGATGCAACCGGGGAACTGTATGCTGGAGGAGACAAGGGGGGAAGGAAACAAAAAAAGGGGAAAAAGAAAAGAATATATGTCTGTCATGCTTTCAGCGGAGGGCTTGAGATTTCGGGCTGGGATGGTAGTTTACAGATGATCGTGCTGGGGTTCCTTTCCGGATGGACTGTGGATCGGGGTTGTTTCTCTTCGGGGTCATGTTGTATGGTTGGGAGATTGATCTGGCTGGTGTGCGAGGCAGAGATGTTTCAGGCTGACGCGTCTGGGGCGACAGGTGCAGAGATTCTAGTAAGCGTTGCAGCGACTCAGGGGTGGTGCAGGTATGTTGTTGTCCTTGATAGGAGAATTGTAAGGCAAATGGGAATCTCCATGTGTACTTGAGATGGTGCTGTTGTAATACTTGCAGCTGTGGTTTCATAGCACGCCGTTTAGCGATGGTGAGGGGCGCTAAGTCCGTGAACAGTTGGTAGTCGTGATTCTGGAACTGAAGGGAGTTCTTATTCCGTGCTGCTGCTAGTAATTGTTCCTTCGTGCGGAAAAAGTGTAGTTTGACTATGATGTCTCGCGGTGGCCCGTCTGCTTGACGGCGGGTTAGTGCCCTGTGAATTCTGTCAAACTCCAGGCGTTCGATGGGTATAGAGGGTTCAAGCTCTTGAAATAAAGCAGTGGTAAATGATTGTAAATCATCAATCGCCTCTGGTATACCCCTGAGTCGCAAATTGGACCTGCGAGAACGGTTCTCAGCGTCTTCCAGACGCGATAACAGCATAGCATTTTCCTCACGGAGGGCAATATGATCTTGGGCCTGTTCTTGTAGTGTGAGTTCTATGTCGTCGACCCTGGTCTCAAGGTCTGCAGTGCGTTGGCCTATTTCACGGATCTCACGTGTCAAATTGTTAGTGATTTGGTCAGAGGTTGTTTTCAATGCCTTATGGAGCATGGTTTCCATCAGCCTTATAAAAGCAGTCTGTGACATACCTGCTTGCGGTAAGGAGGGAGAGCCGCCTGAGTGAGATTGCATGTCTGTCTCATCTTCGCTCTCCAGCGCCTCTGAGTGTGCAGGAGAGGACGCTGCTTGATCAGCCAGGGCTCGGGCCTTCGCCGCCATTTTGGAAGAAGCGCGGGCCAGCGCTTCTTTTATGGGTTTCGGCTTTGTTTTGCCGCGATGACCCGTGAGTACCATACCGGAGGAAGCACTGATGTCCGGGGGAGGTAATCCCTGGAAAACGGGAGCCGGATCGCTGCGTTAAAGGTGCTTTAAGGTCCCGGGTGTGCAGCGGGGAGTGCGGAGCTTCACAGGGAGACGTCCGCCATGTAAAGCCTCGCGCATGCGCCCCCCTTTAAATCCTTTTTTGATAAGTTGGTCTCCTTGAACTTTCCCCATATCATAATAGGAGGTGATTTCAACTTAGTGGCTAACCCTACACTTGATAGATCCTCCTCCACAAACGCCTCCAAAGCTTTCCCCAGGTCTCTTACCAAAGGCCTTTTGGACCACCAGCTGGTTGACACCTGGAGAACGCACAATATGGGGCTTAAGGAATTCACCTTTTACTCGCACCCTCATAATAGTTACACCAGGTTGGATTACATTTACACTACCCCCATCATATTAGCAAACTCCACTGATGCCATGATCCACCCCTGTGTTTGGTCTGACCACCACGTAACCTCCTTTACAACGAAATTTATTGGATCGGCTCCCACACCATATACATGGAGACTGAACGAAGCTTTGCTCTCAGATCTAGTGGCAGAATCTGAGACAGCTAAATCTATTGAGGAATACTTTTCTCTCAATGCTCTCCCTGATACTCCACCTTCCATTTTATGGACTGCCCATAAGGCAGTTCTGAGGGGTAAACTAATCAGCATCGCCTCATCCCACAACAAAATGCACAGACAAAAAATTCTGAACCTCACTACTGAACTAGACCGCATTTACAAAAATACTAACATGTTGGGCCTAGAGTCGACCAGAAAATTGATAGACCAAAAGCGTCTTGAATTAGACTCCCTCCTGTCCTCGAAGATTGAAAAAGCCCTACGATGGTCCAGGGCCAAATTTTTACTACATAACAACACCGCTTCAACTTTATTTGCAAGAAAGCTCAATCAGACCTCCCGTCCCACACATGTATATAAACTTACCTCAGATACGGGTCTGCCCACTTCCCATCCCAAAGAGGTGCTTCAAATTTTTGAACAATTTTATTCCTCCCTATTAGCTCCTGCCCAAAATCCTCCTACTTCGGCAGACGATACCTGGTTTCAGGACATTCCTATACCCAGTCTTTCACCTACCCAAATAGAGAAGCTCAATGCTCCTATCACACCCTCAGAGGTTCTTAATGTTATCAAATCCCTCAAGACAGGCTCTGCCCCAGGCCCGGACGGCTTTTCGGCCATATACTACAAAAAATTTGCCACCCTACTTTCCCCTGGCTTAGTTCAACTGTTTAATTGGATCCTACAAGGATGTAACTTTCCAGATGAAATGCTGCTGGCAAATATGTCCCTGATCCCCAAACCTAATAAAAGTCATTTACTTCCCCAAAATTATAGACCGATTTCGGTCATGAATAATGATGTAAAAATTTTCAGCAGAATCCTAGCGGACAGGTTGGCGTCTATTATATCCTCTCTTATCTCACCCTTCCAATCAGGGTTTATACCCCATAGATTCATAACGGATAACATTAGACTAGCCTCTAACATTATACAAGACTCCAACTTGAATTCCCGTAAACTCTTTCTACTCAGCCTGGACATACACAAGGCATTTGATAGCATCTCCTGGAGCTATCTATACATCCTTCTGCAACGCATGGGTTTTCGGGAGGAATTTTTACATGGGTTCCGAGCCCTTTATGTAAACCCCAAAACTCGTATCAAAATCCCGGGCTGTAGTTCCGATTTCTTTTCCATAGGGAGGGGCACTAGGCAAGGTTGCCCACTCTCCCCATTAATTTTTGCCCTTGCCCTAGAACACCTAGCTATTGCGATACTTATCAACCAAAATATATCAGGTTACTCCAAAGGCTCCTCTTCCTACAAATTCTGTATGTACGCAGACGATGTCCTCTTGTTCCTAACGAATCCCCACATTTCCCTGCCAAATCTCCTACAAACCTTATCGAATTTTGCGGGAGTCTCCGGCCTCAAGATCAATGTCTCGAAATCGGTCGCTCTCCCAGTGGGATTCTCTCCGGTGGAGGTGCAACAATTTAAAAGTACCTTTCACTTTGTATGGAGAGATACCTGTCTATCATATCTGGGCATTGATCTGGTGGGAGACTTTGGCAAACTATTTGAACACAACTACCCCTCCATGTTCTCTAAACTGAAAAAAAAACACTTAAATCATGGTCTCAACTCCACATTTCTTTCCTTGGCAGAGTCACAGCCCTAAAAATGGTAATACTTCCCAGGGTACTATACCTTTTTCGCTCCCTTCCAATTAGAGTGTCTAAATCTTACCTACTCACCCTTCAAGCCCACATTAATAAATTTATCTGGCAAGACAAACCTCCCAGATTTGCTAGGAAAATCCTCTATCGTTCTCCAAAGAGGGGGGGTCTGGGGGTCCCCCGTATATGGTTATACTATATTGCTAGTAGATTTGCACAACAAGCCCAGTGGAACATTAGAGACTCCAAAGTCCCATGGGTCAAATTTGAACAGGACTCCATAGCCCCACTATACCTACCTGGATTAATGTGGACCTCAAGTCCCCCCTCACAGAAATATCTACCAAAAACCACATAGTGACTATTGGTTTGAAACTCTGGAATACATATAAGAGGAAATACAATCTCTCCTCTCATTCCCCCCTTGGAGCCTCCTATATTGGTGACCCCAGATTCCCCCCAGCCTATGCTCACCCGGAGATATTTGAGGGGTGGACCCAACATAATCTGATCCATTAGGGGATTTCCTAGATGACTCCAAATTTATTTCATTTTCATCATTTAAATCCCGTTATCTTATTCCAGATAGAGAATTCTACCATTTCCTTCAAATCCAACATTTTTTTCAGCAACATTACACCACTCCCTCAGCAGATAACACGACAATATACAAGGATTTGTGCCACACAGCTCCTCGTCAAAAGGGCCTTATCTCACAAATCCATAGCTCTTTAGAATCGGTGGATGACTCTCTGGCCTTGAAGTACAGATCTCAATGGGAACAAGAACTAGCCTTTGACCAAGATGATATAGACTGGGATAGGGGTTGGTTAAACATACGTAAATGCTCAAAATCCTTAACAATTAGAGAGACAGCCATTAAACTCATAACGAGATGATATTATACCCCAGCCCGTATACATAAGATTTATCCGCAGACTTCTCCCAATTACTTTAGGGGTTGCACCCACTTAGGCTCATACATACACATATTCTGGGAATGTGAGAAGCTACAACCCACCTGGAAGGAAATACTAAAATTGATTGACAAATTAGTTGGAAATCCTATCAATCTCACTTTCCATCATTGCATCCTATTTCAAGATATCCCTGATATTACCAAACCCTTGATGAGATTAATCCACTCAATCTGTGTGGCCATGCTTTGGGGCATTGCCCTTCACTGGAAATCTTCTCCGATCCCATTTGCACAAATCATCTCTCGCATTGACTCTATGATGGTAACCGAGAACATATTTCATACCTTACATGACTCCATACCTGTATTTGATGCTAAATGGAACCCCTGGTTCCTTTTCAGGCTTCAAGACTGACCGTGTTATATCCAGTTTGATTATGCTGAACTTCTTTTCTTTTCACATTTTATTTTGTGTTTCTGCCTTTTCCCTCCCGTTTTTGTTTCTAGTACAACATTTTTTCTGAATTAGGACATCCTTCTAGGACTGAATGTAATTCAAGCAGCCATAATGGTGACAAACTGCTCATACACCCTATTGTGACTGCACACTCTTTATATAGCCTCCCATGTTAGATTACCCTGAATGATATTGTATTTGATATTACTTTATATGTACTTGTACTTTTCTTTATTATTTCCAATAAAAACCTTTTGAAAACAAAAAATAAAATTATCACTTTTGATTTCTCCCATAGACTTTTAAAGGGTGTTCCGCGGCTTTTGAATTTGCCATGAACACCCCAAATTGTTCGCTATTTGGCAAACTGGCAAAAAGGCCAATGTTCGAGTCCAACTCATGTTTGACCCGAACATAAAGCCCATCCCTACTCACAAATATGTGAAGATAATTTGTTTTGTAAAAGCCTCCAAATGGTGGCAGTCAATCTAGGTATGACAGTCTCCAGATGGTGAACGAGAGGACTTCAGGACCACTGCTGGCTTACATGTTTCAAAGGAATACCTTCTTCCTCAGAGCCTGACTGCGCATGACTTGCAGCCTTAATGCAGTCCAGACTACTCCCCGGCCTGTCCTAGTTTTTATGATGTGAGCTTCTACCCTGTGTCAATTTTTTATCTTGCCCTCTTTCTCCTCTCTCCCTCCCCCTCTCCCTTTTTTTTCCTGTTCTCTCCCCCCTGCCTTCTTCCTCCTCTCTTTCCCTTTCCAGCCCCCCCCCCCCACCCCCGCCCCACTTTTCCATTCTCCCCTTGTCCATTGTCTTGTTGTTCCCTCTCTTGAGGTATTGAGGAGTTCTGCTATATGTTCCCCTTTAAAGGTTGGATGATCACACTTGTTTCTCCTGCATTGCAACTGTTTATTGTATCCATACGTATTCCTGGATGATGCCTATGTTGTCTCCACATTTTGTTGCCTCTGTAGCTATTGTATTTTCTCAATACTGGACTACTTAAATGCTACATACCTTGTTCATGTACCTGGACAATTTTAAATAAAAAAAATACAAAAAATAACAGACAATGCTTCACATCTTATGGTTACACAAAAATACTTATGCAGGTGATGCAAGTTTTAATGATCATCGTGTGTTTGATATGGATTTCAAGTAACAACATGATCATAATTTGTGCATGTAAAATGTATACATATTGATGCTGTTGTTTTATATCAAATGTCTTTTCTATTCTCTCAGGGAAACACTAACAGTTTGAGCTCAGCATGAAAACCATCAAACACTTGAGCTGAAATTTAGATTGGGTAATTTTGTCTGCTGAAGTAGAAAAGGACATGTGGGATGGCAAGGAACAGAATGCTTAATAGAAAAAACAGATGTTTTAATAACTTACTGGATGGTAGTGACTCAAATATCTGCATACTAACATTTATTTAACTCTATAAGAATGTCTAGCAATGTTTTCTGAATATCAAAAACTACAGTTATATATTGTATTGATGTTCATTTAATACCATTAAATATTTTGCACACAACTTAATTTCAAATTAAGCTCCATGCATTATTTTTATGTTTGTTTTTAAAGGAAAATATGAATCATCTGTTAATTTAAATATATTCCCTTTGCTGATCTCCCACCAAGGCTTGTCCCATGCCTTTGCTGAGAAAGGAGGTGGAATAGGTACAGAGATAGCAACAAAACAAAGTAAAATATGACTGTTTCTGCAAGCACAACAAATGTGTTCCCTGCTTTGGCCTATTACCACAGAAAGGACCCACGTTTTAGCTTCTGGGTACTCTGGTGACTAATAATTTGCTCAATAAATGATCTTATCAGAATCCACTAATGTGCCTTGTTTTGTCTACATTTTCTTAAGTTTTTAAATTCAAAAAGTGTGTATCATCTTGTCCAAAGATGCCAGTTAGGTGAATTTGGTATACTGGCTTCTATTTCTTTTTTTTTTTTTAATAGTTTTCCACTTAATACAACACCGAGTACAGGTAGTACAAAAAGTATAAAGGTGTAAATTCAAAATGTATATATTAGTAAAGCTATCCTCATAAAGCACAAATATGCAAGTGTCCAACAGCTCACGGTTTATCTACATCTAGACCTAGATAGTTGCATTGGATGCATTAAACTGAGAGAGGGAAACCAATGATAAGAGGGAGTATCTATATTTGAGAGTGCTAATCACAGATTAGCCATGGCTATAAGATAGTAAAAGAAAATAAAATTGGAATATAGGTTGGGATATAAACAAGATTAACAGTAAAATAGACTTTGGTCTGATTTCTACTTGAGATGGGAGAAATAGAGAACGATGAGAATTATTCATAGCAGAGGATGAGCTATCAATTCACATTAAACCATTCTTTCCAAATTTTCCATTGCATATCAAACTTTTTACTGGTATCACGTCTACTAGCTAGTAAGGATTCAAAAACATGATGGGAGTGAGTAGTTTTGAAGACTTCGGAAGTATTAGGTGCTTTATCAGATTTACAGTGTTTTGCTATCAATGTTCTAGCAACCAGGAGAATATGTGAAATCACAACTCGAAAGTCAGGGGGGAAATTCTCGATGCCTATATTTAATATTGCTAAACTTGGATTGGGGGGTGTCGAGATTCCTGTGCTATTCGAGATGGATCAGAATATGTTATGCCAGAAACTATTTAGGTGTTTACAGGTCCAGAACATATGAAGAAGGTTGGGAAAATGTATAATCTAAATATATAAACTCGCGCTGATGGTGTGAAAAAGAATGGAATTTTTTTTTAAATGGGTGTTAAAAAAATGGGTGGTAAAAAAATGGGTGGTAAAAAAAATGGGTGGTAAAAAATGATTAAATGAAGCTGCTATGCACAAAGTGCTAGACACTTGAACATAGTGGTAAAATATATAAATACAGCACTCACAAACAAAAACCCATAATAAGTGATAACAAAAAACATAAAGTCCATACAAAACTATGAAGGTGATTCATAAATAGTGTGTAAAAATACAGGGAATGCTTCACATCTGGTGTGCGGAAAGTGCAGAGAAAATGTTGCAGAAAAATTTTCAGGTGTACAAAGACACCCCCACATGTGTCCCCACTTACCAAATCACATTGACACCCAGCTTTTCAGTCTGGGAGTCAGTAAAAGCTTGTAACAATATCCAAAGAATGTTGCACGATGGCAGGTTCATACGAAAAACAGGTACCCAAAAGGGAAGAAAAAGGGGGGACCAAATGAAGTATGCTAGAATTGAAAATGTATTGCGCATTAAAGGTTATACTTACAAAAGTAAGTTAAAAACAGGCATTGAAACAATCAGAGGATGCAGCAAACACCATTAACAGCATTCCCACAAGACCGGAAATGACATCAGAACCAGAAGTGTGTCACGTCAATGTGTCCAGTGGGGGCACATGTGGGGGTGTCTTGGTACACCTGAAAATTTTTCTGCAACATTTTCTCTGCACTTTCCACACACCATATGTGAAGCATTTCCTGCATTTTTATACACTATTTGTGAAGCACCTTCATAGTTTTGTATGGAATTTATGTTTTTTGTTATCACTTATTATGGGTTTTTGTGAGCGCTGTATTTGAAGAAGGTTGCCTACCGCACCACAATTCTTCCAACATAGTTAGATTGGCAGAATTTGGACACCCTGTAAGGTCTAAGTTACCACCTTAGGGCTATTTTTTGTGAAAGTTCCCAATGACTTACATATTTAGAGGCCTTGTAGACTGTTTTGAGTGCGTATCGCTATTGGGAAGTTGTGATGTGTTTACCTAAATCAGATTCCCCTTTTTGGTAGGGTTGGCATTTGGTGAAGGTGAGTTTTTGCTGAAAGAAATTGTAAAAGAAGGATATACCCTTAGGAGGCACGGGGGTTTTAGTATAGAATCTCCATATTGCATCTGGGAGATATATATGGTGTGTTTTAATGGATTTCAGAAGGTGGGAAATGTGGTTGTATTTATAGCAGTCTATGAGTGTTATGTTGAATTGGTTTTGAAGTGTATTGAACGATTTAAGGGTGTTTTTGTTTTATAAATCGGCAATCCATTTTATGCCTTTAGTCTGCCAGTCTGTGCTTGTGAAGTTCAGAATTGCCTTTGCAAGGATAGTAATGGGTATAGGGATGTCTGATTCAGTAGAGGTTAGAGGTGACAGTTTGAGCAGGTCTCTCCAAGCCAGAAGAGAGGCTTGTATAATAGGTGGAAGGTGTTGTATAGGAAATAGATTCCATACGTCTAGAATCAAGAGAGAGCGTAAATCCTTAGTAGGACTTAAAGTCTGCTCAATACTGCTCCAAAGGATATCGGGGGAGGGCGTGAACCAGTTTTTAGGTTGGGTTAGCATAGGAGCTTGAAAATAATCCTGAATATATATTAACCCCATGTCACCCGTAAGTATGGGTTTGGTTAATAGAGCCTTGGAGCATCATTGGTTGTTTTGAGCACCAAATAAATTTTTGATGAAGAGTGTTTAAAGATCTAAGGAGGTTACTGCGAAGTGGGATGGGGAGTGTTCAGAAAATGTATAAAATTTGAGGGAGTAGGAGCATTTTGAACGAGGCCAGGCGGCCAGACCAGGACAGTTCCACATTAGCTAATCTTTTTGTTTCTTTAGCTATTTTGTCTATCAAGGGTAAGTAGTTGGCATTGGCTAATTTCTGGGGGTCTGCTGTTAGTTGTAGTCCTAAATATGATATGCTGAACTTACTCCATATGTAGGGGAAAGAGGATTGTAGCTGTGATCGGTGGGATGGAGAGAGACCTAGCTCCAAAATTTTTGTAAAATTAATTTTATAGAAGGAAATTTGACTAAACTCATTGAGAATGGTGTGGGCATAAGTTAGGGATGTGGCAGGGGAAGTTAAAAACAATATAATGTCATTGGCAAATAGTTTTATATTGTGAGATCTGTCTTGGAAGGAAAATCCTGTTATATTGGGGTGGGATCTAATGCTCTCAGCTAGCGGCTCTATGAGAAGATCAAAAATCAAGGGGGACAAGGGACACCCCTGTCTTGTACCATTGGATATGGTGAAAGGAGTTGAAAGCATATTTGATGTATAAACCTGTGCACAGGGGGATGAATAGAGAGCTAGAATGGTGAATAGTATGGGTCCTGTGAAACCAAATTTTTGGAGGGTGTGTGTCATGTAACTCCAGTGTATCCTGTCGAATGCCTTCTCCGCATAGTCCCGTTCGCTGGAGTGTTGGCAACTCCAGACATCATAAACATCCCCAGCACGGAGTAGGGGTTGCAACATGGGTAGGAAACGTTTAGATTTGGAGGTAGTGTCCATTCTGTAGTCAACGGAAAGGTTGTAGTCTCCACACTCTACTAAAGCACCCTTTTGGATTGTATTAACCTTACAAAACAATTTCTTTAAAAAACTGATTTAGTGGGAGTTAGGAGCATAGAAATTTACGATCGTGTAAGGTTTGTTAAGTTCTCCTATCAGGATTAGGTATCTTCCCTCCAGGTCAGTTTGGATCTCGTGTAGGGTGAAGGCCACAGAGTCTCTAATAGCGATGAGTACACCTTTTTGTTTGGTAGGTGCTGACGCCATAAAGATATGTGGAAATTGTTTGTGTTGGAAATGTTTCCATCTTGAGTGATAGTTAGTTTTGTTGGGCAGCCCCAGCTATAAATAATGTTGTGGTTGCGTAGTGCCTTTGTTATGGGCAAAAGTGATTTGCTTTTTTGCATTGTGTATTGCGAGAGGTCCGCATATAGCTGGATATTTGAAAATTTTTGTGTGGGTTTTTAAAGCCCGTATACTACCACTATACCACCATATCAGACAATAAATCTTCCATACCTAATATGTGTTGAGATGTAAAATATATTCACAATCCAACATGAAACATTGTCTTTGTGCAGGAGATTCCTGTAATAAAGACTGATCACTGCTGCTCTTTCTCCATGAGCAGAGTGACCTGTCTTGTATCTGTCCCCTCCTGTATTTTTCTTTAGGCTGCTTTTAGTGAGTGGGCTTGTTGGGCCCCTCCCACAGTTCCCACAGCTCTGCTCCCTGCACAGGCATGATATAATTGTTATGCCCCGTACACACGGTCGGACTTTGTTCGGACATTCCGACAACAAAATCCTAGGATTTTTTCCGACAGGATGTTGGCTCAAACTTGTTTTGCATACACACGGTCACACAAAGTTGTCGGAAAATCCGATCGTTCTAAACACGGTGACGTAAAACACGTACGTCGGGACTGTAAACGGGCCAGTGGCCAAAAGCTTTTATCTCTTTATTTATTCTGAGCATGCGTGGCACTTTGTCCGTCGGATTTGTGTTCACACGATCGGAATTTCCGACAACGGATTTTGTTGTCGGAAAATTTTATATCCTGCTCTCAAACTTTGTGTGTCGGAAAATCCGATGGAAAATGTGTGATGGAGCCTACACACGGTCGGAATTTCCGACAACAAGGTCCTATCACACATTTTCCGTCATAAAATCCGACCGTGTGTACGGGGCATAACAATGTAAGATCTGGATTTGCAAAGGCATTTGGTGTACTCAAAGAGGACATATATTCTTTGTGGCTGTTGAGAAATATATTTAGAATAACTAGATCACACCACATGCAGTCCAGTGCGTTTTTTTCTGCATTAAAAATGCATGGAAAGTACAGTAGGTTATATGTTTTCCAATGGCATACTTCACACCAGTGTAGTCAGTTCCAGGGCTTTCCAGTTCCAGAAAAAAAAGAACATACTGCATTTGTCCTGCACTGGACTGTACTGGAACGCAGTAAAACATATCGAAAAGGCACTGAAATGCAATGGAGCGCATCAAAAACTCATAAAAAATGCACTGGATCTTAGTATAGTGGAAAAAAAAACAGGAAAAAAGAAGAAGTAAGCACCTGGAATGCATCCGGAACCGCAATCAAAAATGCACTGAAATGCATCAAAAACACGTTAAAAATGCGCATGCAGAAACGCATCCGATGGAGCGTGTTTTTGTGGTGTAAACCAGCCTACAAGTTTCTGTGCCCAAAGTTCTTTTTTCAATATTAATTTAAAGTAAAATATATAGGTTTGACATTTGAGTGGACACATGGGATGGCTTAGATTTAAAGTGGAGTTCCACCCAAAAATGGAACTTCCGTTTTAAGGGAAGGTGACCCCCTGACATGCCACATTTGGCATGTCATTTTTTTGGGGGGCAGCGGATACCCTCTTTTTAGAGTAATCTTCCATAATTATATCTTCCATTGCTGTCATTTGTTGGGGGACCACCAAGTATAAAAACACAATCTAGAAAAAACCCTGTCAGTAAAGTATTTTGCGGCATCCTTTTTCCACACAATAAAATAGTCAGTGGCAAGAATGCAGGTAATGCCAGCAGGATCAGAGAAGACAATCATAAAATGATGCAGTTCCCGAACTAAAACTGCCCATACTTGGATCAATATTTGGCCTGCTCAGCAGTAGGGATGAGCCGAAAACCCCCCTGTTCGGTTTGCATCAGAACATGCAAACAGGCAAAAAATTTGTTCGAACACGCGAACACCGTTAAAGTCTATGGGACACGAACATGAATAATCAAAAGTGCTAATATTAAAGGCTTATATGCAAGTTATTGTCATAAAAAGTGTTTGGGGACCTGGGTCCTGCCCCAGGGGACATGGATCAATTAAAAAAAAGTTTTAAAAACGGCCGTTTTTTCGGGAGTAGTGATTTTAATAATGCTTAAAGTGAAACAATAATGCCCCGTACACACGGTCGGATTTTCCGATGGAAAATGTCCGATCGGAGCGTGTTGTCGGAAATTCCGACCGTGTGTGGGCTCCATCGGACATTTTCCATCGGATTTTCCGACACACAAAGTTGGAGAGCAGGAGATAAAATTTTCTGACAACAAAATCCGTTGTCGGAAATTCCGATCGTGTGTACACAAATCCGACGGACAAAGTGCCACGCATGCTCAGAATAAATAAAGAGATGAAAGCTATTGGCCACTGCCCAGTCTATAGTCCCGACGTAAGTGTTTTACGTCACCGCGTTCGGAACGATCGGATTTTCCGACAACTTTGTGCGACCGTGTGTAGACAAAACAAGTTTGAGCCAACATCCGTCGGACCGTGTGTACGCCCTATAAAAGTGCAATATTCCTTTAAATGTCATACCTGGGGGGTGTCTATAGTATGCCTGTAAAGGGGCGCATGTTTCCCCGTGTTTAGAACAGTCTGACAGCAAAATTACATTTCAAAGGAAAAAAAAGTAATTTAAAACTACTCGCGGCTATTACAATACACATAAAAGTTAATTGATAAAAACGGCATGGGAATTCCCCACAGGGGAACCCCAAACCAAAATTTAACAAAAATGGCGTGGGGGTCCCCCTAAATTCCATACCAGGCCCTTTAGGTCTGGTATGGATTTTAGGGGGAACCCCGTGCCAAAAAAAAAAAATGGCGTGGGGTCCCCCCAAAAATCCATACCAGACCCTTATCCGAGCACGCAACCTGGCAGGCCGCAGTAAAAGAGGGGGGGACGAGAGAGCACCCCCCCTCCTGAACCGTACCAGGCCACATGCCCTCAACATTGGGAGGAGACAAGGGCCTCATCCACACAACCCTTGCCCGTGGTTGTGGGGGTCTGCTGGTGGGGGGCTTATCGGAATCTGGAAGGGAAGGGAAGGGAACCCCCAGATCCCGCCCCCCCTGTGTGAAATGGTAAGGGGGTACAAAAGTACCCCTACCATTTCACAAAAAAAATGTTAAAAATGACAAGAGACAGTTTTGACAATTCCTTTATTTAAATGCTTCTTCTTTCTTTTATCTTCTATCTTCTATCTTCCTTCGGTTTCTTCCTCCATCTTCTTCTGGTTCTTCTGGTTCTTCCTCCGGTGTTCTTGTCCGTCATCTTCCTCCGTGGCGTCTTCTTCCCTTCTTCTCGGGCTGCTCTGCATCCATGATGGTAAGCTCCCACTGTGTGACGCTTCTCATCTTCTGACGGTTCTTAAATAGCGGAGGGCGGGGCCACCCAGTGTACCCGCCCACTCTGGCGCACGGGGACTTGACAGGGACTTCCCTGTGGCATTCCCCATGATGTCAGAGGGGGGCGGGGTCACCCATTATGGTTCAGGAGGGGGGCGCTCTCTCGTCCCCCCTCTTTTCCTGCAGCCTGCCAAGTTGCGTGCTTGGATAAGGGTCTGGTATGGATTTTTGGGGGGACCCCACGCGATTTTTAAAAAAAAATTTGGCATGGGGTTCCCCTTAAAATCCATACCAGACCTGAAGGGCCTGGTATGGAATTTAGGGGGACCCCCACGCCATTTTTTTTTTAAATTTTGGTTCGGGGTACCCCTGTGGGGAATTCCCATGCCGTTTTTAACAATGAACTTTGATGTGTATTGTCGGACCGGCAATTCATTAATAGCCGCAAGTAGTTTTAAATGACTTTTTTTCCTTTGAAATGTCATTTTGCTGTCAGACTGTTCTAAACACGGGAAACATGCACCCCTTTACAGGCATACTATAGACACCCCCCAGGTATGAAATTTAAAGGAATATTACACTTTTATTGTTTCACTTTAAGCGTTATTAAAATCACTGCTCCTGAAAAAACGTCCGTTTTTAAAACTTTTTTTGCATTGATCCATGTCCCCTGGGGTAGGACCCAGGTCCCCAAACACTTTTTATGACAATACCATGCATATAAGCCTTTAAAATTAGCACTTTTGATTTCTCCCATAGACTTTTAAAGGGTATTCCGCGGCTTTCGAATGTGCCGCGAACACCCCAAATTGTTCATGAGTTCGACTCGAACTCGAAGCTCATCCCTACTCAGTAGGGACCAGCCTAATTTTGACCAACATATGGACAGGCAGATATACAAGTTGATCAATTGACCAGCCCCTCAGGTTTTTCCTGAACGATCAGTGTCACAGGTTATATCACCAGTCTTGTCCCCAAATATCACCCAAACCGTCCTCTCCGCTCCTCTCGAGACCTCTTGTTCTTAATCTCCCTTGTCTCCTCCTCCCATGCTCATTTCCAGGACTTCTTCAGAGCCTCTCTCATCCTCTGGAATGCTCTACCTCAGTCTGGATATCTCCTACTCTGGCAGCCTTTAGGCGATCCCCGAAAACTCTTCTCTTCATGGAAGCCTATTATGCCTCCAACGAATCTTTTATCACCTGCATCAGCTCATCCCCCACAGTTACAACCTTCTGTATCACTGACCCATCCTATTCAACTGTTAGCTCTTATGAGCAGGGCCCTCATTATCCTCTTGTATTTTATTGTATTGTATTTTATTGTATTGTTATGCCCTGTACACATGAGTGGACTTTTCGACCGAACTGGTCCGACGGACCCAATTTGGCGGACAATCCGACGGCGTGTGGGCTTCATCGGACCTTCAGCGGACTGTTTCTGTTGAAAATCTGACGGACTTTAGATTTGGAACATGTTTCAAATCTTTACGTCGGAACTCCGCCGGACCCAGTTCCTATCGACAAATCCACTCGTCTGTATGCTAGTCCGACGGACGAAAACTGACGCTAGGGCAACTGTTGCCTACTGGCTATGAACTTCCTTATCTTAGTCCGGTCGTACGTCTTCACGTACGAATCCGTCGGACTTTGGTGTGATCATGTGTAGGCAAGTCTGTCCGTTCGAAAGTCCGTCGGAAGTCTGTCAAAAGTCCGTTGAAAAGACTGTCGGACCTTTGTTGCCAAAAAGTTTGCCCATGTGTACAGGGCATAACTGTACTGTCTCCTTTTTATATTGTAAAATACTGTGTAACCTGTTGGCGCTATATAAATCTTGTATAATATAATAATAATAACACTGATCATTGCAATCTGATGGCAAGAAAGGCTCTCCCCTCTGTCAGAATACAATACCACAGCGGGACGGATTCTCCCATCCACCTTGAAAATGAATCATATATGGCCAGCCTAACAGAAAGCACCAGCTGACCAGTTGATCCCTATTTTCATTTTTATCAGCTGATTAATGTCTTTGTGTCAGGCATAGGCATGCACAGTCTATTCCATTAGGGTGTGCACCCCAAACCTTAAACACACATACACACACATTATATTGTCAAAAGTATTGTGACACCCGCCTTTACACGCACATGAACTTTAATGGTATCCCAGTCTTAGTATGTAGGGTTCAATATTAAGTTGACCCACCCTTTACAACTTCAACTCTTCTGGAAAGGCTGTTTACAGGGTTTAGGAGTGTGTCTATGGGAATGTTTGACTATTCTTCCCGAAGCGCATTTGTGATGTTGGGCACTGATGTTGGACGAGAAGGCCTGGAGCACAGTCTCCACTAATTCATCCCAAAGATGTTCTATCAGGTTGAGGTCAGGACTCAATGTCTTTATGGACCTTGCTTTGTGCACTGGTCCCAACTTTGTGGAAACAGTTTGAGAATGGCCCCTTCCTGTTCCAACATGACCAGTGCACAAAGCAAGGTCCAGAAAGACATGGACTTAGCAGGGGTGGTGGAAAATGAACTTCAAGTGCAATAATTCACATTATAATAGTAACTAAAACATATAAAATTAAGTGTAACAATCTAAAAAAAAATAATTCCAAAGTGCTATAAAGTTGTTGCATTTGAAGTTAGTTTGTATTGCAATTATCTGTAGACGGGTTTCCACCATCCCTGCATTTGTAATGTCTTGTTTTCAGTTCGATGTGTATTATATGTGATGTTACATATCACAGAGACCAATATTGCGGTAATTTTTCCAGATTTTTCCAGATTTTTCCACATTAAACCTCATTTGCCATGTAGTTGCCCACCCCATTAATTTGTTCAGATCTTCTTGTAAGGTTTCCACACCCTGCGGAGAAGTTATTGCCCTGCTTAGCTTAGTATCATCCGCAAGTACAGAGATTGAACTGTTTATCATATCCTCCAGGTCGTTTATGAATAAATTAAATAGAATTGGTTTCAGGACAGAAGCCTGGGGGACCCCGCTTTCTACCACTGCCCATTACGAGTACTCCCCATTTATCACTACCCTCTGAACTCAGTTTTCAATCCATGTACTTACCCTATGGTCCATGCCAACTGACCTTACTTTTTACAGTAAATGTTTATGGGGAACTGTATCAAATGCTTTTGCAAAATCCAGATACACCAGGTCTACGGGCCTTCCTTTATCTAGATGGCAGCTCACCTCCTCATAGAAGGTTAATAGATTGGTTTGCAGGAAGAAAAAAAACAGCACATTGCTGCTGCCAGAAGAGAGCACTGTGTTTGTTTACCTACACAGGGCTCTCTTCGGTAATGTCCAGAGCCAATCACCGGGTGCCGGCGACCAATCAACAGCAAGCACCTGCTGATTGGTTCATGCTGCAGCCAATTGCAGCACAGCTGGGTGGGGATTATGTACTAAGTATGTGATCCTGCACAGGAGAGCCGCTTTGTCAGCATATATGCACAGTATACGATCGGCATGCGGTTAACCTTAACTTAGCATTATGCTCCCTGATAAGACTGTTAAGGTAAAACATGTGTTGGAGCGGAGCTACACGTAAAGTCATCCAGCAGGCAGAGTTGGGTTCGCACCAGGCTGAGCAGTGAAGCCCAAACTAACTGTGAATGAGCGACTAATCTTGTGAGCAATATTACTTTCATGTATGTCAGCAGAAAGTTTTGTTGAATTTTACCCCTATTCTGGCATCTATGTGAGAATTAAAATTGCAATAAAAACGCTGCGCTATCAAACGTATAAGCAGAAAGCCTCTGAACTGGTAAAAATATATCCTCTACACCGTGGTAATAATAATGTATAAAATATATAATGAAAAATATATAAAATGACACATGCTTAATAGCCAAATAATAGTGACAATGTACATTCATATAGTGATACATTTTTTTTTAAAGCAAATAAGTCCCTGGAAATTGAAATAGATCCAAATACTGGAATTATAAAAGTCATACTACACTATGAGATCCTTTTTTCATTGATTTACTGAGGCACATTGGTGATTGATCCAGGATCTCGGACGCACTGTTGAACCCTGTAGTGGTTCTAAAGCGTGTATTGACCAAGCTTAACAGCAAGGTCACACACCTTAAGGTGAGCCTTCATTACATGTGGGGGAACACCTGAGTGAGAACACAGCATCTGATTATCGCATCACTTTCACAGCATGCTGAATCGCATGGAGTGTGGAGCACCTGTAAATTGGATCAATTAGAACTTTGCACAGTGCACTTAAGCACTTTTATAATTCCAGTATTTGGATCTATTTAAATTTCCAGGGACTTATTTGCTTTAAAAAAAATTTTTTTATCACTATATGAATGCACATTGTCACTTTATTATTTGGCTATTAAGCACATGTCATTTTATATATTTTTCATTATATATTTTATACATTATTATTACCACAGTGTAGAGGATATATTTTTACCAGTTCAGAGGCTTTTTGCTTATACGTTTGATAGCGCAGCGTTTTTAATGCAACTTTAATTCTCACATAGATGCCAGAATAGGGGTAAAATCAAACAAAACTTTCCGCTGACATACATGAAAGTAATATTGCTAACAAGATCAGTCGCTCATTCACAGTTAGTTTGGGCTCCACTGCTCAGCCTGGTGCGAACCCAACTCTGCCTGCCGCATGATTTTACGTGTAGCTCCGCTCCAACACATGTTTTACCTTAACAGTCTTATCAGGGAGTAGAATGCTAAGTTAAGGTTAACCGCATGCCGATCGTATACTGTACATATACGCAGACAAAGGGGCTCTCCTGTGCAGGATCACATACTTAGTATATAATCCCCGCCCAGCTGTGCTGCAATTGGCTGCAGCATGAACTAATCAGCAGGTGCTGGCTGTTGATTGGTCACCGGCACCCAACAATTGGCTCCGGACATTACCAAAGAGAGCCCTGTTTAGGTAAACAAACACAGGGCTCTCTTCTGACAGCAACAATGTGCTGTTTTTTTTTCTTCCTGCAAAGCAGGATGCAAAAAACAGCACATTGCTTCGCAAAAGCAGCACACGCAGTACACAGTAACGCATGTTGGCCACACATGTAACCCCTTGATTGCCCTAGTTGCTAACCCCTTCCATGCCAGTGTTATTAGTACAGCGACAGCGCATATTTTTAGCACTGATCACTGTATTAGTGTCACTGGTTCCCAAAAAAGTGTCAAAAGTGTCAGATGTGTTCGATCTGTCTGCCACAATATCCCAGTCCCACTATACATCACTGATTACCGCCATTACTAGTAAAAAATAAAAATAAATAATAATTCCATAAATATATCCCATAGTTTTTGGACGCTATAGCCAATCAATATACTCTTATTGGGATTTTTTTACCCAAAATATGTAACAGAATACATTTTGGCCTAAACTTATGAAGAAATTAAATTTTTTACATTTTTTATATTGGATGTGTTTTATAGCAGAAATTAAAAAATATTGTTTTATTTTCAAAATTGTCAGTCTTTTTTTATTTACGCCTGCCGCCAGCTCCGTGACCGTGCCCACGGGACCTGCAGACTCAATGTCCACCGGGTGCCCACAATCGTGTCATGGAGCTGAAGAACGGGGGGAGATGCCAGTGTAAACACAGCATCTCCCCGTTCTGCCTAGTGACAGGACACTGATCGTCTGCTCCCTCTCATCGGGAGCAGCAATCAGTGTCGTGTCATTGCTAACCCATCCCCCAGCCAGTTAGAATCACTTCCTAGGACACACTTAACACCTTCCCCGCCCCCTAGTGGTTAACCCCTTCACTGCCCATGACATTTTTACAGTAATCAATGCACTTTTATAGCATGATCGCTGTATTAATGCCAATGGTCCCAAAAATGTGTCAAAATTGTCCGATGTGTCCGCCATAATGTTGCAGTCATGATAAAAATTGCTGATCGCTGCCATTACTAGTAAAAAAAAATATTAATAAAAATGACATAAAACTATCCCCTATTTTGTAGACGTTATAACTTTAGCTAATCAATAAACGCTTATTGCAATTTTTTTACCAAAAATATGTAGAATGCGTATCGGCCTAAACTGAGGAAAAAAATTATTATTTTATATATTTTTTGGGCATATTTATTATAGCAAAAGTAAAAAATAATGCGTTTTTTTCAAAATTGTCGCTCTTTTTTTTCGTTTATAGTGCAAAAAATAAAAACTGCAGAGGTTATCAAATACCACTAAAAGAAAGCTCTATTTGTGGGAAAAAAAGGACATCAATTTTGTTTGTGAGCCATGTCGCACGACCGTGAAACTAACTGTAAATTAGTAATTGATCTTAGTGCTAGGAGACAGCATGAGGCATTGTGAGTGTTATTGCATTAATGTATGTTTTTAATTAATAAACGGTGTTAGACTATGACATATTTGTTGAATTTTGTTCCTATGCTGGCATTCATGTGATAAATTAAAGAAGGAGAGTTATGGTGATTGGAGGACTGTTCTGGCTGATGAGTAAAGAAGAACAACAGTGGTGGAACCTCTCAGGAGAGAGTGCAGTTCAGACACTGAAGAGCAAGAGGATTGAGGCTGTGCTCTTGAATAAGCCAGGTGCAGGAGAAGGGGAACCCTCCCGTTATCCTAAGCATATTTTGACCATAAATAGCAGTGGATCTTTATAACTGGTGAGTGGTTTGTAAATGTGGAGGTTGCATACGGTGAATGAAGGCTTAAAGTGAACAGTACAACAGTTGGTGTGAAGCACATAAAGCACTAAGGCACCTTTTATTGCATAAGGCAGTTTATTTTGGACTTTTACACATTTTTTAGACTTTTCATGCAGGTTTGATGTTACATATAAAGTAATGTGGTTTTATGTATAAACTAATGCCGCGTACACACGGTCGGATTTTCCGACAGGAAATGTTCGATGGGAGCTTGTTGTCAGAAATTCCGACCATGTATAGGCTCCATCGGACATTTTCCGTCAGAATTTCCGACAAAGAAAATTTGAGATCTGGATCTCAAATTTTCCAACAACAAAATCCGTTGTCGTAAATTCCGATCGTGTGTACACAATTCCGAGGCACAAAGTTCCATGCATGCTCGGAATCAAGCAGAAGAGCCGCACTGGTTATTGAACTTCATTTTTCTCAGCTCGTCATACGTGTTGTACGTCACCGCGTTCTTGATGTTCGGAATTTCCGACAAGATTTGTGTGACCGTGTGTATGCAAGACAAGTTTGAGCCAACATCCACTGGAAAAAAAACATGGATTTGGTTGTCGGAATGTGCGATCGTGTGTATGCGGCATAAGAGTATTTTTGCATATAGTATTGAGCACATAATTAGCACTTTATATATAATTGTTTATTTTTATTTTCCCTTCACTTTGCTTATATCTTAGATCTATTCTGATCCACTGCAGCAGTTGCATAAAAAGTAGGGATATCACACACTGGGATTACACAGAAACGCAGCACACAGTGTGAACTTGAATGGGCTGCAAATCACACCGGAATGCAAAAAAAGTAGTGCAAACTTTAAAAAACACGCCACACCAAACCGCATGATACTGTGGTACCATGTGCTTTAGTGCCTGTAAACACACTGTGCTTGCCATATGCATTTTGGGTGCTGTTATGCATGCAGATCACAAAGTCAGTGTGGTCACCTATGACGCTTTAAACGCAGAATGCAGAAAAAATGATCCGCACTCTGGTTGCTCTTAAAATTTCTTCATTTTGGCAGTGAGTTGCTTCAGCTGCTAAACCCCCCCAAAGTCAAGTAGAAACAAGCTTGGGAGGCAGGGGGGTATCAGGGGATGGGCGTGACCGGAGGTTGAGGGGAAGGGGGGGCGTTGCTGACCCAGACCAAGCTGCTCCTCTCTATGTCCACGCTGGAAGCATGAACGCCGGAGCGACACTTCCATGCCTGTGATGGCCTGATCCCGAGGAGATAAGGAGTCTTTTGCGGAGCGGAGCGGCACATCGAAAGATTTGACCGGCGCCTCTGTGTTCGCTACATGTATGCCCTATAGGATCCCTCTTCAGAGCGCCTGCTTAAAACAAACAGGAAGCAGCTGGAGGACGCTGCTGAGCAGAACAGCTGACTGAGCGGTGGGGGTAAGGAAGACTGCACAGGTATGCTTTATGCTATGCTCTATGTGCCCTGGGAATGCTTGTTTGAATAGCCCCCTGGATGAGACTTTCTGGAAAGTTCTCCTGAAGACACCCTTTGGCGAACTCCTATTGGTGAAGAGTGGGGAGGAGGATATTGGGGGCTGGAAAGGTGGCTGTGAGGAGGGGTGCAAATTTATTGGTTAAACGCTCCACTGCAGGCTACAGTTTTTTTGAAAAGCGGTGCTCCTGTGGATCTATTAAACAGAATCTCAAATCACCTGGGGAGGAAACATAGCAGGACTGTATAATTTTTTTTTTTTGATTCTCTAAATCCCAAGGGGTGAGGGAGGACAGGATGACCAAAAAAAAGGGGTCAGAGGAGACCGCAGCACAAGAAGGAGCTGGGGCACACAATTTGCGCGGCCCCAAGGATAAAGCCAGTCAGGGGGCGGCAGCAAAGCTGGAACGCTTTGCTCATACACCAAATTGTACACCTAAAAAAAGTGGCCAGATGGGGGGTGCGCAACATCAAGGTGCGCAGGCCAATCATTCTGTGGGAAGGAAAAGTCAAGGCCCAGCCCAAGTTTGCGCACCTACAGTCACCATACCAGCATCGCAGATGCACTTAAGTAGGGAGAGCGGTCTGGGCAATGAAATAATAGAGGACAAAGGGACACCAGAGCAGGAACCATCTCTAAAGGAAATTCTCCTAGCAACCAATGCCTGTAAGACCGTGCTGTCGGATTTAGCGGATCAGCTCAGAGGCATTAGAGACGATTTAGCCACGCTTAAAAGGGATACGCAGGAGGTATGTGCTCGGACCACCGTTCTTGAGGAGAGACTCAGTCAGGTGGAAGATGATGTGAATCCACTGAGACAAGAGATTAAAAAGATGAAGGTACAACTAGATTCATGCCTAAGAAAAATGGATGAATATGAGAACAGGGCACGCAGGAAGAACGTGAGGGTTCTGGGTCTCCCCGAAAGAAGCGAGGGCAACAATCCGGCAGAATTCATGGAGGGATGGTTCAGGGATATGTTTGGCAAAGACGCATTTTTCAACCTGTTCGCTGTGGAACGAGCGCATAGAATCGCACCTAGGATTCCATCTTTAGGGGGACAGCCAAGGCCTCTTATAGTCAAAATTCTGTTTTTTAGAGACAAAATTACCATTCTTCAGAAAGCAAGGGAGATGAAGAATATTCTGTATAATGGTGCAAGAATATCCCTGTATCCAGATTTCTCCCCTGAGCTGCAGAGACAGAGGGCAAAATTTGCGGAGTGCAAGCGGAGTCTACAACAGCATAAAATAGGCTATGCGCTGTTATATCCAGCCCGTTTACGGGTAACAACAAATGGGGAGGTACAGTTTTTTAATGCCCCCGCGGAAGTGTTCTCATGGATGGAGAAGAATGAGGGAAGATCTCGGTCGGGAGAAAGGCCTTAGAAGGAGAGAGAGGGGGAGGTGGAGGACAGAATCTGGGGCATTTTGCCCAGCGAGCGGATGCATATTTGGGGACGTGACTTTTTTTTTTTTTCTCCCTTTTTTTTGTTAAAAAAAAAAGTTTATTGACATTTTTCTCGGTTCTCTTCTCTCCCCCCTTTTCCATGGTTATACTTGTAGAGGGGTGGGAATAGGGAGGTAGTGGACAAAAATCCTTTACACGTTGGTTATGTTGGGGGTAATCCCCCTCTTATATATATAGGTTCGGGTTGCAATGCAAAAGGGGGAAGGAGGTGTATCCACGGTTTGTGGGTTAATACGGTCACTTTAGAAGCTCGGAGGGATGGGCCCAAGGTTTGGCTGGTGGGGGAGGGGGGAGGGGGGATGGGGCGGGGAGAGGGAGGGAGGAAGGGGGGGGTGGGATGGGGGAGGGAGGGGGGTTGGGAGGGATGGGGGAGGGAGATGGGTATATGGGGGTATGGGGGGAGGGAAGGGAGTAAGAGGGTAGAGTGGTGTGAAGTAGGAAGTATGGTAGAAGCACAAAAAGTAAAAGCACTAAGATCTCAATTATTAATCACAAAAATTTTGGGAATAGAATATTATGTTGAGTCAAGACACAGGAATAGGTGAATGGTAGGCACTAAAATAGATAAGAGGGTGAATTTAGGTAAATCTAAATATATGAAGATATGTTCTTGGAATGTAAGGGGGGTGAAAGATGTATGTAAGAAACAAGCTATTTTTTCTATGGCCAGAACAAGGGATGTCAGGATACTCTGTCTCCAGGAGACCCACCTAGATAAAGATACAGTGAATACTCTGAGGAACAGGAACTATCAAGAGCAGTATCACTCAACTCATACCTCGTATTCAAGGGGAGTGAGTGTGCTGATAAATACTGGGTTGGTTTTCTCCTGCAGACAGAGTAAACTGGATAAGTACGGTCGATATGTTTTTCTCTACTGTAATATTGAGGGGCGGGATTGTGTTCTTGTGAGTGTGTATATTCCTCCACCATTCAAAAGAGAAATACTTAGCAAATTGATAAGCTTCATAGCGGACAAACCTGGGGTACCGGTTATAGTGATGGGGGACTTTAATATGGTTATGGACAACTGTGTAGACAGATTCCCGACAAAGGGGACCCCTGGAGGGTCATCTAAGGCCCACTCTCCCAATTCTGTGAGGAAGTGGGATGGGTGGATACCTGGAGGAAGTGGCATCCGAGCGAGAGGCAATATTCATGCCACTCGAGGACGCATGCAACTTTATCCAGGATTGATTTAGTGCTCTGTAATGAGGAAGCCCTGAGGACAGTGGGAGGGATAGATTACGAGCCAAGGGGGCTCTCAGACCACTCTCCACTGGTTTTTTCAGTCAGAATGGGGCTGAGCGCTGGAGGGGGGGAGTGGAGACTGAACCCCTTTTGGCTTGAAATAATTGAGGATGATGAGGTGATAGCCGGTTGTTTGGAAGAATTTATAAATATGAACTCAGGATCTACCTCGCTAGGTATAACCTGGGATGCCTTGAAGGCGTTCCTCAGAGGGGTCTTCATTCAGAAAATCTCCTATGCCAAAAAGAAAACACGGGCCAAGGAACATGGAATAAGAGAAAAGGTGAGGGTGGCAGAAGGGAGGTATCTAGAGGAGCCAGCTATAGTTAGGTATGAGGCTTGGGTAGAAGGCCAGGAAGAATACAGGAAATTAGTACTAGAGAAAGAAGAAAGGAGCAGAATGTTTCAGAAACAGAAATTTTTTTGTGAAGGGGAATTAGTGGGTAGTACTTTGGCATTGATAGCTAGGGCAAATGGCCCCTCATCCACTATAGCAGAAATATGGGATAAGGACGGGAACACCATTAGAACTACCCCTGGTATAGTGGAAGTGTTTAAAGATTACTATGAAGGTCTGTATGGGGCCCCACAGTCGGATGTAGAGGGGGAGATGTGGGAGTTCTTTGAGAAATTGAAAATAACCCCGTTATCCAGTGAGGAAAGAGATGCTCTGGAAGCTCCATTGACGCTGGTGGAGTTGCAGGGAGTGGTAAAGGAAATGGCGAATCAAAAATCGCCAGGACCGGACGGTTTGCCCATAGAAACTTATAAGAGATACGGGGATGTCTTGCTGCCAAAATTACTGGAAGTTTTGAACGGAGCCGTTGTGGAGGGTGGACTGCCTATGTCTATGACAGAAGCCACTATTGTAATCTTGTTAAAGGAAGGGAAGAACCCTTTAGATGTAGCCTCATATAGACCTATCTCACTTCTATGCACAGATATTACGATTCTGGCAAAAACCCTAGCAAACAGGTTAAAAAAGATAATTGCGAAAGTAATCCACCCAGACCAAACCGGCTTCATACCGGACAGATCGGTGAATATGAATTTTAGAAGATTGTACAGTAATATACAAGTACCTACGGAGAAAGAAGGGAATAGAGCTATACTATCACTAGATGCGGTCAAGGCATTTGATTGCCTTGAGTGGCATTATCTGTGGAAAGTACTGGCAGAGTTCAAATTTGGTCCTAATTTTGTGAAATGGTTGAGTCTTTTATATGACAAACCAAGAGCCAGGGTTAGGGTTAACGGTGAGTGCTCCGGGTGGTTTCAGCTTGGGAGGGGGACGAGACAGGGGTGCCTTGCATTGGAACCTCTGACAGTCTCCCTAAGAATGTCGCAAGAAGTGCAGGGTTTTAAAAGAAAGGGCGCAGAGGAGAAAGTCGCAATGTATGCGGATGACATTCTGCTGTTCCTGGAAGATACACAAGCTTCCCTGCTAGGGGCTATGAAACTGATTAAAGAATTCGGGCGCTTCTCGGGTTTAAGAATTAACTGGGAAAAATCGGCTCTCTTACCGATAGACCCCCTGGTTAACCCGCTCCCAGGACAGGTGAATACCCTAAAAATCGTAAATCAAATGAGATACTTGGGGGTAAACATAACCAAAGACCCAGGGCAGTATATAGCTGGTAATGTGGTACCATTAATGGCAAAGTTAAAACAAAAGAGCCGGGTGTGGGGCAGCCTTCCTCTCTCGGTCGCCGGCAGATGCAATCTTATTAAAATGATATGGATGCCGCAAATTTTGTTTGTGTTACACAATTCTCCTGTCTGGATCCCGAAGCATTGGTTTGGGAGGCTGGATAGTTTGTTTAGGGAATTAATTTGGAAGAATGGAGTGGCAAGAATTGGTTTGAGAGCGCTGCGGCGGTCGAGAGTGGAGGGAGGCCTGGCGCTACCGGACCCCTGGAGTTACTTTCTGGCAGCCCAAATCCAGTTTATGAGAGGCAGCAATCTGGCGGAAGAAAGGGTAGGAAGAAAGAGTGTATGGTTGTACAATAGCAGTCATGATACAGAGGTGAAGGCAGTGGAGGCTGAACTTTTTGGATATAGCTGCCCAACAACTCAGCTAATGATTAAATGCTGGAAGTCGGTAAAGGCGGTACTGGGATATACAGGGTACTCCGAGTTTTCCCCGATATGGAATAATAAAAATCTGAAGGAGTTCAGGGTGATGGGGAGAATAGAAGAATGGGATAGGAGGGGTATTCATTGTTTGATGCAACTGTACAGGGCAGGAAGGTTAAAAACGTTTCAAGAGATAAAAGAGGAATTTGCAGTGCCCAACAGATTATTTTTTAGTTACTTGCAAGTAAGGCACGCCCTTGAGGTACAATTCAGTGGCAAGATGATAGAGTGGAGCGAAATGCCCTTGCTAAGGAATCTGGTAAATACTAAGGGGTCTAAAGGGCTGATCTCACAAATGTACAAAAGTATAAACAAGGCGGGGCGAGAAGGGGGGGGTGGAACCCAGGAAGAGAGCTAAATGGGAGGAAGAGGTTGGCACAATAATGGAGGAACAATGGAAATTTATTTTGGCATTGGGGCCAAGGATATCTCTATCACCGTCACAGGGAGTCTCTTATTTATTTTTGATCTACAGACTCTATTATACACCAGAGAAATTATTTAGGTTTGGTAAGAGGCAGGATGCGAAATGTCAGCGGTGCGGAGAGGAAAAAGGAGACCTCGTGCATATGTTTTGGCGATGTCCCAAGTTATACAGATATTGGGAAAAGCTAGTGGAGGAAATCAACGAAATATTTGGGTCCTCATTTAGAAATGGAGGGCAGAATCTGTCTGTTGAGTTTGCTGGAGGAAAATGATATGCCGAGGGACACCCAGACCGCCATTATAAGATGCCTGTTTCAGGCAAGGAAAATTATAGCACGAAGGTGGCAGGCAAAAGAACCCCCAACAGTAGAAGAATGGAGAAAGGAGGTCAAGGACTTGATTACGAAAGAGGAATATTGGTATAGAAAAAGAGGCACTTTAATGAAATATAAAAACATATGGAAGTTATGGCTCGAGCATGAATGGGTTGGATAGATGGAAGAATATGAGGTGGAATGGGTGGTGTGCGTATGGGATAAGAGGAGGGTGGAGGGGAATGGAGGGATGGGGGGGGGGGGGTATGAGGGGAAAATGGAGGTTTAAAAGGCTTGGGGATATTACTAAAAGATTGTATATCTATATATGGTCTTTATATGATCTGCTCGCTTGGAGGAAAATTGTGCTTTACTTTTAACTATGAAGTTTAGGTTTAAATAAAAATTAAACAATATATTAGCCACAATGATGTGAAAAAAATAGAGACGGGAAAAATTTTGATTTTCAAAGTTGATACGACTTCTCTTAAAATAAATTTCGCTGAAGTGGCAAAAAAAAAAAAAAAGAAAAAAATAAAAATTCTTCATTTTATTGAATAGCCACAGTGAACAAATGCAGATTAAGTCAGTTGACACGTTTCAGACTATAGCACATGGAATGCTTCTTTCCTACACCCGAGTCTGGTGTGAACCACCATTAGAAAGATATAATAAAACAAATGTCAATGTAAAAATATGATCTTATCCAGCTTGGGACTAACTAAACCAGAGTTCACAGCGCAGAGTTCACAGATTAGGCATACATAGTGCAGAGTTTACAGGTTAGAAGTATACAGGGCAAAGTTAAAAGGTTAGGAATATGCAACGCAGAGTTCACAGGTTATGTCACGTACCTCAGGGGAGACTGAATTGACGAGGTCTGCCTCTCTTGTATCTCCAGCCCGGGTCCTGATGAGAGTGGAACAGAAGGAGCCAAGGGCCAGGAGGAACACCGGGGCCTGCAGATGAAGACCCGGAGACCTGTTGCAGGAAGTCACAGCTAGTCACAGGGCTATAGTTGCAGCAATGCTGAGCCAAGCAGGAGGCAGGAGCGAGGTCATAGGAGAAGCCGGGTTCATTAACAGACAGACAGCACGGTAACAGGACATCAGGCAAAGGCAAGGTCAGATGAGGAGCTGGGATCAGGAGCCAGGAATCAAGTAAACATAGTCCAGGAGCAGGGTCAGAGGAGAGCCAGGATCAAAGTCAGAGATCAGACAAACAGGATCCAGAAGCAGTGTCAAAAAGGAGCCAAGGTCAGCAATGGGTATTCAGACAGGAATCACAGGTTCAGGGTAACAGGAGCACAGCTGAAAAACCAGTCAGCACAGAACAATGGTTAGAGAACTCCTTAAATAGGCCATCTGGCGCCAATTGGCACCAGGGACGCGCTCCTGCGTGTGCACGCCAGCCGCCGCACATGCGCATAAGCGTGCACGGGTGCGAGCGCGTGCCAGGTGATTACCACTGGTTTCCTTACATTGCCCCCCCTTAAGAGCAGCCTCCAGATGCCCGCTTAGGAACTCTTCTCAGGATGGAGGCGAAGATAAGCTTGAATCAGTCGTGGAGCGTGCAGATTGAAGGAGGGTTCCCAAGAATTATCTTCAGGGCCATAGCCCCTCCACTTAATGAGGAACTGAGTTTGGCCTCTTCTCTTCTGACAATCCAGAACAGCTTCCACCTCAAATTTCTCATTACCATCAACCAGTAACGGGGCAGGGGTCTCGAGTTCATGATCAGAAAACGGATTGGCCACAGATTTTTTCAGGAGAGACACGTGGAATACAGGATGAATTTTTAGACTCCCTGGTAAAGTTAGTTCAAAGGCCACGGCATTTATCCTCTTCTTTACAGGAAAAGGGACAATGTATCTCGGTCCTATTTTCTTAGAAGGGCAGGCTAGTTTAAGGTTTGTGGTAGATAGCCATACCATGTCCCCCGGTTTCAGATCTAGATTGCCTTTCCTTCTTTTATCATAGAACCTTTTGTAGTTCGTTTGGGACTTGGTGATAGTCTTTTGCAGAAGTCGATTATTAGCCCCCCAGATCTCAAGGCGATCCTGTACTGCTGGTACCGGAGATTCTTGAGGAACATCAGGCAAAAAAGATGGATGGAAACCATAATTAGCAAAGAAAGGAGTCTGTTTGGTGGAAGAATGTATGGAGTTATTGTATGCAAATTCTGCTAATGGTAAAAGAGAAACCCAGTCGTCTTGTGCGAATGGAGAAAAACAACGGAGGTACTGTTCCAAGGTCTGATTTGTTCTTTCCGTTTGACCGTTGATCTGAGGGTGATAGGCAGAAGACAAGCAATGTTTAATGCCCAGGACTTCACATAGGGACTTCCAAAATCTGGAGGTGAACTGTATCAGAAGTAGTATTGGCAGGAATACCATGCAGACACACTACTTCCTTGACAAAGGAGGAAGCGGTCTCCGTAACAGAAGGGGTACCTTTCAGGGGCACAAAGTGGGCCATCTTGGACAGGCGGTCTACTATCATGAAGATAATGGTAAATCCTTCGGACGGGGGTAGTGCAACAATAAAGTCCATGGAGATCATGCTCCATAACTTCTCAAGTGCAGGAAGGGGCTCCAACAGACCCCAATTCTTAGTTTTAGAGGACTTGTTCCGTAGACATGTAGTACAAGACCTAACATAGTCTCTGCAATCTTGTACTAAACTTGGCCACCAGAAGGAACGAAGGGCTAACTGAGCAGTTTTATGCACTCCGAAGTGTCCTGCCAGGGGATGATCGTGGCACATATAGAATACTGCTGTCCGTAACTGTTCTGGAATAAAGATCTGCTCACCATGAAAGTAGAGACCCTCTTTAAGCTGGAGGTGAAGTTCAAGAGGAGGAGGATGATCCAGGACTGCTGTCTTGACCTGGGAAATGAGATCAATCTGTAACAAAATAAAATTCTTAGCAGGCAAAATGGTATCGGGTTCAGAGAGTACTTGGGTGTCTTGGAACATGCGTGAAAGGGCATTCGGCTTCCCATTCTTTTTTTTTTAATGTATTTTTATTGTGTTATAAAAAGATACATGTAAACTCATTACACAATGTACTTTGAACCAGTAATGAAGATGTAATGTTAACAAACATACAAAAGAAAAAGAAGATAATGCAGAGAAAGTAAATGCATATAAGCAATATCCACATATACAGGACACAGGGGTGCACTGTATCGCTCATCAAAAATTATAAACAACTCATAGGTATACCTTAAATTCCAAAACTAGAGTACAATCAAGAATATAAAAAAGGGTAAAGGTTTTTGGGAGGGTATGAAATAACCAGTAAAAGACCATTGAAGTATCAATTGGCCTATTTAGCAATGGAGAGAGAAAGAGGGAGAATGAACAGAGACACCGTTATGTTAACATAAATTAGTAGGCGTTGGTTGGCACATGTGTCCCGTATTCCGATAGATCCCAAGGTTCCCACACTTTACTAAATTGGGGAATGGAATCATGTACAGATGCCGTTAGGAACTCCATCCTCTGGTTCTCAGCCACCAATTTCAGAAATCTAGACCACAGAGGGGGTGTGTGGGAGAGCCAGCATAATGGAATAAGCATTTGGCAGCTAGCAGAATGTAAGAGATTAGCCGGTTTGTTTTTTTGGGAACGCCTGGAATAGGGAGGCCCAGGAGATAATTTAAAGGATCTAGCGGGAGGTACACATTCACCCCCTTCTGTATGTTCACATCATACCAAAAGGGTTGCATCAGAGAGCTTTGCCAAAAAATGTAAAATAAAGAACCTATGTCAATTCCGCAACGCCAACAGTGCGGTGAGACTTAGGAGTCATATTTGTGAATTACATCAGGAGTCTGATACCAGAAAATAAGAATCTTGATGGATGTCTCCCTTTGAGTGAAACATTTGGAGGACTTGAAAACAGAAGACCAAATCCTGTCCCATAACTGTACAGTGATAGGTCGGGCCAATAGATGGGACCACCTTTTCATATAGTGATGCGTGGTCTCCTCTAGAGGATTCGACTTATGGAGGATGCGATAGATACAGGATATTAAATGTCATTGGTGAGGGCACTGAGCGCATAGATATTCAAAGGCAGTAGGTTTATCAAGGGTCAAGGTTGAGGATTTAGAGTGAAAAAAGTGTCTAACATGTAGATAAAAATGTAAAAAGTGGGAGGGTATATCAAATTTCTCACATAAAGTATTGAAGGTGTATAATCTCCGTGGTATGAATGGATTGAAGAGCATATTCACTAGAGGATAGCAAGGTGAGGTGAGAGAATAGTCCTTGAAACATTTACGCCAGATGTCTAGGGTAAAGGTCATTGGAACAGTGCACTGGCATTTATAAATGGGATCCAGGGAGGGAGGGGTACCCCCCACCAAGGAGCATGGGTGGACCGGGTATAGCACTCCTTTCTCAATGGCAGTCCACTGATTTGGTGCGTGCAGAGAGGAAAAAGAGGTAATGGCCCTTAAGTGCGTAGCAAAGTAATATTTAGCAATGTCCAGGGCTCCCAAACCCCCCCTGGATCGAAGGGAGAAAAGCACCGAGCTTGCAATGCGATGAGCCCTACCATCCCATATGAATTTTAGGAAGCTCCTGTGAAGTGCTTTTAGTTGAGAGGAAGGCAGGGCAATGGGTAGTGTTTCAAAGTGGTAGTGCAATCTGGGTAAAATAGACATTTTAAGGACGTTGAGCCTACCTAACAGGGACAGAGGATACTTTGTCCAGGTCGACAGGGATTTCTTGATATCTAGAATCAGAGGGGGAAAGTTAGCAGAATAGAGGGATGAATAAGAGGGGGTAAGAAGAACACCCAAATATTTGAGAGAGGAATTGCACCATTTATAGGAGTATGAGTCTTTGAGCTGGAACAGTTGAGATGGTGTTATGTGTATGGGGAGGGCTTCAGTTTTGGAAGTATTAACTTTATAACCAGAGATGGCACTAAAGGAAGCCAATAGTTTATGTAGTGAGGGGAGAGAGAGATCAACGGATTGGTAATGGTAAGCAGGATGTCGTCTGCAAAAAGAGACAATTTATATTCCCCCTGTCTCATCACTACACCCCGAATGTCCGGATGAGTGCAGATGGACTCGGCTAGGGGTCCTAAACATAAGATAAAAAGTAGTGGTGATAGGGGGCACCCCTGCCGAGTTCCGTTTGTCATGGGAAAGCCAGGCGATAGGAAGGACGACATCCGCACTTGGGCCATGACAGTTGAATAAAGAGCCCCTAAAGCTTTTAAAAAAGGACCGTCAAAGCCATACATTTTTAAGGTGGCAAACATATAAGGCCAGCTCAGCCTGTCAAAGGCCTTCTGCGCGTCTAAACTTAAAATCAGTGCCGAGCGAGAGGACCTGTCCAAGAGATCTATCAGATCTATCGTACGTCGGGTGTTGTCCCCCGCATGTATACCAGGGACAAAGCCCACTTGATCTCTATGTATCAGTTTGGGGATAAGCCTGGATAATCTGGATGCAAGTATTTTGGTAAATATTTTATAGTCCGAATTTAGAAGGGCTATGGGTCTATAGTTATCCGGAGTGCAGGGGTCCTTACCAGACTTTGGAATGACTGAGATGTAAGAGTGAGAAACGTGTGGATGTGGGGATGTGCCTTTAAGTAGCGAGTCATACAGAGTTAACGTGTGGGGATAGGATGTCAAAGAAAGTTTTGTAGTAAGAGTATGGTAAGCCGTCAGGGCCGGGTGATTTATGCAGTGGGAGAGTCTTAATTATGGACAGGAGTTTCTCAGCTGTTATGGCCGCATTTAAGCACTCTATATCTGCTACAGATAATTTCAGAAGCTGTATGTTGGAGAAGAAAGATTCAAATTTTTCCTGGGTGAAATTGAAGTGATTCTCCGGGGTCAGACAGTTATAGAGTTTACAGTAAAATTTGCCAAATATTTTGGACATCTCATGAGGGCAGTGTGCTCTAGAACCATCTGCCTGTTGGAGAAAGTCAGGGAACAAACTGAATGGACGTGGGCATAGCTTATTGACTAGCATTCTAAGGGGTTTATTAGAATATTCATAAAATTTCTGTTTCATCCAGAGTAAGGATCTGGCAGTCTTGTCAAGCTGTGTTGATTTAATTTGTTCTCTGCCGGAGGTGACTTTACGTAGTTTCACCACCATGGGAGCACACAACAGCTTCCACTCCGCAACTATCAGAGTGGATGTCAGGGACTATATAAACCCATCTCTATCTCTCCTCAATCAAGAACTTTCAGCTATGCATGCACCACAAAATACAGCCTTGTGTGCCTCCCACAGTGTAGAAACCCTCGACACTGACCCAATGTTGAGCTGAAAAGAGTCTACCAAACTTTTTGCTAAAATAGATTGGGATACCTCGGACTGTAAGAGATGATCATTAAGACGCCAATGACAGGATTTTGTGTAGGCCTGAGAAAGCATAAGATCCAGGATGATGGGTGCATGATCTGACCATGTAATGGGGGATATATCAGACTTGACCACGTAAGGAACGAGAGTGGCTGAGATGAAGAAGTGGTTGAGGCTGGAGTACATTTTATGAGCTGGGAAGTAGAACATGAACTGTTTAGCAGAGGGATGTTTAATCCTCCATGAGTCGAATAGTCGGCAGGCCCTAATACATTTACGGAAAGCATTAGCTTGGGACGAGATTCTTTTGGATGGTACAGTACTGAGGAGGTTCTGTCTATCTCTAGAGGGTGACATGACCAGATTGAGATCCCCCCCGATGATCATAAAGGGTTGTGTGCAGTATTGAGGGGTATCAAAATTTTGTCTAGGAAGTCAATCTGGCCTGTATTAGGAGCATAGAGATTGACAAGAGTAAAGGAAGCGGACATATATTCACAGTTTAAAATAAGAAATCTCCCATGGGGATCAGCATGATATTTTTTTACCTTAACAGGGCATGACTTCCTATCAGAATTGCCACTCCCGCCTTGCCCGTGGAGTCAGAGGCAAGGAAGGAAGTGGGGAAAAACTTAGAGGCCAAGTTAAATGAACCTCCTGCCCGGAAGTGAGTTTCCTGGATCATTATCACGTCTGCGCCTGAGGCTCTGAAATCTTTCAGGGCCATCCAGTGTATTATATGACATGATCCTCAGGGCCATGATTGTATTCTGTTCAGATAGGCTCGTGTAGAGATAGTATAGGAGAAGAGCAATACAATATTGACAACATAGGAATAGATATAAATCTGATTGTGAGTGTTACCATTAGCAGTAACTCCTCGGCATGTGAATGTTAACAGATGTACTCTGTAATTAAACCTCTTTAAAGCAAGGAAACAAAAACAGTGTGATTGCAACCTATAAAGCTGATCTATAAACATGGACATAAGAAAGGAAAAAAACAACAAACAAAACAGAAAAAGGAAACAAAATACTTAAATTTTCGAAAGCCTGAGATGTTACTGCATCTCAGGAAGCCCTGGACATAATCCAAGGCCTGGTAGGGGCATGTATGGACTTCCATCAGGAGACTCAGGGTAGGTAAAATGGGAAGGGCGAGCTGCTCACCTTATGAGCTTGGTAAATGTAAAATAAAACTGACAATATGAAACCTGTGTACAATAAAAAGGAAAAGTCAGCTGAAAAACAGGAGCAGGCTTTATCTAAGGTGTAAAAACCCTGAAGGTACCTCATGGCATGGTAAAAAAAATTCTACCCCGAAAAGGGAACAGGGTAGATAGAAAACTTTATGAACCAGAGCAGCAAACTTTGTTTCATCTGTAACACGAAGAAACGGGAAGCAAGGAGTAATGAAAAAAAAGGATCCAAAAAAAAGATGTACAGAAGATTCAAGGTGGTTGTTTAGAGGAGCAGGGATGTTGAGGTGCAGATAGTTGCTTCTTAGATTTGCCCCAAGCGGGTGTCCAGATGCGGCTAGGAGTATTTGGTGGTAGAAGAACCTGCACGACAGGAGGAATCAAATCTTCTTCCGGAAGAGCAGGCAGGCCGAGGTTTTTCAGGAAGGCCTCGCCTTCCTGTAAGTCACGCAGAGTAGGGATGAGCCGAACACCCCCCGGTTCGGTTCGCACCAGAACCCGCGAACGGACCGCAAGTTCGCACGAACGTTAGAACCCCATTGACGTCTATGGGACTCGAACGTTCGAAATCAAAAGTGCTCATTTTAAAGGCTAATTTGCATGGTATTGTCCTAAAAAGGGTTTGGGGACCCGGGTCCTACCCCAGGGGACATGTATCAATGCAAAAAAAACTTTTAAAAACGGCCTTTTTTTCGGGAGCATTGATTTTAATGATGCTTAAAGTAAAAAAAAAAAAGTGAAATATTCCTTTAAATATCGTACCTGGGGGGTGTCTATAGTATGCCTGTAAAGTGACGCGTGTTTCCCATGTTTAGAACAGTCCCTGCACCAAATGTCATTTTTAAAGGAAAAAATCTCATTTAAAACTGCTTGCGGGTTTAATGTCATGTCGGGTCCTGGCAATATGGATGAAAATCAGTGAGACAAACGGCATGGGTACCCCCCAGTCCATTACCAGGCCCTTTGGGTCTTGTATGGATATTAAGGGGAACCCCGCACCCAAATTAAAATAAGGAAAGGTCCCTATATACTCTGAACAGCAGTATACAGGCGGTGCAAACAAGACAGGGACTGTAGGTTTGTTGTTAAGTAGAATCTGTTTGTAATTTTGAACATTTTTAATGTGTTTAGCTCCAGCCAAAAAATCTTTTCTAAGCTTTTTGGAAAACATAGGGAAGGGTTATCACCCCTGTGACATTTGTTTTGCGTCTTTCCTCCTCTTCAGAAGATTTCACCTCACTTTTTTGTCCCAATGAAAAATGTTTTTTGAAAATTTGGGTTTTTTTGTGGAACAAGGATTGGAAAGCATCAGTGGAAAGGAGAAATTGTTTTCCCATATTAACTCTTACATGAGAGAATTTCCCTTCCTATGGGTAGATTTCATCTCACTTCCTGTTGTCTCCTTCCGTTTGCAAGTAGGAGTCGTTTGTAAGTTAGATGTTTGAAAGTAGGGTCCTGCCCTATATACTCAGCAGAAATTTGGGCCTTAGGTGTTGCTGTGGCCAAAACACTGTAAGCCCTCACAGGGCCCTGCTGTGAAATATTAGATCAAGAATTGTAATTACATGCCCCTGTTGAACAGGAGCTGAAAAATTAGGCCTTAGGCACTGGTGCTGGTGCCACAACACTGCAACCCCTCACAGACACTCTAGTTGGAACGCAGGAACGAGCACTGCTGCAAAGTATTGCATCAAAAATTGTAATTACACGCCCCTGTTAGACAGGGGCAGAAAAATTGGGCCTTAGGCACTGGTGCTGGTGCCACAACACTGCAACCCCTCACAGACACTCTAGTTGGAACGCAGGAACGAGCACTGCTGCAAAGTATTGCATCAAAAATTGTAATTACACGCCCCTGTTAGACAGGGGCAGAAAAATTGGGCCTTAGGCACTGGTGCTGGTGCCACAACACTGCAACCCCTCACAGACACTCTAGTTGGAACGCAGGAACGAGCACTGCTGCAAAGTATTGCATCAAAAATTGTAATTACACGCCCCTGTTAGACAGGGGCAGAAAAATTGGGCCTTAGGCACTGGTGCTGGTGCCACAACACTGCAACCCCTCACAGACACTCTAGTTGGAACGCAGGAACGAGCACTGCTGCAAAGTATTGCATCAAAAATTGTAATTACACGCCCCTGTTAGACAGGGGCAGAAAAATTGGGCCTTAGGCACTGGTGCTGGTGCCACAACACTGCAACCCCTCACAGACACTCTAGTTGGAACGCAGGAACGAGCACTGCTGCAAAGTATTGCATCAAAAATTGTAATTACACGCCCCTGTTAGACAGGGGCAGAAAAATTGGGCCTTAGGCACTGGTGCTGGTGCCACAACACTGCAACCCCTCACAGACACTCTAGTTGGAATGCAGGAACGAGCCGTGCTGCAAAGTATTACATCAAAAATTGTAATTACACGCCCCTGTTATACAGGGGCTGAAAAATTGTGCCTTAGGCACTGGTGGTGGCGCCCAGAACCAAAAATGTTCTTACAAGCTATCAGCGTGATGATTGAGGAGGAAGAGGATAATTACTCAGGGATAATCACTCAGCATCAGCATAGGCAGTCTTTGAAGGGATCTGAAAAAAATTATTCAGTTACATCAGCATCAGGTGCTTGGTAGCTGGTGGTGATCCAAGACTGATTCATTTTTATGAAGGTCAGCCGATCGACCGAGTCAGTGGACAGACGCACCCTGTGATCGGTTACCACGCCTCCAGCAGCACTGAATGTACGTTCCGAAAGAACGCTGGATGCAGGACAGGCCAGTAGCTCAATTGCATACTGTGCAAGCTCTGGCCAGTGATCCATCCTCAAGACCCAGTAACCCAGAGGATTTTCGGTGGGAAAGGTGTCCAAGTCTGATCTTGCCCCTAGGTATTCCTGCACCATGTAAAACAGACGCTGGCGATGGTTGCTGGAACCGATCATACCTTGGGGCTGCGGACCAAAAAATTGTCTGAACGCATCGGTCAGACGGCCACCTTCTCCACCGCTCCTTCTTTGACTGACCGAAGCCTCAGCAACACGTTGTCCAGAAACAGGAGTTTGTAACCTCCCAGTCTCTGGGAACGCGTTGCACAGACCTTTCTGCAAGGCCTCCCGAAGATGTTTCATCCTCTGCTCCCTCTGCGATGGCAAGATAAGGTCCGCAACCTTACCCTTGTAACGTGGATCAAGGAGGGTTGCCAGCCAGTATTGGTCCTTCTCCTTGATACCACGAATACGAGGATCCTTACGCAGGCTTTGCAGGATCAGGGAGGCCATGCAGCGTAGGTTTGCTGAGGCATTCGGTCCGGAGTCCTCTGGGTCACTAAGGACAACAACGTCCGCAGCCACCTCCTCCCAGCCACGTACAAGTCCATGTGTTCCTTGGGACTGATCCCTTAAAGACTGCTGATGCTGAGTGCCAGGCTCCACCTCCATACTGACACAATCTTCCTCCTCCTCCTCCTCCTCCTCCTCGTCCTCTTCCTGTGTGATCGGCGGGCACGCAGGAACACTGTCTGGATAAAGGGGGCCTTGAGAGCTAAGGAAGTCCTCCTCTTCCTGCCTCTGTTCTGCCTCAAGTGCCCTGTCCATTATTCCACGCAGCGTGTGCTCCAACAGGTGGACAAGGGGGACAGTGTCACTGATGCATGCACTGTCAGTGCTCACCATCCTCGTGGCCTCCTCGAATGGTGACAGGACAGTGCATGCATCCCTGATCATGGCCCACTGGCGTGGGGAAAAAAAACCAAGGTCCCCTGACCCTGTCCTGGTGCCATAGTCGCACAGGTACTCATTGATGGCCCTCTGCTGCGTGTGCAGCCGCTGCAGCATGGCCAACGTCGAGTTCCACCTGGTGGGCATGTCACAGATTAGGCGGTTCTTGGGCAGGTTAAACTCCTTTTGGAGGTCCGTCAGCCGAGCACTGGCATTATATGACCGGCGGAAATGCACACAGACTTTCCTGGCCTGCCTCAGGACATCCTGTAAGCCCGGGTACCTGCCCAAGAACCGCTGCACCACCAAGTTAAGGACGTGAGCCAAACAGGGCACATGGGTCAGTTGTCCCTGTCGGAGGGCAGAGAGGAGGTTGGTGCCATTGTCGCAAACCACCATTCCTGCCTTAAGTTGGCATGGCGTCAACCACCTCTGAACCTGCCCCTGCAGAGCTGACAGAACCTCTGCCCCAGTGTGGCTCCTGTCCCCCAAGCACACCAGCTCAAGCACCGCATGGCATCTTTTGGCCTGCGTACTTGCGTAGCCCCTTGAACGCCTACGGAGCACCGCTGGTTCCGAGGAAGAGGCCATGGAGGAAGAAGAAGAGGAGGGGGTGGAGGAGAGAGGTGTGTCACAATCAGCATTTTGGAGGCGTGGTGGCGGAACAACCTCCAACACTACTGCACCTTGTCCTGCATCCTTCCCAGCTGCCAGCAGAGTCACCCAATGCGCCGTGAAACTTAAGTAACGTCCCTGTCCATGCCTGCTGGACCATGAGTCAGCGGTAATATGCACCTTACCGCTGACCGCCCTGTCCAGCGAGGCATGGACATCGCCTTCCGTGAGAAAAAGTGGCGTTTGGGTACCTGCCACTGAGGAACCGCACATTCCACAAACTCACGGAAGGGGGCAGAGTCTACCAACTGAAAAGGCAGCAGTTGAAGTGCTAGCAATTTTGCCAAGCTAGCATTCAACCGCTGGGCATGTGGATGGCTGGGAGCAAACTTCTTTCGGCGGTGCAGCAGCTGGGGCAGGGAAATTTGCCTGGTACAATCTGACGTCGGTGTACCAAAAGCAGATTGCCCACAAGTACTTGGCTGTGACACACCTAATTCTACACCTTCATTCCTCTCACTGCAGGTCTCAGAGAGGACTGAAGGTCTAGTGGGGTTGGAAATCTCAGCTGATGAGGAGCAAGGAGAGATCCTCTTTGTTCTTTGGTGTGGGTCTTTCAGATACGCTTGCCAACGAACTGCATGGCAGGTCAACATATGTCTGGTCAAGCATGTGGTACCCAAGCGGGAGATGTTTTGGCCACGCGAGATACGCTTGAGACATATGTTGCAAATAGCAGCGGTGCGATCTGATGCACTCGTCTCAAAAAAGGCCCACACCAAAGAACTTTTTGAATAACGCGCAGAGACTGCAGCGCCCTGCACATGTGGAGCTTTGGGGTGTGATGCAGTCAATGTGCTGCCCTTAGGCTGGCCCCTGGAGGGCATCCTGCCTCGTTGGTGATGTGCCGCCTCCTCCTCCTCCTCCTCCTCCTCTCTCCTATCAGGCACCCACGTTGAGTCAGTGACCTCATCATCCCCTCCCTCCTCATCACTGGAGCAAACCTGGCAGTATGCTGCAGCAGGGGGAGCATGACTGCCAGATTGCTGTCCTTCTTGGGCACCCCCTCTGTCCGTGCTCATGTTACTGCCTTCATCGAGCTCAGTATCATCATCAGAGCCTTCCAAACGCTGGGCATCCTCCTGGAGCATGTACCCAACACTGTGGTCAAACAGTTCGAGGGAATCCTCATGAGGACATGGTGGAGCTAGGGAAGGAGTCACTGATGACATTGAGCTGAGGGAAGAGGCCGCTGCTTTGCCAGACAAAGCACCCTGGGCATGGGTGAGAGAGGATGAGGAGGATGAGGACGGCTTGGTCATCCACTCGACCAAGTCTTCCGCATGTTGCGGCTCAACACGGCCAGCTGCCGAAAAAAAGGCCAAGCATGTCCCATGGCCACGTGCTGATGAGGATGCACCGTCTCCACGACCAGCACTAGACACAGAGCCTGCTTGCCCTCTCTTATTGGCTTGTGACTGTCTGCCTCTCCTTCTTGGCCTTCCAGACATACTAATGGCCTGTAGCTGCACTAAGCTGGGATAGAACACCTGTAATTTTCTTCAGGTAGCTTTATATACTGTAACCAGACAAGCCTGCCTGTCAGTAGGAAGATAACAGGAACGGATCTAGCTGAACACTGTGAGCAGGACACACTGTACTAAATGTAAATAGTCTAGCTGCCTGACCGTGGTACTAATAGGATCAAAAAGAACACCTGTAATTTTCTTCAGGTAGCTTTATATACTGTAACCAGACAAGCCTGCCTGTCAGTAGGAAGATAACAGGAACGGATCTAGCTGAACACTGTGAGCAGGACGTACTGCACTAAATGTATATAGCAGGAACGGATCTAGCTGAACACTGTGAGCAGGACGCACTGCACTGAATGTAAATAGCAGGAACGGATCTAGCTGAACACTGTGAGCAGGACGCACTGCACTAAATGTAAATAGCAGGAACGGATCTAGCTGAACACTGTGAGCAGGACGCACTGCACTGAATGTAAATAGCAGGAACGGATCTAGCTGAACACTGTGAGCAGGACGCACTGCACTGAATGTAAATAGCAGGAACGGATCTAGCTGAACACTGTGAGCAGGACGCACTGCACTGAATGTAAATAGCAGGAACGGATCTAGCTGAACACTGTGAGCAGGACGCACTGCACTGAATGTAAATAGCAGGAACGGATCTAGCTGAACACTGTGAGCAGGACGCACTGCACTGAATGTAAATAGCAGGAACGGATCTAGCTGAACACTGTGAGCAGGACGCACTGCACTAAATGTAAATACCAGGAACGGATCTAGCTGAACACTGTGAGCAGGACGCACTGCACTGAATGTAAATAGCAGGAACGGATCTAGCTGAACACTGTGAGCAGGACGCACTGCACTGAATGTAAATAGCAGGAACGGATCTAGCTGAACACTGTGAGCAGGACGCACTGCACTAAATGTAAATACCAGGAACGGATCTAGCTGAACACTGTGAGCAGGACGCACTGCACTGAATGTAAATAGCAGGAACGGATCTAGCTGAACACCTTGAGCAGGACGCACTGCACTGAATGTAAATAGCAGGAACGGATCTAGCTGAACACTGTGAGCAGGACGCACTGCACTAAATGTAAATACCAGGAACGGATCTAGCTGAACACTGTGAGCAGGATGCACTGCACTGAATGTAAATAGCAGGAACGGATCTAGCTGAACACTGTGAGCAGGACGCACTGCACTGAATGTAAATAGCAGGAACGGATCTAGCTGAACACTGTGAGCAGGACGCACTGCACTAAATGTAAATACCAGGAACGGATCTAGCTGAACACTGTGAGCAGGACGCACTGCACTGAATGTAAATAGCAGGAACGGATCTAGCTGAACACTGTGAGCAGGACGCACTGCACTGAATGTAAATAGCAGGAACGGATCTAGCTGAACACTGTGAGCAGGACGCACTGCACTGAATGTAAATAGCAGGAACGGATCTAGCTGAACACTGTGAGCAGGACGCACTGCACTAAATGTAAATACCAGGAACGGATCTAGCTGAACACTGTGAGCAGGACGCACTGCACTGAATGTAAATAGCAGGAACGGATCTAGCTGAACACTGTGAGCAGGACGCACTGCACTGAATGTAAATAGCAGGAACGGATCTAGCTGAACACTGTGAGCAGGACGCACTGCACTGAATGTAAATAGCAGGAACGGATCTAGCTGAACACTGTGAGCAGGACGCACTGCACTAAATGTAAATACCAGGAACGGATCTAGCTGAACACTGTGAGCAGGACGCACTGCACTGAATGTAAATAGCAGGAACGGATCTAGCTGAACACTGTGAGCAGGACGCACTGCACTGAATGTAAATAGCAGGAACGGATCTAGCTGAACACTGTGAGCAGGACGCACTGCACTGAATGTAAATAGCAGGAACGGATCTAGCTGAACACTGTGAGCAGGACACACTGCACTAAATAGTCTAGATAGAAGATAACAGGAACGGATCTAGCTAAACTGAATACAGTGTATATATATATATGCAACACCTGGGATGCATATATATACACAATACACTGTAAGTGCAGCTAACTGACTGACTGTTCTGCCTAATCTATCTAACTCAAATCAAATGACACTGTCTCTCTCTCTCTCTATCTCTCAGCACACCGGAACACACACTACACAGGGCCGCCGTGCAGGCGGCCTTATATAGTGTGGGGTGTGTACTAAATCCCCTGAGCCATAATTGGCCAAAGCCACCCTGGCTTTGGCCAATTACAGCTCTCTCTACTGACGGCGCTGTGATTGGCCAAGCATGCGGGTCATAGTGCATGCTTGGCCAATCATCAGCCAGCAATGCACTGCGATGCTGCAGTGAATTATGGGCCGTGACGCGCCACACGAATTTGGCGCGAACGGCCCATATCGTTCGCAATTCGACGGACGGTCGAACAGCCGATGTTCGAGTCGAACATGGGTTCGACTCGAACACGAAGCTCATCCCTAACGCAGAGTATACTGGGTACTGTCCTTAGACACAGTAAGGCGAAAGGGGAAACCCCAGTAGTATGGAATCTTGTGATGTTGTAGATGGGAGGTAATTGGACGCAAGTTCCTTCGTTTAGCAAGAGTGATGGGAGAGAGGTCGCTAAAAATCTGCAGTTTCACACCCTTGTACATAATTTGGGATTTATTAAGTGTGGCCAAGGTCAGTGCCTCTTTGCTTTCAAAAAAGTGAAACTTCACTATAACATCCCTGGGCCTAGCTCCAGCCAGAGGCTTTGGGCCCAAGGACCGGTGTGCCCTGTCCAGGCGCCAGTCTATGTCCACCACTGTGGGGGCCAAGTGTTAAAAAGGCCCAAAAGATAGGCACGTAGGTCAGGGTCGCCTACCGTTTCCGGAATTCCCCTGAAGCGCAGGTTCTGTCTCCTCTCTCTGTTCTCCAAGTCCTCTTGTTGTTGTAACTGAGAGACTGAGAGACACAGGTTGTGATTTTCCTCTTCAATAGCCTGTACATAGCTTATCATCTCATCAAATTTGTTTTTGAGGGTATCAGTACGTTCCCCAATTTTGGTTTATTTCCCCTCTCAGTTCGTTTGCCAATTTGCTTACCTCTGCCGAGATTTGTTGAAGCAAAAGCTGTAGTTTAGCGTCCAGGATATCAGGGGTGAGAGTCTCATGTGGGGATGATGGATTGAGAACTTGACTCTGGGTATTAACTAGTTGAGGGTTCTCTGTATCTTCTGTATCTAGAGATGGATCCATTGTGGCGAATGGGTTCATGGAGGAGTTCAAGGTTGTGGAATGTGGCCTAGTAACAAAGCATTCCATATTTAATCCTTTGCGTGGCCCAAACTGCAGTTTATAATAACGCTGCTGCTGGCCAACTTTGCCCATGAGGTGCTCGGGAAATGTAATGGTCAGGCAAGCTTACCTCCGGGGCTATACGTAGCTGATATAACATTTCAGAGGTCTCGGAGAGCAGACAGGGGCCCAGGAATCACTTAGGCAGCGATTTTCATAGCAAGGGAAAGGACTCTGTTAAACATGGTGGGGCCGTTGGTCAGTAGCCCTGTGGACCCCTATAGTATTTGTGAGGGGGTGATTATTAGGGCAGATGGTCCTCAAAGCTCTGTGGGAGGATGGCCAGCTGAGTATCAGGAGAGAAATTTTGCTTAAGAGCCTCTGGAGTACCAAGATGGCCGTCGCCCTCCAGGTGTAGGCCAAAGGCGCGGACTTTCCTAAGGAGCGGCCGCCGAACGAGTGAGATCCGCTCTGTTGAGGCCTAAAACCCCCAGCCGAGGACAGGTAATGTCACACAGGAGGGCGGGCACCTCAGGGGGTCGTCCGCGGGGGGATGCTACTCACTGTGACCCAGGAGGACAGCTGGCCGGCCACGGAGCAGGAGAGGTCGGTAATAGGAGGTTTCTCACACTTTCTTCCGGCTATCTTCCGGCTTTCTTCTGGCTATAATTTTGCAAAATGTCCTCCGGAGGTGGGTTAGCCTACAGTCGAGGTCGGGGCACTTGTTCTCTCTGCGGATTGCGGTCATAGGAGGTAAGAAACGCTGGGCGGTCTGTAGGCCCCAAGATGGTGGAGCCGCCGCGTTGTGTAGTCGACCGCCGATCCGGGCTCAGCTAGCCACATGGCACAATAGCCCCTGGGACCAAGGTAGGAGAGGTCCAGGCACCAGGGGAGGCGATCTGGGGTTTCACCAGGGCAAGGGTGAGCGGTGGATGGTGGTGGATTAGCGTTGGGTATGGAGAGCTCAGTATCTGCACGTCTTCCCAGCTTCACATCCAGGACACACCCCCCCGGCTTCCCATTCTTAGATCTGGGCCGGTAGGTAATGTGGAAGCAGAATCTTGCAAAAAAGAGGGCCCACCTGGCCTGGCGGGGTCTTAACCTTTTGGCTGTTCTCAGGTACTCAAGATTCTTGTGATCGGTAAATACAAGAATAGGGATGAGCTTTGTGTTCGAGTCGAACCCATGTTCGACTCGAACATCGTCTGTTCGCCCGTTCGCCGAATTGTGAACGATATGGGCCGTTCGCGCCAAATTCGTGTGGCGCGTCACGGCCCATAATTCACTGCGGCATCGCAGTGCATTGCTGGCTGATGATTGGCCAAGCATGCACTATGACCCGCATGCTTGGCCAATCACAGCGCCGTCTGAACAGAGAGCCATAATAGGCCAAAGCCAAGGAGGCTTTGGCCAATTATGGCTCAGGGGATTTAGTACACGCCCCACACTATATAAGGCCGCCTGCACGGCGGCCCTGTGTAGTGTGTGTTCCGGCGTTGAAAGAAATAGACAGAGAGACAGTGTCATTTGATTTGAGTTAGATAGATTAGGCAGAACAGTCAGTCAGTTAGCTGCACTTACAGTGTATTGTGTATATATATGCATCCCAGGTGTTGCATATATATATACACTGTATTCAGTTTAGCTAGATCCGTTCCTGTTATCTTCCTACTGACAGGCAGGCTTGTCTTGTTACAGTATTTACAGCTACCTGAAGAAAATTGCTGGTGTTCTTTTGATCCTATTAGTACCACAGTCAGGCAGCTAGACTATTTACAGTTAGTGCAGTGCGTCCTGCTCACAGTGTTCAGCTAGATCCGTTCCTGTTATCTTCTTACTGACAGGCAGGCTTGTCTTGTTACAGTATATACAGCTACCTGAAGAAAATTGCTGGTGTTCTTTTGATCCTATTAGTACCACAGTCAGGCAGCTAGACTATTTACAGTTAGTGCAGTGCGTCCTGCTCACAGTGTTCAGCTAGATCCGTTCCTGTTATCTTCTTACTGACAGGCAGGCTTGTCTTGTTACAGTATTTACAGCTACCTGAAGAAAATTGCTGGTGTTCTTTTGATCCTATTAGTACCACAGTCAGGCAGCTAGACTATTTACAGTTAGTGCAGTGGGTCCTGCTCACAGTGTTCAGCTAGATCCGTTCCTGTTATCTTCCTACTGACAGGCAGGCTTGTCTTGTTACAGTATATACAGCTACCTGAAGAAAATAACTGGTGTTCTTTTGATCCTATTATTACCACAGTCAGGCAGCTAGACTATTTACAGTTAGTGCAGTGCGTCCTGCTCACAGTGTTCGGCTAGATCCGTTCCTGTTATCTTCCTACTGACAGGCAGGCTTGTCTTGTTACAATATATACAGCTACCTGAAGAAAATTACTGGTGTTCTTTTGATCCTATTAGTACGACAGTCAGGCAGCTAGACTATTTACAGTTAGTGCAGTGCGTCCTGCTCACAGTGTTCAGCTAGAACCGTTCCTGTTATCTTCTTACTGACAGGCAGGCTTGTCTTGTTACAGTATATACAGCTACCTGAAGAAAATTACTGGTGTTCTTTTGATCCTATTAGTACCACAGTCAGGCAGCTAGACTATTTACAGTTAGTGCAGTGCGTCCTGCTCACAGTGTTCAGCTAGAACTGTTCCTGTTATCTTCTTACTGACAGGCAGGCTTGTCTTGTTACAGTATATACAGCTACCTGAAGAAAATTACTGGTGTTCTTTTGATCCTATTAGTACCACAGTCAGGCAGCTAGACTATTTACAGTTAGTGCAGTGCGTCCTGCTCACAGTGTTCAGCTAGATCCGTTCCTGTTATCTTCTTACTGACAGGCAGGCTTGTCTTGTTACAGTATATACAGCTACCTGAAGAAAATTACTGGTGTTCTTTTGATCCTATTAGTACCACAGTCACGCAGCTAGACTATTTACAGTTAGTGCAGTGTGTCCTGCTCACAGTGTTCAGCTAAAACTACAAGTTAGTGGGGTGTGTCCTGCTCACAGTGTTCAGCTAAACCTACAAGTTAGTGTGGTGCGTCCACCTCACAGTGTTCAGCTAAACCTACAAGTTAGTGCGGTACGTCCTGCTCACAGTGTTCAGCTAAAACTACAAGTTAGTGCTGTGCGTCCTGTTCACAGTGTTCAGCTAAACCTACAAGTTAGTGTAGTGAAACCTCTGCACAATGTTCATCTAAAGCTACAAGTTAGTGCAGTGCGTCCTGCTTACAGTGTTCAGCTAAAACTACAAGTTAGTGTGGTGCATCCACCTCACAGTGTTCAGCTAAACCTACAAGTTATTTTTTTGCAAGCTCTGCACAGTGTTCACTTAAAGCTACCTGTAGAAGGTTGGTGGTGTTTTCCTGATCCTATCACTACCGCAGGCAGCTAAAAAAGCTACAAGTTAGTTTTTTGCGAGCTCTGCACGGTGTTCAGCTAAAGCTACCTGTAGAAGGTTGGTGGTGTTCTCATACTACAGGCAGGCAGTTGATTTTGCTAGCTGCAGTATCAGTACATATATATATATATACATATATATATATATATATATATATATATATATATATATATATATATATATATATATATATATATATATATATATATATATCCCAGCTTAGTGCAGCTGCAGGCCATTAGTATGTCTGGAAGGCCAAGAAGGAGAGGCAGAAAGTCACAAGCCAATAAGAGAGGGCAAGTAGGCTCTGTGTCTATTGCTGGTCGTGGAGACAGTGCATCCTCATCAGCACGTGGCCGTGGGACACGCTTGGCCTTTTTTTCGGCAGCTGGCCGTGTTGAGCCGCAACATGCGGAAGACTTGGTCGAGTGGATGACCAAGCCGTCCTCATCCTCCTCATCCTCTCTCACACATGCCCAGGGTACTTTGTCTGGCAAAGCAGCGGCCTCTTCCCTCGGCTCAATGCCATCAGTGACTCCTTCCCTAGCCCCACCATGTCCTCCTGAGGAGTCCCTCGAACTGTTTGACCACAGTGTTGGGTACATGCTCCAGGAGGATGCCCAGCGTTTGGAAGGCTCTGATGATGATACTGAGCTCGATGAAGGCAGTAACATGAGCACGGACAGAGAGGGTGCCCAAGAAGGACAGCAACCTGGCATTCATGCTCCCCCTGCTGCAGCATACTGCCAGGTTTGCTCCAGTGATGAGAAGGGAGGGGATGATGAGGTCACTAACTCAACGTGGGTGCCTGATAGGAGAGAAGAAGAGGAGGAGGAGGAGGAGGCAGCACATCACCAATGAGGCAGGATGTCCTCCAGGGGCCAGCCTAAGGGCAGCACATTGACTGCATCACACCCCAAAGCTACACATGTGCAGGGCGCTGAAGTCTCTGCACGTTATTCAAAAAGTTCTTTGGTGTGGGCCTTTTTTGAGACGAGTGCATCAGATCACACCGCTGCTATTTGCAACATATGTCTCAAGCGTATCTCGCGTGGCCAAAACATCTCCCGCTTGGGTACCACATGCTTGACCAGACATATGTTGACCTGCCATGCAGTTCGTTGGCAAGCGTATCTAAAAGACCCACACCAAAGAACAAAGAGGACCTCTCCTTGCTCCTCATCAGCTGAGATCTCTAACCGCACTATACCTTCAGTCCTCTCTGAGACCTGCACTGAGAGGAATGAAGGTGTAGAATTAGGTGTGTCACAGCCAAGTAAATGTGGGCAATCTGCTTTTGGTACACCGACGTCAGATTGTACCAGGCAAATTTCCCTGCCCCAGCTGCTGCACCGCCGAAAGAAGTTTGCTCCCAGCCATCCACATGCGCAGCGGTTGAATGCTAGCTTGGCAAAATTGCTAGCACTTCAACTGCTGCCTTTTCAGTTGGTAGACTCTGCCCCTTCCGTGAGTTTTTGGAATGTGCGGTTCCTCAGTGGCAGGTACCCAAACGCCACTTTTTCTCACGGAAGGCGATTCCGGCTCTCTACCGGCATGTGGAAGGCAATGTCCATGCCTCGCTGGACAGGGCGGTCAGCGGTAAGGTGCATATTACCGCTGACTCATGGTCCAGCAGGCATGGGTGACTCTGCTGGCAGCTGGGAAGGATGCAGGACAAGGTGCAGTAGTGTTGGAGGTTGTTCCGCCACCACGCCTCCAAAATGCTAATGATTGTGACACACCTCTCTCCTCCTCTTCTTCTTCCTCCATGGCCTCTTCCTGTGCTTTGTCCTCAGAACCAGCGGTGCTCCATAGCCATTCAAGGGGCTACGCAAGTACGCAGGCCAAAAGATGCCATGCGGTGCTTGAGCTGGTGTGCTTGGGGGACAGGAGTCACACTGGGGCAGAGGTTCTGTCAGCTCTGCAGGGGCAGGTTCAGAGGTGGTTGACGCCACGCCAACTTAAGGCAGGAATGGTGGTTTGCGACAATGGCACCAACCTCCTCTCTGCCCTCCGACAGGGACAAATGACCCATGTGCCCTGTTTGGCTCACGTCCTTAACTTGGTGGTGCAGCGGTTCTTGGGCAGGTACCCGGGCTTACAGGATGTCCTGGGGCAGGCCAGGAAAGTCTGTGTGCATTTCCGCCTGTCATATAATGCCAGTGCTCGGCTGACAGACCTCCAAAAGGAGTTTAACCTGCCCAAGAACCGCCTAATCTGTGACATGCCCACCAGGTGGAACTCAACATTGGCCATGCTGCAGCGGCTGCACACGCAGCAGAGGGCCATTAATGAGTACCTGTGCGACTATGGCATCAGGACAGGGTCAGGGGAGCTTGTTTTTTTTCCCCACGCCAGTGGGCCATGATCAGGGATGCATGCACTGTCCTGTCACCATTTGAGGAGGCCACGAGGATGGTGAGCAGTGACAGTGCATGCATAAGTGACACTGTCCCCCTTGTCCACCTGTTGGAGCACACACTGCGTGGAATAATGGAAAGGGCACTTGAGGCAGAACAGAGGCAGGAAGAGGAGGACTTCCTTAGCTCTCAAGGCCCCCTTTATCCAGACAGTGTTCCTGCATGCCCGCTGATCACACAGGAAGAGGACGAGGAGGAGGGGGAGGAGGAAGATTGTGTCAGTATGGAGGTGGAGCCTGGCACTCAGCATCAGTAGCAGTCTTTAAGGGATCAGTCCCAAGAAACACATGGACTTGTACGTGGCTGGGAGGAGGTGGCTGCAGACCATGTCGTCCTTAGTGACCCAGAGGACTCCGGACCGAATGCCTCAGCAAACCTACGCTGCATGGCCTCCCTGATCCTGCAAAGCCTGCGTAAGGATCCTCGTATTCGTGGTATCAAGGAGAAGGACAAATACTGGCTGGCAACCCTCCTTGATGAACGTTACAAGGGTATGGTTGCGGACCTTATCTTGCCATCGCAGAGGGAGCCGAGGATGAAACATCTTCGGGAGGCCTTGCAGAAAGGTCTGTGCAACGCGTTCCCAGAGACTGGGAGGTTACAAACTCCTGTTTCTGGACAACGTGTTGCTGAGGCTTTGGTCAGTTAAAGAAGGAGCAGTGGAGAAGGTGGCCATCTGACCGATGCGTTCAGACAATTTTTTGGTCCGCAGCCCCAAGGTATGATCGGTTCCAGCAACCATCGCCAGCGTCTGTTTTACATGGTGCAGGAATACCTAGGGGCAAGATCTGACTTGGACACCTTTCCCACCCAAAATCCTCTGGGTTACTGGGTCTTGGGGATGGATCACTGGCCAGAGCTTGCACAGTATGCAATTGAGCTACTGGCCTGTCCTGCATCCAGCATTCTTTCAGAACGCACATTCAGTGCTGCTGGAGGCTTTGTAACCGATCACAGTGTGCGTCTGTCCACCGACTCGGTCGATCGACTGACCTTCATAAAAATGAATCAGTCTTGGATCACCACCAGCTACCAGGCACCTGATGCTGATGTAACCAAATAATTTTTTTTGAAATCTCAGATCCCTTCAAAGACTGCCTATACTGATGCTGAGCGACTATCCCTGAGAAATTATCCTCTTCCTCCTCAATCATCACGCTGATAGCTTGTAAGAAAATTTTTGGTTCTGGGCACCACCACCAGTGCCTAAGGCACAATTTTTCAGCCCCTGTTTAACAGGGGCGTGTAATTACAATTTTTGATGCAATACTTTGCAGCAGGGCTCGTTTCTGCGTTACAACTAGAGTATCTGTGAGGGGTTGCAGTGTTGTGGCACCAGCACCAGTGCCTAAGGCCCAATTTTTCAGCCCTTGTTTAACAGGGGCGTGTAATTACAATTTTTGATGCAATACTTTGCAGCAGGGCTCATTTCAGCATTCCAACTAGAGTATCTGTGAGGGGTTGCAGTGTTGTGGCACCAGCACCAGTGCCTAAGGCCCAATTTTTCTGCCCCTGTTTAACAGGGGCGTGTAATTACAATTCTTGATGCAATACTTTGCAGCAGGGCTCGTTCCTGCATTCCAACTAGAGTGTCTGTGAGGGGTTGCAGTGTTGTGGCACCAGCACCAATGCCTAAGGCCTAATTTTTCAGCCCCTGTTCAACAGGGGCATGTAATTACAATTCTTGATCTAATATTTCACAGCAGGGCCCATTTCTGCACCCACCAAGAGCGAGTGAGGACTTACAGTGTTGTGGCACCAGCACCACCACCACCACCACCAAAGGCCCAATTTTTCTGCCCTTGTTCAACAGGGGCATGTAATTACAATTCTTGATCTAATATTTCACAGCAGGGCCCTGTGAGGGCTTACAGTGTTGTGGCCACAACAACACCTAAGGCCCAAATTTCTGCTGAGTATATAGGGCAGGCCCCTACTTTCAAACATCTAACTTACAAACGACTCCTACTTGCAAACGGAAGGAGACAACAGGAAGTGAGATGAAATCTACCCCTAGAAAGGGAAATTCTCTCCTGTAAGAGTTAATATGGGAAAAACATTTCTCCTTTCCACAGATGCTTTCCAAACTTTGTTCCACAAAAAAACCCAAATTTTCAAAAAACATTTGTCATTGGGACAAAATGTGAGGTGAAATCTTCTAAAGAGGAGGAAAGACAGCAAAACAAATGTCACAGGGGTGATAACCCTTCCCTATGTTTTCCAAAAAGCTTAAAAAATATTTTTTGTCTGGAGCTAAACACGTTAAAAATGTACCCGTTCAAAATTACAAACAGATTCTACTTAACAACAAACCTACAGTCCCTGTCTTGTTTGCACCGCCTGTATACTGCTGTTCAGAGTATATAGGGCCTGGTGGCCCCACACCTTTCCTTATTTTAATTTGGGTGCGGGGTTCCCCTTAATATCCATACAAGACCCAAAGGGCCTGGTAATGGACTGGGGGGTACCCATGCCGTTTGTCTCACTGATTTTCATCCATATTGCCAGGACCCGACATGACATTAAACCCGCAAGCAGTTTTAAATGAGATTTTTTCCTTTAAAAATGACATTTGGTGCAGGGACTGTTCTAAACACGGGAAACACGCGCCACTTTACAGGCACACTATAGACACCCCCCAGGTACGATATTTAAAGGAAAATTTCACTTTTTTTTACTTTAAGCATCATTAAAATCACTGCTCCCGAAAAAACGGCCGTTTTTAAAAGTTTTTTTTGCATTGATACATGTCCCCTGGGGTAGGACCCGGGTCCCCAAACCCTTTTTAGGACAATACCATGCAAATTAGCCTTTAAAATGAGCACTTTTGATTTCGAACGTTCGAGTTCCATAGACGTCAATGGGGTTCTAACGTTCGTGTGAATTTTCGGTCCGTTCGCAGGTTCTGGTGTGAACCGAACCAGGGGGTGTTCGGCTCATCCCTATACAAGAATAGGGTGTGCTGCCCCCTCAAGCAGGTAACGCCACTCTTTAAGGGCTGACTTAATGGCGAGTAATTCCCGATCACCGACATCGTAATTCCTTTCAGGGGCACTTAGCTTCCTGGAGAAGAAGGCAACAGGGTGAAGCAAAGATTTTGTCCCTTGACAGTATGGCTCCTACAGCAATTTCCAAGGCGTCAACCTCAAGGACATAGGGAAGAGCGGGATCTGGGTGCTTCAGAATGGGAGCAGTGGTAAACAGGCCCTTCAGTCTCTCGAATGCTGTTTGAGCTTCAGAGGTCCATGAGAAGGTCAGGTGTTGTTTGGTTAATTGGGTGATGTGTGAAATAATACTGGAAAAGTCTTTAATTAATTTCCTGTAGAAATTGGCAAACCCCACAAATCGCAGCACAGACTTCTTATCAGTGGGGGTAGGCCAATCAAGTACTGCTGACACCTTCTGTGGATCAATGGAAATCCCATCTGCAGAAATAATGAGGCCCAAGAACTGGATGGTGCTTTTCTCGAACTCACATTTTTCGGCCTTGGCATAAAGTTGATGTTTCCTCAGTCATTTAATACCTTCTTTAGATGGGCCCTGTAACGAGCCCCTTGCTCGCTCGGTTCCACTCTCCCGACACTCCTCTGCTGCTATAGAATCAGATTGCAGATCGCAACATCTGATTGTTCGGTCATCCAATGCTCCGGGATTAGAACTACAGCTATGTGCCGTTCTAACCCAGTTGTGATAGCTCAGAACAAACACCAGGCAGGCTGTATGTAAGTTCAACCAGGAATCTCCTTTATTTCAAAATACAGGCTCTTTTTATACACTAAAAGAAGAGGTGCAGACCTCCTGCTCATATTACTCTAACAATACAGCTGTAACCTAATTAACCTAATTAACTTGAGCTAATTAACTAATCCCTTTAGACAGCCTAAATGACTCAGACATGACCTTTAGGCCAGACTGGCCATCTTGTAGTTCAGAAAATCCAATCAACATTATCACAATAGCAGAGTTAATTAAACACAAACAACAATGGGGATCTAATGACTCTTAGATCTCATACTAGAGACTTATTTACAATACACATTTTAGCAGACAACAGACAGATAGCTGGAATTGATGACATTAGCATTTAACAGTAGGAGTCCCAATGGTATGAATCAGTCACTATTCCAATATGGCAAATCCAGGGTCCCCAGAGTCTGTGTGTCCTGGGGGACCAGGACCCGAATTCACAGTAATACCACCTCAAGGGTCCCCAGGCATACAGCTCACAAAGAACACCATTCCCCCAAATGCCAGGGCCCACGATCGATCGGCAAGAGGCTAGCATACAGTCCCCTCCAAAAGTCTCTCTCCCGGCTAGGTCTGTCACATTTCTCCCCTTTCAGCAGGAGACTAACACAGGAGGAGACCCCAGACGGGTTGACTCCAAAGTTAGTCAGTAGTTCCAGTCCTCTAATGCCTGTACCCACACAGTACAACAAACAAATTGTTCCAAACAAAGCATTACTCACCCAGCCAACCTCTGCCTCTCTCAGAGAACATATTTGCCGCTGGGGAGAGGCCTGGACTGGCCCTTCTCCCTGGAGTCTTTTCTGCCGCTGGAGAGAAGACAGGGTGTCTGGGCTCACTCCGTCATGCTGTTGGGGATCTGGGCTGACTGCCCAGCATCCCTGGGGTATACAGGTGGAGACTGAAGTCCCATCCACCTTCACAGGAAATCCATCCTCTGTTAGTTGAGGGCAGAGGCCAGCAGTACTCGGCCCTGTTGCCAGCCCTTCTGCTGGAAACCCCACACCATCTGCTCCGGCTAACTGTTGGGGAGGGACGACGAACACCTCCTCTCCCTTCTCCCCCGGTGTCTGCTGCTGGGAAGTGATTGCCACCTTCTCACCCTAAGCCTCCGAAATTGCCACATGTGTGGGGCAGAGGTCTTGGACCCTCTGTCCGGTTGCCAGCGCTTCACCTGGGGAAGTTTCTTGTAACTTCACAGATACCTCTGTTGGTGCTGGGCAGAGCACAGTGAAGTTTGGCCCTAATAATAGCTCTTCTTTTGCTGGAGGCTTACCAGGTTGTTCTTCCTCAGGAGAAAAGTCTATCAAATCCCCTGTCTCTGCAACTGGTGTCTGGGGATAAAGGTTCACCATCTCCTCTCCGTGGAACCCAGAAGATGCTATCAGTGCTGCGCAGAGCACAGTAAGGTTTGGCCCTAATAACAGCTCTTCTTCTGCTGGAGGCTCACCAGGTTGTTCTTCCTCAGCAGAAAAGTCTATCAAATCCCCTGTCTCTGCAACTGGTGTCTGGGGATAAAGGTTTACCATCTCCTGTCCCAGGAACCCAGAAGATGCTATCAGTGCTGGGCAGAGGTTAGCAGAGCTCTACCCTGTTGTCAGCACTTCAGCTTTGGGGATAGCGATCTCCAGATTTTCCACTGCAGATTCTCTGGCATTCTGCTGGACAGGCACATTCCTCCATCCAAGATCATCCAATGCAGAAACAGGTTCATCAAGGTCAGTCAGCACTTGCTGCATCCGCCATAAGGCCTCCGCCTCCATAGCTGCGGGTGCAGGTTGGCAAAGCACACTGTTACTCTGCCACATTGTCAACTCTTCAGCCAGGAATTCAGAGTTGTCAACTGGTATTTACTGATAGTCCCAGGCAAAGGGAGCACCACCCTGCTGCTGAGCAGAGTCTAACAGCTGTTTGCAGGCGATCTCCAGCTCCCATTCCTGAACGGCCAGAAACTCCAAATCTTCCTGTGCCCAGTGCACTTCTGAGACATTCAGTCTCCGCTCTCTGTGCTCCATTATTTCCTCCAAACGCCACTCCCGATCACTCCCAAAGTCAGGGTCCCTGGACAGCCTCCAGTATAACAATCCCAGGCCATCGTAGTCAAAGCCTTCTGTGGGGCTGTCATCCGCTGTCCACGGGCACACTTGGGCTACATACCACTGGAGGGCTCTGTAGCTCTCGTCCAACCAAATTTCTGCCCGGATCAGCCTGCTTAACTCGACATGCCACTCCTGGTTTGGCTGTTCCCCCAAAAACAGCATTCACACTTCATACTGCGACCAGTACCTCACATGGATGGAGGGGAGAACTTTTCCCTGGTGTCGCTGCTCACGGGCTAGCGCTTCCTTCCAGAGTTCACAGCGGATAGAATCAAACCATCCTAGCAGGACCTGCTCTGATAATGGTCCTCTGTGCTGTATCTGCATCTCTCGCAACCTCCTTCTGAATTCCTCATCCATGGTGGCTGTTATCTCTCCTCTCCTGCTATCCTGCTACCTTGGATCCAGGTGATGGTTTGGATGTGTTCACGGCAAGGAAGCACGATCCCATCATTCCCTCCATGGCTCTCAAGTAAATCTTTCAGCGTGGCTCTCCTGCAGGCTGGTTTGGAGTGTCCCAGTAACTGGAGAGCAAATCCCATGGCTGCCAACCAATGTAACGAGCCCCTTGCTCGCTCGGTTCCACTCTCCCGACACTCCTCTGCTGCTATAGAATCAGATTGCAGATCGCAACATCTGATTGTTCGGTCATCCAATGCTCCGGGATTAGAACTACAGCTATGTGCCGTTCTAACCCAGTTGTGATAGCTCAGAACAAACACCAGGCAGGCTGTATGTAAGTTCAACCAGGAATCTCCTTTATTGCAAAATACAGGCTCTTTTTATACACTAAAAGAGGAGGAGCTGCTCATATTACTCTAACAATACAGCTGTAACCTAATTAACTTGAGCTAATTAACTAATCCCTTTAGACAGCCTAGATGACTCAGACTGGCCTTCTTGTAGTTCAGAAAATCCAATCAACATTATCACAATAGCAGAGTTAATTAAACACAAACAACAATGGGGATCTAATGACTCTTAGATCCCATACTAGAGACTTATTTACAATACACATTTTAGCAGACAACAGACAGATAGCTGGAATTTATGACATTAGCATTTAACAGTAGGAGTCCCAACGGTATGAATCAGTCACTATTCCAATATGGCAAATCCAGGGTCCCCAGAGTCTGTGTGTCCTGGGGGACCAGGACCAGAATCCACAGTAATACCACCTCAAGGGTCCCCAGGCATACAGCTCACAAAGAACACCGTTCCCCCAAATGCCAGGGCCCACGATCGATCGGCAAGAGGCTAGCATACAGTCCCCTCCAAAAGTCTCTCTCCCGGCTAGGTCTGTCACAGGCCCGATGGGATTCTAGAGAAGTGGAAAAGATCAGAATTTCATGCAAATAAACAATAGTAAACAGATCAAGAAAGTCCCGAAACACATCGTTTACAAAATGCTGGAAGGTGGCTGGCGCATTACAAAGTCCAAAGGGCATCACCAGGTACTCAAAGTGCCCAAAACGAGACCTGAATGCCGTCTTCCACTCAACACCTTCCCTTATTCTGATCAAGTTGTAGGCTCCACTTAGGTCTTACTTGGAAAATACACGGGCCTCTCAAAGTCTCTGGAACAACTCAGGGATAAGGGGCAAGGGATACCGGTTCTTAATGGTCACCTTATTTAAGTCCCGATAGTCAAAACACAACCGGAGACAGTGGTCCTTCTTCTCAACGAAGAATATTCCCACACCAGCAGGGGAAGAGGATGGCTGGATAAACCCCTTGTCGAGGTCTTCGTTAATATATTTCTGCAGTTCCTCTAGTTCAAGCTCTGAGAGTGGGTAAATCCTGCCAAAAGGAATTTTAGCACCAGGTAAGAGTTTGATGGGACAATCGTAAGGTCTGTGGGGCGGAAGAGTGTCAGAATTATTTTTATTAAAAATGTCCAGGAACTCATGATAAACAGAAGGCACAACTTTCATTGTTTCAGAATCCATATCAATGCAGAGGACAGAAGCTTCAGGACTGGGTATAGGAGAAAGGCAAAATTCTCTGCAGTAGTTGGAAGAAAAAGACATCTCTCCCGTGGGCCAGTTGATGAGGGGATTGTGTGCCTTTAACCAGGCCTGACCAAGGATGACGGGAAATAGAGGATAAGAAATGACGTCCAACCGTAAGAGTTCCCGATGCCCAGAAGCTGGGATGCACAGGATGGGTTCAGTCTCTGAGGTGACAGGTCCTGATTTGATGTTAGAACCATCTTCCAAGTGAAGCGTGAAGCTGTTTCTTTTGGCACACAGGGGCAGGGTTGCGAAGGAAGGGTCCACAAAACAACTACAGGTCCCAGAGTCCACAATAGCAGAAACAGAGAGAGTTCTTCCATCTAACTGAAAAGAGACTGGCAGCAGGATGTGGTTCTGGCTGGAGTTTAATGCGGCAACTGCAGGAGGAAGGAGGAGCTCTCCTACGATGTCTCCGGAAACAAGTCTGTAAGAAATGACCCTCGTCGCCACAGTAGAGACAAAGTTTATTATAGTGACCTCGGGCCTGTTCTTGTTTAGTCAGAGGAGGCCTTGGAAAACTAGCACGAGGAACCTCCTTGACATCAGAAGAATCTTTAGGCAAGGCAGAAGCAGGTGGAAGGTGCCTTTTCGAACTGCCTTTCCCGCAGGCGGCGGTCAATTTGAATACAAAGAGAAATTAAGTCATTCAGAGAGGTGGGGGTTTCCACCCTGGCAAGCTCTTCCTTGATGGAGTCAGACAGTCCCTGGCGAAATTGGAAATGTAGGGCTGAGTTATTCCATTCCGTATCCGCACTCCACAGGCGAAAGTTAGAGACCTAGTCCTCCACAGGCCTGGGGCCCTGTTGCAGGTGGCTTAATGATGTTTCAGCAGTCTGATGACGAAAAGGGTCAGCATATAAATGGGCCATGGCAGCAAAGAAGGAGTTGACTGAAGCCAGGACAGGGTCATGCTGTTCCCGAAGCTGAAAGGCCCAGGCCTGGGGTTCCTCTAGCAGCAAGGAAATGAGAAACCCCACCTTCACTTCTTCAGTGGGAAATATGCGAGGAAGCAAGGAGAAGTACAGTTTACAGGAATTATGGAAAGTCCTGAACTTCCTACGCTTTCCAGAAAAGCGTTCGGGCAATGGTACCCTGGGCTCAGGTAGATAAGGTTGGGCTGCTTGGGTGTAGGTTAAGCTGAATGCACTCAGTAGTTGGTCATGAATGCGGGCTAAGTCTATATGCAACCCTTGCACAACATGGGAGAGTGTGGTAACAGTCCGACAAAGGGTTGACAGCAGAGAGACCTCCCTTTCAGACACCATCCCTGGCTGACTGGTACTGACTGGTACTGACTGGTACTGTCACATACCTGAGGGGAGACGGAATTGACAAGGTCGGCCTCTCTTGTATCTCCAGCCCAGGTCCCGCTGAGAGTGGAACAGAAGGAGCCAAGGACCAGGTGGAACACGAGTGCCTGCAGATGAAGACCCGGAAACCTGTTGCAGGAAGTTGCAGCTAGTCGCAGGGCTGTAGTTGCAGCAGCGCTGAGCCAAGCAGGAGGCAGGAGCGAGGTCATAGGAGAAGCCGGGTTCATTAACAGACAGGCAGCATGGTAACAGGACATCAGGCAAAGGCAAGGTCAGATGAGGAGCCGGGATCAGGAGCCAGGAATCAAGTAAACATAGTCCAGGAGCAGGGTCAGAGGAGAGCCGGGATCAAAGCCAGAGATCAGACAAACGGGATCCAGAAGCAGGGTCAAACAGAAGCCAAGGTCAGCAACGGGTAGTCAGACAGGAATCACAGGTTCAGGGTAACAGGAGCACAGCTGAAAGACCAGTCAGCACAGAACAGTGGTTAGAGAACTCCTTAAATAGGCCATCTGGTGCCAATTGGCACTAGGGGCGCGCTCCTGCGCGCGCACGCCGGCCGCCGCGCACACGCACGCGCATAATCCCGCATGCGCATAATCGCGCATGGGTGTTCATAGTCTCCCGTGCGTGCGTGCCAGACAATTACCACTGGTTTCCTTACAGGTTAGTAGTACATAGCACAGAGTGCCTGTGTAGGTAGATCCCGACATGTCTGGCTAAGAAGCAGGAAATCCAAAAAAAAACATGTAAAAATGTTAAGGATAATCACTGCCTATGGGGCCCAATGGGAACAAGTGAGAAGTGTACTCCAAAAACATTGGGGAATTTTAACCAAATCATCTGCACTAGCTGATATTGTGGGTTCTCATCCCCAATTTGTTGCTAGAAGGGCCCGTGATCTGTAGGATACCCTAGTCCACTCTGAATATACTAGGGTAAGGGCCACACACTGGCTAACTGATCTGCCACCTCTCAAGGGCATGTATGCATGCAGACATTGCCAAATTTGTAGATTTGTTGAAAAGACTGCAATTTTCACTGATGCGAATTGGAATGTGGTGTTCCAAATTAAAAATGTCATCAATTGTGCAACCTCCAGAGTGATTGATATGCTGGAGTGTCCATGTAAAAAGTACTATATAAGAAAAACCAAGAGACAACTTTGAATTTGCACTGCTGATCACCTAAGAAGTATCAATAATTCAAAAAATGAGGAGAATAAGAAGAAAAGAGAGGGTGTGTACACTTTCAGATTTCCATGGGGGCAGCACGGCTGGTATCAGTATCAAAGGGATTTATACCCTGAATTTGCCATCAAGTAGAGGTGATTTTGATACCATCCTGCTGCAAAAAGAAAAAAATGTGGATCTTTAGACTCAAAACACTTGCGCCTCTGGGCTTGAACACTGAATGCAGTTTTAAGCCCTTTATTGAGTGCTAATTGGGTCTAGAATCCACTATACCTATTAGAGGCATAAAACCTGTGCTGGAGGACATAATCTGTCCCTTTTGACTGTTGACAGGGCTATCTATATCTAGTATTCAGGTTTCTGACTGTCATATTATTGCTTCTACTTTTTCAACATTTGCTCTGTAATCCCTCTGTGCCTTGATCCCCTTTAGTACTGCCAAAGATATCTGCTTGTTTTGATATTCCTCTATTAGAGCCCGTTTGGCCAGTAGCAGAATGTATGTGTGGTGTTGGATTGGGAGGTTGACATCTAGTGGCCGTTTAGGGAATTGCAGCTATCAATTAACGTTGTTCTGTGAGAAAACTGCATAAATAGACAACTGCTATTGAACACTCCCATCCTTGATAAAACATGTCGGCAATGACACCACGGCACCACGGCAGTGACGTTTTATACATCACGGATGACGCACCGCTTCATGTCAGTACAAGCGCACTACACACCATGAGGACAGTGGGAGCCATCTTTATGTGAGGCATCAGGATGGCATACCTAGACGGCTTTTTCAATGCTACAGCGCTATTAGTGGCCTCATACTGTAATGCTCTCTGGATTTCCGTGCGGCAATTGAGGATTTTGGATGACTGGATCTGTACAGTGCAAGATTCCCCTATAGACGGACTCTCACGGAGACATCTGGGACACCTGTCAGACATCAAAAACTCTTGCTTATACGGTCGGGTGAGCAGACCATTGGTCCTTTGTCTGTCTAAACTGCACAAGTACTTTCTGTCCTGACCTCCAGATAACTTTCAACCACTGTCCTATTTAAGTAATTCACCTATTGGGTTATCCCTGTTAATGTCGCCTGATCTGAAGCTGAAGATCTGAATCATTGACTGCCAGTGGCTATATGCCGCCCTTTATAGTGTATATCACCAGCAGGATACTAGTCAAACTCAGTTAACCCAGCAGTACCGGCCTCATAGGGCTATTTCCCAAGTGTGTGGTTTTTTCAACTTCACACCCCTCTGTCCTCCAGATGGGGGCTTGATGGTCAATAGTGGTGGAATATATACATTTTCTGAATGTGTTTGTCACCAGAATTAATGTGCCTATTTAACCACCATTTTTTGTACCCTATGTTTAGATTAATTTGGGTGTATACGGTGTGTGCTTGATGTATGACGTGATGCAGCTGCTTTTAAATGGACAACGTTGTCTCATTTTAATATTAGTCTAGGTGTTGATGGTGGGTACCTAGTTTTTGTATTTTTGTTATTACTATCTGTGCAATAAAAATTCCTTTGAATAAGCAGCTTGATCCGCCCGTGACTTCCTTTTCAAGGGGTTCTCTTTCCCCTGCATTTCTATTTTGCTAGATCCTGACATGTCCCCTGTGCCCAGCTGCCAGTATCCCCCTTTCATCTGCTCCTGCTGTAATAAAATGTATCTTTTTTTTGTTCAAGTACTGTTTTGCCCTTCCCTAAGCATCAGTACCTTACTTGCCCATTCTGGCAAGCTGCTTTCCCACTCCTCACATCTAGCCTGAGCGCCTGTACAGTATGTGATGTAGAAAATGGTCTGGGATGGATGTGAGGGATGGATCGCAGAAGTCAGCATAGCTATTGTGCATAGCTGCTTCTGTGTACAGCTGTGCTTGGGGAGAAGTTGTTTTGACAGCAGATTGGCACTTTACTCCCTAGTCCTAGCAAAAGTCCTAGCAAAAGACAATTTTCCCATATAGGGGTAAATCTAGTGAGGCCCTCTATCTATCTTTATAATAAACATTCAGTAACATCACAAACTACATAAACTATGTAGCTATACATGAATTAAACTTTTAATTATGGGTTAATACAGTATATTATTTTTTTAACCACTTCAGCCCCGGAAGATTTTACCCCTTTCCTGACCAGAGCACTTTTTGCCATACGGCACTGCGCTGCTTAAACTGAGAATTGCGTGGTCGTGCCACGTTGCACCTAAACAAAAGTGGCGTTCTTTTTCCCCCACAATTAGAGCTTTCTTGGTGGTATTTGGTCACCTCTGCGGTTTTTATTTTTTGCGCTATAAACAAAAAAAGAGTGACAATTTTGAAAAAAAATCAATAATTTTTACTTTTTGCTATAATAAATATTCCCCAAAAATATATAAAAAAAACTATTTTTTTCCTCAGTTAAAGCCGATACAGTATGTATTCTTCTACATATTATTGGTAAAATAAATCGCAATAAGCGTATATTGGTTGGTTTGCACAAAAGTTATAGCGTCTACAAAATAGGGGATAGTTTTATGGGATTTTTATTATAATTTTTTTTTTATTAGTAATGGCGGCGATCTGAGATTTTTATCATGACTGCGACATTATGGCGGACACATCGGACACTTTTGACACTATTTTGGGACCATTTTCATTTATACAGCAAAAATGCACTGATTACTGTGTAAATGACACTGGCAGGGAAGGGGTTAAACACTAGGGGTTAAGTGTGTCCTAGGGAGTGATTCTAACTGTGGGGGGCTACTACTCACATGACAGTGATCACTACTCCTGATGACAGGGAGCAGTGATCTCTGTCATGTCACTAGGCAGGATGGGGAAATGCCTTGTTTACATAGGAATCTCCTCATTCTTCCATTCCGTGACATGATCGCGGGCACCCGGCAGACATCGAGTCCGCGGGACCCATGGTCACAGAGCATGCGGTGGGTGCGTCCGCCCACAATGCATCTTCAAGGGGACATACCTGTATGCCCATTTGCCCAGCTGTGCCAATTTGCCGACATATTTCGTCGTGCGCTGGTCAGCAAGGGGTTAAATACAACATAAACTAGTTCAAGCTATAGCTAATTTATTGAATAACTTTAAAGGGTTTGTAAACCTTCAATTTTTTTTAAATAAAAAGCCCCAATCCCTTTTCTTCTGGGGTCCCCCACCAGCACTCCAGGCCCCTCCTCTTCATTGGGTGCCCCCATGAAAAGCCGCTTTCCCTGTTTCAATGGCTGCACACCATTGACACAGACAGTGGCACTTGGCGCTGCCCCCTGTTCCCATGTCACAGGACTTGAGTGACAGTGCCAATGGCTCATGCTGCTATCAATATGTCCAATTAGGAGAGAGACAGCATTAAGGTGAAAAACCTTAAGACCCCATTCACACAGGGACGACTTGTCAGGCGACCTAGTCGCCTGACAAGTCGCCTCCCGTTCTGTGCTATGGAACCGTTCTAAGGGGAGCGACGCAAGTCGCTCCGACTTAGAAAAAGGTTCCTGTACGACTTCGGGGGCGACTTGGGGCGACTTGCATAGAATTCTATACAGAAGTCGTTTTGCAAGGCGCCCGGGCAGTTGTGTGCAGGTCGCCTCGGTGAGGCGACCTGCAAGTCGTGTTGCCCCTGTGTGAATGGGGTCTAAGGCTTTACAAGCACTTTAAACCTACTCTATGTTCATGATACTCATAAATATAAGCATTTGTATCTCTTTCAGATAAGAATTATGTGCTAAAACATTTGACCTAAAAGGCAGCATTTTTTTTTAGTCAATCAATGTCTATTTTTATTGTATTAAAAAGCAGTGCTAAATAAAATCTCTGACATCTTTAATTCTTTTAAAAGTTCAGCATATATAATACTCTCCACTTATGTGTGAATAAAATAACTGGATACCAAAAACTATGATTAGTAATCAATGTGATTGCGTTAATCTCTAAGGCATATATAGCAAGTTTTTATTTCTGTGATATTTCTTCACTTTCAGTGTTGGTTATACTATCACTGTCAATAAATGTAAATTCTGTTTCTTAACTACCATTCAGATGCTTCAAAAGCTCTTTGAATTTGCATTTGACACAAGGGAAGATGCAACTTAAAACATTTTCTCAGCTTGGTCCATTAATTTCTGCACAATATGTACCTACTGCTGAGCATATGACAGTTCTGAACTTTGGTGTTTTCACATGATCTACCCCCTAGGGAAAAGCCAACACCACTTTGACTTACTCAGCTGGAACCTCACCTTGTGCAGTTTAATCAGTTACTGAAGCATTGAGGGAGTGATGCTTTGCAATATTAGTCAAATGACCCTTTTATTTCTATAAAGGGAGTCATATTTTACTTTGAAACAGTAGAGAGAATATTGCTATAACTAATTACATTGAGCTGTTGACCACTAATGAGTAATTAAAAACTGTCATATACATCCATGGCAATAAAAAAATGTATAATAACTTCCTTATATCTTACATATTTTGTTCAGATAAATAAATGCACCACTTTTTTATGCCTACATGGTCACATATGATAATTAATATCCAATCACATATGGTAATTTATTGCCAAGTACACCTTTAATCCATATCTAAACCAAAAAACAATTTTTTTTTGTTTGTTTTCAGTTTTTACCCACTGATCCTGTTAGTAACACACTTCATGTCCTGGGCTGACAATGCTTTCCATACCGTATCAATGGAGGAGCAGCATTGTCATCCTAGGACAGAAAGTGTGTCAGGACTATAGCTCTCCACCTCACATTTTTCTCCCTCCATAATCCTTAGAAATAGCTGAGATCAATAATTAATTAGAATGCAGCACAGGCAGACATAAAGTTATCAATTCACAGGATTTCTGGCAGGATCAAAGGGTATTTGTTTGCATTTGTTGAATGGAAATATAAAAATACTTTCAATGGCAAATTTAACAGACCAAAAGGAAGAAAATATGATACTGTAACTACAAGTTTAAGGGTTTACATATACTTTATGCTAGTATTCAGTACATTTATCTCTGTATCTGTTGAAATCTCAATGTTTCTGTAAATCTTACACAACCATATTCATCACCTGCTTACACATACTGCCCATGTTATATTATTTTGTGATGTGTGGAGATGTTTATATTATTGTTAAAAATCAAAACTAAATGGAAAATTATAAAAAAAAAAAAAATCTATCAATATTTTACTGACCTTAAGTGAACAACATATGTGGCCTGTAAGGGTGGGCTTTTGTTTTTTCTTCATATAAGTCTACGGAAATGCAGTAATAACTTGAATCAGGTTCAATGTAGGTGAACACATTCATGTCTGGTAACTGTAATGTCTCTCATTATGTTGTGAAGTGCTGCACAAACTGTTGATACTCTATACACGTATTATCTATATAATAATAATAATAATAATAATAATAATAATAATAATAATAATAATAATAATAATAGTAATAATATTAATAATATAATATTAATAGTATTAATATTATTAAGCAAGTGTTATTCTACATTACCTACCAGATAAGGCACAATTTAAACTAGAACTAAATTTGGAATACGGATGGCTGAAAAACAATGTGTTTGCTAAAAAGTATGAACAAATACATATACATAGACTTGTAGAGACAAATTTTATGTTTGTGCTGCATAAGCCACCTTGTTCAGCTTGGACTACATTACCAAAAAAATATATTTAACCACTTGCTTACTGGGCACTTAAACCCCCCTCCTGTCCAGACCAATTTTCAGCTTTCAGCGCTGATGCACTTTGAATGACAATTGCGCGGTCATGCTACACTGTACTCAAATGAATTTGTTATAATTTTTCCCACAAATAGAGCTTTCTTTTGGTGGTATTTGATCACCTCTGCGGTTTTTATTTTTGTTAAAAAAAATTTAATAAGACTGAATTTTTAATTAAAAAAAAATAAAAAAAAATGTTTTTATATTTTGCAAACAGGTCATTTTTCTCCTTCATTGATGTACTCTGATGAGGTTGCACTGATGGGCACTGATAGGTGGCAGTGATGGGCACTGATGAGTGGCAGTGATGGGCACTGATGGGTGGCAATAATGGGCACTGATTGGTTACACTGATAGGCAGCACTGCTAGGTGGCACTGATTGGCACCACTGGTGGGCATTGATAGGTGGCACTTGTGGGCATTGATAGGTGGCACTCATGAGCATTGATAGGTGGCACTGGTGGGCACTGTGGGCACTGTCAGGTGGCAATAGCAGGTGGCACTGACAGTGGGTACTGGTTGGCACAGATGAGGCATAACTGCCTCTTCCTCTTCTGGACCGATGTCCCTTGCAGATAAGCTGGTGATCGGCTTTTTTTTCTCTTCACATTGTCAGCGTGAGGAGAAAAAAAAAGATTACCAAGCTTTTGTTTACATCATGTGATCAGCTGTCATTGGCTGACAGCTGATCATGTGTAAGGGGCCGGGACTGACCCCTTACTCGGATCTGTGATCACCCGAGTCTCAGTGACTCGGTGATCACAGTGTGCGCCCTGCAGGGGAGGACGTCATATGATGGCCTCCTGGAAATTCAGGTCCGCGCTGTGGCCGCCATTCGGCTATAGTGCAGATAGCAAGAGGTTAAATAAGCTATACTTATATTTTGGAGAATACGGACACATTTCAAAGATATTATAGGTAATAGTGATAGTGAAAATGGATAAATAAAATACCGCGCCTAACTAGTAAGTGAAAACAGCTCCCAACACTACAAAACGACTGAAACCATGTGAACAATATAAGAAAAAAGTGTAGCGCTAAAGTAAATAAATAAATAAGGGGTTTTTTTGAAACAAGGGGAGGTGAAGCTCAAATTTGCAAATGGCCTGTAACCTCGGCTTGGTCAAAAACCAAATCAATGTATGCGCAAATAGTGTGATAGCAACTATGAAGTATTGACAGAGTGCAGTGCTCTATCTTTTCACAGAAGTGCAAATGTGCAAAAAAAGTGCAAATGTGCATAAAAATATGTAGAATAAGTGAATAAACAAATAAACTCAAAAGTCCATATTTTGCTGGTAATAAAATGCAATGAAACTGTCCAACATATTAGTGAGGAAGTGTTAATCCCATATAGATAAAGAAGACTCAATAATATAGTCCATATGTTGCCTGATGTAGTTGACACAAGAGGGCCCAAGGCAAATATCCTTATAATAATGCAACTCCGACTCAGAGGGGGCCCAAGACAGGTATCCTTACAACACAGAGACTCAAGGAAATGTAAGGTAGAATACTCTTACCAACTTCGGTGGACTCACAAGCCGTGGGCGGTGAGTCAAACGAGCTTGTACTGTCCTGTATTAAGTGACAGTAGGGAAGTGGATGGTACACCCGGAGACGTCCTCATTGGATGGGGAGCCTGGAACCTGTCCTGTAGGTCTATACGATCGTCGTTTTCATCGGCATACATCAGCATACATGGACCATAAAGGGAACAACGACAAAGAACCTCCACATAGTGTAAATCCGGAAAAGTTGGTTTCTTAATGGGCATTTATTAGATCAATCATGATCAACAAAACAATCCATAAAAAATCTCAGTTAAAAATTGGAATCGATTCAAATAAAAAGGTGACAAGGTAAGCGTGGTGAGGGTGGCTGGGTACAGCAAGGAGACCCTTGCTGTACCCAGTCACCCTCACCACGCTTACCTTGTCACCTTTTTATTTGAATCGATTCCAATTTTTAACTGAGATTTTTTATGGATTGTTTTGTTGATGGTCCATGTATGCTGATGTATGCCGATGAAAACGACGATCGTATAGACCTACAGGACAGGTTCCAGGCTCCCCATCCAATGAGGACGTCTCCGGGTGTACCATCCACTTCCCTACTGTCACTTAATACAGGACAGTACAAGCTCGTTTGACTCACCGCCCACGGCTTGTGAGTCCACCGAAGTTGGTAAGAGTATTCTACCTTACATTTCCTTGAGTCTCTGTGTTGTAAGGATACCTGTCTTGGGCCCCCTCTGAGTCGGAGTTGCATTATTATAAGGATATTTGCCTTGGGCCCTCTTGTGTCAACTACATCAGGCAACATATGGACTATATTATTGAGTCTTCTTTAAACCTTATGGGATTAACACTTCCTCACTAATATGTTGGACAGTTTCATTGCATTTTATTACCAGCAAAATATGGACTTTTGAGTTTATTTGTTTATTCACTTATTCTACATATTTTTATGCACATTTTCACTTTTTTTGCACATTTGCACTTCTGTGAAAAGATAGAGCACTGCACTCTGTCAATACTTCATAGTTGCTATCACACTATTTGTGCATACATTGATTTGGTTTTTGACCAAGCCGAGGTTACAGGCCATTTGCAAATTTGAGCTTCACCTCCCCTTGTTTCAAAAAAACCCCTTATTTATTTATTTACTTTAGCGCTACACTTTTTTCTTAAATAGTGATAGTGAACTTATGTAGGAAAACAGTTTTAGGATAACTTTAAGAGAGCAAATTTTCCAAGGTTGAGCACTGCTCTCAAAGACTAATGCCCCATACACACGGTCGGATTTTCCGATGGAAAATGTCTGATCGGAGCGTGTTGTCGGAAATTCCGACCGCGTGTGGGCTCCATCGGACATTTTCCATCGGATTTTCCGACACACAAAGTTTGAGAGCAGGCTATAAAATTTTCCGACGAGGCGCATGCGCGGAGCTCGCAAAATGGCCGCGATTGCCTAGAGCTCCGCTCCCTCACAGAACGACGGCGCCCATCACGCCTTCCTCAGCGCACTGACGGCCCCCAAAACAAGGGGAGACACTATACAGGGACCCGGCTACACCCCCATATGACAGGGGCACAGGTTAAACTCAGCCTCTGGCCACAATTGCTAGAAGCAGCAACGGCCGGGACATCCAAGATGGCCGCCGCAACACAGGCAAAGCCACAGATACAGGATAACAGCTTCTCCAGTCAGGCGGACTACAGGTCAGAGCAGCCCCACTACCCCCTGCACCTCACACCAGGAAGGCAAACGGGATACCCACCTATCCTCACCCCCTCACCAGCCTCCACTGAATCCCCCATAGACCGCCCCCTGAAGGACTTCTCTCTGTCCCCCAATAATTCTCACACAGGGCACACAGGTTACTCTCCTCAGGATTACCAGGCCAATGATCAGGCCCTTCAAATGGATGCCCTCTTCCTCAGATTCTCTGATCTACTGGATAAGGGATTATCACAAACGGCAGCTAAAATCACAGGAGATCTCAAGACTGATTTTATCAATCTAGGAGCCCGGATCGACACGATCGAACACAAAGTTGAAGAAACTATAGCTATCACTAACCAAAACTCCCAGCACATATGTACCGTGCAAGACCAACTCGACATAGCCATGGCACGTATTGACGAACTCGAGAATAGGTCCAGACGATACAATATCAGAATCCGTGGCTTACCTGAAACGATTCAAAATATACCTGAAGCAGTACAAGACCTAATTAAACAGCTGATCCCCTCCATCCCATCTCACTGCCTGGAGCTGGACAGGGCCCACAGAGCTCTGGGGCCCCCCAGGAATGATGGTACCCCAAGAGATGTTATTGCCAAACCCCATCACTACACAGTGAAGGAGGAAGTGATGAGACAGGCCAGAACCGCTCACACAGTCATGTGCATGGGTCACCAAGTGCAGATTTTCGCGGATCTCTCGCCCTACACGATTCAGAGGAGGAGATCATTGAAACCCCTACTTCTCGCTCTCACCCAAAGAGATATAAAATACAGGTGGGCCTTCCCGTTCGCGGTTAAATTTTCTGTTAAGGGAAAACAATTTGCTTTCTCATCCCTCCCAGAAGGAGAAAAGCTCCTCTTACACCTGAAAATCATCTCCCAGGAAGCTGCTATGGACACAACCAATGCCGGAGCCATCTCCAACAAAAGACAGACCCCCCCAGCCCCCAATCTCCTTTATGGTCCACAGGAAAAGCTAAGAAGGCCAAAGACAACAACCCATCTTGAAGCCGGTGGTGACCTTGATATTACCTAACACATCCCGGGTGTGAAGCAGGGACCAGAGGAATGATTCCCCCATCGGTGGGGGTCCCTCGTGCCTAAATCCTAGAGCACGCTGGTCACCCGGGCACCGGTTACTAACTCTTCGCTTCACTTATTTTTCAGTTTTTTGTTTATTTTTTCCACTGACCTCGTATACCGCAGTGTACGTTGTCCACAAAGCAACTACCTCTCACAAGGACGGAAGTTTTCCCCCCCCACACTGCACCTGAGAGTACTTTGGACACTCATTAAGGGGAAACCTGAATAATTTCCCCAATGGACGCTCTGCTGTGTTAGGGGGGGGACTGGGGAGTGAGGAGGGAGGGAAATGTGCTAGCAGGGCAGGTGAAGGGTCTATAGCCAGTTGGGCTGCTAGATACTAGGCTATGCTTAAGTGAGGATATTATTTACATTTGAAGTTCATGTTCTTTAGAGGGCGTCCGGTTTTGTGACGGACCACTTGCGCACCTATCTAACCCTTAGATACCCGTCGGTTTCTGAGTGTTAGGTTGTCTGAGCCTGGATGGGCCAGACATTTTTGGATTCTCTTCAGAAGGATATGTGGGGTTTCTCCTCCCCCGTGTCCTTTCTTTCTTTTCTAGGAGACCTTTACTATCCTTTTCTGTTCTTCCCTCCCTCCCTTCTGATCACAACATTGCATATAACTGCATTCTGTTTTTCAGATACCATTCACATTCTCGAGGAAGTACCTACCCGTAACCCACCGACAAGGCACATTGATCCTCACGCCTTTGCCAAAGTGTCAATGCATCTCAGGGTAAGTGGGGGCTGTTTACGTTGCATCTTTTTCCTTCTGCTCCATGGCTGATAGCACCATGACTCAACTACACATAGCATCACACAATGTTCAGGGACTCAACTCCCCGGTTAAAAGGAGAAAGGTCCTTGACTATTATAAACATCTCAAACTAGACATTATTATGCTGCAAGAAACACATTTCCCGTCCAGGTATAGCCCTAAGTTTCTTCACCCACACTTCCCACAGTTCTTTCTAGCGAACACAAACAACAAAACCAAGGGAGTCGCCATCTTAATCTCCAAAAACCATAAATTTGTGAAACTTTCTGAACATGCTGACCCAGAGGGAAGGTTCCTCTTGGTAAAGGGCACGGTGGGAGACCGTCTGTATTCACTGGTCTCCTATTATGCTCCGAATAAAGGACAAGCTAAATTTTTCGACTCACTCTTACACACACTAGCACAGAATTTAGAGGGGACGATCATTCTTGGCGGTGACTCGAACGCAGCGTTCGATCAGGGGATGGATAAGTCTAAACCCCCACGGTCTCAACTCACACGACCCACCAAAGAAAGTCTCAGAATCGCAAAGACGTTACATGCACATGGCCTATCTGACACTTGGAGGGAACTTAATCCCAACAAGCGAGACTTTACTCATTATTCTTCCCCGCACAACACTTATGCACGGATCGACCACATCCTGACCCCATCCTCCATGCTCCCATCAATACACAAAGCCCAAATTAGAGAATCGGCCCTATCAGATCACTCCATTGTCTCCATAACACTGAAAACAGGGGCACTGGGTGGATCTAGGGGACATTGGAGGCTCAATGAGTCGCTCCTATCTGACCCCATAAGAGTCACGGAACTTGAAACAGCACTGCAGGAGTACTTTACTCTCAATAAAACAGCGGACACATCCCCGGAAATGCTCTGGGCAGCGCACAAGGCTTTCATAAGGGGTAAACTCATTCAGATCTCCACACAGATAAAAAGAGAACAAAGAGCCGACATACTCCGGTTAGACGCAGAATATAATAAAATCAAGGCTTCACACAAAAAAGACCCATCCAAGACCCCCTCCTCGCTTATCGACAAAGCCAGATTAGATCTTAACCTAGCACTCACAGCCAAAGCTGAAAAGGCCATTCGCTGGAACAAACATAAATTCTACACGCAGGCAGACAAAATAGGCCCCCTACTGGCAACAAAACTTTCTCCCCCCATCAAAACTCATGCTCTACCTAAGATCAGGGTAAACGGTCAACCCCCACAACCAATCCATCCAAGATACTAGAAGCTTTCCAAGCATTTTACTCTAACTTGTATAGACGACCTAATACACCCACCGCTGACTTAATTCCCAGCTTCCTGAAGGACCTTCCTATCCCCTCCCTAAAAGACGCTCACAAACAAAGGATGGAATCACCCATAACGGAAGAGGAAGTATTGGGGGTCATCAAGGACCTCAGAAAGGGGTCCGCCCCAGGTCCTGATGGTCTCTCCATACCCTATTATAAATCCTTTGCGCATATTCTAACACCTCACCTGACATCCTTCTTTAACTCCAAGACCAGTGGAGACCCCCTAGACACTCACCTTAACACAGCCTTGATTACAGTCATACCCAAACCTGACAAGAACCTCGAGGACGTTAGCAACTACAGGCCGATCTCCCTCATAAATAACGACCTAAAAGTACTCACAAAAATAATGGCTAACAGGTTATCTTCCTTCATTAGTCAGTACATACATAAGGATCAGGTGGGATTCATACCTGGAAGACAGGGCCCTGACCAAATACGACGGGCAATAGATATTACCTCAATCTTGCAAACTAACTGGAAAGGGGGATCAACCCAAGCAGGATTCCTGTTGTCCCTGGACCTGCAGAAGGCCTTTGACACGGTCTCCTGGCCCTACATCTTCTCACTATTAGAGAGGTGGGGCTTCGGTGATCGCTTCCTTGGCCTTCTGCATGCCCTTTACTCCCGTCCGAGGGCCCAGATACGTCTACAGGGACACTATTCCAAACCTATAGAAATTATGAGAGGCACCAGGCAAGGGTGCCCGTTATCTCCTCTCATATTCGCAATAGCCATTGAAACACTGGCGATCGCGGTGCGACATAACTCGGACATCAAAGGGGTGACCTGTGGGGACCAAACGCACAAATGCGGCCTTTTCGCCGACGACATCCTCCTCTTCCTGACCTCCCCCCTAACTACATTACCCAATCTCTGCTTATTGTTGGAGAACTTTGCCAAAATCTCAGGACTTGAAGTTAACTTTTCTAAATCCCAAGCTCTCAACATCTCTTTATCGCCTCAAACAGTCTCCTCTCTCAAACAATCCTTCAAATTCAAATGGAGCGATGTATCCATTCGCTATCTAGGTATCACATTGACTGCCAAAACAGAAACTCTTTACACACTCAATTACCCCCCTCTCTTTAAACAACTGGAAGCAGACCTTGTCCAATGGTCGAAACATGAGCTATCATGGCTAGGCCGAATCAATTCCATCAAAATGACCCTCCTACCCAGAATTCTCTACTTCTTTCGCTCCCTTCCTATACCAATCAGGAAAGCCCACTTACGATCTCTACAGAGTAACATAATTAAATACATCTGGGGTAAAAAAGGATATTGCATCCCCCAGAACACTTTATTTATCCACAGACGCAAAGGAGGGCTAGGTCTCCCGAACTTGCATAAATATTACTTAGCAGCCAGACTCGCACAATTGTCCACGATTTACTCCAGATATGAAAAACCTGATTGGATCAATATAGAAAGACAGGCCATCCCCAACCACACGCTAGATCACATACTCTGGTGCCCGACCAAATCCAGGCCACCCATCCTCTCACCCACTCTATCCCACTCCTGCGCCTTATGGGATTCCCTCCGACTGGTCCCGTCTCTGGTCTCCAAGGGTCGCCCTCTAGCTCATCTCTTTCACAACCCCGATTTCCCACCTGGACTAGACATCTCAGCTTTCAAATGGTGGCTTGACAAAGGGCTATACCGGATAGGACATTTCTTCACCCCCACTGGACCAATCAATCTCAAATTTTGCATCAAACACCTTGAACTCCCGGAATCGGAACGCTTCCGTTTCTACCAAATCACCAATTTCCTACATACCATCTGGAAGGAAAAACCCCTTCCCCCCAAATTTACATCCTACGAGTTGTGGTGCGGTCAAGCCATGGAGCAGAGGGGGGGAATCTCGGTGATATATTCAGCCCTCACTTGTCCCATGGACAAAACCCCATACATGAAGGCTTGGGAGACTGACTTTCAACTTAGCAGAGATCTGGAGACTTGGCAAGCAGCTCTATTCAGATCCTTCAAAGGGATCCAAAATATCTCACTCATGGAGGCAAGCGTCAAACTGCTAACCAGATGGTACCTAACCCCAACCAGGCTAGCAACCATATACCCCACAACAAGCCCTCTGTGCTTCAGAGGATGCCAACACCTAGGCACCATGGCCCACATTTGGTGGGAATGCCCCAAAATCCGCACTTTCTGGAGAAAAGTTTTCTCCATGATCTTCAAGGTGACGGCTTGCCAGGTCCCCAGGATTCCAGAGGTAGCTCTTCTAAACACACACATCCCAGGCATAACCAAGGCATCACAAACGCTGATTCACTTTATACTGCTGGGTACAAAAATCACAATTGCCAAAGCCTGGAAACAATCAAAACCTACAATCCACACAGTCAAAAGGAAGATCTCTTGGATCATGACCCAAGAAAAACTCACCAGCATTCTGATGGACTCCTCCTTGAAATTCCAAAAAATATGGGAGCCATGGGCCCAATATATGGGTACTTCCCTCATTCCGGGTGCTCAGGTACAACATCATTCCTAAATATTCTTTAAACACGTCTAACCAATAATTATGCAAGAGGCACGCAGATGCAAGAATCATATCTCCTCACCTAACATGAGGACCCCCTTCCCCACCTCTCCCCTTCTCACCCTTTCTTCTCTTTCTTCTTTCTATCATCTCTATCGGTTAACTCAAACCAGTGGGCTAAATGTTGATATCTTCTTTAAATGCTACAGTTAGGTAGTCCCCCTCGCTCAAGGGGATACGCAACTGTCCTATTTTACCTGTCTACTCGGCCCATATGGGCAGTGTAGTAAGGGAGAATTCCCTCGCCCGGCACAGTCAGTTCCCATCAGGGGTGCCGGGGGTAGGAAAGAGATCCCTAAAGTTTTAGGGGTAGAGCCAGGATCTTGTTATGTTTGTTTTTTGATCCAGATAATCATCAGAGAGCCTCCCTACAAGTCTCCAAGGCCGAGCTGACTTCTGTAATACTTTTCTGTTTGTAACTTTGTAATATCTTACCCTAGGAGGCATTCCCTCCTGAGCAAATACATATATTATTGCATAATTTGTATGTACTAATTAAAATAAAAACATATTGAAAGTAAAAATTTTCCGACAACAAAATCCGATCGCGTCAATTCCGACTGTGTGTGGCCTCTTCCGATGCACAAAGTGCCACGCATGCTCAGAAGAAATTCTGAGATGGAACAGCTCGGTCTGGTAAACTTAGCATTCGCAATGGATACAACACTTTCGTCACGGTGCAAAAATGGTTTAATACAGCCCACTCTCTTCTTCTTTATAATGTGAGAAGAATGAAGTAGTTTTGCTGCTCATATTCACACAGACTTCTCACAAACTTATTTCTTTAATATTTATCGGGATTCCCTTAATATATTTTGATTTGTCACATCTGACAAAAATATTTTTGTGTTCTTTTTTTTTTAAAGGCAGATTTTTTTTTTATTTTAGGTTTGTATTTTTTCCAAGGCTGATCTTTGTTTTATTTTATTTTTAGTTTTACTCCATAAAATTTTTGTGAGTGTTTTGTGTGTCCACAACACCATTGATATCTTGATATCTTGTATTATTTAATCTCAATGAGATCGTTTGATGTTGGTGTCCCTTGTTAATTTCACATTGTACTTTAGAAATGTACCTGCCTCCTCACAAACAAACTGTCCTTTTTGAAGGAAAACACACATAGGAGAGTATAATTGAAACCAAAAATCCTTTATTAAGGGCTCAGAACCAAACAAAGAGGGAGGCAACGCTGGAGAAACAGCAGAATTTAGCAAAGCCTTGGACCCCCAGGGCAGACATCAATTCTTGAACATCAAAATTGGTGGCCTGAGGAGTCCATATGTAAGGGAGTGCAGTCTGGTCCAGAAGTCCCAGAAATCCGGAAAGCAGCAGATGACATCTGTGTCCCCAGGCTGTGGTACCACAAGAAGCTGCATCTTTTGCCAGACCAGACTGGACCCAGGGTCATCACTTTCTGGTCTTCCTTCCACGCTTCCTTCCTGGCTGTGGCTCTGCTGTTGGAGATGTGGCAGGAGGAGGAGTATGACCTGGAGGAGGAGGAGGACTAGTAGGACCTGGAGGAGGAGGAGTAGGACCTGGAGGAGGAGGAGGACCATGTGTGAGGTCACAAATGTGGGTAGCAGATGTTATTTGGGCCCTTAACCCCTTATTGAGAGCTTCCAAAATTAATGACTCACACATGAGTTGTTGGCCCTCCTCCATCCGCTGCATTTTACAGGCAATTATGCCAGCAAAGTCCTCCTCCACAATGTGGGGGGCTCCCAGGGCCTCTGTAGCCTTCCAAAAGAGGCCTATGGCAGCCTCCTCTAGGGTACTCTTCTTCCTGCCACTTTCTCTTTGCGGGTGTAGGGGAGGGACCTGCATATCAGGCAGCCTGCTCAGCCCAGCCACCTCCTGGCTGAGACTTCCCTGTGTATGAAAAAGGGACATGGTTTAATGTTTTGCATCATCAATCACAATCATAAATTAGTACTCCAAACTAACATCTAGTTAACATCATTGATTGGACAACCTGAAATATTTAGAGAAATGCTATACCTGGCTCAAGCTGGGCTCCTCCACATGTTGCTGCCTGGAAGGCCCAGTTTGGGCGTCAGAAGCCTCAGTGGGGTGGAAGGAAGCGTAGAAGGAAGATTGGAGAGTGATGACCTGGGTTCAGTCTGACCTGCCAGAAAATGCAGCCTGTCGTAGTACCACATCTTGGGGACATAGATGTCATCTGCTGCTCCAGATCTCTGCGAATCCTGGACTTTCTTGCGCTCCCTTAGATATGTGCTCCTCAGGCCACCAATTACGATCTTCAAATAGGTGATGTCTGCCGTGGGGATCACCTGCTTCACAATTTCCACCAATTGACCCAGCGCTGCCTTCCTCTTTGTTTGGTTCTTATAATGTGGGTGGGTTATCTCCCACAGACAACGAAGCTCCCTGAACATGTCAATGAAGATTGCCATGAAGTCGGTATCGTTTAAGATATCACTTTTCACTGCAAGACACAACACAAGACAAACCTTAATGTCAGGCAAAACTCTCCTAATCTTGTTACAATATAGGCCTCAATCTAGAAGCAGTATTATAGGCCCAAATTTGTCTCTTACCTTCGTTATTATGATCGGCGCCTCTGATGCTCCTTCCTCCGCTCACAGATCGTACGTAATACGCACGCGTGTTACGCTTTATACACACTGCGCATGTGTGTAACTCCGCCCACCCCTGACGTTCTTTCTAGTCTATTCCCCGCCCCTTTTTGTTCACCGCAGTGGGGGAAGAGCATATGGCGGAGACACAGCAGGTGCATGCTAATTATAGCAACGAGGAGGAGGGGGAGGAAAGCGCACTTGTAGTGCAAAGTGTCTTTGCCTTTAGTAAATAACACCCAACAGTGCTTTGTATAAGGTTGCACAATCACGCCATTTTCTGGACTCACCACATTTCTGTCAGGGTCAGCTAAAACAAACACAAGCAGTAAATGTCACCAAAGATTTGCTTAATTTTTTTTTTATTGGATCAAGGTTTCACAAATTGTCTGGCATATTGATGGCCCCCCTACCCGCAAAGAACTCAAGGTATCTTAACCGGACATCACGGGCACCCAGGGAGGGCAAGCCAGGACGGCCACTTTCAAGCGCCGTCAGGGTTGTTTCAGTTATAATTCCAGCCTCAGGCCCAACTGAGCCAGCATAGTTGTCCGAATGTTGCTGTAAAAAGTTATGTAGAACACAGCATGCCAGGATTATATGATTCAGTTTATACTCCGCCATATGGATGGGTGTAAGAAATAGGCGGAACCGGCTGGCCATGATTCCAAATGTGTTCTCCACCACTCTTCTGGCTCTGGCCAGCCGGTAATTAAAAACCCTCTGTTCCGGGGTGAGGGTCCTCATCGGGAATGGCCGCATAAGATGGTCCCCCAGTGCAAATGCTTCATCTGCAACGAAGACAAATGAGAGTCCTTCCACATTCTCTTCTGGAGGTGGCAAGTCCAAGCTGCCATTCTGGAGACGCCTGTAAAACTCTGTCTGGGCGATGACTCCACCATCGGACATCCGGCCATTCTTCCTCACGGCCACATACAAGAACTCGTAATTAGCCGACACCACCGCCAACATCACAATACTATTGAACCCCTTGTAATTATAATAGTACGACACTGAGTTGGGTGGTGGGATGATGTGGACGTGTTTCCCATCAATTGCCCCTCCGCAATTAGGAAAGTCCCACCGCTGGGCAAAGTGGGAGGCCACAGTCTGCCATTCCTGTGGCGTGGAAGGAAACTGTTGGGGAAAACCAAAAAAAATTATAATTTTTGCACATAAACATGGAAAGCAGATTAGACACACACATTCTTGGCCAACATCCAGATAACATTTATTAAGGGGAATTTTACAACACCAAAGTATAAGGTACACCTATCATATTCCCCCTCCCCCCCTCTCATCGACCATTTCTAACATTATGGGGGGGAATCATGGACAGGTAACCCTCTCTACTTCATTGAGAGATGAATGCCTAAATAATGGGTATTACTTGGAACAGCCCCTCCTTAGTTGCACTATTGGCAGCCCACTGGACAGGTAAGAAGTGTCATAATACAAAGATATAAATACACATTGTACACATTTGAGCACATTTGGAAATTCTACTATTACCTATCAAGATAATAATAGGATACAAAAACTTTAAACAGTACCATTTGAAAGTATACAGGCAGGCCCTTGCACTACATGCTTTGGGGAATTCATCCATAAATCTGACCACAAAAGAGGAGGGTATAGTGTGTATGGGTTTGGCAAAGTCAGCAGATAGATGATTGAGGATAGATAGAGAATTGGGATCAGCTGACTTAGCAGTTGGGGGGAAGGAGGGTTAATAAAAATGATTTGGGGACACTACAAAAAAAAGCCTCTGGCACTCTGCCTGAATTTAAAGCACAAATCACATTTCTAAACATTTTAGGGGTGTTTGGGGTAAAGCACTACTATGGAGCTGATAAAATACATTGTTAAGTGACTACATGAGGTGAATATAGGGCCAGGAGACCATGCTAGGGAGGTAAGTGAAGGCAAATATGTATCAAGGACTAAAAAAAACCTCATAAAATTCCAGCATGCATGAGGACAAAGGGGACATTCACAGCATATTCTAATCATGGTAATTAGGGAATGAGGAAAGAAATACAATATATTAGCAAACATTCAATACAATAAAATGTGATATAAAAGGATAAAAATCTTACCTTCATATACTCCTTCTGCAGGACCTGTATGATGGCAGAACAGGTCTCTGGGATAATGATACCCAGAGCCTGGGGGGAGATGCCTGTCGAGAACTTCAAGTCCTGCAGGCTTCTCCCTGTCGCCAAGTACCGCAGGGTAGCGAAGAGCCTCTGCTCCGGAGTGATGGTTTGCCTCATGCAGGTATCCTGCCTGCTGATATAGGGGGTCAGCGAAGCCAACAAACGGTGAAATATGGGGTCCGTCATGCTGAGAAAGTTCCTGAAATAGTCATGATTATTCTTACGGATCTCACGGAGCAAAGACATATGACAGAACTGGTCACGTTGAAGCAACCAATTCTTGGTCCATGAACTCCTCCCCACCCTGTTCATGGACTGGACTTGTGTCAAGGTCAGGACCCCAACACCAAGCCCCCGCACAGCATGAACTCTACGAGGAGTACGTATACGCAACATGGCTAGAAAACGAAGAACGAAGTAACAGAACGCACCGAAGAACAGCAAGGCCTGTGAAGAGCGACCTGAAAAATAGCAACGAACGAACAAGAACACAATGACTAATCCAAGTCATGCGTAGCTTGCTTGCACACACTGAAGAGCAGATACAAACCCACAAGCACAAACTGAACTGAAAAAGGGTGCCGCGCTTGGTTCTGAAATGGCCTTTTCTAGTCTCGTCGTACGTGGTTGACGTCACCGCGTTCTTGGCGATCGGAAATTCCGACAACTTTGTGCGGCCGTGTGTACGCAAAACAAGTTTGAGCCAACATCCGTCGGAAAAGATCCTAGGATTTTGTTGTCGGAATCTCCGATCAATGTTCCGACCGTGTGTACGGGGCATTAGACTGGGAGGAAATATTGGCATCGATGAACACAAAACAGAAATGGGAATTCTTCAAAATGATGCAAACTCACTGCAAAATATATTCCCATGGGCATCAAGTTTAAAAGGCTAAAAAAAAAACGGGCTCACGGCCAAAGTTTCAAAAGCTATAAATAATAAGAAAAGAGCAAGGAATATAACAGAACATGCAAAAACTAAATTGCGGCTGCAGAAATTCAAAACAAACTAAAAATTTTCAAAAGATAGTAAGACAAACCCTAAAAAAATTATTCAAGAGTCACTGTATAAAACTACATATACCTTGGTTCCACACTGTCCTAGCCTGGCTTCATTCCTTGGAGATCCCAGTTTCCCAGCAGCTTTCAAAACTCCCACCAACTTTTCCCACTGGACACAGAAGGGCTTTACCTCCCTCGAGGCCTTAACACAAGAACCCCCCTTTAGCTCATTCACCTTCCTACAGGAGAGACATGAACTTCCAAGGGCGGAATTTTTTAAATATCTGCAGATTAGACATTTCTATGCCTCCCATCTCCAGAAAGAGAGGTCTCCTTTTAAACACCTATGCAGGTTCTCTTCCAGAGATAGGGGCACTATCAATATCTAAACGAACGGGATCTTCCCTCCAAATCACAAGTGATGATTAGTTGGGAAACTGAAGCTAGTCTAGAGATAGCCCCAGAAAGTTGGACAGATATGGTTTCAAACATGAGAAAATTAACTAAATCAATGGCAGTTAGAGAAACGGTATTGAAACTTCACACAGGATGGTACTATACCCCCTCCAGACTGAATAAATTTAGTCCCTTGATCCCGGGGAACTGCTTCAGAGGTTGCCCAGATAGGGGTACGCACTTCCACATTTTTTGGAGCTGCAATGTACTTCAACCTCTATGGTTGAAAGTATCCAACAAGGTAACCCAGATCACTGGAATATGTTATAATCTAACATTTCAGATGGGCTTGCTTTTTGCGGACCTCCCTGAGGCACCCCCCAGCCCAAAAACCAGCCCACACACTCTTCAGTGCAGTACACTGGGCCATAGCCCTGCACTGGAGATAGGGTTACCACATCATCCCTTTAATCCAGGACACATATTAATTACACAGGTTCTGAGGCTGATTTAATGCAGCTAAGGCACCAAGTGAGTTTAATTACCATCTTAATCAGCCACAGAACCTGTGCAATTAATGTGTGTCCTGGATTAAAGGGATGATGTGGCAACCCTAACTGGAGATCACTGGCAGTTCCCTGGGACCAAGTATTATGTTGCATGGAGGCGATCTGTCTTATGGAAAGAATTCACCACACCCTGATGGACACTATGCAGGTGTTCAACAGGAAATTGGCCCCCTGGTCATCATATGATATATAAGATGCTTGGAAAAAGAATGCACATATGTAAGGTGCCTTGCTGCTAACAGGTCAGAGAGCCCCCTCCCCTTTTTTTTCTTTTTTCTGATTTGTGTTTTTTTCCTTTGTTACAGTTTTTGCATACTGTGCCCTTAGGATTTTTGAGCTTACTTATATACAATATATATAATGTTAGATACCGGTTAGGTTCTGCCAGCTGTGATCACTTACCTTTGAGTTGAATTTTTCACCTGTTGATCCTGTAATTGAATGCAAGTGCTATGTTCATGAAGAAAATTTATATGCAGTATGTATGTTTTTCTTTTCAACAAAATAAAAATCGTTGATAAACAAAAAAATAAATAAAAATAAAGTATAATAGTATTAAAAAGGTCAGGTTTCTGCATGTGGGCCCTTTACAAAATGATCTGGAATATGTGACTGGGGACAAAGGCAAGGCAAATGTATTAAATACTTTCTTCAACTCTGTGTATACAAAGGAGCATGAGGGATGATATTGACATAGCCCCAAAGGAACTGTTATGGCTCAAAATTGATATGGTCCAGAAATATTTAGACAGAATAAAGGTACCTGGACCAGATGACATACAGCCAGGGGTCATAAAAGAATTGAGCTTTGTCATTTCAAAGCCATTGTTTCAAATTTTTAGAGACTCTTTAATGACTGGCATAGCATCACTGGATTGGCGTAAGGCCACTGTGGTGTCTGTATTAAAAAAGGGGTCAAAGTCTTTACCAAGTAACTAAAGACCCGTTAGTTTGTAGCTGGGAAGATACTGGCAAGTTTAATAAAGATCACATAGATGAGTTTTTGCTAGAAAAAAAAACATTTTAGGAAACAGACAGCATTGATTCATGAAAGACAGAAGTCAAACAATCAGATTTTTTTTTTTATGAGTAGGAAAGCAAAACCTAAGACAAAGAAGTGGCTGTGAATATACTATACTTGGATTTTGCAATTGTTTGACACAGTTCCCCACACACGAGTAATGTAGAAGGTAAAGTCTACAGGCTTGCAAAAAAATCAGTTTGTAAATGGATATAAAACTGGCTAAAAGGCAGAATTCAGAGAGTATTGGTTAATAATTCATACTGTTAATAGTCTAAGGTTATTAGTGGTGTACCCAGAGGTTGGGACCCTTACTTTTTAACATATTTATTAACGATATTGTGTCTATGATTAAAAGTACGATTTCAGTTTTTGCAGATGACACCAAGCTATGCAGTGGAATAACATCCTTACAGGATGTCTCCAACTTACAAGCTGACCTCAATGCACTGTTTATTGGGCGACAATAGCAAATAAAGTTTAATGCTGATGAATGTAAGGTAATGCACTTGGTGGCAAAAAATATGCATGCATCATACTAGGAAGTGTACAAACTGGGCGAATCAATGGTGGAGAAAGATCTGGGTGTTGTGGTCATAAGCTTAATAATAGCATGCAATGCCAAGCTGTGCTTTCCAAAGCAAGCAAAATCCTTTCTTATGGTATGGACTCCAGAGAGAGAGATATAATTTTGCTCCTGTACAAATCATTAGTAAGACCTCATCTGGAACATGTAGTTCAGTTTTGGGCACTAGTTCACAAAAAGGATATTGGGAAACTGGAGAAAGTGCAGAAAAGAACAACCAAACTAATGGGAGGCATGGAGGAGCTCAGTTATGATTAAGTGAGCTAAGTTTATTCTGTCTTGAGAATAGGAGATTAAGGGGGGGGGGGGGTATGATCAAAGTGTATACATACATAAGTGGTCCATATAGTGAACTCGGTGTAGGGTTATTCACGTTAAGGTCATCAAAGAGGAAAAGGGGGCACTTTTACATGTGGAAGAAAAGAGATTTAATCGCTAAATACTGAAAGGTTTCTTCACAGCAAGAGCTGGTTCTGGCCAGCTCAGTATATTGTTTTAAGAAAGGCCTGGATTCCTTCCTAAATACACATAATATACTGTAACCGGATACTAATATTTATAAGTAAAGTTGACCCTGGGAATATCCAATTGCCTCTTGGGGGATCAAGAAGGACTTTTTTCAAACCCTAGGCAAACAGCTAAACGTAAAGATTAAATACAGTACATATATGGATGCTGTTTTTGTATAAAAAAGATGCAAAAATACTCTTGCGCACAGGTGTATTAGCTAAAAGATCCCAAGGGTTCAGGAAGGACTGTGGATTTCGACCTTGCTGCTCTTAAGGATGGGATTGTCCTAATATTAAATGAAAAGAAAGAAAAAAAGAGTGCACCAGCCTAGTGCATTATCCTTGACAGATTTATTGATTAAAAACAAGATAAAATCTACTCACAAAGGTTGAAGAAAAAAAAAATTGCATTGTATATGGCACAGAGGCGATTAGTCCAGTGGTAGCAGTTTTCCAGGTCCCAGGAAGGAGGCGTACGGACTACTGCTGGCTAACGCGTTTCGAAGGTTACCCTTCTTCATCAGAGCCTTAGTAGTGTTAGTCTCCTGCTGGTTTTTATACATGTGTCCATCCAAACAAGACTGGTCAGGTTGGTTCTGAGGCTCCTCCCTTAATTGGTGGGTGGTCCTCTGAGAAGGGTGGGTCTTGGCTTTGTTGTTATTATTATTATAAGACCGTAGTGTATTTATTTTTAATATTATTAATATATTTTTTAAAAACTTTTACGTTTAGTATGATTTTAGTCTAATTTATAGTTTTAGTCTTAATTGTAGTTTCTAGTTACTAGTTCTAGCTCTGGTATTTTAATTTTGATTTTTAATTTTTAATTTTTCTTTTTTAATTTATAATTCATATTTAGATCAGCGGCCATGCATATATTCAGGAGTGCAAACATCCAACAACAAATAGACTGAAATAGTCCTGCCAATACTATTATGTAAGTGAGCCAAGGCATATCAAATGTTCCTTGGAGCTCCTCTCCCCTCTCATCTATGGATTACAGACATCAGAAGACACTGATCAGAGGTCAAAAATCTAAGATCAGAGATAGAGTAGCGTACCTTATGATGTACATGTCTGATGGCAGCTCTTTTGCTCGGGCAATGTGTCTCTGTGGGGACTGTGGCTGTACCAGCTTCCATTGCTGACAGATCCTGGCCGGTGACACGTTCCTGTGTTTTGTAGAGCCTGGTGGAACGCATGCCGCTCCTCCGCTTCCAGGTTGCGGTCCACAGGGCAGAAGTGCAGTTGTGACATCATTTCCCATGCGCCCTTTGGTGCACGAGATTGACATACTATGATAAACAATAGCCTCCATCTTGCCGTAGGCAAAGATAGAGGCCAAAGCCAGACAGAAACGTCTGAACTATGGATTAGAGGGGGATAATAGATTGAAGTGGAGCTTCTGAAAAAAAAATATATATACAGTATATATATATGTGATAAACTAGATCTGATAGTGCCACTAGAAGGGAGGGGGGAGGGGGGAAGGGAAGAACCAGGGAAGGAGGGGATAAACTCAATTATCGGATGCTAGACATAATAGTTATCTAAATGTAAACTAAATGGAGAAACAGGGGCTGTTAGAGAAATGGTTCTAAAGCTGTAACCAGAAGGTGACAGTATCCTGAACACATGTATTAGAAAACCAGCAAGAGATGCACTAAAATTAATAATAAAAAGTAGTAATATAAAATATATAATATATAATTATAAAATATATAAATACACATACATCCACATATGCGCATACGTGTAATTAGGTGATTAGAAATCAAATTCAATATTAAAAGGCAATATTAAAAATAAATCCGTATAGAAGTACACAAAAGCATGTGTACTTTGCCAATGTAATATAAAAAGGGTTTGTTATAACCACATATAAATAATACATATAATGGTTTTGTACATTATTTCGGGTATACCCAGGGGTTATTTAGTAGACACCAACGAAAGGGATAACAGAATCATTATGCCAAATTGATTTGTAAGACAATGGTGATAATGATGATGATGATAACAATCGTTTAGGTTATAGTCAGAACACCAATTCTAATAAATTTTAAAAATAAAAATGATAATAAAAATAAAAATAAAAATAAAAAGGGGTTTATAAAAAGCATTAAGATGTATTGAATATAATATTTGATAACGATATAGATTAGATTACATTAGATTAATGAGATTACAAAAAATTAGTTAGTTAAATTGGATGAAATAGTATAGTATAATAGTATATATTATTTAAATAGAATATTAGATAGAGCCACTGCCTACAGATATATATATATATATATATATATATATATATATATATATATATATATATATATATATATATATATATATATATATATATATATATATATATATATATATATATATATATATATATATATATATATACACACATATAATTACACCCATATATGCTGTGGTCTAGTCTTATGGTATATGTATATTGGACATATCCTGTGAGAGGGGTATTGCATTGATGTAATCTATGAACTAAAATACAACAATTAGTCCAAGATCTAATAGGATATGAATTAATAAGAAATGGAAATGAAATGATAGTACCTTAAAAACTCTATGCATAGAGTGATATATGGGGCCTAGTGATAGATGAATGTCACAGCAGTAATAGATTTGATAAATTGAATGGATATAAAGTTGGATGGATATATAATTAGCCCTCCACAATGGCTTAGTGCTAGCGTTATACTATTTTGTGTATTTCTGGGTCTTCATTTAGGCCTCCCGGGGCGAGACTGCCGAGGGTGAAGATCCAGAAGGCTTCTCTGTTGCATAGCCGCTGGTGTCTTCTTCCTGTATCCAGCTCGCCTCCAATAGACTCAATACCGAATACTTTCATGCCTGCGGGGTCCCCTTGGTGGGCCTCTACAAAGTGTCGAGGGACTGGATATTTGTCTCTTAGATTCCAACTTTAAATCCATTCAATTTATCAAATCTATTACTGCTGTGACATTCATCTATCACTAGGCCCCATATATCACTCTATGCATAGAGTTTTTAAGGTACTATCATTTCATTTCCATTTTTTATTAAGTCATATCCTATTAGATCTTGGACTAATTGTTGTATTTTAGTTCATAGATTACATCAATGCAATACCCCTCTCACAGGATATGTCCAATATACATTTACCATAAGACTAGACCACAGCATATATGGGTCTTTTACGTGGTTGTGTGTATATGTGTGCTTATGTATGTGTGTATACACGTGTAATTATATGTGTATATATATATATATATATATATATCTGTAGGCAGTGGCTCTATCTAATATTCTATTTAAATAATATATTATATCCATATCTATTTCATCCAATTTAATTAACTATTTTTTTGTAATCTAATCTATATCGTTATCAAATATTATATTCAATACACCTTAATGCTTTTCATAAACCCCTTTTTATTTTTATTATCATTTTTATTTTTAAAAATATATTAGAATTGGTGTTCTGACTATAACCTAAACGATTGTTATCATCATCATCATTATCACCATTGTCTTACAAATCAATTTGACATAATGATTCTGTTATCCCTTTCGTTGGTGTCTACTAAATAACCCCTGGGTATACCCGAAATAATGTACAAAACCATTATATGTATTATTTATATGTGGTTATAACAAACCCTTTTTATATTACATTGGCAAAGTACACATACTTTTGTGTACTTCTATACGGATTTATTTTTAATATTGCCTTTTAATATTGAATTTGATTTCTAATCACCTAATTACATGTATGCGCATATGTAGATGTATGTGTATTTATATATTTTATAATTATATATTATATATATATATATATATATATTTTATATTACTACTTTTTATTATTAATTTTAGTGCATCTCTTGCTGGTTTTCTAATACATGTGTTCAGGATACTGTCACCTTCTGGTTACAGCTTTAGAACCATTTCTCTAACAGCCCCTGTTTCTCCATTTAGTTTACATTTAGATAACTATTATGTCTAGCATCCGATAATTGAGTTTATCCCCTCCTTCCCTGGTTCTTCCCTTCCCCCCTCCCCCCTCCCTTCTAGTGGCACTATCAGATCTAGTTTATCACACATATATATATATATATATATACACTACCGTTCAAAAGTTTGGGGTCACATTGAAATGTCCTTATTTTTGAAGGAAAAGCACTGTACTTTTAAATGAAGCTAACTTTAAACTAGTCCTAACTTTAAACAAATATACTCTATACATTGCTAATGTGGTAAATGACTATTCTAACTGCAAATGTCTAGTTTTTGGTGCAATATCTAGATAGGTGTATAGAGGCCCATTTCCAGCAACTATCACTCCAGTGTTCTAATGGTACAATGTGTTTGCTCATTGGCTCAGAAGGCTAATTGATGATTAGCAAACCCTTGTGCAATCATGTTCACACATCTAAAAACAGTCTAGCTCCTTCCAGAAGCTACAAAACTGACCTTCCTGTGAGCAGATTGAGTTTCTGGAGCATCACATTTGTGGGGTCAATTAAACGCTCAAAATGGCCAGAAAAAGAGAACTTTCATCTGAAACTCGACAGTCTATTCTTGTTCTTAGAAATGAAGGCTATTCCATGCGAGAAATTGCAAAGAAATTCAAGATTTCCTACAACGGTGTGTACTACTCCCTTCAGAGGACAGCACAAACAGGCTCTAACCAGAGTAGAAAAAGAAGTGGGAGGCCGCGTTGCACAACTAAGCAAGAAGATAAGCACATTAGAGTCTCTAGTTTGAGAAACAGACGCCTCACAGGTCCCCAACTGGCATCTTCATTAAATAGTACCCGCAAAACACCAGTGTCAACATCTACAGTGAAGAGGCGGCTGCGGGATTTTGGGCTTCAGGGCAGAGTGGCAAAGAAAAAGCCATATCTGAGACTGGCCAATAAAAGAAAAAGATTAAGATGGGCAAAAGAACACAGACATTGGACAGAGGAAGACTGGAAAAAAGTGTTGTGGACGGATGAATCCAAGTTTGAGGTGTTTGGATCACAAAGAAGAACGTTAGTGAGACGCAGAACAAATGAAAAGATGCTGGAAGAATGCCTGACGCCATCTGTTAAGCATGGTGGAGGTAATGTGATGGTCTGGGGTTGCTTTGGTGCTGGTAAGGTGGGAGCTTTGTACAGGGTAAAAGGGATTCTGAATAAGGAAGGCTATCACTCCATTTTGCAACGCCATGCCATACCCAGTGGACAGCGCTTGATTGGAGCCAATTTCATCCTACAACAGGACAATGACCCTAAACACACCTCCAAATTGTGCAAGAACTATTTACAGCAGAAGCAGGCAGCTGGTATTCTATCGGTAATGGAGTGGCCAGCACAGTCACCAGATCTGAACCCCATTGAGCTGTTGTGGGAGCAGCTTGACCGTATGGTACGCCAGAAGTGCCCATCCAACCAATCCAACTTGTGGGAGCTGCTTCTAGAAGCGTGGGGTGCAATTTCTCCAGCTTACCTTAATAAATTAACAGCTAGAATGCCAAAGGTGTGCAATGCTGTAATTGCTGCAAAAGGAGGATTCTTTGATGAAAGCAAAGTTTGATGTAAAAACAATGTTATTTCAAATACAAATCATTATTTCTAACCTTGTCAATGTCTTGACTCTATTTTCTATTCATTTCACAACGTATGGTGGTGAATAAGTGTGACTTTTCATGGAAAACACAAAATTGTTTGGGTGACCCCAAACTTTTGAACGGTAGTATATATATATATATATATATATATATATATATATATATATATATATATATTTTTTTTTTTTTTTTTTTTTCAGAAGCTCCACTTCAATCTATTATCCCCCTCTAATCCATAGTTCAGACGTTTCTGTCTGGCTTTGGCCTCTATCTTTGCCTACGGCAAGATGGAGGCTATTGTTTATCATAGTATGTCAATCTCGTGCGCCAAAGGGCGCACGGGAAATGACGTCACGACCGCACTTCCACCCTGTGGTCCGCAACCCAGAAGCGGAGGAGCTGCGTGCATTCCACCAGGCTCTACAGAACACAGGAACGTGTCACCGGCCAGGATCTGTCAGCAATGGAAGCCGGTACAGCCACAGTCCCCACAGAGACACATTGCCCGAGCAAAAGAGCTGCCATCAGACATGTACATCATAAGGTACGCTACTCTATCTCTGATCTTAGATTTTTGACCTCTGATCAGTGTCTTCTGATGTCTGTAATCCATAGATGAGAGGGGAGAGGAGCTCCAAGGAACATTTGATATGCCTTGGCTCACTTACATAATAGTATTGGCAGGACTATTTCAGTCTATTTGTTGTTGGATGTTTGCACCCCTGAATATATGCATGGCCGCTGATCTAAATATGAATTATAAATTAAAAATTAAAAATTAAAAATCAAAATTAAAATACCAGAGCTAGAACTAGTAACTAGAAACTACAATTAAGACTAAAACTATAAATTAGACTAAAATCATACTAAACGTAAAAAGTTTTTAAAAAATATATTAATAATATTAAAAATAAATACACTACGGTCTTATAATAATAATAACAACAAAGCCAAGACCCACCCTTCTCAGAGGACCACCCACCAATTAAGGGAGGAGCCTCAGAACCAACCTGACCAGTCTTGTTTGGATGGACACATGTATAAAAACCAGCAGGAGACTAACACTACTAAGGCTCTGATGAAGAAGGGCAACCTTCAAAACGCGTTAGCCAGCAGTAGTCCGTACGCCTCCTTCCTGGGACCTGGAAAACTGCTACCACTGGACTAATCGCCTCTGTGCCATATACAATGCGATTTTTTCTTCAACCTTTGTGAGTAGATTTCATCTTGTTTTTAATCAATAAATCTGTCAAGGATAATGCACTAGGCTGGTGTGCTCGTTCTTTCTTTCTTTTCATGGATGCTGTTTTACCTGCCAAATAATTAATATTTCTATCTATACAGTTGTGAGATTTATGCAGCCTTACCACATAGCCTTCTCTAGCAGGACAGTAGACCACATATTTCTCCGCTGCAGTTAAATAACACTTATAGGACTTTGTTCGGACATTCCGACAACAAAATCCTAGGATTTTTTCCGACGGATGTTGGCTCAAACTTGTTTTGTCTACACACGGTCGCACAAAGTTGTCGGAAAATCCGATCGTTCTAAACGCGGTGACGTAAAACACGTACGTCGGGACTATAAACGGGGCAGTGGCCAATAGCTTTCATCTCTTTATTTATTCTGAGCATGCGTGGCACTTTGTCCGTCAGATTTGTGTACACACGATCGGAATTTCCGACAACGAATTTTGTTGTCGGAAAATTTTATCTCCTGCTCTCCAACTTTGTGTGTCAGAAAATCCGTTGGAAAATGTCCGATGGAGCCCACACACGGTCGGAATTTCCGACAACACGCTCCGATCGGACATTTTCCATTGGAAAATCCGACCGCGTGTACGGGGCATTACAGGTCTACAGGTGTTGTCTCTCTTCAAACCTATGACTGGACAGCAAAAGTAACAGATGTAAGAGTTCATCTCTCTCTTTGCTTTTATCAGCATGCTCTTTTTGCTTTCACACCAATGATATGCATATGCCACTATAGCATTAAAGGATTAACCAGAACTGCAACTTTAGTAGATGACCATATTTATGCCAGCTCCCATCACTCACTGGCAAAGCTTTGCCAATTCTGCCCTCTTTAGTCCACAGAATCTTGAAATACAGACACAAATAAAAACATAAGTGCACAAAGGCCTAGTGCATTATCAAAATTACATTTAATAAAGAAAATGCGGTGAGTATATACTCACAAGAACTAAAGGTTAAACCAGCATTGAATACATAACCCAAATGACAGGTAGTTCTTTAGGAGATGGATACAACCACTGCCCATAACAAACAGAGCCAACATCCAGAGCCAGACCTCGGTAAATTAGCCAACTAGAATAATACTCATAACACATAAATACAGTATATAGTATATCACAAATACACATATAAAAGATATATACATATATATATATATATGTTTGTGTGTGTGTGTGTGTGGCACTACCCCTATAGGAGTTGCAAATGTCAGGGTTCCCCACTGCTGCACAGCCAGTTACACAGCATTTCCTTCTTGCACAAAGAAAAACAGTCCTTGAGCTTTGTTTTTGTTGTTTTATTGAGGGAATAATAACTTACATTGGGTTAGGGATTATGGGATGCCCAACTTGACAGGAAAATCCAGGGACAACATCACCACTTCCTCCTCCTGCACAATACTTGATCCTTATACAGCTTGATTTACTCTGCAGAACTCCAATTGATTTATTCTGTGGGAGCTAAAATCCTCTTATTAGCTCAGCAAAAGCCCCTTACAGGCTAGGAACTCTTGATCCCTTGGAAAAGTAGCACATGGGGAGTGAACTGCATCTTGCAACAACTTCTGCTTTCCTGTAGACACTGATTCCAGCTCTACTGCTTGCAGAAATGCTAACCCACCTGGTTGCTTCTCCTTCACAGTCCTCCTGACTGATAAACACACTGGAGATTTCCCAAGGCAAGGTTAGATGAAGACTTAAGCACACCGCTGTCTTCAAAAGAGACCTGCTACAGCAGACAGTCTCTCCCCTTGTCTGTCTCTGCACCATGCTGATCTACTAATTCTGTCTATCTCTGCTCCTGCTGCTTCTCTGGAAAGCTTTCCTTCCAGGCCAACCATTCGAGCTCCAGTCCTAGATAAAGCACCTCCCTGGTAGGGATCTCTCAAGAGCCACTGACAGACTGCCTGAGAACTCCTTCTCCCTCTTCCACCCCACTCCCTGCTGGCATGGCTCATCTGATATTTAAAGGCTTCTTATTTCCCTGCCAGGCCCACTTCCTGGGGATTTGCCAAGGACATCCAAATATGCAGAGCAGCCCCTCGTAGCATCCGCCCACTAATTTCTAGAACATTCTCCAATATTCTAGAACCAGGGGGAGGCACCTGGCTTCCTGGATGAATCATCCAGCCCTAAACGCTAAAACCCTGGCCCAGATTCCATGGCTCAGGCATAGCCCTGGGCCAGACTAGAGTTTGCCTACACTACCACTGGAGGTGGTATATACCACCTCTAGTGGTAGAGGGCAGAGGATGCTATATATATATATATATATATATATGTATATATATATATATATATATATATTGTATATACAGAATATATACTGTATACAGTATCCCACAAAAGTGAGTACACCCCACACATTTTTGTAAATATTTTATCATATCTTTTCATGTGACAAAACTGAAGAAATGACACTTTGCTACAATGTAAAGTAGTGAGTGTACAGCTTGTATACCTGTACATTAGCTGTCCCCTCAAAATAACTCAACACACAGCCATGGATGTCTAAACCGCTGGCAACAAAAGTGAGTACACCCCTAAGCGAAAATGTCCAAATTGTGACCAATTAGCCATTTTCCCTCCCCTGTGTCATGTGACTCATTAGTGTTACAAGGTCTCAGGTGTGAATGGGGAGCAGGTATGTTAAATTTGGTGTTATGGCTCTCACGCTCTCATACTGGTCATTGGAAGTTCTATGTGGCCCCTCATGGCAAAGAACTCTCTGAGGATCTGATAAAAAGAATTGTTGCTCTACATAAAGATGGCCTAGGCTATACGAAGATTGCCAAGACCCTGAAACTGAGCTTCAGCACGGTTGCCAAGACCATACAGTGGTTCAACAGGACAGGTTCCACTCAGAACAGGCCTCGCCATGGTCGACTAAAGAAGTTGAATGCATGTGCTCAGCATCATAGCCAGAGGTTGTCTTTGGGAGATAGATGTCTGAGTGCTGACAGCATTCCTACAGAAGTTGAAGGGGTGAGGGTTCAGCCTGTCAGTGCTCAGACCATACACCACACACTGCATCAAATTGGTCTGCATGGCTGTCATCCCAGAAAGAAGCCTGTTCTAAAGATGATACACAAGAAAGCCCACAAACAGTTTGCTGAAGACAAGCAGAATAAGGACATGGATTACTGGAACCATTTCCTGTGATCTGATGAGACGAAGATAAACTTATTTGGTTCAGATAGTGTCAAGCGTGTGTGGCGGCAACCAGGTGAGGAGTACAAAGACAAGTGCCGGCCATTTCAATTACCAAATGAAGAAACCTTCGTACCACACACCCCCTCCAATTGTGGTACTATGGGGGTCATTTACTTAATGCTCTGTAAATGCAATGCATTTTAGGTGGGCAAAACGATACGAGAACTCGGGAACCATTTCCTGTGATCTGATGAGACGAAGATAAACTTATTTGGTTCAGATAGTGTCAAGCGTATGTGGCGGCAGCCAGGTGAGGAGTACAAAGACAAGTGTGTCTTGCCTACAGTCAAGCATGGTGGTGGGAGTGTCATGGTCTGGGGCTGCATGAGTGCTGCCGCCACTGGGGAGCTACAGTTCGTTGAGGGAACCATGAATTCCAACATGTACTGTGACATACTGAAGTCGAGCATGATCCCCTCCCTTCGGAGACTGGGCCACAGGGCAGTATTCCAAAATAACGACCCCAAACACACTTCCAAGATGACCACTGCCTTGCTAAAGAAGCTGAGAGTAAAGGTGATGGACTGGCCAAGCATGTCTCCAGACCTAAACCCTATTGAGCATCTGTCGGGCATCCTCGAATGGAGGTTGGAGGAGCGCAAGGTCTCTAACATCCACCAGCTCTGTGATGTTGTCATGGAGGAGTAGAAGTGGACTCCAGTGGCAACCTGTGAAACTCTGGTGAACTCCAAGGTAAAGAGGGGTAAGTCAGTGCTGGAAAATAATGGTGGTCACAGAAACTATTGACACTTTGGGCCCAATTTGGACATTTTCATTTAGGGGTGTACTCACTTTTGTTGCCAGTGGTTTAGACATTAATAGCTGTGTGCTGAGTTATTTTGAGGGGACAGCAAATTTACACTGTTATACAAGCTTTACACTCACTACTACATTGTACAAGAAGAAAAAGGGGAAGGAGGGTGGGGATAGTTGCTGAAGCTATCTTCCTACACCTTCTGACCAAGCGGGAGGAAATGTGGACTATCTGGGTACTAATAAACAAATAAAGGTAAACTTTGGATAAAAATTTATATAATTTATTACATATAAAAGACATACAGATTGAGCAAATATCAATATAAAAGAGGGGGGGTCAATACAGTACACAAATACTTGTAGACTTCCCCAATGGATGTATGGTAAAGGAATTTTCTCACAGATTAAACAGTCCTCTACCAGTTTTGCGGCCAAGGGGCCGCTTCATCAGGAGGAATAATCTATAAGACAAGTAATGTATTTAGAACCAAAGACAAAAAAGCCATTGACAGACCTTGGTTGCCAAAAAGATCCCCCCCCCGCGACGGACATGGGGGATTTTTACGGAAGAAATATCTAGTTACTATGTAACTATAAGGATGTGGAATTCCCTTCCACAGGCGGTGGTCTCAGCGAGGGGCATCGATAGTTTAAAAAAACTATTAAATACGCATCTGAATGACCGCAACATACAGGGATATGTTATACTGACATATAATCACACACATAGGGTGGACTTGATAGACTTGTGTCTTTTTTCAACCTCACCTACTATGTAACTGTAACAATGTATATGTGTAGGATAATTGTTAGGATTGTGTCCATTAAAATGGTGTACTGTATATTGCACTGGGTGTAAATAACAGTGAAGGGATGGGAAGGGGGAAAAAAAGGGTAGAGGGGCGAGGGAAGGGGCGATGGAGAGGGAAGGAAAAAAAAAAGAGATAAGGCGAAGAAAGAGGGAGGGGGGAGAGAGGGAAGGACAGATGGAAGGGGGAGAAAAAAGAAGGAGGAGGGAGGGGAAGAAGGGGGGAAAGGGCCCCAGGGAAAGAGGATGGGAAAAATGAATCAGGGGAAGGGAAGAAAAGGGGATGGAATGGGAGGGAGGGGGAGGGGAAATAAACAAAAAGGGAGGGGGGAAGAAAGGGAGGGGGTAAAGGGAAAAGAAAGGGGGAGGGGGAAAAAGGAGGAAGAAAGGGGAAGAAAAAAGGAAGGGGAGAGAAAGGGATGGGGGGAGAAGGGCAGTGACAGTGACCTGATGAGGATACCACAGTGGGGCAAAAAGTACTGGTTTGCAATTTTTGGTTAGGATATTCTGACTAAAAACGACTTCATTTTTAATGATCAATACTATCTACAGACTCAAGGAGTCGCTATAGGGACCTCAGGTACCCCTTCTTATGCCAATTTGTATTTGGGTGGGTGGGAGAGACACATAGCTTCTGACGATTGCTACGCACCTTTTCTTGACCATGTTCTGCTGTGGCACATGTACATAGATGACCTGTTCATAGTATGGACAGGTACTAGAAATAGGCTATTGGACTTTATCCATGCTCTAAATTTGAATAGCTTCAATTTTAAGTTTACCTTCAATTTTGACGATATGCAGAACCCCTTTTTGGCTCTGACTATCATCAAACATATTGATGGTACAATTGGTGCAGACCTTTTTCGCAAGCCGACAGCCGGCAATACTTTATTACATGCGTCAAGTGCCCATCCGCACCCTTTAGTGCGCAGCATCCTGTATGTGCAATATTTGTGCTTACGGATGAATTATACTTTGGAGACAAACTTTTCGGTCCCAAGCTAACTCCTTGCGTGATCGCCTCCTCATGAGAGGCTATTCATGCACAAACCTAAGAAAGGCCTTTAATCGAGCACTAGCACATACCAGGAGTTCATTGCTCTACACCACACCAAAACCCCAACAAGTTGATACGGTGAAATTTATTACCAAGTACTCTGCCCACCACCAACAAAGATTCTGTCCAACCACTGACATTTGCTCTCGGACCGCCATGTCTTGAATAGACATGTGAGGTCCACCCTCCTCTCTAAGAGACCGTCTGACGGATAGCCATTACCAAATCCCAGAACGACTGGTGACAGGACCCAATGGAACCTTCCAGTGGGGTGATTGTCCACGTTGCCCCTGGATCTTTGAGGGTACCAAATTTCAATTACCAAATGGGGAAACCTTTGTACCACACACCCCCTCCAATTGTGGTATTATGGGGGTAATTTACTGCATTTTAGGTGGGCAAAACAATACGAGAACTCTGACAAAGAATTGGGGACCACCTGTATTACTCCAGTAATGGCAAGCTAACCACTGTTGGCCGCCATATTGGACTGCACCACCATTTTGATGTAATGGCAGTCAGATTCATGGTCCTTGAGGTGGTTAACCAGATCCCAAGAGGGGGAGACTGGGACAGGGTCATTCTACATCAAGAAACAATGTGGATTGAATGTCTCAATGCCACCACTCCCCCAGGCCTAAACGAAATAAACCCTAACCTATAAACCCTTTTTATAGGGTTTCATCTGTGCATCTCTTGTTTCCCACCTTAGTTTTTTCCTCCCTTTTTCCCCTTCTCCCCCTTCCCCCCAACCTTTCTCATAACCCCCCCTCCCCCTCCCCTCCCTCTGAATCCCTCCTTCCCTCCCACCTCTTTTTTTTCCTGATATCTTGGTTTCCTTTGTGCAATCCCCATAGATTGAGTGTTGGAATTTTCCCACTGGCCATCTACATCCCCAGTTAATTGTTCTTCCATGTTGTCCCTTTATTAGGCTGCAATTTTGTAAAATTTCTAAATATTCTTTTTTTTAAATCTGTTTTTGTCCTATATGACTGGGAATGTTTATTATCCCAGTAACAGAATGTACTAAACATGTTTATGTTTGCTTTTTTTGTGATTATATGATTTTTTGCCTCTCAACCTGACATATCGCTCTAATTGTCCCTCGAGCCATAGTTGCTCTGGTTGCCCTTTCTATCCCCGAATTGGCGGACATGTGTCTCGTCTGGTGGGGGTGGTTTCTTCCTCTCGAGGTCCACACAACACTTGTATCGCTGATGTTTTGGGCCCTTCCGCGTGGTTTCACGCATGCGCAGTGTGGGGAGTCAGACCCGGTGACATCATGCGCCTCTGTGCATCAGCGTCTGAACTTCTTCAGGGTTGGGCAAACTATGTGAGTTGGTGGCTGCGGTATGATGTAAATGGTATGCAAAGTGAGAATTAGATCCATATACATGTGGTGAAAAGGTGTACATCCAATGCCACAGTCGGTGTCCACAAGAATATATGTATATGTATATATTTATGCACACATACACACATATTTAATCTTTTCTTGTGGACACCGACAGTGGTATTGGATGTACACCTTTTCACCACATGTATATGGATCTAATTCTCACTTCGCATACCATTTACATCATACCGCAGCCACCAGCTCACATAGTTTGCCCACAATTGCACCTATCCGTATGATAATTTATACGCTTGAACGTCGAATTCCAGCACTCATCTCATTCTTATGGTTTTGGAAGACAACAAATATGTTCTTTTCGAAAACCTTCAAAAGAATCTTTTTTATTGTCTATATATGTTGACATTGTCAATATGAATACATTTCATTTATGCATCTATGTCTTCATTAGTGATTCCACTATAGGACGCACATCCAATCACATCAATGCCAAAAAAACCCACACAAACTAATGATCAGCTGTTCAGAGTCAGATAATCAACATGTAGTCATGTGGTAGATATATGATGTGTATATAAGTGGTGATCACCTTCGTACAAACCAGCTATTAGTAAGCGCTCTATGGGAGCGTGAAACGCGTTAGCGGTTATGCTGCATCAGTCCAACAAAGCCATGTACGGATTTTAATCATGTTATTATTTTTTCAATAAAGAGGATTTTATTTTCACTTTTCCAATCTGGAGTGTGGCTGTCCAGATTTTTCCATTACACACATACCAATGGTCACTAGGTCTCCTCAGCTTGAGGCATTTTGCCCCTCCAACAAGGTCTCTATATCTGGGTATATATGGGGGATTTCTGTGAGGAGTCAGTCAGATTTGCGCTCTTTACTCGGCCCCGCCCTTTCTCCTGGCATACCTTAAAGAGATAGGCCACCGAACAAATCAGTTGGAACAACGCATGTACTTAGCTACCACTGTGTTAGAGGGTCATGAAGAGGAAGTGGACAAGCTGTCAGCTGAGTTGGAGGCCACGAGGGATACATTGGAGGATGCTGAGAATAGGGCCCGCAGGGATAACCTTCATATGTGCGGTGTCCCTGAAGCTATCACTGACCTACAAGGAACAGCAACTGCTTTCTTTCAGGAACTGGCCCCTGAGATCCCGGTAGACAGGCTGGAATTTGATTGTATCCACTGGTTCCTTGCTCCTAAACCATCTGATGGTCCCCGAGGGATATCATCATTAAATTTCATTACTATCGCACCAAAGAGAAACTCTTACAGTCTGTGAGGGAGCAGCAGGACCTCTCCTTTCAAGGTAACTCCCTCCAGCTGTTTGTGGACCTCTTACCGGTCACTATAACCAGATGCAGGAGCCTGAAGCCCTATCCCTGGATCCTGCAAACCCAGGGGACCAAGTATAGATGGGGGTTCCCATTCAGGCTCTCATTCTCACATATGGGCCGCCAATTCCATGTGTAGCAGAGCGGTACCTTTTCAGGATCCAGGTCTAATAAGCAGCCAGTTCACTAATGAGTCAGCTGCATTCTGGGCTTTAAGTAATCACCAGACCAAGGCTTTAGGCTCCCAGTTGGAGACGACTCCACCCTGCAGACAGGAGGTCTGAGCAAAGGAGTCAGTAGGGCTTCACCTAGGAGAGAGAGTTGGGAGCCAGTGTAGTACAAGGCTACTTGCTGTACGAACGGAGGTGCTGAGGGTCCGGTCTGTGGGAGATAGACCAAGGCCCTAAAGTGTAAGGCCAGAGCTGGAGAGCTGTGTTTACAAGCCAGGAGGGCTGAAAATCATTTACTTTGGCAGCAGGGCTGAAATACTGAATACCCCTGGGAGGGAATCTTCTGTGTTTGTTTTGAACCTTCTTTTAAATAAAAGTGGGCAAAACCAGACCTGAAATGGATAAAAGTGAGTGGTGGTGTCCTTAAAGCATTACACTTGGAGTGAATCCCTGACAGTTGGTGGAGAAGTGCTTTGGGGCACAATCCGAGATCCCTGCAATCAAGCAAGTTCATCTGTTTATATGAACTGTGTGTGTTAGTGCTTGAGACTGCACAATCTGTGTGAACCTGCAAGAGAAAAGCAATGTGAGTTAAAGAGACAGTGCTCTAATTTTTATTTTGCTGGACTGTGCAAAGTTGGTCTGGAGTGGCTGTGAATATGAGGCGGTCAAAGCTCCTAAAAGAAGCAAGGAGTGACCTGTTGAGAGTCATGGCTGGTGGGCTCAAGAGGAACCATTACAGCCAAGTGGAGAGTGCTGAAAAAGTTCAGCTGGGAGAATGCGGTCTCCCATGACAACCAGAGACTAAGTGTCGTCTGGATGGTAGGGCTGCTATGAGGAGGTTGCTCACTGTTCCCACAAAGAGGACTGTGATGCCTGAGAAAAGTCATCTGGATGGTGGGGCTCCTATGAAGAGGTGGCTCACTATTCCTACAAAGAAGGCTGGGATACCTGAGAGTCTGTGATGCCTAGGAGGGTTGCTGTTGCTCCTAGCAAAACTGGTGCAAGGAGACCAGTTACTGAGGTGCAAAGGGCTAAAAGCGGAAGCAGTGTAATGCCCCGTACACACAGTCGGATTTTCCGACAGAAAATGAGTGATAGCACCTTGTTGTCGGAAATTCCTACCATGTGTAGGCTCCATCACACATTTTCAATCGGATTTTCCGACACACAAAGTTTGAGAGCAGGATATAAAATTTTCCGACAACAAAATCTGTTGTCGGAAATTCCGATCGTGTGTACACAAATCCGATGGACAAAGTGCCACGCATGCTCAGAATAAATAAAGAGATGAAAGCTATTGGCCACTGCCCCGTTTTTCAGTCCCGACGTACGTGTTTTACGCCACCGCGTTCAGAATGATCAAATTTTCCGACAACTTTGTGTGACCGTGTGTATGCAAGACAAGTTTAAGCCAACATCCGTCTGAAAAAATCCTAGGATTTTGTTGTCGGAATGTCCGAACAAAGTTCGACCGCGTGTATGGGGCATAAGAAGCCCTGACAAGGCACTGAACCAAGTGCACTGTCTGCGGTGCAGTGAGTGGGGGCATGTTGTTTCCAAGTGCCCGCAGTCAATGCAAAGGGATGTGACCAGCCAAAGGTCAGTTTCTGCAGTTTGGAAGCCTGATCTGAGTGCCTGGAAGGAGCGACAGACTGACTATGTGACTGCACACACAGGAGTGGAAGTGACCCCAAATGGGAGATCCACTGGTTGTACTAAAAAGGACTTGCCTTGCTGCAGTGCCCTGTTCAGTGGGGAGGCAAGTATTACATTTAAAATGGATAATGTGTTGCTTAATGAGGAGATTAAAAATTATGTGTTAAACAAGGGGTTAATGCGACCTGCTGAAGCAGCATGGTCATATAAATCTAATGAAGCATTGTAAGTTCACAGTGGTGAAAGTATGGTATTGCAGTCAGCTAGGACAGGGGGGACCACTGAGAGATGATACCATTGCCCCTAGCAACTGTGATAGTCAGGAATGCTAATAAGCAATGTATTTCTGATAATGTTTTTGAAAAGTATAGTACTGACAAGAAAAGTCTTTCAGATGCTGGTGAGCCACTCTGCCCTGTGTCTGCTGTAGTAGTTGGAGCAGTACTGTGTATTACCTCTGCTGGGAGCACAGAGAAAGTAGACTGGGACAGATGGGCAACAAGCCTGTTGGCTTTAATAAAAGAGATCTTGGTTTGTAATGTTAGAGCAAACACAATTTCTGCTGTGCTAAATGGAGGGACTGCAGAGCAGTTTTTGGACAAGGGCTCGCTTGCTGCTGTTGCAGATGGTATCCTGCATAAGAATGAAGGGCCAAGTAAACACGTAGCAGAGATTGTGCCCACAACGCACCAAGGATATGATGATGTGGTAATTAATAAGGTGATGCCAAATGTGTTAATGGAAGTACCAGAGGGCACAGGTGTATATAATGATTATCAGGACAGTTTCTGGAAGAGGATCATGTGCCAGTGGAGTCGGTGGTTAGTGAGGTTGCCATGGGAAACAACCACTCAATTTTGTGCGATTCCCCTCTAGACACTGACTTGCATGGCACTGGGGAAATTAGTCCTGAAATGTGTGTGGATATTTCTGACATTGAGGAAAAATGCAAGGCACTGGTAAATGCTGATGTTACCTTGGGTGACAACGCAAATATTGGTAGACCAGAGGGTCAAGTTGAAATGGTTGCTGATAACCCTGAAAATGTGCTGAGATGTGTAATGTTATGACAGGCACAGCAGAGGTAGAGGGAGGCCCCCTACAGGTTCAGGAGGGAAAAAACTCAAAGCTTAATAAGGTGTCAGTTAAAGGTTTTGATTCCCAAATAAAAGAACCCATGTCTATTGCTAAACTATTTAAAAGGGTGGCCCCAAGGAAAATGGGCAGATGGCCATTTTGGAAACGCACCCGTAAAAAGTCACGGGGTGTCTTTATAGCACCCAAGTCAGTGTAGCAGGGGGACACAGGGAAGGTCACCTGATAAGACTGGGTTTGGCCCTTGTGAGTAAGAGCTGGCACAGAGGTGCCAAGTGGAAGAGAATGGGTCATTGTGTTACACCCCCTCCGGGGTCAAAACAGGGGGAGAATATGTAGCAGGGCGGTACCTTGCCAGGATCCAGGTCTAATAAACAGCCAGTTCACTAATGAGTCAGCTGTGTTCTGGGCTTTAAGTAATCATCAGACCAAGGCTCTAGGCTCCAGTTGGAGATGACTCCACCCTGCAGACAGGAGGTCTGGGCATGGGAGTCAGTAGGGCAACACCTACCACAGAGAGGTGGGAGCCAGTGTAGCACGAGGCTACTTGCTGTACGCACGGTGGTGCTGAGCGTCTGGTCTGTGAGAGATAGACCAAGGCCCTAAAGTGTAAAGCCAGAGCTGGAGAGCTGCGTTTACAAGCCAGGAAGGCTGAAAATTATTTACTTTGGTAGCAGGACTGAAATACTGAATACCTCTGCAAGGGAATCTTCTGTGTTTGTTTTGAACTTTCTTTTAAATAAAAGTGGGCAAAACCAGCCCTGAAACAGATAAAAGCGAGTGGTGGTGTCCTTAAAGCGCTAAACTTGGAGTGAACCCCTGACACATGCCACTTCTCCGTCCGACCTATGACGCCACTTCCTGGAACTGCAGCTTGACCTACCTTCGTCTCAAGAAGAAGCAACGTGCTCGTCCTCCAAACCCGGACCTTTTCGGCCTCCTCGTCAGCTTTTCGAAGCATCCCAAAAGTCTCAACCAGGCTGCTTCGAGATCTACAGGCCCAACATTTTCATAAGGTCACTAACAGATGAAGGTGACCTTTTCACTCCCGTGAGCAACCTATTGCCCCCTGCCACCTGATCCTGTACTACACTTGCTGGAACTTATCCAACCATTGGACTGTACACACGGATCTGGGTGGCACCCTGTGGAGTTTTCTTCCTTCCAACCTAACCCCACCCTCGAACCCTGATGTGGGGCCATAGGTGGTTACCCTCTTATAGGCTGCCCAGCCTGTGAGATGGTAGCTTGGGGTGAAGACTACCTGCCATGTTGTGAAGGGTTCCTGGCTCCAGATAACTTTTAAGCGTTCCTCTGTATCAATAAAAGTATGGCAGACTGTGTCTGCTCCTTTGGCTATCGTTCGCTATAAATGCTCTGGGTGACTCCAGGACCGCTATACGGTGGGAGGGTACTGGAACTCTACCAGGGTTTGCTTAGCACTGTTTATTTTGTTGGTTGTTATTTCCATCTCCTTCCATCTCCTTCCATCTCCTTATCAATGTTATACATTTCTGCCTTTATAGTTTGATAGAATTTCAGGTGCTGAGTTGGCAGCATTGGATGCTCGGTCCCCCTGGGCTGCCCCACTTAATGTTGGTGGCCCCCGGTGCACGAGGGATCTTTGTCTTGGCCAACATCCGAACCCGTTGTTGGCCTCGTGTCCCACACAGTGATGCATTCAAATGCTCTATGCTCTATGACCCTGAACTGGCTATCCCTGAATGGTAGGGGATTGAACTCCCCCCAAAAATGAGTGAAGGTCTTTAAATACCTCAAAAAACAAAACATTGACATAGCATGCTTACAGGAAACCCATTTTCCTCTTCTTCCTTCCCCAAATATTTTGATGCCTGCTATCCCCAAGTCTATTTGGTTAATGGCCCTACTAAACAAAGAGGGGTCCTCATTGCTCTACGTAAATCGGTCCCCTTTAAATGCAGTAAACAGATAGCGGACCCTAATGGCAGGCACCTTTTACTACAAGGTACTATCCAAGACACTGAGGTGACCATTCTGACTTACTATTCTCTAAATCACAACCCGGGGGCCTTTCCTGACTCACATCTGTTCCCTGTTGAAGTCCCACCAGAAGGGCACCCTTCTCTTGGCAGGTGACTCTAATGTGACGCTGAACCCCTCTCTTGATAAACATCCTTTGGAACACAAACCCCCTTCTCCTGCTGCTAAAATATATTTACATTCCCTGCAAAGTCATGACCTGGTAGATGCCTGGAGAGAGCTTCACCCCTTGGGCAAGGACTACACTCATTATTGTCATCCTCACCATTCTCACACCAGGATTGACCACATCTTCCTCTAATTGTTTCCACCTCTATTTTAGCTGCCCCATGGTCAGACCACGACCCTATCCTGACTGTTTGCCACTCCCTGCTTAGTAAACCACAACATTCCTCCTGGGTAATGAATGATTCCCTTTTATCTTTTAAGGCTATCTTAAGTGACATCCACAAAGCTTCCGTGGAATATTTCTGTCTCAATGCTGGGACGGTTTCATCCCCTGTGACGCTATGGGAAGCATATAAGGCAGTCCTCCAGGCCATGTAATCCAAATAGCATTGAAACGTAAAAAAAAAAAAGATTGTTGGCTCAACGCTCTTTGGAACAGCGCCTAGAGGCATTGCCAATGGCCTTCAAACAAGCTCCTACCCCAGCCAACTGTAAACGTTTGGACCAAGCCTGTACAAACCTAGATCAATGCTTAACCGACGAGGCAGACCATACCCAATGTTGGGCTCGCTAGAAATGGTATGCTAAGGTGAACAAACCTAACGCAATCCTGGCCAACAAATTACGCACTTTTACCCCAGAATACGTCCTCATTACTCTGCGCACCTGCCATAATATCTTTACGGTAACCATCTCTGGGTCTTGGACGAATTTCATCATCGCCTCACCAACCTTTACTCAGCCCCCAACCAGTCTTCCACGCAGGGCCTTGACACCTTTCTGACCGGCTTATCTTTACCTTCCCTATCTAAAACTCACATGTCCCTAATGGACCGTGACATACAGGTCTCGGAAGTTTTACAGTGTATCAAAGATTTGAAGGTGGGCAAGAGACCAGGCCTGGATGGCTTTACAGCGCTATACTACAGGAAACTGGCAGATTGCATTGCCCTGTATTTAACGGCCATGTATAATTCTGTTAAAGATGGTCAACCCTTTACACCAAATCTGCTGACCGCAGGCCAATCTCTCTAATTAACATAGATATGAAAATATTGACGAAAATCCTGGCAAATCGTTTGAATTCCTTTCTCCCACGCCTGATAGGAAAGGACCAGGTGGGGTTTGTCCCAAGGAGACAGGCGGGTGATGCTATTAGAAGGCTCCTCCAAATCTAACAAATAGCTCATAGTAGGTCCTTAGAGACAATGTTCTTGTCTCTGGACGTCAACAAGTCCTTTGACACCTTGTCATGGCCATACTTAAAGCAGGTGCTCCACCATTATGGTTTTGGCACCTCTTTCTTGATTTTGGTATCAGCAATCTATGACTCTCCCCAGGCCAAAATCAAATACAATGGCTTTTCCCCATTAAGAGAGTAACAAGGGTGCCCACTCTCCCCACTTTTATTTATCCTGGCACTGGAACCCTTGGCAGAGGCGATCCGAATCGGCATCCAGACATAACAGGGGTAGAAGTAGCGGGTACCCCACACAAAATATCGTTGTTCGTGGATGATATCTTACTATTCATAACTAAATCTAGAATCTTCCTCCCTAACTTACTTTCTCTCCGAAACAACTTTGCAACGTTGTCAGGCCTATCCGTCAACCCTGCCAAATCTAAAGCTATGTCCATCCACCTCCCACCCTCAGAGCTGGCATCCCTACAAACTGCATTCTCCTTTCAGTGGTTGACATCATTGCCCTACCTGGGGAATAAGCTTACTCCATCGTATGCAGGATTTTATCATGCCAATTTTCCTCCAATGTTTGGGAAGCTAGCGGCTATGCTCTCATCCTGGTCCCATCTTCCGTTGTCCTGGTTCGGTAGAATAGCGACTATACCTATGACCTACCTCCCAAAACTGCTATATCTTTTTTGGGTTCTGCCAGTCCAGGTCCCTTCCCATATTCTGCGCATACACCAACGCAAGATCCTGCGGTTTGTCTGGGGCTCCACGAGACCCAGAATTAATAAACTGATTTTGTATGCCTGTAAGATCAACGGTGGCCTCTCGGTTCCTAACTTACAAGCTTATTATACTGCAGCGGGCATAGCCCCACTATCTCACCTCCATGAGCAACATCAAATGCCATTATGGGCCATTATTGATTTAATGGACCCTCACCCGACACCGATAGCCTCCCTCCCCTGGCTCCCTCGAGCACACCCCCGAACATGATTGGACCATGTCTGGCACACTCCCTTCAGCTGTGGGACTTGGTCAAATATTCGGCGGGTCTGATTTCTCCTAATCTTCCCCTGCTTCACCTCCTTCACTGTCCATTATTTCCACCAGGACGCGATAACCCTCAACAGTTCTATTTGCAGCCCTACGTTCCTCACATGATATCCCCCTCCGAGAGCACTACAGCTACCTACAGCTTCCACACTCTCTCCAACATATAATAAAGTTTCGTCCCACCCCTTATACTTTAACCTCTTTTGACAGCCTTTGCAGATCCCATCCCCAATCTTCTGGTCTAATTTCTTTAATCTATGCAGCCATAATTGGTTCCAAAAAACCCCCATTGAGACCCTATCACCTCCAGTGGGAGGCAGAGCTTGGGAGAGAGCTGGACCCGGAAGACTGGCAGATCATGACTAGTGCACTGTCCAAATGCTCCAGGAATGTTCTCTTCTTGGAAAATGCTTATAAAGTGTTTTACAGATGGTATTACACCCCGGCCAGATTGGCTAGCTTTTTTCCATCCTATTCCCCCTTATGTTTCCATGGGTGCTATCAAGAGGGCACAGTGGCACACATTAGACATGTGCAGGATGAAAAAATTTGTTTTGTTTTGTTTCGTTTCAATTCGTTATTTAACTAAATTTGTTTAGTTAAATTTGTTGCATTCGTTACATTCGTTTTCGGGATTTGTTTCGTTTCATGTTCGAATTCGAAAAAATGTGACCGCATTAGAAAAAAATCTACCGCATTCAAAAAAAAATCTTCAGAATTTGAAAAAACTATCAATTTCTAAATAATTCTACAGCATTCGAAAAAATTCGACCGAATTTGAAAAAGTAAACTATATATAACCATTTTCCGAAATTCGAAATTCATATAGAATGAAATCGAATTTGAATAGAAAAGATCAGAATAGAATAGAAAATAATAGAAAATAATAATAAAAAATAATAGAAAATAATAGCAAAGAAAAACAATAGAACAAAATAGAAAAAAATCTAATATATTGTATTCTAATCTTTTCTATTCTAATTCAAATTAATTCTGTACCAAATTCGAATTTCGAAAGATGGTTATATATATATTCTGTTCTATTGTTTTTTCTATTCTAGTCTTTTCTATTAGGATTCAATTTCATTCTATTTCATGATATATGTATATATATATATATATATATATATATATATATATATATATATATATATATATATATATATATATATATATATATAATAACCATTTTCCGAAATTCAAATTTCGTATAGAATGAATTATAATAGAATAGATAATAATAGAAAAGAATAGACTAGAAAAATAATAGAACAGAATAGAATAAAATATGATATATATATTATATTTTATTCTATTCTGTTCTAGTGTTTTTCTATTTTATTCTTTTCTACTCTAATTCAAATTCATTCTATACAAAATTAGAAATTCTGAATTTTTGAAATTTCCAAAATTTTAATAGAAAAGATTAGAATACAAGAGAAAATAATAGAAAAGAATAGCATAGAAAAACAATAGAATGGAATAGAAAAAATATGATATATATAATTCTATATATATATATTATATTTTATTATATTATGTTCTATTGTTTTTATTGTCTTCCATTATTTTCTATTCTATTCTAATCTTTGCTATTCTAATTTAATTTTACTCTAAACAAAATTCAAATTTCGGAAGATGTTTTTATATATATATATATATATATATATATATATATATATATATATATATATATAATTTTTTTCTATGCTGTTCTATTGTTTTTCTATGCTATTTTTTCTATTATTTTCTATTCTAATCTTTTCTATTCGAATTTGAAATAATTATATACGAAATTCCAATTTCGGAAGCCATCTTCCAAAATTCTAATTTCATATAGAATGAATTTGAATAGAAAAGATTAGAATAGAATAGAAAATACTAGAAAAACAATAGAACAGAATAGAAAAAAAATATAATATATATATTTATAACCATCTTCTGAAGATGGAATTTTGTATAGAATGAAATCTGAATAGAAAAGATTAGAAAAGAATGGAAAATAATAGAAAAGAATAGCATAGAAAAACAATAGATCAAAACGGAAAAAAAATATTATACTGTATATATATATATATATATATATATATATATATATAAACATCTTCCAAATTCAAATTTCATATACAATGAATTAGAATTCGAATAGAAAAGATTACAGTAGAAAATAATAGACTAGAAAAACAATAGAACAGAATAGAATAAAAAAGAATAAAATATAACATCTTCCAAAATTCGAATTTCGTATAGACTGAAATCAAATTTGAATAGAAAAGATTAGATTCGAATAGAAAAGAATAGCATAGAAAAACAATAGAACAGAATAGAAAAAAATATAATATATATTATATTTTATTCTATTCTGTTCTATTGTTTTTCTTGTCTATTCTTTTCTATTATTTTCTATTCTAATATTTTCTATTCAAATTCAAATTCATTCTATATGAAATTTGAATTTCAGAAGCCATCTTACGAAATTCGAATTTTGTATGGAATGAATTTGAAGAGAAAAGTTTAGAATAGAATAGAAAAGAATAACATAGAAAAACAATAGAATGGAAAAGAAAAAATATGATATATATATATATATAATTCAATATATATATATTATATTTTATTATATTATGTTCTATTGTTTTTATTGTCTTCCATTATTTTCTATTCTATTCTAATCTTTGCTATTCTAATTTAATTTTACTCTAAACAAAATTCAAATTTCGGAAGATGTTTTATATATATATATATATATATATAAAAAAATTTTCTATGCTGTTCTATTGTTTTTCTATGCTATTTTTTCTATTATTTTCTATTCTAATCTTTTCTATTCGAATTTGAAATAATTCTATACGAAATTCTATACGAAATTAAAATTGTTTTTCTTGTCTATTCTTTTCTTTTCTATTATTTTCTATTCTATTCTAATCTTTTCTATGCAAATTCAGATTCATTCTATACAAAATTCTAATTTCGGAAGATGGCTTCTGAAGTTTGAATTTCGTATAGAACAAATTTGAATTCGAATAGAAAAGATTTGACTAGAAAAACAATAGAACAGAATAGAAAAATATATAATAAATATATCTATCTAGTCAAATCTTTTCTATTCGAATTCAAATTTGTTCTATACGAAATTCAAACTTCAGAAGCCATCTTCCGAAATTAGAATTTTGTATAGAATGAATCTGAATTTGCATAGAAAAGATTAGAATAGAATAGAAAATAATAGAAAAGAAAAGAATAGACAAGAAAAACAATAGAACAGAATACATAAAAATATATTTATATATAATATTTTTTTTTTAGTCTGTTCTATTGTTTTTCTATGCTATTGTTTTTTATTAATTTCTTTTCCATTCTATTGTAATATTTTCTACTCAAATTCATTCTATACGAAATTCGAATTTTGGAAGAGGGCTTCAGAAGTTCGAATTTCATATAGAATGAATCTGAATTCGAATAGAAAAGATTTGAATAGAAAATAATAGAAAAGAATAGACTAGAAAAACAATAGTACGAAATAGAATAATATATAATATATATTATATTTTATTCTATTCTGTTCTATTGTTTTTCTAGTTTATTATTTTCTTTCTATTCTATTCTAATCTTTTCTATTCTAATTTGATTTCATTCTATACAAAATTTGAATTTTGGAAAATGGTTATATATAGTTTACTTTTTTCGAATGCGGTCAAATTTTTCGAATGCGGTAGATCTTTTTTTTAATTTGATTAAATTTTTCAAATTTGATCGACTTTTTTCGAATTCGGTCAAAATTTTTTCGAATTCGAAACTAATCTACTTTAGTCTTTTCTATTCAAATTCGATTTCATTCTATAAGAAATTCAAATTTTGTATAGAATGAATTCAAATTCTAATAGAAAATATTAGAATAGAAAAGAAAAGAAGAGCAAAGAAAAACAATAGAACAGAATAGAATAAAATATAATATATATTATATTTTATTCTATTCTGTTCTGTTCTATTGTTTTTCTATTCTTCTCTATTTTAGTTTCCATTGTTTTGAATTATATTCCAATCTATTCTCAAATTCGAATTTATACTATTCGGAATTCGAATTTTGGAAGACGGTCATGTTCTATTTCATTGCATTCTATTAAATTGTATTCTATTCTTTACTATTCTTTTATTATTATTCTATTGCTTTATTGTTTTATATTCTATTTCATTGTATTTTTTAGAAAAACGATTTCTATTTTTTGGAATTTTTTTTGGAATTCAATTCGAATTTGTTTTCTAACTCGATTTTATTTGAATTTAGTTTGTTTTTCAATTTAAATCGTTATATCGGATTTGTTTAAATTCGTTACTTTTGTAATTCAGAAATTCGGATGTATTTGAATTTCCAAATAATGAAAAATTTGTCCGAATTTCGATTCGGAACAAAACGGAATGCACATGTCTAGCGCACATCTGGTGGTCTGAAGGTGTGCAGATTGTGGCTCTTCTGTGGAAGCCAATGGCAGAACTGCTTCGTCCAGAACTCCAGTTGGCATCGCACCTCTTTACTGCAACTAAAATGACCATAGCAAGGGCTTAGAAGACACTGACTCTCACTTTTGAAGCTGTTAAAAATTGCGTAAATGACTTAATGGTAAATGAAAAATTGACAGCCATATTATCAGACACCCATGATAAGTTCCTCCGGGAGCGGCTCATAACCACCCTTCTAGATTCAACCCGATGATCCTTTCACTCCAGTATGTCTCTGCCCCCCCACCCCACGGACCCCCCACCCTCCTCACCCTCTTTACTCACTTTATTTTTCTGTTCTACACCCCTATTATACCACGTCTCCTCTCCTCCTCCTTCCCCCCCCACTCCTCTTTGTACTTCTCAGATCCACCAGGCTCAGTCCTGGATGTGATGGTTACTTGGTAAAAAGCATTTATTTCTTCTTTGTTTTTTGTTTTTTGACATATAAATATATTAACCTTTAATAATAAGAATAAGATTTTATAATAATATAGATTCTGTATCTTCCTCCTGATAATCGCTTCACTTATGATTCTGTAAGACTGTTATTACTTAAATCGGGTGCAGCGTCTTGTCAAATCCCAAGGTCTAATGAGATAACAATAACCCAGTGCTGGTTATACATATTCGCCCTATGCCTTCAGGGGCCTGAACAATTCACTGCGACTTGGATTATCCCTTTTTGATGTTTTCTGTATTCTTTTTCTTGTTCCATGCTATGACTATCAATGCTACTGTATTGTTATGTTGTACTGAACTTTAATAAAACCCTTTGTACAAGAAGTTAATATCTGACTACCTTTGAATAGTTTTGACGAGAGGGACATCTGTTGGCTGAGAGTTGTTAAAACTTAAATTGCAGAATGTTTTATTTGGCTGTGGTAGGAGCACTTCTGCTGTCATATAGTTACATTTTATTGGGAGGATAATTCATGTATCATAATTAAGAAATCCTGTTTCACAAGTGTTTTCAGTTTCCTGCTGTGCATCAACATACTAAGGATCTACTCACACCAGCAGGTGCTTGGTATGGCTCTCAAAATGCATATGTTGGTGTGAGCTGTGCACATGTACATGTGCTGCAGTGCATTGTTAAAATATATTGCAGTGCTTATGTTTTTCTCTTGTTTACTTTTTTTAAAATTACAATAATTAAACTGTAATTTAATCTGTGTACAGTAGTGCATTGTGATGTGTTGGCACTCATAGTAACTTGCTGCATCATTTTATCGCAATGTAAACTACCATGACACACATGCAGCACTGTGGATTGGGGATTAGAACAAAGTATAGGTGTGTGCAGCCAACCTACAGATTTTTAGTGTAAGTTGCTTCTTTACAGATTTACACACCTTTTTCCACAGTTTTGCAAAAAGGCACAATTTCAAAATATTTATTTTGTGTGGAACAAAAGTAAATGGGAAGATACACCAGCAACATCCATCAGACGTTACAAAGCATAACCGTCAAAAAACATTTCAAAATAAATAACAACCCATAAGATATTACCCAAAATAATGTTGCAAGCTATTTGGAGGACTGGTGCAGTTTTATATTTAGTAGGAAGTAAGTTTAGTTGTGTTTATGCCTGCCAATAATGATTTTAGTGCATTTTAAGCTTAGGGTCCCATTCACACTTATTATGAGATACATCTTGAAGAAAATTCTCACAAGGGAGAGTGAAACCATAGGCCTTTGAAATAAAATGAGCAATTCTGTTCTTTCAGAGTACTTACAGTCTTTTTTTTTTTTAATTGTACCTACAGATAAGCCTATAATAAGGATTACCTGTAGGTGCAGTGAATATTTCCAAAATTTTTTTTTTTTTTTAATAATGATTTTTATTGAAAATTTTGCATACATACATGTTATGACCGTATACCTTTGTCCAACAAGAAAAATAAAAAAAAGAAAGATATCTCTGTACATTTATCATATAAACCAAGTCTTGATATGGTACTGATTTCTCAGTTTGTATGAACTATAGTTTCAATATCCTGGGACAGGTAGTGCTTATTATTTTGCTAGTGTTGCAAATTAAATTTCAAAATGGATTATTTCCATTTAAATTACCTTAACTATGGTGAGTTAAACATATCACCTTTAACTAGTTATTAGATTAGAAGAGGGGGGGGGGGGGAGGAGATAAGGAACATGAAGGGAGGGTACTTACAGGTATTGGTTTGACCCGCACCCGGTCTACAGGAAACAGAGTGTTTTTTTTATTTATTTTTGATACAAAGAATTCCACATTTCCCAGTTAGAGAGATATTTTGCTCCGTATCCATCTTTGTAAGCTAGGATTTTTTCATAAACGGATATTGTGTTAACCTTTGTAATGATTTCTCTTATGGTGGGAATTTCATCTGATCTCCACCTCCAAACCAATAAGGATCTGGCGGCAAAAAGTATGTGCATTGCTATAGATCTCACTGACAATGGGTATTCTGACATATTAATGCTTAAAATGGCCTTTTCGGGAGTTGGTTTAGTGATTACTCCTGTTGTTTTTGCTATTAATTTAAAAATTTCTGACCAAAAGCTGCGAATATGTTTGCATGACCATAGCATATGGGGCAAAGTTCCAACCTGGTCGCAGCCCCTCCAACATAAGTTGGTATTTTCTCTAGAAAATTTAGCCATCATATATGGTGTATAGTGCCATCTAGCTGTTAGTTTCGCCGTCAGCTCCTCATAGTTAGAACATCTTGAAAATTTATGGTTACATTTGAATGCGGATAACCATTGATTGTCTGTGAACGACTGGTCTAAATCTTTCTCCCATTTTCTCAGGGGTGCAAGTTTAGTAAATGATTTTTTGGTGTTGATCAGTGTGTACATCAGGGAGATGCCCTTTGTTTTAGTGTCGGAGGAATTCAAGTACCCCCACACCTGAGTTGGCACAGGGGAACTCGAAACCCCCCATTTGTTGTACCATGAATCTATCTGTAGGTAAGTTAGAAATTCTGAGGAAGGTATGTTAAGCTTATGTTGAATCTCCCTGAACGGTAGAAGTTTACCATTCTGTATAATGTCTCTCAGAAGTACAGTTTGGTTATTTAGCCATTGATCTAGGGATATGTTTGGGATCAGCCATTTCAAGGTTTCTAAAGGAAAGGGTACGTCTGTGAAAGCCGTTCGAGGGTTGGATGTCTTTTTTAGATGGGTCCATGCTTGAATTGTGGCTTGTATGGTAGGATGATCCTTTTTGAGTGTGATTTGTTGTATGTTGTGAGCGAGGATTAATGACTGTAGTGATCTAGGATACAACCACGTCTGCTCTAGATGGGACCAGTGTTTAATGTCTCTGTTGGCGAACCATTGTTTCAGTTGTTCTAAGATTGTTGCTGTATAGTAATCTTTTAAGTTTGGTACTCCTAAACCACCTATTTGTTTATGGTTTTCTTGCATTTGTAATGAGAACCTAGCTCTTTTGCCTGCCCATATAAACTTTAACATTTGGTTCTGCATGGTTTTAAGGAAAGGGTTTGGGATTGGTATTGGGAGGGTTCTGAATATATATATTAATTTTGGGAGTAGCAGCATCTTGTATGCTGCTAGGCGACCATTCCAAGATAGGTAGAATTTTTGGAGTCTTAATATTTCTTCTTGGAATGCTTTCACTAAAGGTTGGTAGTTGAGTTGAAAGAGTTTCGAGGAGGGAGATGTTAGCTGAATGCCTAAATAAGTGATCGACTCTGATGCCCAGGGATAGGGGAAGTCTTTTTGCATATTTAGTTTAGTTTTATTATCTATCGTTATTCCTAAAATGTTAGATTTGGATGCATTCACTTTATAGTAGGCTACTTTACTGAATTCCTGTAGTGTCTCATGTGCTGCTTTTAAAGATTTGTATGGATCAGATAAAGTCAAGATGACGTCGTCTGCAAAAAGTGAGATTTTATGTTCACGATCTGAAGAAGGGATTCCCTGGATTGCTGTGTTGTTCCTAATTTTTTCTGCAAGCGGTTCCATAATTAATGCGAAAATTAGTGGCGACAGGGGGCATCCCTGCCTTGTTCCATTTGTTATTTGGAAGTTTTTAGAGAACATTCCCTCTGAAAAAACATAGGCGGATGGGGAGGAATACAGTGCCAAGATTGCTTGTTGTATGGGGCCTATTAATCCAAACTTCTCCAGTACTTTAATTAAGTATCCCCAATGGACCCTGTCGAAGGCCTTCTCTGCATCCAAAGTCAGGAGCAGAGAAGGCCTTCGGGACTCCTCTGTTGCATGAATTAAATTTAGCATCCTTCTGGTTGCGTCTGTGGTTTGTCTACCTGAAACGAAACCCACCTGGTCCTGGTTAATGAGAGCTGGTAATAATGTGGACAATCTATTGGCCAAGATTTTGGCATACAATTTAACGTCCACGTTCAGTAAAGAAATGGGCCTAAAGTTTTGTGGTGCTGAGTGGTCTTTACCTGGTTTTGGCAAGGTTATTATAGTCGCTGTTAACATTTCTTTTGGAAATGAGGCTTTGGACATTGCGGCATCGAAGACCTGCTTTAGGTACGGGGATAGTTCAGTTATGAATAGTTGGAAATATTCAGAAGAGTATCCATCCGGACCGGGAGATTTGTTGTGGGGCATGTTTCTAATTGTTTTTTCGATTTCTTGGATTGTAAAAGGTAAATTTAGTTTGGCGAGTTCTGATTGTGGAACCCTCGGAAGATTAACAGCCTCCAGGAATTCCGCAATTGTGTTTTCTGTTGGTTGTGGTGTATTAGGGTCGTCTTTAAGGTTGTATAGAGCTTCATAATAGTCGCTAAAGGCGTCCGCTATGTCTTTGGGATTAGATACAGTAATTTTGGAGTTAGGGTTTACAATGTGAGGGATTCTTTTTTTTATCATTTTCTCTTTTACCTGGTTCGCCAGCAGTTTACCCGCCTTGTTGTTACAACGGTAGTTGTTTGCTTTTAAGATGCGAAGGCGGCTATCCTGCTGGGACACCAAAAGAGATCTCAGTTCTTGTCTAGCCTCGAATAGTAGAGATCTTGTTTTTTGGGTGGAGTTTTGTTTGTTGGATGTTTCCAAGGTTTTGATTTTTTCTAGCAGGTCGTTGAGCCTCTCCGTCCTTTGCCTTTTTGCCCTAGCACTTAATTGTATTAGGAGACCCCTCATAACCACTTTGTGAGAGTTCCACAGCGTGAACGGGTCGGACACCGAGGGAGCATTGATCTCGAAAAATTCGGTCAGAGATTTTCTAATCAGTTTAAGATTTTTAGGTTGAGAGATAGTTAGAACATCGTTCCTCCATCTCTTTGCTGCAGTTTCGGTGTCCCTCCCCCCCACGCTGATGGGAGCGTGATCAGACCATGATATAATACCAATGTCTGATCTGACAATCTTTTGCAACAAAAATTTGTCTGCCAAAAACATATCTATTCTTGAATAAGTGCAGTGGACATTGGAAAAGAAAGTAAAGTCCTTCTCCGATGCGTGTTGACATCTCCACACATCAAAGAGGTTTGAGGTGTTGATAAATCTTGACAGCGTCGTCCTTCTTTGTTTTAGATGTTTAGGGTTAGTACAGTCCACATGCTTGTCTGGGATCGCATTGAAATCTCCGCATAGGATAATATGTCCCTGTTTTAGTGCTTCTACCTTTTTCCAAATTTTGTTTAGGAATCTGAGTTGGTTGTTGTTTGGCAAGTACATGTTGACTAGGGTGTACTTAATTGCATAAATCTCACACACTAGTATAATGTACCTGCCAGAAATATCCAGGTGAGTTGAGATTTCTGAGAATGGGATGGAGTCTCTGATTGCTATTGCAACTCCTCCTTTTTTCTTCGGGCCGTTTGCCGTATATAGGGTAGGGAATTTTCGGTTGCTAAAGACTGGCGGATTAACTGCTGAAAAGTGAGTCTCTTGGAAGCACATGATGTCGCTATTCAGTCTAGATGCTTCTTTCCAGGCCATTTGGCGTTTGTAAGGGCTGTTCAGGCCTTTAACATTTAGTGAGGATATTTTAAAAGACATGTTTGTAGTTGCTCGAGACATACCTTTGCTCACCGAGGGTGTGTGGTATGAGCTGACTTCCTGGTGTAGTTGGCTTGTAATGTATTGTAGTTTACTGGTCGAAAGTTCTCCCAAGGTTGAAGGCAATGGGTGATTGTGATCGTATTTCTGTTCCTGTAGACAAGGAGAGAGGTAGGGAGGGAAAGAAGGGGAAGGGTATCAACAAAATGACGTAAAAACTGACGATCCCGTTTAGGATCTGTGCGGATGCAATTCCGCTATAGCTCGGGGGGTAAAGCAAAGAGTTAGCTAAGTGGCATTCTCCTGGGCTGGACGGGTTTTCTGTTGTTTTCCCATTTGAGTACGTCAGCCTGTTTCTGCGTCTGAGCTGGCTCTAGTGGATGGAAGAGAGTGTGATTCTTCCTGGTCGTTGTTATCCAGATCGAAAAGTTTCCAGTCCCTCAAGAGACGGATTCCTTCTCTGACATTTGTTACGATATGTGATTTGCCTTCTTTTGTGATCAGAAGCTTAGCTGGGTAAAGCCATCTGTACTGGATGTGGTGGTTGTTCAGCGGTTTTGTTATGGTTGCTAGTTGTCTGCGTTGTTGCATGGTAAAGGCTGACAGGTCAGCAAAGAAAGAGAGATTTTGTAGCTCTTGAGGAAGATTGTCCCGTCTTCTCACTGTCATCATAAACAAATCTTTAATGTGAAAGAAGTGGATACGGACTATTGTATCTCTGGGGAGGTGCTCTTGTATGTTCCTGGGCTTTGGAAGGCGATGGATTCGATCTATGATTAGATCATCCAGGGGTGTTTCCGGAAGTGTAATTTTCATAAGGTTTATAAAATATTCCTTTAAGTCCGGGGGTTTGACCGATTCAGGGATCCCCCTGATTTTGACATTATTTCGTCTTGATCTGTCCTCCAAGTCGGCCATTTTTGCTTTGATAGCTGTAATTTCCTCATCCCTGTCGTTATGAGCATCTACCATGTCGTTAAATGTGGACGCAAATTCTCCCATCTTAGATTCTATATGGGACACCCTTGAATCTACCGCTGCCACCTCTGATTTGAATTTTTGTGTTATTGCCAACATATCAGCATGTAGGGTTGAGCGCAGGGATACTAGCATATCCTTGAGTGTGGTGTCGAGTACCGGCTGGTTTTGTGTGGGGAAGTCTGTGATGGATTCCTGTAATTCCCTGGTATCCTCCAGGGAGGAATCAATACCACTGAATTCAGCTAATTCTGTGCTTGGAGAGGACATTTTCAGCTTGCTTTTCGCCGGGCTGGATGAAGCAGATGGAGGGAGTGGGTACTGACCTTTTCCCTGCTGTCTCTTTCCATGTGAGTGTCCGGGATCGAATCTTTCGTTCCGTCCATGCTGTGTAATGGAGCCGCGCGGCTCTCCTGTACTTCTGCCGGCGCCATCTTGGACAGGGAGACGGCGCGGCTGTAGTAGAAAGTCCGTCATTTTTCTTGGTTTTGTGGCTTCTTTGCGCTTACGGGGAGGCATTCGGGAGTTGTCCACTATCTGTCCGGTATGTGGATCTGAGAAGCGAGGCTCTGTGATGTTGTTATCACCCGTGTAGGCCCAGGATGCTGCGGAGCTCTGTTAGTGTGCGACCATCTTCTCTGCCGGCTAGCCACGCCCCAATATTTCCTAAATTTTGAATCCCTCCAGAATCTGGCCATGAACTCCTGTGCACATGAGCAGGAGTGAAATCATTGCAGTTTAGCCTGTCAGATGGTTGGAAAATGCAAACCCAGAAAGAAAACTGGGTGAAGATGGAAGCCCTGTCAGCACTGATAGCACACTGCTGGAGGGCTTCATTCTCAAGTAAGCATTTCATAATGTGCTAGTATGCGAGGCATAGTAGTACATTATGCCATTGTCTTGCAGGTTTTTTCTCTTTCTTTAAAACTGTGGTTTATCTGGGGAATCCCACAACCCCAGCCCCGGGAAGGGACCCTTGTCCCCATCAACATGGAAACAAGGTACTTTGGGCCCCCTGCTCCAAAGCACCCCCCATGTTTAAGGCATGTGGCCTGGTATGGTTCAGGAGGTATGGTTCCCCTGAATTCCATACCAGGCCCTTCAGGTCTGGTATGGATATTAAGGGGAACCCCGGCCAAAATCTAAAACAAAAACGGCGTGGGGTCCCCCCAAAAATTCATACCAGACCCTTATCCGTGCACGCAACCTGGCAGGCCGCAGGAAAAGAGGGGGGGACGAGAGAGCGGCCCCCCTCCTGAACTGTACCAAGCCACATGCCCTCAACATTGGGAGGGTGCTTTGGGGTAGCCCCCCAAAACACCTTGTCCCCATGTTGATGGGGACAAGGGCCTCATCCCCACAACCCTTGCCCGGTGGTTGTGGGGGTCTGCGGGTGGGGGGCTTATCGGAATCTGGAAGCCCCCTTTAACAAGGGGACCCCCAGATCCCGGCCCTCCTCCCTGTGTGAAATGGTAAGGGGGTGCAAAAGTACCCCTACCATTTCACAAAGAAACTGTCAAAAATTTTAAAAATGACAAGAGACAGTTTTTGACAATTCCTTTTTTTAAATGCTTCTTCTTTCTTCTATCTTTTTTCTTCTATCTTCTATCTTCCTTCGGTTTCTTCATCCATCTTCTTCTTCTTCTGGTTCTTCTGGTTCTTCCTCCGGTGCTCTCGTCCAGCATCTCCTCTGCAGTGTCTTCTTATCTTCTTCTCCTCGGGCCGCTCCGCATCCATGATGGCACGGAGGGAGGCTCCCGCTGTGTGGCGCTTCTCTCTTAATTTTTTCTTCATCTTTTCCTCTTCATCTTCTTCTCTTCATCTTCTTGTCTTCATCTTCTTTTCGGGCCGCTCCGCATCCATGATGGCATGGAGGGAGGCTCCCGCTGTGTGACGCTTCTCCTCTTCTGACGGTTCTTAAATAACGGGGGGGCAGGGCCACCCGGTGACCCTGCCCCCTCTGACGCACGGGTACTTGACGGGGACTTCCATGTGGCATTCCCTGTGATGTCAGAAGGGGGCAGGGTTACATAACGGGTGACCCCGCCCCCCTCTGACATCACGGGGAATGCCACAGGGAAGTCCCCGTCAAGTCCCTGTGTGTCAGAGGGGGGCGTGGTCACCGTTATTTAAGAACCATCAGAAGGTTCGGGGTTCCCCTGTGGGGAATTCCCATGCCGTTTTTATCAATGAACTTTTATGTGTATTGTCAGACCGGCAATTCATTAATAGCCACGAGTAGTTTTAAATTACTTTTTTTCCTTTGAAATGTCATTTTGCTGTCAGACTGTTCTAAACACGGGAAACATGCGGCCCTTTACAGGCATACTATAGACACTCCCCAGGTACGAAATTTAAAGGGATATTACACTTTTATTGTTTCACTTTAAGCATTATTAAAATCACTGCTCCCGAAAAAACTGCCATTTTTTTAACTTTTTTTTGCATTGATCCTTGTCCCTTGGGGCAGGACCCAGGTCCCCAAACACTTTTTCTGACAATAACTTGCATATAAGCCTTTAAAATTAGCACTTTTGATTATTCATGTTTGTGTCCCATAGACTTTAACGGTGTTCGCGTGTTCGAACAAATTTTTTGCCTGTTCGCAAGTTCTGGTGCGAACCGAACAGGGGGGTTTTCGGCTCATCCCTAGTTACTATATAAGTGTCCCCATGTTCCCAATATTCAGTGCTTCCACCATCAGATAAATGAGCCTCTTACTGGATTCAGTGGACCATCATATAGATGGTCAAATGCACTTATTAAATCCCTTTGATCAAGGTGATTCAAAACGCCAGGCACGTATCCAGTCAGGGTCTCTCCATCTGTATCCAACTATATTAATGATTGTGCTCAAATCTGTTCACAATGTTCTCGCTTTACTATTGTAAAATTTAGAAAAACATTGAGATAATATAAAAGGATCTAATAGGTAAAAAGTAGACAAAATGTAGGATAAATACAGGCTTATCTTAATTGTGCACCTAATGGGTCATCTCATTCTCTATGCATCTGCTTGTGGCAGATGGATTGTCTGGTCTTGCAGGGGGGGCTGAGGATGCTGGAATGTGTCTCAAGCTGCCTCACACAGAGTTGGAGAGCACCTGGAATTACATCACATCCTTGCGAGTGTATTCCGGATACCTATTACATTAGATAAATACTAGACAGTACCCCCTCTCCACAGGGGACTCTCCATTCTCCTTACCAAAAAATGAGATACATGAGAAACAGATACTACACTTGAACTTAGCCCAAAGGCTCAATTCCAAACCCCATAGACATTTACAAGAGGGACATCTTGAAAATCAATTCTGGTCATTTTTAAGGCTAATATGCAAAGTCATGGGGAGCTGAACAGTGCTACGAGGACAACAAATGAGCCAAACTCCAGATCCCGAACCAAAAGCACATTGTGATCAATCGAAGTAGAATCTGTCAAAAAACATTAAAAAGCAAACATAATCCTCTAAGAGTCTGTGAATTTGGATCTTTAGAGGCTTCTGCATGCTGTTCTTTTTTTAAAAAAAAAAAAGCTGGCAATGAAATGTCATCTGTAGGCAATTTAAACTGCACTTTTTCCTTTCTAAGTGTTACTTTGGCTGTAGCTCATTCTACTCAGGAATGAAAAAAAATGCACCCCCCAATACATATCAGACCATTTGAGTCTGGTTTGGATTTTAGAGGGATGCTTCATGCAAAAAAAGGTGTGAGGTCCTTCATAAATTTCAGGACACCTGAAGGGTCTAGTATGGATTTTAATGGGGATCTCCACCCTAATGGGGACATGTGGCAGTATTTTTTTAAATAATTTACAGAGAGGAGAGGGTCCACTTTTAAATGCAAATGTGAGGGTGACATGGGAAAACCTTTAAACTTTATGTGGTGTTTTGAAACATTAGGATTGCCATGGACAGGAACAGAGACACTGTAATCTGGAATCACATATTTTAAATGTGTAATTGATCTTTTTTAAATTGTACATTATTGTTTGTCTTAAATGCAGCAGCAGCACCTCATTCCTTTAGTAAGTGTTAGGTGCAGCATCTGTTTTTCTTTATCCTGCGGTAATAGGCTTACAATGAACAGTAGACATGGAGCCAAAACAGATCTAAAAGGTGTATAAAAATGTACTCTTAAAAAAATAATGCTAAAGCCCCCAACTTCATACCTATTTACCAATGGCACAGCAGCTTTATATTATATAATGTGAAAAAAAACAAGCGCGATGGACGTGTATTCGATAAAGATTGAAAATAAATTAAGCCGCTATCAATCTAAAATACTCAGAAATATACTGTTAAAAAATTAACATAATAATATTGATGCGCTCTAATAAATATCAATCGGTGCACGATTTAAAATTGTATACAAATTGTGATCAATTAAAGTGCATGAAGTGCATACATAGCCTCTCTAGTATATTTGGTAAAGGTGCCTAAAAAGTAATAATAAACCCAGTATATAATATTGGTGTAAACACAGCCTATCTAATGGGTTTAGAAAAGTGCTTCTTTAAAAAAAAAAATGACAAATCCAATAAATTGTAGTGACAAAAAATAAATAAAAAATATTAAATAAATAATAAACATACAATATTGTTATGTGCAGGTTCTGATAATAAAATAAGTTCACTTGGGAGAATATTAGAATGTACAAGTTGATCAAAAAAAGCTGTTAAATCAAGTTAAATTGGATCAATTAGCCCAACAATCCTTCCATCAAAAAGCTGAGGGACTAACTGCTATGACAATTAGCAGCCCTGTCAAGAAACTCCTTTCAGCAAGAATATAAAGTTTTCTTTTCCCAGGCTTGAAGAAACAGTATAGCGCTTTTGCTCAATGTGTAGTTTCAACATGTGATGGATTTATGTAAAAGAACACAAAAAATATATATCATTGCGCAGTGAAGTATTTCTCATAAAAACCGAGCAGATATAATCTCATAGAGATACACTCACAGACATCCGATAACATAAGGCATAGAGGTTAGCAGTCAGCCGCTTTGTGAATGAAGCTCCTGCATAGAGAGCTGCTGCTGTTTAGACTGAGACAGCAGTGATCGTACACTGGCTCCTCCCACGCATTGCGTCACGGACCACGTGACTTTCTCAAGGATAATCTCGAGACGCCAGAGTCTCCGTATTTAAGTCCCAAGGCGTTATGTTGCCATAGTGACAGCAGTGTGATCATCGGTTCATCATACTGCTTCCTCTTATGCTTTTAAACATATTTATTAGATACAGTATTTTATTTTATTATATAACAAAAACAATTTATTAAAAAAACAATATTTAAAACTTTGTATGTTGGAGGGATTTTGCAAGACATAGAGGATAATTATATTATATCTCTACAAGGACTCCCTCAAGTGACAGTTGATGGTATTACGCCCTAAATAGGGCCACCTTCTATTCCTAACACATACTCCCTCACATAGTGGTCAGTCGAAATAAAACGCCCAAACAACCACCAGATACATATACTCCATCTTGTGGTGATTCATCAGTATTGCACAATGCCAAAAAACTACTGGAATAGTCAAACATCAGGATATGTTGGACTGCAAATCACTTTGCTTATCAGACAATGCCACATACTAATTATACAATTTAAAATTGAACCAATAAATATAAGAACATTAAGAACAGTTAAAACATCTCATAAAGACAGGATAATTCAATAATATATGAAAAAAATACTGTAATCATTAAAACGAATAAAAAAAAAAAATTAAAATTAAAATCTAGTAATCTGATATAAAACAATTGATATCAAAATCAATATTGAGGCCTTTCGGGGCAAGAGTGCCCATCTCGAATATCCATCTGGACTCATTTTTACTTAACTCTCTTATTTTGTTTGAGCCCCTCCAGTGGGCTTTATATGTCTGAATCGCCCAGAATTTTAGACATGTGGGGTCCCTGTTGTGATGTGTTGCAAAATGTCTGGACACGCTATGTTTGAGGAAAGCATTCTTAATATTCTGAATATGCTCCCTAATGCACTTCCACATAGGCCTTTTTGTTCTCCCAATGTATTGTAATGAGCATGAACATTGTAGTATATATACTACACCTTCAGTTCTGCACGATATAAAGTCCTTGATTTCATATTCTTTATTGAGACTGGTTGATAAAAACGTGGTACATTTCTGTCCGTTAAAATTGGTATTCTTGCAGGCGTAACATCTTTTGCACGGGAAAAAACCCTTACCCTGGAAGAATGATAATTCTGTAACCCTTCTAGGTGGATTCGGAACATTTTTGGCTATCAGATCTCTTAACGTTGGAACACGCCTATATATAAACCGAGGACGGTCAGGGAGAATACTGCAGAGAGTTTTATCCGCTTTTAAAAGTGGCCAGTGTGTTTTGATAATTTTCCCCACTTGCTTATGCTGGAAACTGAAGTTCATTATAAGGGGAATATCATTATTTGCTTTAATCTCCTTAATTTTATCTTGAATCTGTGCGTCTCTTGGCATCTGATAAACTTCTTCAATTTTCTCTCTAATAAATATATTGCAATATCCTTTATCTTCAAATCTTTTCCCCATCTGATGTGCTTGAGCAAGATACTCTTTATTTTCCGAACAGTTCCTCCTCAGATGTATCATGTGCCCCTTCGGAATGTTTATCAGCCATGGTTCGTAGTGACAGCTGTCAGTTGGTATGTAGCTATTTCTTTCAACTGGTTTGAAAAAAGTTTTAGTGGTGATAATTCCTTTCTCTATATAAATTTGAGCGTTCCAGGATCACACTTGCCATCTTTTCTTGGTTCATAATCCAAGAAATCTTTCTTTTGGCTAGGATTGTTGAGACTGATGTTTTTTTCCAGGCTTTGGCTAGGGTGAGCTTAGCTCCTAGAATGCTAAAGAAGATAAGGCGTTGTGTGACCCTGGAAACCTCCCTTACTGGGAAATTGGGGATTGCCACTAGAGGGGACATTTGAACAGATGTTTCGGCAATCTTATTAATCCAAGTGAAAATCTTGTGCCAGAATTGTCTAATTCTGGGGCAGGTCCACCATGTGTGAAGCATGTCACCCTTAAGGCCACATCCCCGAAAACAGAGGGGAGAGGCCGATGGGTAAAAGCAAGCTATTTTTGAGGGGACCAAGTACCATCTAGTTAGCACTTTCAAGCTAGCTTCTATTAGCCCAGTGTTTAGAATGCCTTTGTAAGATTGGGAAAAGTTCCTGTGCCAAGTTTCCAGCTTCCAGCTTTGAGACAGATCCTCTTCCCAGGCTAGCATGTAAGGTGCCTTGAACTGCGCAGAGGATAGAGCCTTATAAATCACCGAGATGCCCTCCCTCTGCTCGCTGGCCTGACCACACCACATTTCATAGGGAGTTATTTGGGGTCCATTCGGGAGTGTTCTACACTTGTTGTGTAAGAAGCTTGAGATTTGAGAGAATCTAAAGAATTCAGACCTCGGCATATCGAGGTTACTGACACAAAAAGCTTTAGAGAGTGGGCCTAAAGGTCTAAGGAAGTGCCCTATTCTGTACAGCCCTTTTGTCGAGCCACCATTTAAAATCTGAAATGTTAAGACCTGGGGGGAATTCGGGATTGTGGAATAAGTGCTGTAGTGGTGCCATAGGGGATATCAAGCGGTTATTGCCTTTTAGTCTGTCCCATAATGCAAAGGAATGCGACAATGTTGGGGAAAGTATGGGGGGGTCTGAGTTTCCTTGGGCTCCAGAGGAGGTAGTCTAAGGTGTGGAGGGGGACCGCTTGTCTCTCTATGTGGACCCAATCAGGTTGTTTCCAACGAGTGTAGACTGTAGAAATCTGGACTAGTTGTGCTGCGTGAAGGTACCAAATTAGGTTTGGAAGACCCATGCCTCCTTCAGACCTAGGTCTAAACAGGATCGCTTTGGATAACCTGTGTCCCCCTTTGCCCCATATGTATTTAACAATGTTGGCCTGGAAGCGTTTTAGGCGGTTATTAACGACCGGTATCGGAAGAGCTCTAAAATAGTAAAGGATGCGGGGAAGTAGGGTCATCTTGACCGTGTTGATTCTACCTAGCCAGGTCAGGGACAGCTTGGACCAACGAGAGAGGTCCTCCTCTAGTTTTTTGTAAAGCGGAGGGTAATTGGCTTGATATAGGAGTTCAATCTTAGGAGTCAGCTGGATCCCTAAATATGAAATAGATGAGTCACTCCATGAGAACCGAAAGCTGTCCCTGAGTCTGGCCAAGAGAGTGTCTGGAATATTAACATTAAGCGCCTGGGATTTGTCGTAGTTGACCCTGAGGCCCGAGACCTTCCCAAAGTCATCCAGGAGGCGGCATACATTGGGGAGCGATGTCATTGGGGAAGATACAAATAGTAAGATGTCATCAGCAAATAATGCGCATTTATGACACCTGGAGCCACTTTGAATGCCTTGAATGTTTGGGTTGTTTCTGATGGCTATCGCCAGGGATTTGATTGCTATGGCGAAGATCAACGGGGAGAGTGGGCATCCTTGTCTTGTGCCTCCAGATATGGGGAAAGATTCCAAGTAAAACCCTTGCAGACGCACCTGAGCTGAGGGAGTTGAATACAGGGCGTGAATGACATTGAGAAAAGAATTCCCGAATCCCCATTTTTGAAAAACATTGAATATGTAGGGCCATTGGACAGCATCAAATGCTTTTTGTAGGTCCAGAGAGAGTAGACAACCCTGCCTGGATGGGCCCCCATCCCAGTTGGAATTAATAAGGATATTATATCAATCGCTCTTTGAATTTGGTCAGGTCCCTGCCTCCCCGGTATGAAGCCCACTTGGTCTTTAATAATGTATAGGCTAATGAAGGAGGCCAGGCGGTCTGCAAGGATCGTAGTCAGGATCTTTAGATCATTGTTTATGAGAGATATTGGTCTATAATTTCTGCTGGTGTCTTTATCTGCCTTAGGGAGGACCGTAATATAGGCCGTGTTAAGTGAGGTGTCGAGTGGATCCCCCTTTCTGAGAGCCTTGAAGAATCTAGCCAAATAAGGGGCGAGCAAAGTAGAGAATGCTTTGTAATACGGTATGGAGAAACCATCTGGGCCTGGTGCTGAATGTGATTTCAGGTTTTTAATGACCGCACAAACTTCCTCAGCTAAAATAGGAGAATCTAGTTTCTGACGGTGTCTAGTTTCCAATTTGGGAATCTGTATGCTGTTTAGGAAGAGGTCCATTGCCTCTTGAGAAGGGCCGTTTCCACCACTGTATAGGGATTTATAGAAAGTCAAGAATTCCCCCATGATCCGTTGAGGGTTTTGGGACAGGGTGCCGCCCTGAATCCTGATCTTGGGTAGGGCCGGGGATCTGAATTTCGGGGATAATTTGCCTGCAAGCATAGAGCCGATTCGATTGCCTTTTCCACTCCACCGCAGCCATTTTTCAGCCTTAGTAGTTAAGGCGAGGTTTAAGGCCGTGCGTGCTGCATCCAGCTGAGTGGTAGGAACAGTACTTCGGTCGTTTGTTTAATTAATTCCTTGTGTTGTTTAATTAAGGCTGTATACTCCTTATATAGCTTCTCTATGTCAGTTTTGTTTGCCTTGTTGATTTGAGAGGCTAGTTGGATCAGATGACCTCTTATTACGGCTTTATGAGCCGCCCAGAGACAAGAGGGACTAGTGTCTGGTATATCGTTAGTGAGGAAGTAGTTACGTATGCTAGTTTTGATTTCTTTCATTCTGATCGGATCACTCAGAATGGACTCGTTAAGCCTCCACCGCCGGACGGGTTTATGACCCCTCGGGCGCTGAAGTACAAGGACCACCACCGAGTGATCCGACCAGACTACGTCTTTAATGTATGCCCTGTTCGTTAGTGGAATGGACTCTGAGGCTAGGAGAATGTGATCAATTCTCGCGTAGGACCTATGGGGGTTAGAGAAATGCGTGAAGTCTCGCAGCGTAGGATTTACTTCCCTCCATATGTCTATAAGTCCCTGCTGGAAAATAAGTTTAGCTATGCGTAGGCTCTGTTTGGTTGGTCTAGTGAGGCGTTTGCCTATGGGACGTGACTTGTCCATGCCCTGATCAAAGGCTGAGTTAGAATCGCCTCCATAGATCACTGTGCCCTCCAGCAGTGGCGTTAGTGTTGTGAACATTGTTTGGAAGAAGGCTAACTGGCCCCTATTGGGGGCGTAGTACGAGATTAGGGAGTATAGTTGGTTGTCTAAGTCCCCCACTAAGAGAATGTAGCACCCGTTAGGGTCCCTGAATCCAGATTTGGGGGTAAATTTGCATCGTTTGGAGATACAAATACCCACCCCCTTCGTTTTGTCCTCAGCATTGGCAAGTTTAAAGAAGGGAAATTTGGAGTGGATGAATGAAGGGTTGAAACATCTGGGAAAGTGAGTTTCCTGCATAAGGATCACGTCTGCTTTTTGTGAATTTAAGTATTGGAAGACTTTGCGTCTTTTGGACGGGGAATTCAGACCTTGGGCATTATGGGATACTATTTTAAGGGGCTTATTTACTGGTGGGTCATTAGCCATCAAGCAGAGGCAGGAGCAGAGCTGGGCAATCCATAGCACTTACCAATTGGTACCCACGGGGTCCAAGGCACCTTAAATGACAAGCGGAGAAAGGTGAGGGCATCTGTTGATGTCTGAGGTAGTCCCCCCAGTCGACTCCTGCGGTGAAAAGCATGTTAGAAAATATTCGGAGAAGTGGGGAGAAAAGACAAAGAGGAAAGACGGGGGGCAAGAGAGACCCCCGGAGAATGGAGGGGACAGAATCCTCCATCAAGAGGTGCGAGTCAAACAAGAATCCCTCCAGGAGGCAGGGATTGGTCCTGTCCAGTGGCAGTTGAGGTACCAAATCCACTAGACAGGAAGGGGGGCATGAATACCACCCCAGCAGAGGGACCGCCTAATATGGTAGTTATATTAAAAAAAAAAAAACAGGATAAAGGCACTTGGCCCGACATTTACACTTTACCCTCCATCAATACATGCTTCCACACTAAGTAGAGCCAGGAGGAGAAGGTGTACTAGTCAGCATACCATAAGTACAACTAATAAACAATTATTAGAACTTAACGAATGAACCTGGAGTATCAAGAGAGAACGGGGATTAGGGGTATGGAGTGTGGTAGTGGGAGAGGTACGCCCATCTAGCTGGGGAGAAGCACTGCGGAGGGGACCCCTGAGTTCAGCATGGTTTATATGAAATTATTCCCAGGTTCGGACTAACGTGACGGGTACCTGCCCTCCCTCCTCCCCACCAGAACCGACCAAAGGTTGTAGTGACGTAGTTCAAAGTCAGTGAACTGAGAAAAACGTGGGTTAATAGCTTCCCCGCGAGTTGTGTCCCCCGAGATCGCCTCAACAGAGGCGTGGAGGTGTCCTAACATGACACTCATCTCAGGGGTCACCAACGGGGAGACTCCGACCCTTCAGCTAACATCTGAAGTGGAGAAATGAGAAAAAAAAAAAGTGAATGTCAAAGGAATTGAGATCCGTAGAAAAAATGAGGACTGAGAGTCATGGAGGGTTGGTTTCCTTGGATTTCTTGGATCGTGCCTTTTCCCAAACCGGATTCAGGGGACTGGTGGGCAAATGTCTCTTTGCTGAGTTGGGTTGAGGTCCTGATTGGCGGGTCCTAATTGATGAGGCCCAATTGTAGAAAAAGCCTTTCTCCTTTCTGTAGGGATCCGAAGGTATATGCCTTGCCTTTGAAGAGCAGTTTAAGTTGAAATGGGAAGAGCCACCAGTATTTGATTTCTCTGTCCATCAGGATTTGAAGTAGTGGCTTTAGGGTTCTCCTTTTTTGGATAGTTGAGGGGGATAAGTCAGCAAATATTTGTAGATAGTGCCCTTGAAACGCTATTTCAGACATGGATCTTGATTTCCTCATAACCTCTTCTTTGATTGAGAAGAAATGTGGTTTCACCAAGACATCACGATGGAGGCCGTCCGCTCTGGGAGGCCTGAGGGCTCTGTGGGCCCGATCCAGCTCAAGCCTGTGCTGTGGTGTATCTGGGAGTAAGTCCTTAATAAACAATTTTATAGTTTCAGGAATGTCCCTGTAGGATTCAGGGAGCCCCCTGACCCTAAAGTTGTACCTTCGATTACGGTTTTCGAGGTCATCAATTTTAGCATTGGCAGTCTCTAGTTATTCCTGCAAGGTCTGTATACATGCAGTATTTTGGTTTGTTCTGGAAATAGTAGTCCAGATTAGATTCAATGATTTCCATGCGGGTGCCAATGTTCTGGAGATCCGCTTTAATGTCACTTGTTATTTTGTGAGCTGTATTATGTAGGCCTCTATCCAGTAGTTCTGCAAACTTTGTGAATAGGTCCGCCACAGAGACCTGTTGGAGTAGGCCTGAATCCCCATGCTGTATTAGCTGGTGAGACTGGGGAGGACCTGTATCCATTGGGGAAAACCCCAGGCCTGCTAGATTGTGATCTATGAGGGAAGCAGTGGATGCTGGAGAGGCTGGGTCCGAGGGGATGTTGCCTGCAGAGGGGTCTGGCTGAAGAAGGGAGGGAGATGCCACGTATGGAGAGTTTGGCTGATAGGCCGGAGAGGAGCTGTGAGGAGCGGTCGCCATCTTGGCAGTCTCAGCCTGCGGCAGAATGGCTTCAAAAGCCGCTTTAGGTTTCTCCTTACCACTCCCGAGTACATCGGGGGTGTCCCCGGGGTTTCTGGTGGCTGTGTGGGGCTAATCCAGGCATCTATCGACGGTTCAAGTGCCGTTATTTAGGTCCGGTCTGCTGAGGCGGGACGGAGCTCCCGGACTAAGCGCCCGTCTTATCTCCTTTCCATATTACTATGCAGTCATCTATAAATCTTTTATAGAGTATTACATTTTCTGGGACATCAGAGAATAAAGCTTCTTCCTCCCATTTAGCCATAAATATATTGGCTACGCTAGGGGCATATTTCGCCCCCATTCCTATACCAGTTAGTTGTCTATAATACTCTGCATTATACCAAAAGTAATTGTGTTGCATCCCGAAGGCCAAACTTCTTAGGATGAATCTTTTTTGTTTAGAGATGAGATTGCTGAACTTATCCATGGCCCATTTAGATGCCTCAATTGCGTCACTATGATCTATTACTGTGTATAGGGAAGCTACATCAGCTCTTGCAATAAGATATTTTTCCTCTGGCTTCAAAACTAAATTCCCCAAAATTTGAATCAAATGCTTTGTATCCCTAGGATAAGCTCTAGTGTTGGGTACCAAAGGTTGCAAAAATTTGTCAATATATTCTCCCAATCTTGCATTGATTGATTGAATGCCATTTATTATGGGTCTTCCTGGTGGTTGTTCCAAATTCTTGTGTATTTTCGGCACTGTATAGATCATAGATACTCTGCAGATGTCGGGAATTAAATATTTTGATTCTCTTTTAGTTAAAATATTTTTAGCCACTCCTTTCAGGACTAGATCTGATAGTTCTCGTTTATATTCTTTGGTGGGGTTGCCTTTGAGTTTGATATATGTATTAGTCACACTCAATTGACCCACTAATTCCTTATTATAATAGTCTTTTGATAATACGACAATTGCTCCTCCTTTGTCCGCCGGCCTTACTACAATTTCCTTATTTTTTTCCAACTGTTTTATTCCAGTTTGAATAGATTGTGATTCATATCTTCTTTTGAGTTTCACATTTTCCAGTTCCTGCGTGACCATTCTGTTAAATACTTCTATGTGTTCATTGTTTTGGGCAGGTGGGTTGAATAACGATTTGTTTCTCAGATTACTATTGATAATTCTCCTTGAGGTTTCTAGTTCTGTGGTGGAGATGATAGGGGGTTTGGTGAGCATATACTTCTTGATGTTGAGTTTCCTAGTATATTTTTATATGTCAACATACATCTCAAATTTATTGAGATTTCTTGTGGGGGCATATTTTAATCCTTTATCTAGTGTGGTTAATTCCGCTTTGGTTAATTCTATTCCACTGATGTTATATATGCCTTCCCCTATTTTTCTCTTTTTCTTTTTAATTTTGAATCCACCTCGGCATCCCCTTTTCTGTCTGGGCTTCTTTCTCTGATCATTTGTTCTTGCCTGAAAGGTGGATCTTCGTTCCTGCGGTGTTCTAAAAAAGACCGCGATTGTTCTTCATCGTTATAGTCCCTTAATGGTTCATACCGATTGGCAGTAGATACCGGGCTTCTTCTTAATTCATGTTTGGACTGATCATATTCCCTAGGTTCATGCATATTGGGATTGGATTGATATTCTCTGGATTCATTCCTATTGGGATTCTGATCATACTCCCTTAGTTCATGCCTATTAGGGTTGGATTGATATTCTCTAGATTCATTCCTATTGGGATTCTGATGGTAATCTCTTGGCTCATTTTTATATGAGTTCTGATAATAATCTCTTGACTCATTCCTATTTGAGTTCTGATAGTAGTTTTTGAGTCCAGATGGATATTCGAGATGGGTACTCTTGCGCCGAAAGGCCTCAATATTGATTTTGATATCAATTGTTTTATATCAGATTACTAGATTTTAATTTTAATTTTTTTTTTAATTTTTTAGTTTTAATGATTACAGTATTTTTTTCATATATTATTGAATTATCCTGTCTTTATGAGATGTTTTAACTGTTCTTAATGTTCTTATATTTATTGGTTCAATTTTAAATTGTATAATTAGTACGTGGCATTGTCTGATAAGCAAAGTGATTTGCAGTCCAACATATCCTGATGTTTGACTATTCCAGTAGTTTTTTGGCATTGTGCAATACTGATGAATCACCACAAGATGGAGTATATGTATCTGGTGGTTGTTTGGGCGTTTTATGTCGACTGACCACTTTGTGAGGGGGTATGTGTTAGGAATAGAAGGTGGCCCTATTTAGGGCGTAATACCATCAACTGTCACTTGAGGGAGTCTTTGTAGAGATATAGTATAATTATCCTCTATGTCTTGCAAAATCCCTCCAACATACAAAGTTTTAAATATTGTTTTTTTAATGAATTGTTTTTGTTATATAATAAAATAAAATACTGTATCTAATAAATATGTTTAAAAGCATAAGAGGAAGCAGTACGATGAACCGATGATCATACCGCTGTCACTATGGCAACATAACGCCTTGGGACTTAAATACGGAGACTCTGGCGTCTCGAGATTATCCTTGAGAAAGTCACATGGTCCGTGACGCAATGCGTGGGAGGAGCCAGTGTACGATCACTGCTGTCTCAGTCTAAACAGCAGCAGCCCTCTATGCAGGAGCTTCATTCACAAAGCAGCTGACTGCTTACCTCTATGCCTTATGTTATCGGATGTCTGTGAGTGTATCTCTATGAGATTATATCTGCTCGGTTTTTATGAGAAATACTTCACTGCGCAATGATATATATTTTTTTGTGTTCTTTTACATAAATCCATCACATGTTGAAACTACACATTGAGCAAAGGCGCTATACTGTTTCTTCAAGCCTGGGAAAAGAAAACTTTATATTCTTGCTGAAAGGAGTTTCTTGACAGGGCTGCTAATTGTCATAGCAGTTAGTCCCTCAGCTTTTTGATGGAAGGATTGTTGGGCTAATTGATCCAATTCAACTTGATTTAACAGCTTTTTTTGATCAACTTGTACACAATTTGTATACAATTTTAAATTGTGCACCGATTGATATTTATTAGAGCACATCAATATTATTATGTTCATTTTTTAACAGTTTTATATTATAGTTTTTGATCTTTTTTTATAGAAATACATTGCATTGTCTCAAGCTTAATACAAGGTAAAAAAAAAAACTTTTGTCAAAAACAATACAAAACAAGAGCCCCACGTTTTCTGAACCCCAGAGATCAATTGTCACTGAAAAAGAGGAGGAACAGATGTTCTTTCTTCTCTGTCTGCAGCTTGCCCAGATATGCATGGTGGTCATGTGCTTCCTGGGGAAACAGAAAAGCCCAAGAACAGAGGCAGTTGGCAGAGGGGGCGGTGGGGAGGGAGGGCATTCCATGCCCTGGAAAAGGGATTGGGCAGCTGTAGAGCCATTCAGATCACTTTTACTTTAAAGACCAGTAAAGCTAATCTTTGGCCCCAGCATCCATGTGACTGGGATGCCCGATGCAGAGAGGGAAGAAGAGAAGGGGATCCAACCACCACGCTCTACCAAGGAATGGCAAGCCCCTACTCATCTTGCAATGTTAAACACCAAAAAAAACATATGTATGGCTGGATAGCATATCAAGACAACAGCCAGCAGAACAACAAATTGCCACCCACAATCATCATAGGGCCAAAAAATAAGGAAATCAAATGGATACATTTTAGAAAAGTTCCAATCAAAAGAAACAACCACAGTGGGAAGGAGGGAACATGGGCAGAACCCACACACCCAAACACTTAGTTGAACTCCCCAGGACCACAAACCAGAAGGCACACTCCTCTCCTGTCCATGCAGCAGCACCACCTTTTAAATAAACCAGATGGTAAAGACATTGAAAATAAATATAAATTACTACCAAAAACAGATATTGAAGTGACCTATGGTCACAATAGATGACAGGCTTCCTTTGTGGACTAGATGTTAGGTTTAAAAATATATCACTAATAAGAAAACTCACAATTCACTTTTTAACCACTTGAAGACCAGGCATTTTCTGTGATTTTTTGTTTAAAAGTTGAAATCAGTATTTTTTGCTAGAAAATTACTTAGAACCCAAAACATTATATATTTTTTGTTTAGCAGAAACGCTAGAGAATAAAATGGTGTTTGTTTCAATGTTTTATGTCACACGGTATTTGCGCAGCAATCTTTCAAACACAATTTTTTGGGAAAAAATATGCTTTAATTAACTTTAATGCAAAAAAACCACCTTAGATAACCCAATTTTTTTGTCAAGTAGTTAAAGACCAGTGGGTCTAAATTTATCTGAGTATTGATTGTGTAGCTGGATTTTAAAAGCCTGCTCTTGTTTTTTATTTTCTTTTGACTAACCTGGCTACCCTTTAGCTACTTGTGTATGGCTTGTACAATACCTTGTCAAAATGTACTCCTCTTAGCAATGGAGTAGAAGAGTCTGGTACATTTCAGCACTACCTTAATGATTTAAAAGTATACCAAATATTTTATGAGCATCCTCAGAAGATACACAACAGAAACAAAACTATTTCATTAGGATATGGAATTTCTTTTTTTTTAATATAATTCCATTTTTATTACAAAAAAAATTTAGTATTAAATATCGGTAGGTTGTAAGATGCAAATCCACAAGTTAGGATTGCAGGCCTGAATTGGCTGACTTGAAAACCAAATGGGTTAACTAATTTTAGTAGCCTTGTTCTTCAAGAAAACAATATGTTTTTTTATAACAATTATCCATTTGATCACCATTTGAGCAAAAGCTATAGTTCTTTAGGTAGGGTATATGTTCTCACATGGAAAGTATTGCAGGTTTTTACACTCACATACTTTAAACCTCTCTACCTTCCATTAAATTTGTCTTTGCTTGAAGTAAATAAGATTCCTGACACATTCCTGGAGAAGGAAAAAAAAGTGTTACCCAAGCGGCATACTCCCTTCATGACCCTGTCCAAACCAGCAGAACTCTTAGAGGAACTAGATAAAAAAAACGAAACGCAATTATATATTGTCCCAAAAAAAATTCCATGAATATGGAAATAAATCCGGAAAGTTTCTGGCAAGAAACCCCTGATCGAAAAAAGTGCCTTTGACAGTTCACTCTCTCAGCGACTCAGCGGGATGTAAAGTAGTGTCCAACAATGAGATAGCGGATCAATTTGTTAAATATTATACTCACCTTTATAACCTAAACTCTGTTGACCCACTGACAGAAGATACTACTAGAACACAAATGCTCAAGGAAATCCTCACAAAATATAGCCCCAAACCCCTGTCCAATTTGGAAGCAAAAACACTGGACCACCCTCTCTCTTCTGAAGAGGTAGACACAGTACTCAAACAGTTGAAAGCCAGAAAGAGTCCTGGCCCAGACAGTTTGACGTCTGGATAATATAATACGATTAAGCCACACTTTTTGAGAGCATTTAACTCCCTCTCGTTAGACAGTCCTCCACCCCGAGACCTCCTAACAGCACACATAACTGTGATCCCTAAACCGAACAAAGACCCTTCATTAGTCACTAATTATCAACCAATTTCCCTACTGAATGTAGACCTTAAAATCTTTGCCAAAATCTTGGCTAACTGCCTCCTACCCTTGTTGCCTAAACTTATTTTGCTGGACCAAGTGGGCTTTATTCTGGGCAGAGAGGTGAGAGACAACACCATAAAAGCCAATAATATACATAATTGATTGACATCAACACACTATTGCAGATTTTTTGTCACTAGATGCAGAGAAGGCATTCGATAGAGTGGCCTGAGACTATATGTTGGAAGCCCTCAAAACGATTGGCATACGTGAACGCATGTTACAATTTATTTTGGCCTTTTACTCATCCCCAACTTCCAAGGTCCATGTCAATGGCTGCCTATCGAATACCTTCTCGATAACAAATGGTACATGCCAGGTTGTCCTCTTTCTCCAGTAATATTCGTCCTCACCCTAGAACCGCTACTTCAGTGTCTTAGATCTAACCCAGATATCAAAGGTGTCTCAATCTATAAGACTACATATAAGCTAGCCACTTTCGCAGATGACATCCTCTTATTTCTGACAGAGCTACATATTACGCTACCCAACTTACTCAAAGACTTCGCCACGTTTAACACCTTGACTAACCTACAAATAAACTTCTCAAAATCAGAAGCATTGAATATCCCCCTACAGAAGGAAACACTGGTGCAATGTCAAACAAACTTCCCATTCCGATGGAGTCGCGATTCGATCACTTATCTTGGAATCCAATTGCCCTCTAAATTATCCAACTTGTACACCAAAAATTACCTCCTTCAAACTATTCTTTACCATCCTTCAAACCATTCTTGATCATCCTTCAAACCATTCAGAATGATTTGAAGTCATGGTCGGCGAGCCCTTTCTCGTGGTTTGGTAGAGCGTCCATAGTCAAAATGAACATCCTCCCAAGAATATTATACGTAATGCAAACAGTTCCTATAAAAAACTCCCAAGGCCTTCTATGCTTCATACTGCAGAGCCTGTACAGAATTTGTGTGGGGTAAATCACACCCTAGACTAAGTTATGAGAGGCTAACTCTACCCAAGTTAAAAGGTGGCATAGGCTTTCCAGACATTGCTAAATATCATTGGGGCTGCCATCTAACAAGAATAATAAACTGGACCGTTCACACTCATAATAAAGCATGGATAAACATCATCCGTAAACATCAACACCCATCCGTAACAACCCAGGATTCTCTCCAGGTCTTTTAGATTCCTTCCTCTCAGAAATTTGGCCTCACACCGATGTGAGAGCTGAACACTTTTTCTCTTCTTCTACTTTTTCTTTCTTTACTAACCCTACCCACATTATCCGCACAGATGCCAGGATATTCATTTGCATTTTGGACATATGTTCAACTACGACACTTTCTGAATAACCCCCAAGCACGATCCAAATATTCTAGACAACACACACTTTTTGAAGTTCTTTGTACCAGAAAATAACCACAGAAACACTTGATCTCAGACATGTATTCCATACTGTTCTCTGACCACAGCACAAAATCCAACATAGCAAGCCTTAGATGGGAAAGGGAATTCTCCCTCAACCTCTCAGATGAGGAGTGGGAAAATATATACTCTTATATCCGTAAAGGATCAATCAACGTTTCTGCACAGGAAAATGGCTTTAATGTCTTTGCTAGATGGTACAAGACGCCCCTTAGATTACACAAAATTTCTCGCACCATATTCCCCCAACTGTTAGAGATGTTCTGATGAAGAAGGATCACTCCTTCACTTATACTGGTCGTGTCCCTTACTCCAAAACTTTTGGAAAGATGTCCATCACCTCACTACTCAAATTACCACCTATCTGATTTTTTTCCCCAGCCCAAATGCTTTTAAATTATTCCTCCAGTCCCAAAAAAATTATCATCGCTCCCTAGCTTTACACCCCTTGAACACTGTGAAAATGTGTATTCCAGTCCAATGGAAATCGGCCAATCCCCCAACCATTGCGATTGGATCAGACACATAGATAAAATTGCAGGAATGGAATTCAGAAAGCTTGGTCTTGCTATCATCACTTCCAAACAACTGGTGAATATCCCCAATTACTTTCTCAGTGATATGATAATATCTGAGGATATACATTGTCAGGTTGGAGGAGGAGGAGGGGCCCATCCTTTTCCCCTCACATATTTACCTCTTCATCTCCCAGTTCCTCCCCCCTTATCTAGTTACTATATTACAGCTCTAAACATCGCCTCTCTCAAGAGACAGATATTTCACCATCTCCCCTCTCTATGCTTACTACCTTTCCTCGCTAATTATTTCCATTATCTTATTCCTCTCCCACAAGGAGTCTCTTCTTCTGATACCCCCCACCTCTCCATTCACATAACAGAATCTCTCTTCCACCTTACTTGAGCAATTTGACCACTGACTAAGCCTGCTAAAACCGCCTTTTTCTGTGTGGGTTGCTAGTGGTCCGATGACCGCAACCCTACAAGGAAATAACAGATCTGGAGACACTAGGCTGCTAACCACGGAAAACACTGTGTACCCAAAAATTTACATTAGACAATCAGCCCATGACAACACCCCACATAGTATGCTCGCACATGATTACTCCTAACCCCAACATTCTACATGACCTATACCCTCCACCTTCACCAATAGAACGGTTGTTTTACACAAGACATAGAGGTTCAAAGATATTCTAACTAGTAGGCTTCCTGAGGTACAACCATAGGGAAATTACAGCATGCTGTCTAAATAAAGTTTCCAAGACATCCATGTAACTACCCTTTCCTTTGGGCATAGTCGCCCATACTGTTCAACAGTTTTTGCTACACCCTGTTCATGTATATTGTATACTTACTAGTGTTAATTCTGATATATTGAACTAATACATTGTACTGGAGTTTATATATCATAAACCTTTTTGCTTTATGTATCCCATCTTTTGTATACATTAAAAAAATTTATTTGGAAAAAGAAAAAATGTTGATGGGCATTTCATTTTCTGTAGCCAGGAGTGGTACAAAAAGGAAAAATAGTCATGAATGAACATTACACTAGGCATAGTGATGTAAAGAATTTAATATTTATGAAGAAAAAGAAAAAGAAAAATTTCAGTTGCTTTCATTCTTTTTCCCTTTTTCAAGTGACATCAAGCAGCAAACCTGAAGTTAAAATACTGTAAGAACTGTCACATACAGGCTTTCAGCTCAAAGCCAAAAACCAAAAAATTGTTGGTATCCATCAGAGTACATGCTACTGGCAGGTGGTAAAAAAAATCCAATTTTAAAGTAACTCTGACATACCAAATATGTTCTTATGTTTCACCTCAGCTCAGTTGTTGAGTTCTCTGTTTTGCAGTTTCTAGGAATTCTTAGCTACTGCAGGTTCCCAATCTAATTTCTGGATTTTTTTCTTTGCAGTGTGGAGATTACAACAGAAGAAGGTGAAATAGCCATACAGTAGCAGTATTAGTGAAAAACTAAACATGGGCCAGGAACTAAGGAAGGCAACCTGTGGATTTGTGCTCTAAATGATTATTATTGAGAAAAATACTGTATTCTCATAATGGTATGAGGTTAATGCATTGAATGATAGGGCATAGTATATATATTTCTATATTTAAATATAATTCTGCTAGCGTCTTTTTTATTTTGAGGACAGCAGCATGAACGTCTGACTGACACAGACAAAGCTGCCCTTTGCCTGCAGTACATCACAGCATACTCGTGAAGTATAGTTGAATGCAGTGAATCAACATATGCTTAAGTCCACCAAAGAACTACATCTTCAGTCCTATTGCCAAATCTGAAAATAAAATTGAGTAATGCCCTGTATGCATAATGTCAGGCATGCCAAAATTAAGAGGCAGAGGCTCTGTATGCACAGTTAGTAGAAGTGGGAAGGTTCTGTATCTACAGAATGAATTTGTGGTCAAGCTACACCTTTAAGAGGCTGAACATGTATGACTGTTATTTCTGAAACTGGGCATGCCATACAGCCAAAGCACATGGAGAAGGTTGTTGCATGGCTTATCAAGCCTTCCTCATCTTTCTCCTCCCAGGCACAGAGCAGCCAGTTTCTGCTACAGCTACAAATGCACCCTCATCTTCCTCCTTCTCTACTGCTAATCCTGCCATAGCCCTGAAAACTGGCATGGGGAGGTGGCTGAAATATTTCAGCACAGTAGTTACTTGCTTTAGGAAGATGCACAAGAATTCATGTTGTCATGTAAGGAAGAGATCAACAGGGGTATAGAAGCAGGATACATAAGTCAGGGAGACACAACTGGCTGTGATGTTTCTATAGCTAAAACTTGCTGCCGAGTGGGCTCTAGAAATGAGGGGGTGTTGACGAGGAGGTGATAGACCAAACCTGGATGTCAGAAATTATAGAAGAAGAAAGATAAAAAGAGACAAAACAGCAGCAAGTGATAATTTCATCTAGGGATAGCTTACAGAGGACAAGAGAAGCCAGCTGTTCAATTTTACTGGATCCAGACTGCTCCGCAGGTAAATACAACTGCTATCCCCAGGGTCAATTTATCTGGGCTTTTTTCCCACAGATCTGCTAACAACAGCACTGTTGTGTTTTGCAGCTTCTGTCTATAGCATATCAGTCATAACAAAACTACCAGCCATTTTGGTATCACATGCATGACACATAAATCACACTAAAAAAGCTTAGTGGGATCAGAATCTGTTACATTGGGTGGTAACATATAGGTTATATAAAGAGTGGCATTAGAAAACTAGTGAAGAGAAAAGACTTGGTAATTCGCCCAGCCGACAAGGGTGGGGGAATTGTTGTACTCTCAAAGGAGCAATACCACCAAACTATGATAGAGATGCTTGATGATGAAAACACCTATACAAGACTTCTGAGCAATCCCGTATATAAATGTAGGAAAGCACTGGAACAGATTGTAAACTTAGGAGTAAAGAAAAACATTTTGAATAAAAAGGAGGCTAAGTTTTTAATCCCAGAGTCATGTCGGACACCCATTATATACACCTTACCTAAGATGCATAAAAATAATACTAACCCTCCGCCGAGACCAATAGCAAATGGTATAGACTCCCTCACATCCCGTTTAGGCCAATACATTGACGTATTTTTGCAACCTGCAGTCCAAAAGACACAGGCCTATCTGAGGGACACGAAGCAGATGCTGCAGATATTGGAAAATATTCCAAAAGAAGAAGGACCATGGGTTATGGCCACTGCAGATGTCGCCTCGCTATATACCATTATACCGCATCATCTAGCATGTGAAGCAGCAAAATGGGGCCTGAGGAAATATACTCAACTACCCTGCATACAGAGGAAGTTTCTTATTAAGTGTATTGATTTTAATTTAAAGAACAACTTCTTTTGGTACAATAATAAATACTATCGGCAACACACTGGAGTCGCCATGGGGGCTAAATTTGCCCCTAGCATAGCAGGACTCTTCATGGCGGAATGGGAGGAGGATAGCATTTTCAAAAATGCACCAAGAGAACTTGTGGTCTATAAAAGATATATAGATGATGTTTTTATTCTATGGAAAGGAGACACAAACGGACTTACGAGTTTTCTAAAAGAACTGAATAAGAACAACAAAAATATCACTCTGACCTGGGACATCAGCAATACTAAGGTAACCTTCCTCGACCTAGAGATTTTGCAAGACGAATCGGGGTTTAGCTCTCAAACACACTTCAAGGATGTAGATAGGAACAGCTACTTGCCTATTGAAAGTTGCCATCACAAGAACTGGCTCTACAATGTACCAAAGGACCAACTGGTACGACTAAGACGCAATTGCACACAACTGAATACATTTTTAGACCAAGCAGATAAATTAATATCGAGATTCTCAAGCAAAGGATATGGACGTCAATTCATTGAAGAGAAAGTAAAGGAGGTCGCAGCGATGGATCGCAATCAACAAATCAAAGACGCCAATAAACAAAAAAAGCCACTAGAGGGAGCACCTTTGATTTTAGATTACAGCGCACAACACAAAAAAGTGGAAAAAATTATTAAAAAACACTGGCATATCCTCCTTGCAGATAAACAATTACAGGAATCTCTATCCTTGCACCCGCACTTTATATACAAAAGAGCACCTACCATTCAAGATAAGGTAGTTAAAAATGTTATAGAGCCGCCCAAAAGAACCTTCTCTTTTTTCACTGGGAAGGGTTTCTTTCCGTGTAGAAGGTGTTTCGCGTGCTTGAAGACAAGAAAACCTAATGAGAAAAAATTTGAGTTCACTTCAACAAGTACTGGAGATACCTATAAGATAAACAATTTCATCAGCTGCAACACTGAAGGAGGGGTATACGCCTTGGAATGCAGCTGTGGACTCCAGTACATTGGCCAAACAAAAAGACCGCTTAGAATAAGAATTAAAGAACATGTGAAGAACATCCTCAATGGCTATGACAAGCATAGTGTCTCCAAGCACTTTTTATTATGCCACAACAAAGATCCTACTCATCTCAAATTTTGGGGGATCGAACCTTATGTTAGACATTGGCGAGGCGGTCATAAGGTGAGAACCCTGAGTCAGGCGGAATCCAGGTGGATATTCACCCTTGACACATTTGCACCCCGCGGCCTCAATATAGAATTCGATCTCAACTGCTTTTTAAGTGACTTTTAACTACATATCCACATTTAACTAGTTCACTAGATGTGATCGTTTCCTGTCTCCCTTCTTGTTTCCTTCTTCTGCAATCTTTGGCATGTCTGGGTGGGCCTATTTATATATTTCCTGTGTTTAGCATTATATTTGTACTGCCCCCATAGAACCCATTTTTACTTCTAATTTTTTGGGTCCCTTTTTGTTACCCTGTTTTAGTCTTAAATTTTTACATTATTATTTTACTATTTTTGTGGGCGATTTAAATTGTGTTTATTTATTGTTTTATATATTCATTTTTTACAATAATTAGTTTTCTGATGGCAGCCTTAGGATTAGTTTATTATCCAGTTATTGTATAGTTTTTTTGATTACTCCAAGTTTAACCGGATTTTTTTTAGCAATTTTACAGATTACTATTAAATTTTAAGATGTTTTTATTGTATTTTGGATGAGTGTATCCACTACAGTGGAGGGGATACTCCCTTAGTTTAACTTCAGTGTCTCTCCAGCATTACACTGGAGGATTACTTTACCTTTATATTTATACCCAAACTCGCCCCTCCCTCTGCATGCCTTATAAGTGATCACTATGTGATTGGCGCTGTGAAAGGAGGTATAATGAGAGCCCTGACGAGTTACAGTAGGTAACTCCCTGCGTGTTGTTTGAGTACTACTATCAAAATCCCAATATATAATAACCGGAGGCACAGAGCCCTGACGGATCAGTTGCGCTGACATTTCCTCAGCCTGCTGTAGATAACCCACAAAATGGCCGCCCCCATACAGCCCTGGAAAAATGGCCACTATGGCGATTCTCCATTGGACTCCGAGAAAATGGCCGCCGTACAAGGCATTAACCTGATCTATTTAAGGACAAGGATGGGTGCCCTCTAGTATCCCCTGAAGAAGCCACGTGACCCGTGACGCCACGCGTAGGGACCGGCACCCTCCACTGTAGCAACATACGAGCTCGCTGCTCGTCAGGATACACTTCACTCCCTGTTGAACCGCTGTGTGAGTACTTTACTTTTTTTGAATAAAGCCTTCATTTTACAAAATTACTACACTATGTGGCATTTTCGTTTTCCTTCTGGCCGCTGTGCCCCTGCAAGATCTGAGGCATATTGAAGGACAGGTTGAGACCCAGGACTGACCCCCATAGGAGACATCATATATATTGATTCATGCTGTAACCTCAGCATAGTGAGGTAAGGGGCCATTGCCCTCCATTATAGGATTGCTGAATGAATTGGACTGCTGTTTGCACTCCACACCTCTCACTCATCTGAGGAAAGCAACGCTAGTATCTAGCTGCTACCTGCACGCTCCCCATTAAGCACGTTTAAGGAGTTGTTTGAAGATATTTTTTGCTGCACACAGTCACTTTGCTTGTTGGACGTTTTATTTTTGTGAGCACAGATTGCTGACACTGGACACTTGTTAACATCACCCTGTATAGTTTTTTATATGATAATTATTTTTATATCGCACTAGAGTGTGGCTCATGGTATTCTCATTTTTATTCATATACGTTGATGTTTAAATGTATATACAGATTTGCACTGCAGTTGAAGGTTCAGTTACACTTTATCTATTAATTTGGAATATCTATGCACAGTGTTTACCTTGCACTTTCTTGATTTTATTTTATCACTTTTAACTCGATTCCTCAAGACACTCACAGTAACCCTGCACTAAAGTGTGGTTTATGTTTATTTATGTGATTATTTTATTTGAATGTGTTGTCACTTTGCATATTTATCACTTTACTGGGATTATTTTAAACACTTAGAGGTACTCTCCACTAGAGGGCGGCACACTTTATGTGTTATAGTCAAGTTTTTCCATTTATGTGCGTTTTTCACATGCATCTTTATTGCTGTTCATACCGTAGATGCAGGGTCTGCATCTGGAATTAGTTGTAAATTTACTCCTCACACCTGGAGCCTCCATCTCTTGTTTACCCACATATGCAGCTGATTTCTTTACAACACATGACTCATTTATATTACCCACCTTCTACACTAGGCAATATGCCATTGTATTAATACTTGGTAATTTTTAGATACTCTCACAATAAGACTAGCGCAGCACCACCCCCTTCTGTTTTATTCTATTTACTCTTTAGGGCCAGGTTGGACCCTTTCCGGTGCTAGCTGCTTGTCCAAACCCCCCCTTTTATATAGCTTTCGCATTTGCATGGTAGCGCAGGAATACCATATTTACTATAACATATAGGTTCACACTCCTTCTCATCATTCCTCACTTTTACCTCTCTCCTTAGGTCAAAAAGATTCTTTATCTGCTCCTTTCAGCTCGGGTCCTGGAAGAAGATGGGCAAACATACCAAGAAGTTTATCATGGTGGATAAATGGGAACCATTTTGGTACTTCCATAAGGAAGACTGTCAAGAAAATTTAAATCAGCCAACATGCCAAGTGCACATGCTCTTTCTTTTTTTTTTTTTCTAATTTTTTATTTAAAAAATGGATACAAGACACACGAAATACAGCATCTCGAAATCATACATGAACCAGATATCATACATTAGGATGAACGTAGACCAACATTATGACCTAACTAAGAGAGAATTTTTTTTTTACAACAGTAAGGAGAATACAGTGGTCTTAGACATTAGGACCGTTTCCGGCCATGACCCCAGTTGGAACAAAAGGGCAACCTAATCCTAGGCCGCACTTGAGCTGACGAGAGGTTCCGTGAGCCCTGCTCCTATTTTCAGGTTTAGTAAAAGAATAGGACCATTTGGGTCACGGGGCACCAATATTTACCCCAAACGACCACAACAGCCCTAAGAGAAACAGAGGCCAGAAAGGAAAAAGAAAAAAAAAAGGAAAGAATAGTGGGAAAAAGGTAGGAACAGAGAAGAGGGGGGTGGAGAAGGGAGTAGGGAAGAGGGGTGGGGGGGGAACATGGTACACCGAGGCCGCATACGCGCTTCTTGTGAGTCAAAGAATAATGTGGCAAACTCAAACTACTTCTGTAGACCTATACAGCTATCCAGTATAATACAATATAAAACAATGGACCAATATTAGTCAGCAGCATCCTTCCCCAGGAGAGTCTGACCTTCCTCCGAGAAGAAGAAGACATTCCAGATGGACCATTTTTTGGTAAAGCGTTCATTTTGGTGGCGGGCCGAGAGGATTAGATCCTCCATTTTTTTGATTTCTTCCACTTTCCTAATCCATAAACTTATAGGGGGAGGTTGTGTGGACTTCCAGTACAAGGGGATGCAGGCCTTCGCTGCGTCAAGTAGATGGGGTATTAATGATCGTTTGTGTGCTTTCCGGGAGTTGTCAGACGCGTGCAGCAGAAAGAGAGCTGGGTCATCCTGAACCGGGTATTCAGTAAATTTCTGCAACGTCTGTTGGATGGTTTTCCAAAACTCCTCCAACAGAGGACAAGACCAGAAAATGTGGAGAATCGTTCCACATTCTCTCTGACATCTCCAGCACAGGTCTGTGACATCGGAGAATATCTTTTGTAACTTTGCCGGGGTGTTGTACCACCTAGTGACTATTTTGTAGTTGGTCTCTTGTGTCTTTGAACAAATTGAAGATTTAAAAGTAAAATGGAGAATGTTCTGTTCTGACCATCTAAAGGAGTGATCAGCAATTGATAGATACCCGATAACCTGTGAGGCATAGCGCCTTTTTCTGTGCAGTAGGTCTCTAGGGTGGTTAGATTCTGGTCAGGGCTATTTGGTAGGGGCAGTGTTTTAAGAAAGTGAGAGAGCTGTTATGCTCTCCAAAAATCTAGACGAAGAGGGCCGTTCGTATCCATGAGTTCTGTCAGTGATGGCCATTTACCATTAACCATAAAGTGGGAGGTTTGGAAATAACCGGCTGTTCTCAGTGCCCGGAAAACCGGGTCTGTGTGACCCGGAGCAAACTCTGGGTTTCCTAGTACCAGACGCAGAGGGGACTTTAGTGACACAAGGTCAGCGCGTGTAAAGAGTGTCGAGCATAGTTGTGTAGTGGTACCTATCAGGGGATGATTTTTCACGACTCATGGTAGTGAATTATGGCACCAAGGAACCCTGTCTAGTGGGATCTCACACTGGGACTGTTCTAAACTAGTCCAAAGTTTCGTGGATTGGTGTCGGTTCCAGTCGATGAGTCTTGTTAGGTGCGTTGCTTGGTGGTACTTACGAAGGTCTGGTACCGCCAATCCCCCATATTGCTTAGGTAACTTAATCTGTCGTCTGTTTAGTCGTGGTCTTTTATGGGCCCAAATAAAGTCAAAGAATACTGCTCTGACCTGATCAAAGTAACTAGAAGGAATCTGGATCGGGAGTGCTTGGAGAAGGTAAAGGAACTTAGGTAAGATGCACATCTTGAGAATTTTGCATCTCCCGAACCACGAATGGAGACCTGTTTGCCATTTGGCGAGAAGAGCTCTAACTTTAGTCAGCAAAGGGGGGAAGTTCAGAGGGAAAAGCTGTGAGAATTTGGAGGGGATATATGTACCAAGGTATTTCAAGGCCGAGGTTGTCCATCGAAATTTGAAACTGGATTCGAGGTTTGTGAGGTGTTGTGTGGGAATTCCTATACAGGGGGTCCCCTAGTTACAAACATCCAACTTACGAACGACTTCTACTTACAAACGGAGGCAAACAACAGGAAGTGAGAGGAAATCTACCCCTAGGAAGGGAAATTCTCTCCTGTTAGAGCTATTTTGGGGAAAAGGTACCTCCACTGATGCTTTATCACCAAGGCTTGTTTCCACAACAACCCAAAATTTTCAAAATCCAATTGTCATTGGGACAGAAAGTGAGGTGAAATCTTCTGAACAGGGGCACACACAGCAAAACAAAGGTTACAGCGGTGTTAACCCTTCCCTATGCTATACCAAAAGCTTAAAAATAGTTTTTTTGGCTGGAGCTACACATAAAAAATGTACCTGTTCCGACTTACAAACAGATTCGACTTAAGAACAAACCTATAGTCCCTAATTTGTTTGTAACCCGGGGACCCCCTGTACTCATAGCCTCGGACTTATTGAAATTAATCTTCAGGTTTGAAAGCTCACCATACTTTTTAAATTCTTTTAGGAGATTTGGAAGAGAGACCAATGGGTTGGTGAGGGAGAACAACATGTCATCCGCGTACGCGGAATCTTCTGATGTGATTCTCCCACAACCACCCCAGTGATGTCCTGGTTGGCTCTCACAGTACGTAGAAATAGTTCCAATGACAGGGCGAAAAGGAGCGGGGATAGGGGGCATCCCTGGCGTGTACCGTTCTTAATCTCAAAGGGATCCGACAATATCCCATTGGCCCGGACACGTGCCGTAGGGTCCCCATACAACGACTTAATCCAACATAACATTTTGTTGCCCAGGCCCACATATTCCAGAACAGCTGTCATAAATTGCCAATTCACCCTGTCAAAGGCCTTCTCCGCGTCCGTGCTTAAGAAAATACAAGGGATTTTATCTTTGTTGACCACGTGTAGGAGGTTCAGAACTTTAATTATGTTGTCCCTAGCCTCCCTAGTTGGGACAAAACCAACTTGGTCTAAGTGGATCAAGGAAGGAAGGTGAAGTTGGATCCTAGTAGAAAGTATTTTTGTGAAAATTTTTAGGTCGGTGTTTAGGAGGGAAATTGGTCTATAACTTCCACACAGGGTTGGGTCTTTCCCTTCCTTGGGGATCACTGCGATGTGTGCCGACAGAGAGTCACAGGGAAAGTTTATATCGGAGCCTAGAGAATTGAAGAATTTATGCATAAATTTCACAAGGGAAGGGAGCAATGTTTTAAAGTATTGTGCGGTAAGTCCGTCCGGCCCTGGGGCTTTCCCTAGTTTAGAAGTCCCTACTGCTAATTGTATCTCTTCTGTGGAAATCGGTTCGTCAAGTAACTCCCCCACCTCCACAGAAATTTTGGGCATACCTGAACTATTAAGATAGTCTTCAATCCGAGAGTTCTGGGGAGCTGGATTTTGCAGTTTGTAAAGAGACGCGTAGAACTCCTTAAAGTCTCCTACTATGTTGCGGGGGAGTGTGGACTTCTGACCGTTGGAATTCCTAATGTGTGGTAAATAATTAGCCAATACTTGATCTCTTAATGACCTGGCCAGGAGTTTACCACACTTGTTTCCTGATTCATATGAAATCCGCCGACAAATTTGAATCGCGGCTTTAGCTCTATATTGCATTAGTTCGGTAATTTTGTTACGGAGCATCAAAATTTCCGCCTCTAGGGATTGGGTCTGGGCATGTTTATGTCTGGCTTCGGCAAGACTCAGCTGTTTTAAGAGTGATGCCATCTGTTCCGCACGTTGTTTCTTTATGCGTGAACCGTGCTTGATAAGCACTCCCCAAATCACAGCCTTGTGAGCTTCCCAAACGATGCCGGGGTTGCTATCAGGAGTATCATTGGTTTGGAAATAGAAATCCAGCTCCCTAACTACGTTTTGAAGTATCTCCTTGTCCTGTAGAAGACTCTCGTTTAATCTCCAGGTTCTGGTTTTGGAGGTGAAAATGTCAGTCGGGGCCTATGTCAATAAAACAGGAGCATGGTCGGACCATGTGATAGAACCAATGGAGGATTCTCTAATTGCATGTAATTGGGAGTGAGGGATCAGGAAGTAGTCGATTCTCGAGTATTGTTTGTGTGGTGTTGAATAAAAGGTGTAGTCCCTTTCAGTAGAATGGGTAAGTCTCCAGGCATCAATTAACTGTGCTTTATGTAGTGAACGCGCAATGCGTTTCCTAATGCTAGGGGTGATTGAGGAATGTCCCGCTGATGTGTCTTCTGAGGGGATCAGTGGTACATTGAAGTCTCCACCTAGTAGTATCTGGCCTTTAGCGAATCCTAGCAGGGTATTGATCATTTTGGAGATAAAATTATCTTGACCGCTGTTCGGGACATATACGTTAACAAGAGTCACTTCTACACCTCTGATTGTCCCTCTGAGGAACAGAAAGCGCCCCTCTGGGTCAGCCCTCATATCCCCAAAGGTACACGGGACGGAGCGAGAAATAAGAATGGACACACCCCGAGATTTGCCACTTACATTAGTGGAGTGATACACCTTCGGGAAAAATTTGTTTTGCAATAAGGGAAACTTGTCTCCCTTAAAGTGTGTCTCCTGGATAAACGCCAGATCAGTCTTTAGTCGGTGTAAGTCTTGGAATAACATGCGCCTTTTTTTTGGAATATTTAGTCCTCTCACATTAAACGAGAGCAGGTTTACCGCCTCCATGTTCCCAAACTCACACAAAAGAGGGGGGGGGGAGAGGGAAGAATAGAAGGGGGGGAGAGAAAAACTGAGAGATAGAGATAGACTGAAGAAAAGAAGGTGGTAGCAGAAGGAGAAAAAGGAGAAAGGAAAAGCAGACAGTATTAGATGTAGAAACAACCCAAGAGGGTATTGTATTCAAATACTATTAAAATAAACAACTAAGACGCTCACCAGAACAGCTCTGGTTTTCGAGCGCAGGCCTAGATGGGGATGTGGAGAGGAATGACCAGTGAGGGGCTCACTGACCTTCCCTCTGATCCGCAGTATATGAGATCACAAAAAGAAATATATATGATGACGGTGATCCAGTGGAGGCTTACTGGACTATTTCAAAAGAGGGAGATTAAGACACAATAAGCTATAGTAATGCAATATAAGTCTGGAATTTGCCCGGCTTAATAATAAACAATTTACCTGTGCTCCTACACATCTTAAAAAAAGGAGAAAAAAGGAACAATCAAAACATAAAAGAAAGTTTATAACATCAACCAAAGCATGGACTCTAACCACCCTCTATGTGAACTAAATATAAGCTGGTAATTACTAGTTGCTAACTAGTTGCTCACTATTGGCCCTATCGGAGTGTTGAGAGGGCAGTTACCACCCTATAACCGTGGGGACAGTAGAGGGAGATGGGTGTAAACTGTCAGTTCCAAGACCGTTCACATATTAAACAAAGATGTGTTCAGTTCCATGAATAACCCCCCCTCCTCCTTTGATGACGCGTAAGTAGAATCCCTCTTTCTTGTAAAAGTATCTCTCATGAAGTACTAGGCCCACTAACCAAGGGCGTCCCCCCCCCACTCCGGACGAATATCAGGGCTAGCGGGAGGAGACAACCCATGGAGACAACTGCACCCCCGTCCCCACCTCAAATCCCCCGCCACCAATAGTGACACGTATACTCACTTACATACACTTCATTTGTGCTTTGATTCCCATCTAGTGTGACATAACAGAATGCATATAACAAGTATGTGGGCGAGGTGCGGAAGGCCTCCCAGGTGGAGTGAGGCATGTTACATATAGTGGAGATACCTTTTCTTAATACCTCTCAAGGAACTGGGGTGTTCCTCTGGTAAACATAGAAATAATCTCTATAATCCCCAGACCCAGCAAACTTCATCAATGTCAGATAATGATACGCTTCAATACCATAAGATGTCCGCTGGGCCCAATTTTCCAAAATAGGTGCAAGTCGCAAGACCCTTTGTCCGGGCACTGGTACAGAGTGTATAGGACACATCTTAAACTTCAATGACATTAAAGTTTCCAACACACCTGCCCGTGCTAACATCCTGGTTTCCTGTGTAATCCACATATTCCAAGGCCCTCGCCACAGCGATCACTGCTCACATTAAAAGTACCGTGGTGGTCGCTTGTTGACAGAATGGGCACGTTCGTAGCGGTGAAAGCAGAGGTGGAAGGTGGGATATGCATGTCACCAAGGGGGGACGCAACCTTCTCCGATGTGGCAATAACAGGATATGTGTGTCCAGTCAGCCTAGGGTAAAGGGTGAAAGAGTCCAGCAAACAGTATTAACAAGAGCAGATGTGCACGGAGACTGCAGTGGGGCAGTTCACAGAAGTGGTGCTCATGATTCCCGGGTTCCCTCAGCGGAGGGAGATTGCGCTCTTCTTCTGGACCGTTGACGGCGTGGAGGTTGAGAGTATTGTTGACCAGCAGCTCCCGGACAACCTGAGGTACGGGGCAGGATGATTAGCCAGTTCGGTATTTGTATGGGCTCTGCTCCCAGGAAGGCAAAGAGAGCTGGTAAGTCTGCGGGTGTACGTAGCGTGAAGGAAGCATTCGTTTTGCAAAAACTGACCGCCAGGGGGTAACCCCAGCGATAGGTGCAGTCTTGTCTTCTGGCCAGGTCCAAAAGGGGTCTTAACATGGCCCTTCTCTGCAACATGGCTCTAGAGAGATCCAGGAGGATTTTAATTGTAGCATCGTCAAATTCTACAGCTCCATGTTCCCACGCCCTGCGCAAGATAAGCTCTTTTTGATTGTAGTGATGTATCCTGCACAGCACGTCCCTCGGTCTGGCAGGGTCAGGCGATTTAGGTCCCAGGGTTCTGTGCATGCGATCCAGTTCCACCGATGGCGGAGAGGGGCCCATAACTTCTTGAAAAATAGCTGTCACAGTAGCCGACAGATCCTCAGCGCCGGTTGCTTCTGGTATGCCCCGTAGCCGAAGGTTGTTGCGTCAGCTACGGTCTTCTAAATCTTCTAAATGAAGCTGTAAGTCGACAGCAGTGGCATCTTGGGATTCTTGAGAGCGTTCCAATGCCTCAATCCTGTGACTCAAGGAAGACATCGTAGCCTCCCCGGAGTCAACCCTGTCCGTGAGGGCGTGCAGGTCTGCTCTTACTTCCTGAATATCCCTACTGTGCGCCTCCTCAATGCGAAGGATGAGGCCTTCTATATCAGCTTTGGTCGGGAGGGATTGCAGGATAGATCGGATATCATCTGGCATGTCACTCGATCTGGGAGAGGTGCCAGCCATATTTATGGGAACTATAGTGGAAGTCTCTGGGGCTAAGTCTGTATCGTCAGGCGGGAGGGTGGATCTCAATGAGGCCAGAGCACTATCTCCCGTTAGGCTGCGTACACGTGGGGCTGCTATGATGGCGCCCGGCGAGACTCTCTGTGTGCCTCTGAAGTATCGTTAAATGCTACTGCTCGGGGTAGTGGGACGGTTACCTCCAGCTGACGATCTTGTCCGGTAACGTCTGGTAGCTATCATGCCTCTCTAGCACTCATGGAGCACCGTCAATTCAGCAGGATATAGCGGGGTGGTCAGGAGCTCTCATCAAATGTGACCTCACTCGGCCATTGCTAAGCCATGCCCCGCATATGCTCTTTCTTTGGCAAGAGCAAAATTAAGAGGAAGGCTGTTGGAATTTGGCACTGTGGTTCTTGCATGTACATTGCGCATTGACCTAAAACATTGAATCTGCTTTCATAGTGAAATCCACCATCAAAAACCTGAGGGAACTGAAATTCTAAAATTATTTTCCTTGCCTGTTTTTTCCAAACTCCTTTTAAAGTGGAACTCCAGCCATATTGCTCCAGCTTCTTCCAGCTCTCCTGACCTGCCAACCACCACTTCCTGCAACCTCTCCTGACCTGGCTCTGTCATCATTACCAGCTTTCCACAAACTCTGCTGGGACTCTGGTACTGTAAAGGTTCCACAGCTGCAAAGTTTATTATGTCTACTGCATGGTAAATCATGCTCTGTGTCTACTAATGTGTGGTCTATTCCAGTGCTCTAGCACTCAAAAATATTTTTGACTATTGTATTTTTGAAATAATATAATGTTTATGTCAGGTTAAAGTGCCTAATTTCTTCCTATTACATTGTGACCTAATACAACTATTTACATATATGTACAATATTACTGGCTATTGTCTCCAAAATATTACACACCTTTTTTAATTTAATGACAAAACCTGCCTCCTCTCTTTCTCGTTCTCTTATGTCACAGCCTAAAAAAGTTGTTTACACACTGCACAGTTGCTCATGTACTCTCCAGTGAATGTACAATATGTGTGATTATTGTCTCTGAAATAATATGCTCTAATTGCTCTAATTTTTATTTCCTGATAAAAACGGCCTTGTCTCTCTTCTTATGCCCTGTACACATGACCTGTTTTGCCATCGGAAGGTTTTTATGACGGAGTTCAGACGGAATTACGCTCAACTGTCTTGCATACACACGGTCACACCAAATTCCGACCGTCCAGAACACGATGATGTACAACACGTACGACGGGACTAGAAAACGGAATAGCCAGTAGCCAATAGCTTCCATCTCGTACTTGCTTCAGAGCAAGCGTCATTTTTTGTGCGTCGACAGAAAAAGTCAGATGGGGCATACACATGGCCGGAATATATATGATGAAAAGCTCCCATCGGACTCTTTCTGTCAGAAATTCCGCTCATGTGTTTGTGGCATAACTCTTCATAATTAAGCTGCTTATGTACTCTACACCCACTGTACTATATGTATATCTATTGTCCCTGAAGTAATGCACTCAGGATCAAGTTTGTATATTTTTGGGACATGGAGCCAGAGTTTTAAATTACTTTTGTGCACTCTATTTTGACATGTTCTTAAGCTGTATGTTATCTCTAAATGTATTATTCCATATATGCATATGTAATTCTATGTAGGTTTATTTGTGTTGTTTATGTTTGCTAGTTTCCTTATCAATACCTTGTGATCCAGTCCCTCTTTTTGCTGTAACTCTGTAGTCAGTAAAAGCCACAGCCTGCCCAGTACTGTTGTGCTTTGTATCAGCATATCAGCATGCATGTCTTTATGTGCACCTATCTCTCAGCCCTGCCTCTCTGTCCATCTCTTAGCCCACCTCTCCCCTTTAAATAAAGCTTGGTCACCTTTAGGCGGGGAGTGTCAAGGGATGTCAATCATTCTTTTATTCCCACCAACAGCCTGAGGATGTTTCTGATAGTCTCAATGGAGCTAAAGAGCTGCTGTAATGGGTGACAGTGCAAGCTGCCCACAGCACCAAGAGCAGGGGGAGAGGATTTGTCATATAATGGCCACATAACTTCTGATAAAATAAAGCATAGTATTTGTTCCATGATAAAGACTTGCCTTGATATATTCCATGAAAGTAAAGGTATACTCTGCACACAACAAGCTTCCAGCACATGATTCAATAACCTGCTAAAAGGTTTTGCGCCCATGCACAGCCAGCAAACCCAGCAGCACCCCAGCAGCACCCAGGCACTGGAAAAATAATTCTGCAAGTCTGTGAGTACTGAATGCAAGCATCGGAAAGATGGCAAGTGGTTCAGATGTGAAGTTTACAATTGCAAAGCTGAACAATGCCAATTACCAGCTGTGGAAGTTTAAACTAGAAATTATTCTAGTCAAGGAAGACTTGTGGCAAGTGCTGAATACAGACAGACCCACCAACGGAGAGACAGAGGCCTGGGACATGAAGGATAGACAGGCAAATGTAACTATAAGCTTGCTAGTGGAAGATGACCAGCTTATCCACATAAGAACAGAGAAAACAATCAAAGGTATGTGGACTTCATTACATTCAACTCTAAACAGCAAGCTATTTTTGCTAAGAAAGCTATATAACATGAAACTAAAAGAAGCCCACAAAGGAAACTGCAGACACATCATGGAGCGCCACCTTTAAAGTAACACAGAGCGGCAAGCCACACAGCTGGTGCATAGACTCAGGTGTGACAAGCCACATGACTAGCTATGAGGCCTTCTTCAAAAACATTGATTACAGGGCAAAAGACAAAGTTTTCCTAGCAAACAGGAAAAGCATCACTGCAGAAGATAAAGGATAAAGCACAGTATCCTACTAAAGAAAGTGTTGTATGTTCCAGAACTAGAAGGCAGCCTTCTCACAGTGAAAAGTATTGCAAACAAAGGTCTCACAGTTAAGTTCCAGGGTGAAGAATGCACAATTCATAATAATAAGCGATTCCTCACAAAAGGAAAACTGGATGATCACCTATAGAGGCGCATCACCACAGACCAACAATTCAATATAGTCTCTAATGACCTACACAGCAAAATGTATTCACTTATGGCACAGAAGTCCAGGAGCTTATCTGAGCATGCAACATGGCAGGCCACAGGAAAAGAGGGGGGGTGGGAGAGCGCCCCCCTCCTGAACCGTACCAGGCCACATGCCCTCAACATGGGAGAATGTCCCCATGTTGATGGGGACAAGGGCCTCATCCCCACAACCCTTGCCCGGTGGGGGTCTGCTGGCAGAGGGCTTGTCGGAATCTGGAAGCCCTGAAGGGTCTGGTACGGATTTTTGGGGGGAATTTACTAATGCATACACACACCAACCTAACACCAACAGACCATAAGCAATGCACAGTGAAGCAAAACCAAACCAGCAACCAAACGATATACACTATATACAAATGGAGGGTAGATGGACAGGGCATGAGCAGGACTGGAACTGGGAACAAGGGTAAAAGAGGTCTGGTAACAGGAAACAGGGTACTGGATGCAGGATACAGGGTGCAGGATAATCAGCAGCAGGTACCTGTCAAACAGGCAAAACACTGAAGCAAAAATGAAAATCAAGGAAGGGGTTAAATACTGGGAGACACCCACTAGTGGCCACTGGAACTGCATCCTTCAGCTTTGGGAATCACAGTGCCACCAACAGGTGATCCAGGTCCTGACCGGTTTTCCACTGGCCAATTGGTTTGAATGGATTTTTGCTTTATTCACTTTCTAATAGCATTTGGATTTGTTGTAGCTGTAACTTCCACCATGCATGCACTATTTGAAGTTCACTGACTTATATGTATATAGATGCATATTGACATGCATTGAGGGTAATGTATTGAGTACTTTTTTCTTTGAAATTTGTGTGACACTTTTTTTAAATGTAATGTCTATGCATTCTACTGTATGCATAAAGATTAAAAAAGATTAAAAAAACTTCTCTATGCAGCAGCCCCCAAATATTTACTTGAGCCCCATCACGATCCAACGATGTGAACAAGAGCCATGGCTCTCCGGGGACTATCCCTCCTCATTGGCTGAGACAGCCACTGGCTCCCACTGTTGTCAATCAGTCAGCCAGTGAGCCAATGAGGAGAGAGAGGGGACGGGGCTGGGACATTGCTCTGTGTGTGAATGGACACACAGAGCAGCGGCTCAGGTGCAAGCCTGCTTTGGTGCCCCCAGAGCAAGCTCCTTGCTCTGGGGGCTTTTGGCAGGAGGGAGGGGCCAGAAGCATCAATGGGGGACCCGAGAATAGATGTATCCGGGGCTGCTTCATGCAAAACCACTGCACAGAGCAGGTATGTATGACATGTTTGTTATTTTTTTTTAAATGCCTTTAATATCATGTTAAGGTAGCTTAACATGATGGTGGGTGAACAATGTTGCAATGCACCTGAATTTACAGCAGAGTGGCCAATTTCATGTAGGCTTACAGTATCTCTACTTGCACAACAGTGGAATTAAAAAAAGGTTAGAGGAGGCATTGCTGACATAAGTGTCACTTATAATTCACAAGCCTGTAGTTTGTCAATCAGTATCTGGCCACACCTAGTCCAAACTACTGCTTTCTGGATTTCCAGCCCTGCCTTTGTTGCTGAAACCATTCCACTGTGAGCTGCAGTGCCCAGGAAGGGGAGTATTTAAGGCAAAAATGAAGGAGTCGTGCTTTTAAAAAAGTCTATAATAATATCACATACCACATTCTTTAACCTAAAGTAGAACTATAGGCAAAACATTTCTTTTTTAATTGTAAATAAAGTAATGCCGTGTACACACGGCCGGGCTTTTCAACCAAACTTGTCTGACGGAATGAATCCGTCGGACAATTCGACCGTGTGTGGGCTTCATTGGACCTGCAGCGGACCTTTTCTGTCGAAAATGTGACGGACTTTAGATTTAGAACATGTTTCAAATCTTTCCGACGGACTTGAGTCCGGTCGAAAAATCTGTTTGTATGCTAGTCCGACGGACGAAAACCAACGCTAGTATGCTAGTCCGGTCATACGTCATCACGGTCGAATCCGTCGGACTTCGGTGTGATTGTGTGTAGACAAGTCCAATTCAACGGAAGTCCGTCGAAAAGTCTGTCGAAAGTCCGTCAAAAAGTCCGACGTGATTCAGTCCGTCGAAAGTCCGGTTGTGTGTACACAGCATAAGGGAGGGTTAAAACCCCTGTCAGATTTTTTTTTTCACCATCTTTGTCCCTTTGAGGAGATTCCCCTTCACTTCCTGTCCCACAGCCAAAACAGGAAGTGAGAGGAAATTCCTGCAAATTAAGAGAATTCTTTGGGGACCCCCAGGTCACAAGAATTAGTATCCCCATTGGAAGATTTCCTCTCTTTTACATTTCTGGGCACAATCCAAAATTTGGGATTTTCTTTCCCTTGCAACGATATAGGTAAACAGGATAAATAGAGAGGGTGTATTTCCAGAGGAACAGAAAACAATAAAAACTGACAAGTAATCTAATTCTTCTCCACTCTATCTAAAACAAAAAAAAAATAGATTTTGTAGCTATACTTTAGTTACACTTTAACCACCAATGATGTGTGGGTTAGGACACCAAAATTGGGTTTATTTGTAATAGGGTTATTTTGAATTCTACAAATAATGCTACAATAATACATGCAAAAAAGATGTATATTATAATAAATTATTATAATGTATTATATTTAAAAACATATTTTCCAATATTGAATTTCATAGTGAATATCAGATTTCACAAAGCTTAAAGTATAACTACAGGCAAAATGTTTTTTGGTTTTTTTTGGATAGACTAAATTACAACATCTTTCAGTCCTTAGGCTGAATGTGCCCCTGTAAGGGAGATGTACAGTGAAAATCTTCCAATGGGGACACTATATCTGGTGACCAGGGTGGGGGAGGGGGCCATGGGAGTCCCTTAATTTGTAGAGATTTCCTCTCACTTCCTGTTTTGGCTATGGGACAAGAAGTAAAGGTAAAAAGAAAAACTAATAGGCGTTATAACCCTGTCATACTCTATCCAAAATAAAAATTAATGTTTTGCCTATAGTTCTTTTTTAGTACATGACTACGTTTTCTACGTTTTCTTCCAATTATTGTTACGCACACAAAAAAAGTTAATCAGAAAAAAAACATCTATTTTTGCCATTTTTTATACTCATATGTTCTACATATTAAAAATGATTCACCGCTTTACATAAATGTTGAACTAGCTATATTTGTAGTTTTTTATTCAAAAGATGATTAGCCTAGTCCAAAATATGCAAGATCACAGTTCACCGTCAACTGTGCTGACTTTGCTACTGGAAAAGGTAAAGAATGCTTGGGCATGTCATTGTTTCACAAGGGACTTACTGAAATATCTTTCTTGAAAATTGTTATAACAAAGTTACATCACCCTTCTCCCAGAGGAATTACCTGTAAATAATTGCTATACTTATAGGTTTATACTTTGTATTTTATTGCCTACCAGTTTTTACTTTGTACTAGATAAAAAGGTTAGAGAAATAAAAAAAAACAATTATCTGACACAAAGTGCAAAGTGCATAAATGCATTTAAACTAGACAAGTGTTTACTAAGCCTCAAAGTAACATTTTAGTAATCCATTTGCAATATGTGTAAACCCAGTAAAGATGCAATATTTTAGTAAATAAAATGTAGTGTTTAATGCTGTAGACTAATATTTACTAAAACAAAATATTTATCATATAAAATTGATTTATCTCCTTGCTCTCAATCTGTCATCCTTCTTTGCTGTGCTATTTTTCTGAAAACTGCTCCCTGTTTTCCATTGGTCAGTGGTGTGACAACAGTGATGTCAAATCCCAGCTGCTGCCACCAATATGTAACAAATGGCCACCAGGGCCGGGACAAGGGGTGGGCAGGAGGGGTAGCTTACCTGGGCAGCTACAAGGAGATTGGGTGGAGGGAATTTGTGTTGAGAGGAGCAATTTGGGAGGTGGCAGGGGGTAACAAGTTTTCTAGCAGTTGGAATTCAGAAGTTGTGCTAGGAGTGGTGAGTTGGGGGGAGTTGTTTTGAGAGGGGGGATGGAGGAAGAGGGTTTTGTGCCAGAAGGGGCGATTTATGCTAGAAACAATAGTATGGTGAGGGGGAATTGTGCTAAGAGGGGACTTTTTTTTGGGGGGGTGGGGATTTATGTTAGCAGAGAAGATTGGGGGGTATGTGTGCTAGTAGGAGAAAATGGGGGGATTTGTGTTAAAAGGGGGGAGGATTTGTGCTCAGAGGGGAAATTTGAGGGGTAGAGGATTTGTGCTAGGAGGGGAAAGGCTTTTTTTTTGGGGGGGGGGGAATTTGTGTTGGGGGCATATGAGGACATAGAGGATTTGAGCTGGAGGGGATTGGGGGGGTTCAGCAGGTGGGCGGATTTGTACTGGAAAGAAGGGGGGATTTATTGAAAGGCTCAACTGCTCCAGGTGATGGACTGAGAATGACTCCCTTCTTTATGCTTAGGGGACAAGTATGCAGTTTAGTGTGCAATTGTTTTTTTGGGGGGGATGTTTGCTTACACATAATGCTCATACATCTTGGGGAAATAGGGGGCACAATTTGGCATGTTCACTCTGGGCTCTAGATAACCTTGTCCCGACACTGCAAATGGCAGATCTGATCTTAAAGCACTGCCCCCAAAACTTGAGGGAAGCATCATCAAACCCATTGGGTTGCCACCAAAAAGTGACAATAGCGCTCTCAGCTTCAACAGACACAGAGATTTTTCAGATCACAGGATTATTATGTCAGCAAAATGAGTCAGCAAACTGAGTGTGATTAACCCTGTGAATATTATTGTGTGCAGTTAACTGGTTAAACCAATAAACAGCAGAAAATGAAAATGATACAATAAATATTTACAGAAAAGATATTATAAAAGAAAAGAGACAGTGAAACAACAGCAAAATAAAGGGATTCAAATTAAAAGTACTTAACAAAAGACCTGAGTTCTTTGGGTTCTAACAGAAATCCAAGTCTTTGAGCTCTCAAAAAATAAGGCTCTGACAGATTTCTATATCCAAAAAAGCGATGCGGATGTGGGGATCTCTCTCGCTGCACTATTGTATTCTCATGGGGGGGGGGGGGGGGGGCGATTTCCCCCCTGCCAGAATACACAAAAATCAGTGCTGCAGCCATTGAATGCATGCGCTGATTAAATTCTGGTTTTCCAGCAGGATTTTTCAACAAAAGGTGGTCTATTAACTAATTTCTATTGAAGGAGATACAGCTGAACCAGCTGAATTTTGATACGTGTATACCCAGCTTCAGGAATTATCAGTGCTGTTATAACGTTACCTGGCAGACCACTGATAACCAGAGGTCATCTAACAAGGCCTATTATTTATCCTATCACAGCATGTTCATTTACTTAGGCCTGTTTTTCACACATCCCTTCTGAAATTATTGTAAAGGGGATTTTGGTTTATATTCCAGACTTGTATAAACACATATAACAGAATAAGGGAACCATGGTGTTTCTGACTTTTGGGGGTGCCCAGAACTCATTATTCTCACAAGCTGTATCAATTCTCACAAACTGTATTCCCTCCATGACTGGATGCCTGCCTTGCTATGTACCCAGCACTCTCAAGTGTCTCCTGCCTGTTCTGTCCTCTGTTTAATCCTTGCTCTTCTTGCTTATAATTGAGTTGTGTTGCCTATGGGTCTCAGGATACCAGCCTCTACCTTGGTACCTTTTTCTTGCAGGCTTTATTTCATTTTTGTTTGCTTTTTATAATGTGCTGTGTTGTATCACATCTTTGCTTGGCTGGAACTTGTTAGAGGTTTAAAGGGTTCCTTTTCATCAGGACTTGGTACTGTTGAAAAATGTATACTGAACTGATAACAATGGAGGAAACCTGAGAGGTAATCAGTATGATTGCTTGAGATGCAGGTTAGGCCTAAACATTAAAGTATTTGAACAGTTTTTAATGATCCTTACACTTTACAACGACATTTACAAGTCAAACAAGTCTAAACAATCTGAAGTAGTAAACAAAATCATAAATTAAATATAAACATCACACATTTCAGAAAGAATTTCACATGCAGGAATTTGTTGACCTTAGGTAACTAGTTTTGTAACTTAGAGAAATTGGGATGTTTTTTGCTTTCAGAAAAAAATCTAAGGAAAACCGAAAATTGTCAAGGACAGTTTTAATAAAGCACTGAGATCAGGATATAAAGTAAAATATTGACATTCTTACTTTGTGTTTTTACAAATGCACTTGTTTTCACACAATTCTTTTGTAACGTATCCTTGGCAATAAATGTATACTTGGTAATAAATGTATACATGTTCCAATCAAAGCACTATTTGAAAAGACATCAAGTATTTCTATTCTGTGGTGTTTCTGCCTGTATAAACGAAACAAATAATGTAAAATATGATAAAGATTTCTTCTATATGTTAACAAAGTGAATCTAACTCCAACATGTTTCAGCTTAGCTGTCTTTATATGTGGTAGTGGCAGCATAATTTTAGTTTTCAAAGATGTTTTTAACTAATTTTACCTAATGATTCCTCCAATAATACACTCCCTGTCCTGGGGGAAAATGCTTACTTATTTCTCTGATTCTATGGAGGAACATCATTGTCATCTTATACTGCACTTGATTGGATTATATCCCCCCCATCACCATTGTAAAGAGGGACCCTATTTTGGACAGTAGCTTAGCATATTAAGTAAAGATGTGGGACGATGTGACCCTGGTAACATAGCGTCCTTGCCATTTTGGCCAGAAGTGTAATGTAAGTTTGAGTACAGTAGGAAGATAAGCACCTCCATTCCACATTGCAATATACACTGAGAGGAGGGATGAACAGATGATATCACAGGTCACCTTGCAAGTCTACACTGTATAGCCATTTGCTGAGTGTTTAATGGTGTTTTAATTATTTCCTCTGAGGTGATGGGAGATTTAGATCTTCTAAAGATTCCAGAGACAGGGTAGGAAGTTTCAGCTAATCTAAGAAAGATTTGGTGGAAACCTGATCTATAGGGTCATTAAAATATAGTTTCTCATAGTAAGTTTATCCAATCTTTAGTATAGTATGTGGAGAGTTTTAACTGGTCCCCTAATTGTCTTTTAGAACTAAAATGTGGGACGGTGTATAATGCCCTTTACTTAAATGCCCTAGGAGTTTCCCCATTTGCCAAATTTGTGGAGTTGTAAATCGAAGTACAAGTGTTTAAATTGTTCTTGTTGTTCTGCCCATAGATGAAATGTGAGCTTGGCCACAGGCCAGGCCGACTTGTGAGCTAGCATAGGGGAAGAAGAGAGCTGTACGTGAGAAGCCCATAGTGCTTCGCTAGCTTTCCAATAGTTTTCCATAGACGATCCTTTAATTGAAGAAATGTAAGCTATGATTTTGAAGCTGGTGAAGGCTTTAACTTCCTTTGCCTACCTATTTTCCTTTGTCTCCCAGAATACATTTGGATCATGAGCATGTTCTGTTTTAGTAGATTCATATTCCTAAGATTCCGAATGCAGGACATGAATAAAGTCTTCCTTTCGACTTAACGAAGAATAACTGTTAAGTTCACCTTTTTAAAATAATTAATGAAAATCATTTTGCAGGTAAAAAATTTGCATTTTTTTTAATTAGGAGCCTGTAAAGCATTGCAACTGCGATCAGTGAATAGTGGGTGCAATCTCAGGCTCCAGCAGACTGTCAGTGTAGCTGTCTGCCCTATATGCTCATGTGGGCAAGCAGTTACTGAATGCAAGGAAGAATCAATTAACTACCAAAAGCACTTATCAGTGCCCTCGTAGCTCATTGGGAACTACAAGCCGTCAGCCAAAAAAGATGATGGTAGTTGTAGCTCTACCATTCACAGATCTCTGTGAATGAATGACACTGTCTAGTGGTCGTGCAGCTGGAGAGTTTTAGTAGCATGTTGTAGCTCATCCTCAAGGGAAGATATCCTGTGCTCTGATTCCATCAATCATTGTGCCTATTCCCCCAGTTCTCTGCACAGCTGTGCTATCCCCATAGATACTGCCTTATCCATGGCTTCCCTAATGGTGGGGGTTAAGAGGGCAGCCACAGTTTTGGCCATACAGGAATGTGAGCACTCCATGTCTGCAGAGGCTGAAGGGGGAGAGAGATTACCGCCAGGCTCTGCAGCAGCATAGCACCCCATGTGTGCTCAGTGTCACCAGGCTGAGATGGCAGAGGGACAGAGCGGGACTGAGAAGACTTCACAAAGCAATCCATGTACTTTCCAGGACCTGTCAGCTGCCAAATTGCTTTTACTGAAGCTTCTGAGCAGATGTAAGAAGCAGATTTAGATTGGGCTGAGCGGGAGCTCCACTAGCTTACCTCCATCCCATGTAGAGCTGGAACCAGAAACCGACTCTACTTTGTAGCTTACAGTAGACAGCAAAGACACAAGATTGCTGAAAAGATCAATCAGCATTTTTCTGTACTTTAAGAAAACAGCACAGCAGCAATCATGGCACTGAAAAAAAATCACATTTGAGTGGCCAATTAATGCCTAGGAACTGATCCATGAAGAGACAGCTCAGTTCATTATTATTATACAGGATTTATATAGCGCCAACAGTTTACTCAGCGCTTTACAACATAAGGCAGACAGTACAATTAAATTACAGTTTAATACAGTAGGGCTCTGCTTGTTAGAACTTAGAGGAAGGGCCAAGAGATGCAAGAGATAATAACTGTGGGGGGATGGGCTGATGGAGAAAATAAATGTAAAGTTTTTAGGTACAAGATAGGCCTCTCTGAAAAGATGAGCTTTCAGAGATCGTCTAAAAGTGAACACAGTAGGAGATAGTCAGACAGATTGGGGTAGGGAGTTCCAGAGGATGGGAGAGGCTCTGGGGAAGTCTTGGATAAGGTGACAAGGGAGCTAGAGAGCAGGAGGTCTTGGGAGGAATGAAGAGAACAATATGGTTGATATTTTGAGACAAGGTTAGTGATACAGAGGGAATTAATAAAAAGAAAGGAAGCTCTATTTTACTTTAAAAATATATCAATTTCATTTGGGCACAGTGTTGCAATAATAATTGTCAAACTGCCACAGCACTGAAAAATGGCTTGGTAATGAAAGGGTATTATAGGCCAGTCCTTAGGTAGTTAAATTATTTTGTGATTTAGCAAATGTGAGATATCATAGATTTACAATATCTCAACAAAACTGTTCCATATTATTGCCATATATTGTTCTTGCAGTTCTTATTATCCTTGGAGTTCTGTGTGATTGAGTTCAATTTCATAAAATACCAGTTTAAAAAAAACAAGAGCAACCTGTCAGTGAATAACAACTATCTGTTGGGAGATAATTAACATGAACAAATTAGAAAGATTTAGTTACTATTGCTCTGTGTTGTATAAAGTACTTGCTAATCCATTCACAGTTATCACTATGAATTTAAAACATTAATGAAAGCAACTTAATTGTAAAGGGAAAAAAGGAACACTTCTGAAAAGTCTTAAATAAGAACTATAGGTAAAACCTTTTTTTTGGGGGGGGGGGGGGGTAGAATAAGGGAGGGTTATAACCCCTGTCAGTTTATTTTTTGCCATCTGTGTTTTGAGGAGATTTTCCTTCACTTCATGTCCCGCAGCCAAAAACAAGAAGTGAGAAGAAATCCTTGTAAGGCTCCATTTCCACTATTGCGTCCCCAAAGTCGCGCGATTTACATTGCGGCTTTACAATGCGATTTATGTTGCGATTTGATGCGACTTAAAAAATGACTTTGTGCAACTTTGATGTTCTGCGATTTAGTCAGAGTGATGTAATTCCTTATCCTGCTTAGTTATTTCCCCTTCCTCTTTCGTTGTCACATGTTGTATGTTGGTTAGCATACATGTTGGCTATGCATTATGTTGGGTCAGCAGTCATTATGGCTGCTGTAGCAGCATTAATAGATGAAGAAGAAGAGGATAACCAGAGGAGGAGAAGGCATAGATTTTGGATCCATCCCATCATCGCACAAAGGGAAGGAAGAGGCCAGTTTGGGGTCCTTTACAATGACCTCTGTGCTCATGAAGATAAATTCTTCAACTACACACGGATGTCAATTAGAATGTGAGATTATTTTTTTATGTCAACTTGCAAATGCTCCACGATATATTTATGAAAACGTGTATATGCCTGGTCAGTATGACTCTTTTTCTAATTTTGAGTAGCTAGAAGTGTTAACTATAACCTGATCAAATTGTTTTAAAAATGGAACTGGATTTTTAAATTTTAGATTTTTACATGGTCAATGTAGATAATAGCCATACATTTTATATTTACAGTTTTGATGAATTGTTGGCTTTGCTCTCTAGCCATCTAGAACGACAAAAGACCAGTTTCCGAAGGAGTATTACAGCTGTTGAAAGACTCATTATAACATTGAGGTAACTGTTCATACCTACTTTTTCTTCTTCTTACCTCATATGTGGCATTTGGATATACACATCATTCTTTCATCCTCTTTACATGAAGTGAAATAATAAATCCTAGCATGTTATTGTGGATGAAATTATGTTTCCACTATTAATTTTCCCTCTACATCACCAGTGTCTTTCTCCTGCTCCTCTTCTTCCTTCACTTCACCTCAGGCACCTCCTTCCAAGCTCATTTTTTGATCTAATATCGAATTAGCTTATTGTTAATATGTATCATTATAATAAACTGTATTTACTGTTCCATTTTAGGTACCTGGCAACTGGACATTCCTTTGCAAGTTTGCATTATGAATTTTTGGTCGGCAAAACTACTGTCAGCAATATTGTCCACGATACCTGCAGAGACATCTGGAATGTCCTTAGGGATTTGGTCCTGAAGAAGCCCACTTGCGAAGATTGGTGCAAGATAGCGGAAGTTTTCTGGGATTGATGCAATTTCCCGAATTGTCTCAGGGCAATTGACGGAAAACATATGAGGGTAGTGATGCCCATCGGCAGTGGAACCAAATACTTTAACTACAAAAGATATTTTTCTTTTGTATTACTAGCAGTGGCTGATGCCAATTATTGTTTTAGCTATATAGACATAGGATCGTATGGCAGTAGCTCAGACTCCAGTATTTTCCAAAGATCATCTTTTGGAAGAATGTTGAGGGATAATGGTCTGGACCTGCCACAGGACTGTCCATTGCCAGGAACAAATGGGCCGCCAATGCTATTTGTGTATGTTGGGTATGAGGCCTTTGCTCTCAGTGAGAATCTATTAAGACGTTATTCCAATAGGTGTCTGAGTGAAGAGAAGTGAATCTTCAATTACCGGTTAACGAGGGCAAGACGAGTGGTAGAATGTTCATTTGGCATTTTAGTAAACAAGTGGCGTTTGCTACATACAGTACCTGACCGCGAGATTGTGTTTCCAGCGCGATACCATCGCGCTGGTTCTCAGCGACAGGGTACTGTGCATGTCGCGCTGGCTCACTCATCGGGAAAGGAAAACTTTGTTTTCCTTCCGCGTTGAGTGACAGGCAGTGCTGACAGCTGTCTGGTATGAATCCTGAGGCGGGAACACCGCGCCAAATTTTAAATGAAAAAAACGGCGTGGGTTCCCCCCCCATGGGCATACCAGGCCCTTAGGTCTGGTATGGATTGTAAGGGGAACCCCCTACGCCGAAAAATTGGCATGGGGGTCCCCCCCCAATCCATACCAGACCCTTATCCGAGCACGCAGCCCGGCCGGCCAGGAAAGGGGGTGGGGAAGAGCGAGCGCCCCCCCTCTCCTGAGCCGTACCAGGCCGCATGCCCTCAACATGGGGGGGTGGGTGCCTTGGGGGAGGGGGCGCCCTGCGAGGGCCCCCCCACCCCAAAGCACCTTGTCCTCATGTTGATGAGGACAAGGGCCTCTTCCCGACAACCCTGGCCGTTGGTTGTCGGGGTCTGCGGGCGGGGGGCTTATCGGAATCCGGGAGCCCCGTTTAATAAGGGGGCCCCCAGATCCCGGCCCCCCACCCTGTGTGAATGAGTTTGGGGTACATGGTACCCATACCCATTCACCTAGGGAAAAGTGTCAATATAAAAAAATCACAGTACACAGGTTTTAAGAGTAATTTATTAGTCAGCTCTGGGGTCTTCTTCCGACTTCGGGGGGGTCTCCTTCCAACTTCTCCCGGTGTTTGGCCTCTTCTCCCGGTGTTTGGCCTCTTCTCCCGGTGTTCGGCCTCTTCTCCCGGCCCCCTCCGCTATCTTCTTCCAGCTCTATTGCCAGCGAGGGGCCCGGTCTGCTGCCGCTGTCTTGTCGACAAAACAAAAAATAGAACAACTCTCAAAACCACAGCAAAAATATTATAAAATTACAATTGCTGGTATGTTTTGTTTTTAATGGTCCCGGAAACTGAACTATTGGTTGGTGCAGGGAAATCCACTGATGGTCCCGGGTAGTATTTCCTTTCAAGAAAAGGTGTAGCATGACTGGGTGTAGGCTGCCTAAGTTTGTGAGTGGTTGGGGGGCCAAGGGTAGAGGTAGTGGGGGCAGGAATTTGATGGATGAATGGCGTTGAATGATTCAGCATATTACCTTACTGGTCACAGTATGGCCGGTTTATTGGTGGAGCATACTGTGTATTCTGTAATGAGGGTATTGTTGATAAAGGGGATATTGGGGAAGGGGGGTTGCATATATGCTGAGGATGTTGTTGGCCCCTCATCCACAAAGGATTGAGCAGTTGACATCAAAGCCATCCTGAGTGCATATTTTTTCTCTGTTCACATATGCCTAAAATTACAATGAGAAATGCTGAGTCTTCACACTGGTTTTCAGCCATTTTAGTGGACATCTGACTGACTACATCTAAGATTTTATCCATGGGTTTCACAGGCCTGGCACTTCCCCTTGAAGATCTTTGCAAAGGCCTAGAGACATTGCTAGGCCCTGGTTCTGCATCCTCCTCATTCATTGATTTTGTTGTTGACCTTGATTCATCTATGAACAGTTCCTTGTCAACATTGTCTTGAAATTGTTCTTGCTCCTCCTCCGCAGCAGCTTCCTCTGACTCATCTTCTGGTGCCAAACCCTGTGTGCTGTCTTCCCAGCTTGCTTGGTAGGGACAAGCTTCGAGTTTGAGTCGAACTCATGTTCGTCTCGAACATCGGCTGTTCACCAGTTCGCTGAACAGCGAACAATTTGGGGTGTTCATGGCAAATTCGAAAGCCGCGGAGCCCCTTTAAAAGTCTATGGGAGAAAGCAAAAGTGCTAATTTTAAAGGCTTATATGCAAGTTACTGTCAAAAAAGTTTTTGGGGACCTGGGTCCTGCCCCAGGGGACATGGATCAATGCAAAAAAAAGTTTTAAAAACGGCAGTTTTTTCAGGAGCAGTGATTTTAATAATGCTTAAAGTGAAACAATAAAAGTGTAATATCCCTTTAAATTTCGTACCTGGAGGGTTTCTATAGTATGCCTGTAAAGGGGCACATGTTTCCCGTGTTTAAAACAGTCTGACAGCAAAATTACATTTCAAAGGAAAAAAAGTTATTTAACCGGTTCAATACAGGGCAATTTCACCCCCTTCCTTCCCAGGCCAATTTTTAGTTTTCAGCGCTGTCGCACTTTAAACGTCAATTGCGCGGTCGTGCAACGTTGTACCCAAAAAAAATTGACGTCCTTTTTCCCCACAAATAGAGCTTTCTTTTGGTGGTATTTGATCGCCTCTGCGGTTTTTATTTTTTCCGCTATAAACAAAAGAAGAGCGACAATTTTGAAAAAAACACAATATTTTTTACTTTTTGCTATAATAAATATCCCATTTTTTTTTTTAAAAAAACTAATTTTTTCCTCAGTTTCGGCCGATACGTATTCTTCTACATATTTTTGGTAAAAAAAATCGCAATAAGCGTATATTGATTGGTTTGCGCAAAAGTTATAGCGTCTACAAAATACGGGATAGATTAATGGCGTTTTTAAAAAAAAACATTTATTTATTTTTTTAGCGCCGATCGCGATTTTTTTTCGTGACTGCGACATTATGGCGGACACATCGGACACTTTTGACACATTTTTGGGACCATTCACATTTATACAGCGATCAATGCTATACAAGTGCATTGATTACTGTGTAAATGTGACAGGCAGTGAAGGGGTTAACCACTAGGGGGCGGGGAGGGGTTAATATGTTTCCTAGGGAGTGATTACTAACTGTAGGGGGAGGGGACGCACTAGGGGAGGAGACTGATCAGTGTTCCTCCGTTCTGGGAACACAGATCGCTCTCCTCAGAGCTGACAGGCTGTGGATCTGTGTGTTTACACACACAGATCCACATGCCGGTCCGGTTAACCGGCAATCGCGGGTGCCCGGCGGACATCGCGGCCGCCGGGCACACGCACCGGGTCCCGAGGAACGCGGCGGGCGCGCGCGCTCCCTGCGGTGCGCGCGCGCCCCCTAGGCGGCCGGGAATCCCAGGGCGTCATATGACGCCCACCCAGGATGGGAGATCCCATCTGTGGACGTCATATGACTATGGGCGGGTAGGGAAGTGGTTAAAACTACTCGCGGCTATTAATGAATTGCCGGTCCGACAATACACATAAAAGTTCATTGATAAAAACGACATGGGAATTCCCCACAGGGGAGCCCCGAACCAAAATTTAAAAAAAAATGACGTGGGGGTCCCCCTAAATTCCATACAAGGTCCTTCAGGTCTGGTATGGATATTAAGGGGAACCCCGGCCAAAATTTTTTAAAAAAGGGCGTGGGGTCCCCCTCAAAATCTATACCAGACCCTTCAGGTCTGGTATGAATTTTAAGGGGAACCACATGCCAAAATGTAAAATAAAAAGGGCGTGGGGTCTCCCCAAAAATCCATACCAGACCCTTATCCGAGCACGCAACCTGGCAGGCCACAGGAAAAGAGGGGGGATAAGAGAGCGCCCCCCCTCCTGAACCGTACCAGGCCACATGCCCTCAACATTGGGAGGGTGCTTTGGGGGAGCCCCCCAAAACACCTTGTCCCCATGTTGATCGGGACAAGGGCCTCATCCCCACAACCCTTGCCCGGTGGTTGTGGGGGTCTGCGGGCAGGGGGCTTATCGGAATCTGGAAGCCCTCTTTAACAAGGGGACCCCCAGATCCCGGCCCTCCACCTTGTGTAAAATGGTAAGGGGGTACAAAAGTACCCCTACCATTTCACAAAAAAAGTGTCAAAAATTTTTAAAATGACAAGAGACAGTTTTTGACAATTCCTTTATTTAAATGCTTCTTCTTTCTTCTATCTTCCTTCGATTTCTTCCTTCATCTTCATCTTCTTCTGGTTCTTCTGGTTCTTCTGGTTCTTCCTCCGGTGTTCTCGTCCGGCATCTTCCTCCGCGGCGCCGGTGTCTTCTTCATCTTTTGGGTCGCTCTGCATCCAGCATGATGGAATGGGAGGCTCCCGCTGTGTGACGCTTCTCCTCTTCTGACGGTTCTTAAATAATGGAGGGCGGGGCCACCCGGTGACCCCGCCCCCTCTGACGCACGGTGACTTCCCTGTCCGCCCAACTCTGACATCACGGGGAATGGCACAGGAAAGTCCCCGTGCGTCAGAGGGGGGCGGGGTCACCGGGTGTCCCCGCCCTCCATTATTTAAGAACCGTCAGAAGAGGAGAAGCATCACACAGCGGGAGCCTCCCATCCCATCATGCTGGATGCGGAGTTGCCCAGAAGACGAAGGGAAGAAGACGCTGGCACCACGGAGGAAGATGCCGGACGAGAACACCGGAGGAAGAACCAGAAGAACCAGAAGAAGAAGAAGATGGAGGAAGAAACCGAAGGAAGATAGAAGAAAGAAGATAGAAGAAAGAAGAAGCATTTAAATAAAGGAATTGTCAAAAACTGTCTCTTGTCATTTTTAACATTTTTGACACTTTTTTTGTGAAATGGTAGGCCCTTACCATTTCACACAGGGGGAGGGCTGGGATCTGGGGGTCCCCTTGTTAAAGAGGGCTTCCAGATTCCGATAAGTCCCCCGCCTGCAGACCCCCACAACCACCGGGCAAGGGATGTGGGGATGAGGCCCTTGTCCCCATCAACATGGGGACAAAGTGTTTTGGGGGGCTACCCCAAAGCACCCTCCCAATGTTGAGGGCATGTGGCCTAATACGGTTCAGGAGGGGGGTGCTCTCTCGTCCCCCCTCTTTTCCTGTGGCCTGCCAGGTTGGGTGCTCGGATAAGGGTCTGGTATGGATTTGTCAAAAACTGTCTCTTGTCATTTTTAACATTCTTGACAGTTTTTTAGTGAAATGGTAGGGGTACTTTTGTACCCCCTTACCATTTCACACAGGGGGGCCGGGATCTGGGGGTCCCCTTGTTAAAGGGGGCTTCCAGATTCTGATAACCCCCCCGCCCGCAGACCCCCACAACCACCGGCCAGGGTTGTGGGGATGAGGCCATTTTCCTCATCAACATGGGGACAAGGTGTTTTGGGGGGCTACCCCAAAGCACCCTCCCAATGTTGAGGGCATGTGGCCTGGTACGGTTCAGGAGGGGGGGCACTCTCTCGTCCCCCCTCTTTTCCTGCGGCCTGCCAGGTTGCATGCTCAGATAAGGGTCTGGTATGGATTTTTGGTGGGACCCCACGCTGTTTTTTTTTTAATTTTGGCCGGGGTTCCCCTTAATATCCATACCAGACCTGAAGGGCCTGTATGGTATTTAGGGGGACCCCCGCGTCATTTTTTTAAAAAATTTTGGTTCGGGGTTCCCCTGTGGGGAATTGCCATGCCGTTTTTATCAATGAACTTCTATGTGTATTGTCGGACCGGCAATGCATTAATAGCCGCGAGTAGTTTTAAATGACTTTTTTTCCTTTGAAATGTCATTTTGCTGTCAGACTGTTCTAAACACGGGAAACATGCGGCCCTTTACAGGCATACAATAGACACCCCCCAGGTACGACATTTAAAGGAATATTACACTTTTATTGTTTCACTTTAAGCATTATTAAAATCACTGCTCCTAAAAAAACGGCAGTTTTTAAACTTTTTTTTGCATTGATCCATGTCCCCTGAGGCAGGACCCAGGTCCCCAAACACTTTTTATGACAATAACTTGCATATAAGCCTTTAAAATTAGCACTTTTGATTATTCATGTTCGTGTCCCATAGACTTTAACGGTGTTCGCGTGTTCAAACAAATTTTTTGCCTGTTCGCATGTTCTGGTGCGAACCGAACAGGAGTGTGTTTGGCTCATCTCTATTGCTTGGGTTCTGAAATACAAATAACATATTTTTAAACTAAGCACAATTTGATATGTCAAAATCATAAAATATGCCTGCTGATAACTTACTCTCGCATTTCCAACACCGGTTTTAAAAAATCAAGATCCCCGGCATGGGCCTATGGGGCTAATCTTTTTGAGCCGGAACCACTCCTGCCTTCTTTTAATTTTCGTGAGTATCGGTTGTAGCAGTCTTTGAGACTTCTCCATCGAGTTTGTAACGAGTGCACTACAAAATATAAAGAAAATACCAAGTTCAAAAAAAATTCTTTATTAACTGCCCATAGGTCATTCATTTGCTAGGCTGCATAATTGATGTGGATGGTGGGAAAACAACCGCTAGATATATTATCCATGACACCTGCATAATTTGTCATGTGCTGAAGGATGTCGACAGGGCCATCTTTAATATTATTTGGACCGTGGGCAAATATTTTTTGCTGGCCCACACACACACACACACACACACAGATTTACTTTCCTGCAGCCACAGGTTGCAGGAAAGAAACTAGCTAAACCTGCCAAACCATTGTGATCTCCCGGCAGGAGAAGCGGTCCCCACCAAGAAAAAACAGTGCACATTGGTAACACACACCCATTGGTTGCTGAATATTTAAATAGGTGCAAGGCGCAAAGTGCTAAGCAGCATATATCAACCACTTACTTTTTGAAGACCATTCTGTAGCTGATAAAGTGTCCCAGGTATCATAATATATGCAAGCCACTTCCAACCATGCTCTCTCCTTCTTTGCATGATCTTTGTAACCTGGATATTTGAGGTTATATATTTCTGGACATTGTCTGACAAGCCGAATAATTTCTTCATTGTCATGAACTTGTCGCTTGTTCTTTCCCTAGGCATGCTTCCTGCTGTCTTCCACACTCACATACATCAATATAGGAAGTGATGTATTTGGGAGGAGCAGAGATCATGTGCTTCCGTAGACTTCCGTGGAAGTCGCAACAAAGTCGCGGTGTCAGACATGTACATGCGACTGCATTGCGACTTAATACCTTTCTATGGAGAACAAGTCGCACCGAAGACGGAACAAAGTAGTGCAAGGACCTTTTTCGGAGTCACTGCGACTTGAGTCGCACCAATTAAACTGGGGACCATTGAAATACATGGGTTTTGACTTGTCATGCGACTTGACATGTGTCAAGTCGCAAAACAACTCGCAGTAGTGGAAACAGAGCCTAAATTAAGGAAATCTCCTGGAGAGCCGTGGTCACCAAAACTGATGTCCCCATTGGAAGATTTCTCCTCTATTACTTTTCTGTGGACAACCTAAAATTTGGGATTTTCTTTCACTTTCGATGATAATGGTAAACATGACAAATAGACAGGGTAGAATCTCCCTAATCGGGGCACAGACAACAGGAGGTATAATTTACACAGACCTATTACACAACTTAGAAGTTTGGATGTCAAACCAAACATCAATGGAATCAATGAATGCTAAATATGTTAAATTTAACCACTTTTACCCCCTTTCTGCCCAGGCCAATTTTCAGCTTTCAGTGCTGTCATACTTTGAGTCTGGGTTCACACATGTGCGGTGTGAACTGAAGCTCAGGTTTCACTGGGAAGATAAAAATCAGTTGTTCAGAGGTTCCTCTGCGTTTTAGATGCGGATCAGTGAGCAGGGAGGGGGGAGGGAGAGGGGGAGGTGTAGTGAGGAGAAGGAGAAAATCCATGTTCAGAACGCAATGCATCTGCGAATCAGATGCATTCCCATAGAAGATAATGGGCTTGTAATTCGCACCGCAATGCCCAGAAAACGCACACTTTTTTGTGCAATACGCAGTGCGAATGCAACGCACATATGTGAACCAGATGCATTCGTATGAATGTATTTTAAAATGTCCTGCGAATTGGATGCAGAGTAAGCCGCATCTAATTTGCATAGGTGTGAATGGGGGCCTAATGACAATTGCACGGTCATGCAGCGCTGTACCCATATTACATTTCTGTAATTTTTTTCACACAAAGAGAGCTTTCTTTTGGTGGTATTTGAACACCTCTGGGTTTTTTCTTTCTTGCTAAACAAATAAATAAAAAAACAAAGATTTTGAAAAAAAACATCTTTCCTAGTTCCTGTTATAAAATGTTGCAAACAGGTAATTTTTCTCCTTCACTGATGTGCGCTGATGAGGCTGCACTAACGGGCACTAATAGGCAGCACGTGGCATGTTCACCAATGCCAGGAGCCTGGCGGACAAGATGGGTGAACTAAAGATACTGTTGTACGAGGAGGATTTGGATTTTGTGGGAATTTCAGAGACCTGGTTCAACAGCTCTTATGATTGGCTGGCAAACATTCAAGGGTATACCCTTTATCGCAAGGATAGAGAGGGTAACCTATATATCAAGAATAATGTACAAGTGAATGTGAGAGAATGTGAGAGATGAAGCTAAGGGGAAAATAATACTGTGAGTATGCTATAGGCCCACTAACCTGAGGGAGAAAGGGGAGACAGATCTCCTATCACAATTTGGATTAGCAGCAAGGCTGGGAAGTGTTATCATAATAGGGGGTTTTAACTATCCAGACATAGACTGGGTGGAGGGAACCGCACATTCATCTAAGGCTCGCCAGTTTCTTTTTTTTTTCCATAAAGATTTTCTTTTTATTAAAGATAATGCACAACATAACAGAGGTAATGATGCATGGGAGTAAGACTCCAACCAGAATGTTTACACAAGGCATACATTCACTTATTATCTACATTCTCAATTAAGCTAGATATATAGATCACCTTAAAGCATTCTTAAATTGTAAGGCCGCGTACAAAAGAGCGGACTTTTCGGCAACAAAAGTCAGACGGCCATTCCGGCGGACTTTCATCAGACTTTTGACGGACTTCCGACGGACTTTTGAACTAACAGACTTGCCTACACACGATCACACCAAAGTCTGACGGATTCGTACGTGATGACGTACGACCGGACTAAAATAAGGAAGTTCATAGCCAGTAGCCAATAGTTGCCCTAGCCTGGGTTTTCGTCCCTCGGACTAGCATACAGACGAGCGGATTTTTCAACCGGACTCGAGTCCGTCAGAAAGATTTTAAGCATGTTTCAAATCTAAAGTCCATCAGATTTTCGACTGGAAAATTCCCTGAAGGTCTGATGAAGCCCACACGCAGTCCGGTCAAAAAAGTCTGCTCATGTGTACGCTGCATTAGGCATATTTATGTTAAGGTTTCTGCCTATCCGCTCGTCTATATCACACCAAGTTGGGGCCTTTATATTCTAATTGTAGCCCGCCATCTGTATGTCTAAGCTTCAGCGATGGGCGAACTGGGGGGCCAGCTATCAGGTCGGCCCTCCACTCCAAGCCCTCCACGTGTTGGGGTTCCTTTAGGAAAGGAAAAAGGAAGGAAAGGGGAGGGAAGGTGAAGATAAAAGAGGGGAGGAAGAAGAGGAAGGGAGACAGGGAAAGACAGAGGGGGAAATAGAAGGAGGTGAAGGAGAGTTAGGAGAGGGGGTGGGATGACCACCAGCTACCCTCTCCATCTACTCCTCTCAGCTCACTTTTAGTTTGTTAACGCCTCTAATATCATTTAGGTATAATTATGATATAACTTGATCACAGTTAGCACCTTAGCCAATATTGCTCACTAGATTTTGATACTCCTGAGAATTAAGATATGTAAACCAGGTATCCCAAATTGCAGTGTATCTGGGGATCCTATCTTGGGTGGTATATATCAGCTCCTCTATCCCTGCAATATGGTTAATGCAAGCCGCCCATTCTTTCATTGATGGAATCGAGGTGGATTTCCAGTGAACCAGTAGGCATAGCCTAGCCGTGTTTATCATATGCATAGCCACCGATTTATAGTATCTTTTCTTGAATATTTTGGAGTGGTGAAGAAGGTACTGTGTTGGTATAAATTCCAGGGAGGGGGAAGAGAGCGCAGTCATTGCATTGTGAAACCTTCGCCACATTGTGCACCCTTCGCCAGTATGGCTGAATCTGAGGGCATTCCCACCATATATGAATGAAGGTACCCCGCTCTTGACCACAACTCCAATGGTGGGAGACCGAGGGTATAAACTTATGAAGTAAATCCTGTGTTTTATACCACCATGTCTTGATCTTATAGCCATTTTCCTGGGTATGGACATTCAGTGATCCCTTGTGAATATGTAGATGAATGCGCTCCAAACTGGCTTCCGGAATTTCAATGTTTAGGTGTGTCTCCCAAAAATCATGTTCTGTTTGCAGGGTAATACATGAGTCCTAAAACATGGAGGCATAGCGTATAGAGATCACGTGCCGCTGCGGAGAAGGACCAGAACAGACAAAACGACTTTAAAACAGTAGAGGTTTTTGTAAATTTTCCCCTAGACGTTGGGTTATCTAAGTAGTGTTTGAGATGCAGATAAGCCCAAAACGGGAATATTTGGTCAATGAAATGGCTGCAAGCTCTTTCTGACTGAAGAACCTACCCCTGGTGAAAAAATGTTTGGCTTGCATTTCTGCATACGGCCATTCCGCCAACAGGTAGGTCTTAGGTAACCCTGGTCCAGATTTCCCCTAATGGGGGTAATAGCACATTCTTTGTCAGAAATTGTGTGTGCCTTGCAGGCCCTATCAAAGACATACAGGGTTGCATTGATGAGAGGGTGAGAATGTATGTGAGGTGGTATATGTTTTGGAGCCAGCCAAGGAACTGAACCAAGCTCGGCTCCAGCAATCAACTGCTCCAGTAGTACCCATCCCTTACACCGAGTGTGGACCTTCCAATCCACTATCCGGCTTAAATGGGTAGCCCAATAATATCTCTGTAAGTCAGGAAGACCTATACCACCTTCCCATTTTGATAACACCAGTTTCGCCCACTTAATTTGCGCCCTTTTGGATCCCCAAAGGAAGGTCCTACACATATTTTTGTAGGCCGTAAAGAAGGAGGGTGGCAAGCAGATTGGGATAGTCTGCATTTTATATAAAATGCGAGGGAGTACCATCATTTTTATGATGGATGCTCGACTGACCCAGGAGATAGTGGGCATATTCCACCTATTGAGGGCTAGTTGTAGGTTTCTCAGTTCTGACATAAAGTTTTTATCGTATAGATCTGCTAGCCTACTGGGTAGCTGAATGCCCAGGTAGGTGATGGCATCTGTTTTCCAAGCAAAAGGGAAGTTCATCTGACATTGTTGCACTATTTGGGAAGCTAGGGTGATGTTCAGTGCGAATGATTTTGAAAAGTGGATTTTCAAATTGGAGATAAGGCGGAATTGCTCTAGGACCTGCATCAAGTTTGGTAAGGAAATCAAGGGAGATGAAAGAAAAAGCAGGACTTTTATATTCCCGCCCACAGACCTCGATGCCCTTTATGCTCGAGTTCACGCAGGTACAGTGTAAGAGTGGTTCCAGAGTAAGAATATATAGTAAGGGAGAAAGGGGACATGCCTGCCTGGTCCCATTATGGACGGAGAAGGCCTCTGACAAGTGGCTATTGACCCAGACCCTAGCGCTTGGGTTAACATATAGTGCTTTAATAAATGCTCGGAGACAGCTCCCCAAGCCCAGTGCCTCAAGAACTGTGTCCATTTAGTCCCAGGCCACTCAGTCAAAAGCCTTCTCGGCGTCCATGGATAGAAAAAACCCTTTACGGTGTGTGGAAGTCAGCCAATGGTGTAGGTTTAGAGCTTTGATGGTATTGTCCCTGGCTTCTCTGCCAGGCACAAAACCAACCTGGTCGAGACCCACCCAAGCAGGCACATGATAGGAGAGCTGAGTCGCTAAAATCTTGGAAAAAAGTTTCACATCTACATTTAGAAGTGATATCGGTTGATAGTTTGCTACACTAGTTGGATCCTTATTCTCTTTTGGTATCACCGTGATGTATGCCTCTAGCAGGCTACTGGGGGAGCCAGGAGTGCCTGCCAGAGAATTGAAGGCTTTTAGAAAGGTCTGCGAAGATCTTATAGTACTGTGCTGTGAAGCCGTCCGGCCCTGGACTCTTGCCTGGTTTTGTGGCCTTTAAAACTTCTTCCCATTCCTCTAATGACAGGGGGGGCGTCAAGAGCTTGTTGGTCTTCAACCGTTGCCGAGAAAGTTACTTATCATATTTGACCTTTCCTCTGCTGAGGTTGGGTTATGCTTAGTCGACTGGATATTGTACAAACTCTTATAATAACTGTGGAATTGATGTGCTATCTCTTCGTTCTTAGAGTACCTCACCCCTGAGTTGTCTTCTATGTGATGGACAGTATGTGTGAGGGTATGATTTCGTGTAAATCTGGCCAGGAGTCTCCCAGGCTTATTACCGTTTTCATAGAATAATTTCTGCGATAGTAACAGCCCTTTCCGAGCCCTTTTGAACAATTCCTCCACTAGTAGTACCCGTGTGTCTGCCAGTCTGTCGGTCGCCACTCTGACGGCTAATGAGCATTTATGTAGCGTTTCCAATTTAGAAATTTTAGCTGTCAGTTCCCGAATGAGGTTCTGGTGTTGTTTCTTTTTCTTCGCAGCTATAGCCATCAGGTATCCCCATACCACACACTTGTGGGCTTCCCACTGTACCATGGGGGAGACGTTGGGTGTGTCATTGTGGCGGAAGTAGTCACCAATAGTCTGTTTAATGGTGGCCAAGTCACCAAGATCTGTGAGGAGGGATGCGTCCAATCTCTAGATCTTGGTGAATGTCTCCCTCGGGGGGAATCGCAGTATCATGGTGATCAGATGGTGGTCCGAAAGCACCATGTTTTCTATTGTTGCGTTATGAAGGTAGGCCAGGTCTTTCTGGGGTATAAACAGATAATCTAGCTGTGAATATCGGCTATGCGGGGACGAGTAGAACGTGAAGTCCTTCCTTCGTGGATTCAAAGTACGCCAGGTATCATGGAGGGTGAGTGAGGCCAGTTGGAGCTTTGTTTGTCGCAAGGAAGAGAATGGTAGTGATGAAGTACCCATGGACGTGTCCAAAAGTGGGTTAAGGGTCATATTGAGATCACCTCCCAAAATAACTAAGCCCGCTTTAAAAGAGGTTAGCTTCAATAGGGTTTCTTTCAAAAAAGATACTTGTTTCGAGTTCGGGCAGTATATATTCGCAAGGGTCACCGGTTTGTCTTTCCAAAGGCCCTTCAGGAAGAGGAACCTGCCCTCTGGGTCAACCAACAGGTCTGTTAAGCAGAATGCAAACGACTTTGCCATCAATATCACTACCCCTTTCATCTTGGATTCAGCACAAGTTGCATGATACACCACTGGGAATCGATAGTTGGATAGCCGGGGTATGGAACTCGTTTTAAAATGAGTTTCTTGTACAAATATAATTTGGGCTTTCTTGTGTTCTTCTGCTAGCAGGCTACTACGCTTTTCTGGGATATTGAGTCCCTTTATATTTAGAGAGTAAACTTTGAGGGATAGTGGAGCTGCACCCTGTATTCTAGGAGGCATATTCGGTGGCTGGGGTGGCATGTATCGACACCCCTCTGAGTGGTAGATGGAGAGGGCCTGTGAGGAAGAAAGGGGAGGCAGGGAGGGGAACTATAGCGAGAAGGGGGGAAGAAGGGGAGAAAAAGGAGGGAGAATAAGATAGAGGGGAGGGGGTAAATGAGAAAGAAGGAGGGATTGGGATAGGGAAAATGAAGATATCCCAGTCCAGAGGGGTATTTCACTCACCTATGGATTCAAATGTGGGCTAATCACCCTACCATGTGAGTACCCCCACTGCTGGGTTTGTGAAAAGAATACCGGAGGTAGTCTTAGACCTGCTATACTACCTAAACAGGAATGCCCTGTTGAAATGGGGTGATAAAAGTTCTAGACCAGATTTTCCAAAGGAAAAGCCTGTCTCTTTAGGGTGAGGGAAGAAACTAGCACCAGAACTATCATACACGTTCTACCATCCATTAATTCCAGATTTTAGTTACAAGCATTGAAGGAGTAAGCCTCATCGAGGGAGAAGAGAGAGGGGAGCGCCGATCTGGACCACCACTAAATTCAGAGTATGGACCCCGTCAGCACCACCCCCCCTCCCCTCCTCTCCTTCTACTACTTTTAATATGATCATCAAAGTTTAACCACTTGCCGCCCACCATACGGACACTCTTTACCACGTGATCAGCCGTAATTGAACACGGCTGATCACGTGGTAAAGAGTCTCCGTCAGAGACTCTTTACCTAGATCGGAGTTGCAGTGTGTCAGACTGACACACGATGTAAATAGGAAGAGTCGTCTGACGTGAGTAGATGAGAGCTGATCGGCTGCTCTCCTGACAGGGGGGTCTGTGCTGATTGTTTATCAGTACAGCCCCCCCTCGGATCCCACCCAGGACCACCAGGATGGCCATCCACACTGGACCACCAGGTATGCCCCCCCTAGACCCCCAGGGAAATACTAATCTGTGCCCAGGCAGCTGCCAATCAGTGCCCACTCACAATGCCTACCACCGCCAGTGTCATCAGGGATGCCTATCAGTGTATCATATCAGTGCCGCGTATCAGTGCCCATCAGTGCCACGTATCAATGCCCACCAGTGCCCAGCAGTACTGCCTATCAGTGCCCAGCAGTGCCCAGCAGTGCTGCCTATCAGTGCCACCCATAAGAACCAATCTTTGCAGCCTTTTAGTGCCCATCAGTGTCGCCTATCAGTGCCCATCAGTGCCCACCAGTGCCACCCATGAGTGCCCATAAGTGCCGCCTATCAATGCCCATCAGTGCTGCATATCAGTGCCACCCATCAGTGCCGCCTACCAGTGCCCATCAGTGCTGCATATCAGTGCCCATCGTCAGTGCCCGTTAGTGCCCGCTCATTGGTGCCGCCTTATCAGTGTCTGTCAGTTCCACCTTATCAGTACCCATCAGTGAAAGAGAAAACGTACTTATTTACAAAATAAGGCGGAGTGGCAGCTGAGGTTTTGCGGCGTCTTTGTCTGCTTCTTAGGGCCTGCTTCTTAGGGCCTAGGGTCTGCTTCTTAGGGCCCTGGGGGTGTCGTCAGGTTGGGTAGGGATCCAGGGATTCGGCTGTAGAAACGCACCATACCAGTCAGGTACCTCAATTACTGGAATGTTGAGGGTGTCATACAATTGTTGAAGATCTGCTGGCATTCTCAGCGAAGCCGTGTGATTTCGAGATGTCGCCTGGAGGCAGAAGGGAAATTTACAGCGGTACGGGATGCAACGCTCTCTAAGGACCTGGAGGAGTGGGCGCAGATTCCTCCTGTGTTGGAGGGTGATGGTGGAAAGATCTTGGAAGATCTAGATGCGGACTCCTTCATGTTCCATATTAGCATGGTTGCGTGCAAGTCACAATATTTCCTCCTTCTGGATGAAATTGACCAAGCAACAAACTGCATCTCTTGGTGGGTCTGTGTCCCTGCCTCTGGGTCTGAGCGCTCTGTGGCATCTCTCCATATCAACTGGGACATCTGGTGGTCTGCCCAGCAGTGTGTTGAAGATTGCCCAGACTGCTGCTTGTAGCTGGGGGCCCTCTACTGTCTCTGGTATCCCCCTGACACGTAGATTGCGCCTGTGGCCCCTATTGTCCAGATCTTCCATATGCCTTTGCATATCTATAAGGTGATGGGCTTGTACTGTGGAGGCTCATTGCACTTGCTGAATGGCCGCCCCATATGTCATGGCGGCTGTTTCCACCTGTTCTAGCCTGTGTGCTACTGCCCGTATCTCGGATTTTAAGTTCGAGACTGCTGCAATTAGGGAGTTTTTAATGTCAGCGGTAGGGATGAGCTTCATGTTCGAGTCGAACCCATGTTCGACTCGAACATTGTCTGTTCGCCCGTTCGACGAATTGCAAAGAATATGGGCTGTTCGCGCCAAATTCGTGTGGCGCGTCACGGCCCATAATTCACTGCGGCATCGCAGTGCATTGTTGGCTGATGATTGGCCAGGCATGCACTATGACCCACATGCTTGGCCAATCACAGCGCCGTCTGAACAGAGAGCCGTAATTGGCCAAAGCCAATGAGGCTTTGGCCAATTATGGCTCAGGGGATTTAGTACACGCCCCACACTATATAAGGCCACCTGCACAGCGGCCCTGTGTAGTGTGTGTTCCGGCGTTGAGAGATAGATAGACAGAGAGACAGTGTCATTTGATTTAAGTTAGATAGATTAGGCAGGACAGTCAGCGAGTTAGCTGCACTTACAGTGTATTGTGTATATATATGCATCCCAGGTGTTGTATATATATATATATATACACTGCATTCAGTTTAGCTAGATCTGTTCCTGTTATCTTGCTACTGACAGGCAGGCTTGTGTTGTTACAGTATTTACAGCTACCTGAAGAAAATTGCTGGTGTTCTTTTAATCCTATTAGTACCACAGTCAGGCAGCTAGACTATTTACAGTTAGTGTAGTGAGTCCTCCTCACAGTGTTCAGTTAAAGCTACAAGTTAGTTTAGTGAGACCTCTGCACAGTGTTCTGCTAAAGCTACAAGTTAGTGTAGTGCGTCCTCCTCACAGTGTTCAGCTAAAACTATAAGTTAGTGTAGTGTACAGTGTTCAGCTAAAGCTACAAGTTTGGGTAGTGCGTCCTCGTCACAGTGTTCAGCTAAAGCTACAAGTTAGTGTAGTGTGTCCTCCTCACAGTGTTCAGCTAAAACTACAAGTTAGTGTAGTGCGACCTCTGCACAGTGTTCCGCTAAAGCTACACGTTAGTGTAGTGCATCCTCCTCACAGTGTTCAGCTAAAACTACAAGTTAGTGTAGTGCGACCTCTGCACAGTGTTCAGCTAAAGCTGCCTGTAGAAGGTTGGTGGTTTTCCTGATCCTATCACTACCGAAGGCAGCTAAATAAGCTACAAGTTAGTGTAGTGCGTCCTCCTCACAGTGTTCAGCTGAAACTACAAGTTAGTGTAATGCGACCTCTGCACAGTGTTCAGCTAAAGCTGCCTGTAGAAGGTTGGTGGTGTTTTCCTGATCCTATCACTACCGCAGGCAGCTAAATAATCTACAAGTTAGTTTTTTGTGAGCTCTGCACAGTGTTCGGCTAAAGCTACCTGTAGAAGGTTGATGGTGTTTTCCTGATCCTATCACTACCGCAGGCAGCTAAATAAGCTACAAGTTAGTTTTTTGCGAGCTCTGCACAGTGTTCAGCTAAAGCTACCTGTAGAAGGTTGGTGGTGTTTTCCTGATCCTATCACTACCGAAGGCAGCTAAATAAGCTACAAGTTAGTGTAGTGCGTCCTCCTCACAGTGTTCAGCTGAAACTACAAGTTAGTGTAATGCGACCTCTGCACAGTGTTCAGCTAAAGCTACCTGTAGAAAATTGGTGGTGTTTTCCTGATCCTATCACTACTGCAGGCAGCTAAATAAGCTACAAGTTAGTTTTTTGCAAGCTCCGCACAGTGTTCAGCTAAAGCTACCTGTAGAAGGTTGGTGGTGTTTTCCTGATCCTATCACTACCACAGGCAGCTAAATAAGCTACAAGTTACTTTTTTGCGAGCTCTGCACAGTGTTCAGCTAAAGCTACCTGTAGAAGGTTGGTGGTGTTTTTCTGATCCTGTCACTAACACAGGCAGCTAAATAAGCTACAAGTTAGTTTTTTGCGACCTCTGCACAGTGTTCAGCTAAAGCTACCTGTAGAAGGTTGGTGGTGTTCTCATACTACAGGCAGGCAGTTGATTTTGCTAGCTGCAGTATCAGTATGTATATATATATATATATATATATATATATATATATATATATATATATATATATATATATATCAGCTTAGTGCAGCTACAGGCCATTAGTATGTCTGGAAGGCCAACAAGGAGAGGCAGACAGTCACAAGCCAATAAAAGAGGGCAAGCAGGCTCTGTGTCTAAAGGCAACAGTGCTGGTCATGGAGATGGTGCATCCTCATCAGCACATGGCCGTGGGACACGCTTGGCCTTTTTTTCGTCAGCTGGCCGTGTTGAGCCGCAACATGCGGAAGACTTGGTCAAGTGGATGACCAAGCCGTTCTCATCCTCCTCATCCTCTCTCACTAATGCTCAGGGTACTTTGTCTGGCAAAGCAGCTGCCAACGCGGCCTCTTCCCTCGGCTCAATGGCATCAGTTACTCCTTCCCTAGCCCCACCATGTCCTCCAGAGGAGTCCCTCGAACTGTTTGACCACAGTGTTGGGTACATGCTCCAGGAGGATGCCCAGCATTTAGAAGACTCTGATGATGATACTGAGCTAGATGAAGGCAGTAACGTGAGCACGGACAGAGGGGGTGCCCAAGAAGGACAGAAATCTGGCAGTCATGCTCCCCCTGCTGCAGCATACTGCTAGGTTTGCTCCAGTGATGAGGAGGGAGGGGATGATGAGGTCACTGACTCAACGTGGGTGCCTGATAGGAGAGAGGAGGAGGAGGCACATCACCAATGAGGCAGGATGCCCTCCAGGGGCCAGCCTAAGGGCAGCACACTGACTGCATCACACCCCAAAGCTCTGCATGTGCAGGGCGCTGCTGTCTCTGCACGTTATTCCAAAAATTCTTTGGTGTGGGCCTTTTTTGAGATGAGTGCATCAGATCGCAACGCTGCTATTTGCAACATGTCTCAAGCGTATCTCGCGTGGCCAAAACATCTCCCGCTTGGGCACCAAATGCTTGACCAGACATATGTTGACCTGCCATGCAGTTTGTTGGCAAGCGTATCTAAAAGACCCACACCAAAGAACAAAGAGGACCTCTCCTTGCTCCTCATCAGCTGAGATCTCCAACCCCACTATACCTTCAGTCCTCTCTGCGACCTGCACTGAGAGGAATGAAGGTGTAGAATTAGGTGTGTCACAGCCAAGTACTTGTGGGCAATCTGCTTTCAGTACACTGACGTCAGATTGTACCAGGCAAATTTCCCTGTCCCAGCTGCTGCACCACCGAAAGAAGTTCGCTCCCAGCCATCCACATGCCCAGTGGTTGAATGCTAGCTTGGCAAAATTGCTAGCACTTCAACTGCTGCCTTTTCAGTTGGTAGACTCTGCCCCCTTCCGTGAGTTTGTGGAATGTGCGGTTTCTCAGTGGCAGGTACCCAAACGCCACTTTTTCTCATGGAAGGCGATTCCGGCTCTCTACCGGCATGTGGAAGGCAATGTCTTGGCCTCGCTGGACAGGGTGGTCAGCGGTAAGGTGCATATTACCTCTGACTCATGGTCCAGCAGGCATGGACAGGGACGTTACCTAAGTTTCACGGCGCATTGGGTGACTCTGCTGGCAGCTGGGAAGGATGCAGGACAAGGTGCAGTAGTGTTGGAGGTTGTTCTGCCACCACGCCTCCAAAATGCCACTACTAATGATTGTGACACACCTCTCTCCTCCACCCCCTCCTCTTCTTCTTCCTCCATGGCCTCTTCCTGTGCTTTGTCCTCAGAACCAGCGGTGCTCCGTAGGCATTCAAGGGGCTACGCAAGTACGCAGGCCAAAAGATGCCATGCGGTGCTTGAGCTGGTGTGCTTGGGGGACAGGAGCCACACTGGGGCAGAGGTTCTGTCAGCTCTGCAGGGGCAGGTTCAGAGGTGGTTGACGCCATGCCAACTTAAGGCAGAAATGGTGGTTTGCGACAATGGCACCAACCTCCTCTCCGCCCTCCGACAGGGACAAATGACCCATGTGCCCTGTTTGGCTCACGTCCTTAACTTGGTGGTGCAGCGGTTCTTGGGCAGGTACCCAGGCTTACAGGATGTCCTGAGGCAGGCCAGGAAAGTCTGTGTGCATTTCCCCCGGTCATATAATGCCAGTGCTCGGCTGGCAGACCTCCAAAAGGAGTTTAACATGCCCAAAAACTGCTTAATCTGTGATATGCCCACCAGGTGGAACTCAACGTTGACCATGCTGCAGTGGCTGCACACGCAGCAGAGGGCCATCAATGAGTACCTGTGCGACTATGGCACCAGGACAGGGTCAGGGGAGCTTGTTTTTTTTCCCCACGCAAGTGGGCCATGATCAGGGATGCATGAACTGTCCTGTCACCATTTGAGGAGGCCACGAGGATGGTGAGCAGTGACAGTGCATGCATCAGTGACACTGTCCCCCTTGTCCACCTGTTGGAGCACACGCTGCGTGGAATAATGGACAGGGCACTTGAGGCAGAACAGAGGCAGGAAGAGGACTTCCTTGGCTCTCAAGGCCCCCTTTATCCAGACAGTGTTCCTGCGTGCCTGCCGATCACACAGGAAGAGGACAAGGAGGAGGAGGAAGAGGAGGAGGATTGTGTCAGTATAGAGGTGGAGCCTGGCACTTAGCATCAGCAGCAGTCTTTAAGGGATCAGTCCCAAGAAACACATGGACTTGTACGTGGCTGGGAGGAGGTGGCTGCAGACCATGTCGTCCTTAGTGACCCAGAGGACTACGGACCGAATGCCTCAGCAAACCTACGCTGCATGGCCTCCCTGATCCTGCAAAGCCTGCGTAAGGATCCTTGTATTCGTGGTATCAAGGAGAAGGACCAATACTGGCTGGCAACCCTCCTTGATCCACGTTACAAAGGTAAGGTTGCGGACCTTATCTTGCCGTCACAGAGGGAGCAGAGGATCAAACATCTTTGGGAGGCCTTGCAGAAAGGTCTCTGCAACGCGTTCCCAGAGACTGGGAGGTTACAAACTCCTGTTTCTGGACAACGTGTTGCTGAGGCTTCGGTCAGTCAAAGAAGGAGCGGTGGAGAAGGTGGCCATCTGACCGATGCGTTCAGACAATTTTTTAGTCCGCAGCCCCAAGGTATGATCGGTTCCAGCAACCATCGCCAGCGTCTGTTTTACATGGTGCAGGAATACCTAGGAGCAAGATCTGACTTGGACACCTTTCCCACCAAAAATCCTCTGGGTTACTGGGTCTTGAGGATGGATTACTGGCCAGAGCTTGCACAGTATGCAATTGAGCTACTGGCCTGTCCTGCATCCAGCATTCTTTTTGAACGCTCATTCAGTGCTGTTGGAGGCTTTGTAACCGATCACAGGGTGCGTCTGTCCACCGGCTCGGTCGATCGACTGACCTTCATAATTATGAATCAGTCTTGGATCACCACCAGCTACCAAGCACCTGATGCTGATGTATCCAAATATTTTTTTTTTTGAAATGTCAGATCCCTTCAAAGACTGCCTATGCTGATGCTGAGTGACTATCCTGTTATGCTGAGTAATTATCCTCTTCCTCCTCAATGTACATGCTGATAGCTTGTAAGAACATTTTTGGTTCTGGGCGCCGCCACCAGTGCTCAAGGCCCAATTTTTAAGCCCCTGTTTAACAAGGGCATGTAATTACAAATTTTGATGCAATTCTTTGCAGCAGGGCTAGTTCTTGCGCTCCAACTAGAGTATCTGTGAGGGGTTGCAGTGTTGTGGCACCAGCACCAGTGACTAAGGCCCAATTTTTGATGCAATACTTTGCAGCAGGGCTCTTTCCTGCGTTCCAACTAGAGTATCTGTGAGGGGTTGCAGTGTTGTGGCACCAGCACCAGTGCCTAAGGCCCAATTTTTCAGCCCCTGGCGTGTAATTACAATTTTTGATGCAATACTTTGCAGCAGGGCTCGTTCCTGCGTTCCAGCTAGAGTATCTGTGAGGGATTGCAGTGTTGTGGCACCTGCACCAGTGTCTAAGGCCCAATTTTTCAGCCCCTATTTAACAGTGACGTGTAATTACAATTTTTAATGCAATACTTTGCAGCAGGGCTCATTCCTGCATTCCAACTAGAGTATCTGTGAGGGGTTGCAGTGTTGTGGCACCAGCACCAGTGCCTAAGGCCCAATTTTTCAGCCCCTGTTCAACAGGGACATGTAATTACAATTCTTGATCGAATATTTCACAGCAGGGCCTGTTTCTGTGCCCACCAAGATTAACTGTGAGGACTTACAGTGTTGTACCACCAGCACCACCACCACCAAAGGCCCAATTTTTCTGGCCCTGTTCAACAGGGGCATGTAATTACAATTCTTGATTGAATATTTCACAGCAGGGCACGTTTCTGCGCCCACCAAGATTAACTGTGAGGACTTACAGTGTTGTGGCACCAGAACCAACACCACCACCAAAAGCCCAATTTTTCAGCCCCTGTTCAACAGGGGCATGTAATTACAATTCTTGATCTAATATTTCACAGCAGGGCCCGTTCCAGCGCCCACCAAGAGTAACTGTGAGGACTTACAGTGTTGTGGCACCAGCACCACCACCACCATCGCCAAAGGCCCAGTTTTTCTGGCCCTGTTCAACAGGGGCATGTAATTACAATTCTTGATCTAATATTTCACAGCAGGGCCCTGTGAGGGCTTACAGTGTTGAGGCCACAACAACACCTAAGACCCAAATTTCTGCTAAGTATATAGGGCAGGCCCCTACTTTCAAACATCCAACTTACAAACGACTCCTACTTGCAAACAGAAGGAGACAACAGGAAGTGAGATGAAATCTACCCCATAGGAAGGGAAATTCTCTCCTGTAAGAGTTAATATGGGAAAAATCTTTCTCCTTTCCACTGATGCTTTATCACCAATCCTTGTTTCATTAAAAACCCCAAATTTTCAAAAAACATTTGTCATTGGGACAAAAAGTGAGGTGAAATCTTCTGAAGAGGAGCACAGACAGCAAAACAAAATGTCACAGGGGTGATAACCCTTCCCTATGTTTTCCAAAAAGCCTAAAAACAGATTTTTTGGCTGGAGCTTCACTTTAAAAATGTACCAGTTCAAAATTACAAACAGATTCTACTTAACAACAAACCTACAGTCCCTATCTTGTTTGCACCACCTGTATACTGCTGTTCAGAGTATATAGGGCCTGGGGGGCCCACGCCTTTCCATTTTTTAATTTGGGTGCGGGGTTCCCCTTAATATCCATACAGGACCCAAAGGGCCTGGTAATGGACTGGAGAGTACCCATGCCGTTTGTCTCACTGATTTTCATCCATATTGCCAGGACCCGACATTACATTAAAGCCGCAAACAGTTTTAAATGACTTTTTTTCCTTTAAAAATGTCATTTTGTGCAGGGACTGTTCTAAGCACAGGAGACATATGCCACTTTACAGGCATACTATAGACACCCCCCAGGTATGATATTTAAAGGAATATTTCACTTTTTTTTTACTTTAAGCATCATTAAAATCACTGCTCCTGAAAAAACGGCCGTTTTTAAAATTTTTTTTGCACTGATACATGTCCCCTGGGGCAGGACCCGGGTCCCCAAACCCTTTTTAGGACAATACCATGAAAATTAGCCTTTAAAATGAGCACTTTTGATTTAGAACGTTTGAGTCCTATAGACGTCAATGGGGTTCTAACGTTCATGCAAATTTTCGGTCCGTTCGCAGGTTCTGGTGCGAACCGAACCAGGGGGTGTTCGGCTCATCCCTAGTCAGTGGCAACTTGCTGTAGATCAGGCAGGCAAAGGAGAGGAGAGGTGTATGGTCGACCCATACCTTGAGAAGAAATGTCCGCACTGTTCGAGCGCTCCGTACCTGCAGCAGGACTCCCACTCTGGTCTGCGGCTTAAGATGCGGTCTGTGATTCAGTATGCTGTGTGGATATTCCTACTGAGCTGGGTGGATGGCTCCTGCTGGGACCAGGTAGCGGACTGGCTTCTCCCAGCCATCTTCCTAGCTTTTTGCAGAGGTTTACTCGCTTATGAAGGGGTTTTCTCGATTTCTGGATGGTGGCGCTCTCTCTCTGTGCTGTCATCAAGCTCCGGAGCCAGGCCACGCCCTCGCAAGTTTCTAAATGTCTTGCAGGACAATTTTAAGGGTCAGATGGTAGACAAAACCAACTACAAATAAAGCGTTACTGGATCTACTGATTACCAACAATACAGACCTGATCACAGATGTTGAAATACGGGGCAATTTAGGTAACAGCGATCACAGGTCAATTGGCTTCAGTATAAATCACACAAATAGGAAACATAAGGCGAATACAAAGACACTGAATTTCAAAAGAGCCAACTTCCCTAAACTATAAACCTTGCTAGAAGGCTTACATTGGGATAAAATATTAGGAACAATGAACATGGAGGAGAGATGGGTTTGCTTTAGGAGCATATTAAATAAGGGCATTAGCCAATGCATCCCATTGGGTAATACATTTAAAAGAGCGAACTAAAGTTCTGGATGGCTTAACTTCAATGTAAAAATGCATATAAAAGCAAAGGAGAAGGCCTTCAAAAAATACAGGGTTGAGGAATCAGCATTCAGACTTTATAAAGAATGCAACAAGAAACGTAAGGGTGCAATAAGGACGGCTAAGATAGAACATGAAAGACACATAGCGGAGGAGAGCAAAAAAATCCCAAGAAATTATTTAAAGTGGTGTTTCACCAAAAAAAAAAAAATTAGATGTCAGCAGCTGCAAATACTGCAGCTGCTGACTTTTAAAATAAGGACACTTACCTGTCCCGGGGTCCAGCGATGTCGGCACCCGAGACCGAGCCGTCCCTCGATCCTCGGGTGCTGCCGCCGCCATTCACACTGAGGGAATCAGGAAGCGAAGCGTTGCCGCTTCACTGCCCGGTTCCCTACTGCGCATGCGCGAGTCGCGCTGCGCGTCTTCACTGGTCCCCGTTGTGTTGTGGGAACTGTGTATTTCCCACAACACAACGGGGGTGGGCGGGGAGTCTGCGGCTAGCTGCGGCTAGCTGTACCCGGAAGTGGGTGCAGATACCTGTATTATACAGGTATCTGCACCCCCCTCCCCCCTGAAAGGTGCCAATTGTGACACCGGAGGGGGGGAGGAATCCGATGAGCGGAAGTTCCACTTTAGGGTGGAACTCCGCTTTAAGTATGTAAACAGTAAACAAGAGAGGACAGACCTTATTGGCCCCATAATGAATGAGGAAGGAAATCTGGTTACAAAAGATGGGGAGATGGCTAAGGTATTGAATTTATTCTTCTCCTCAGTCTTCACGAGGGAATCAGGGGGCTTCAGTAACCAAAACTGCAGCGTTTATCCTCATGACACCTCACAGGAAGCACCTCCATGTTTAACAGAGGGCAGAATTAAAATTATACTTGGGAAACGTAACATTAATAAATCACTGGGACCAGATGGATTGCACCCGAGGGTACCTAGGGAACTCAGTCAAGTAATTGCCAGACCATTGTTCCTCATTTTTACTGACAGTCTACTGACTGGAATGGTACCAGCTGATTGGAGAAATGCCAATGTAGCACCAATATTTAAAAAGGGCCCAAAATACATCCCTGGGTATTACAGACCAGTTAGCCTGACATCAATAGTATGTAAACTCTTGGAGGGGATGATAAGGGACTATATACAAGATTTTAGTAATGAGATCGGTATCATTAGCAGTAATCAGCATGGATTCATGAAAAATTGTTCTTGCCAAACCAATATATTAACCTTCTATGAGGAGGTGAGTTGCCATCTAGATAAAGGAAGGCCCATAGATGTGGTGTATCTGGATTTTGCAAAAGCATTTGACACAGTATCCCATAAAAATTTACTGTACAAAATAAGGTCCGTTGGCATAGACCATAGGGTGAGTACATGGATTGAAAACTGGCTACAAGGGCGAGTTCAGAGGGTGTTGATAAATGGGGAGTAATGGTTAGGGGTGGGTAGTGGGGTCCCCCAGAGTTCTCTGCTGGGACCAATCCTATTTAATTTGTTCATAAATGACCTGGAGGATGTATTTGCGGACGATACTAAGCTAAGCAGGGCAATAACTTCCCCGCAGGATGTAGAAACCATGCAAGAAAATCTGAACAAATGAATGGGGTGGGCAACTACATGGCAAATGAGGTTCAATGTGGAAAAATGTAAAATAATGCATTTGGTTGGCAAAAATATGAATGCAATCTATACACTGGGGGGAGAACCTCTGCGGGAATCTAGAATGGAAAAGGACCTGGGGGTCCTAGTAGATGATAGGCTCAGCAATGGCATGCTGCTGCTAACAAAGCAAACAGAATATTGGCATGCATTAAAAAGGGATCAACTCCAGAGATAAAACAATAATTCTCCCGCTCTACAAGACTCTACAAGACTCTGGCACCTAGAGTATGCTGTCCAGTTCTTGGCACCAGTCCTCAGGAAGGATGTACTGGAAATGGAGCGAGTACAAAGAAGGGCAAGAAAGCTAATAAAGGGTCTGGAGGATATTAGTTATGAGTAAAGGTTGTGAGAACTGAACTTATTTTCTCTGGAGAAGAGACGCTTGAGAGGGGATATGATTTCAATATACAAATGCCATTCTGGTGACCCCACAATAGGGAAAAAACTTTTTCGCAGAAGGGAGTTTAACAAGACTCAAGGCCACTCATTAAAATTAAAAGAAAAGAGGTTTAACCTTAAACTACATAGAGGGTTCTTTACTGTAAGAGTGGCAAGGATGTGGAATTCCCTTCCACAGGCGGTGGTCTCAGCAGGGGGCATTGATAGTTTCAAGAAACTATTAGATAAGCACCTGAATGACCACAACATACAGGGATATACAATGTAATACTGACATATAATCACACACATAGGTTGGACTTGATGGACTTGTGTCTTTTTTCAACCTCACCAACTATGTAACTATGATGGGCACTAATATGCTGTACTGATGAGATGTCACTGATAGGCTGCACTGATGGGCATTAATAGGCAGCACTGATGAGGTGGCAATTGTTGCCTTATGAGTTTATGTGAAATTTCTATTAATAGCTGTAAAATATTGTAATTATGAAGATATTTCAGTTAGCTTTGTATCTATGTAACATAGCATCCCAGAAGTCTATGTTAGACAGACAAGTCAGTGCTTAGGCTTGTGTATCCAAACAATGGGACTCAACCCTCTTTGTTCTACACATATTCACTTCAAAGGATCCCATGTTTAGATATGCAATGAGGGTGGTCAGCCCATCATCAATACTTAACTTTCCTGAAGGTCATGTACCTACAAGTTAAGTCTCCCACTCAAAATAGTCGGTGCCAAAGATTTGCATTAAAGGGGGCTGACTTATGCAAAGTATAGGGATTGGAGATGTAGCAAATCCTGAACCAGGAATAGGGAAGTCCACCAATCAGAGCCACGCCATGCCAACCAATGGGACATCAGCCTGTAATGATATACACAGACTAGATGGGAGGGAAACACAAACTCGCTAGTAGAGTGGTCACCCGAATGGAACCTTTGTGGGTCATAGCCTGGTAATTATGGGAAATGTCTACCTTGTACTTGTAACTAAATATGTTTGTCTTATGTCTTTTATGTCCTATTGTTTGTAGATTAATGCTTTAAGGAATATAGTTCCCTAGTTACATAGTTACATAGTAGGTGAGGTCAAAAAAAGACACAAGTCCATCAAGTCCAACCTATGTGTATGATTATATGTCAGTATTACCTTGTATATCCCTGTATGTTGTGGTCGTAAAGGTGTTTATCTAATAGTTTCTATCCATGCCCCCCCCCGCTGAGACCACCGCCTGTGGAAGGGAATTCCACATCCTTGCCACTCTTACAGAAAAGAACCCTCTACGTAGTTTAAGGTTAAACCTCTTTTCTTCTAAATTAAATGAGTGGCCATGAGTCTTGTTAAACTCCCTTCTGCGAAAAAGTTTTATCCCTATTGTGGGGTCACCAGTAGGGATGAGCTTCATGTTCGAGTCAAACTCATGTTTGACTCGAACATTGGCTGTTCGGTCGTTCGCCGAATTGCGAACGATATGGGCCGTTCGCGCCAAATTCGTGTGGCGCGTCACGGCCCATAATTCACTGCGGCATCGCAGTGCATTGCTGGCTGATGATTGGCAAAGCATGCACTATGACCCGCATGCTTGGCCAATCACAGTGCCGCCTGAACAGAGAGCCGTAATTGGCCAAAGCCAATGAGGCTTTGGCCAATTATGGCTCAGGGGATTTAGTACACGCCCCACACTATATAAGGCCGCCTGCACGGCGGCCCTGTGTAGTGTGTGTTCCGGCGTTCATTGAGAGAGAGAGAGAGACAGACAGTGACATTTGATTTGAGTTAGATAGATTAGGCAGAACAGTCAGTCAGTTAGCTGCACTTACAGTGTATTGTGTATATATATGCATCCCAGGTGTTGCATATATATATATATACACTGTATTCAGTTTAGCTAGATCCGTTCCTGTTGTCTTCCTACTGACAGGCAGGCTTGTCTTGTTACAGTATATACAGCTACCTGAAGAAAATTACTGGTGTTCTTTTGATCCTATTAGTACCACAGTCAGGCAGCTAGACTATTTACAGTTAGTGCAGTGCGTCCTGCTCACAGTGTTCAGCTAGATCCGTTCCTGTTATCTTCTTACTGACAGGCAGGCTTGTCTTGTTACAGTATATACAGCTACCTGAAGAAAATTGCTGGTGTTCTTTTGATCCTATTAGTACCACAGTCTGGCAGCTAGACTATTTACAGTTAGTGCAGTGTGTCCTGCTCACAGTGTTCAGCTAAACCTACAAGTTAGTGGGGTGTGTCCACCTCACAGTGTTCAACTAAAGCTACCTGTAGAAGGTTGGTGGTGTTCTCATACTACAGGCAGGCAGTTGATTTTGCTAGCTGCAGTATCAGTATATATATATATATATATATATATACAGTGGCTTGCGAAAGTATTCGGCCCCCTTGAACTTTTCAAACTTTTGCCACATTTCAGGCTTCAAACATAAAGATATAAAATTTTAATTTTTTGTGAAGAATCACCAACAAGTGGGACACAATTGTGAAGTGGAACGAAATCTATTGGATATTTTAAACTTCTTTAGCAATTAAAAAACTGAAAAGTGGTGCGTGCAAAATTATTCGGCCCCTTTCCTTTCAGTGCAGAAAACTCACTCCAGAAGTTCAGCGAGGATCTCTGAATGATCCAATGTTGTCCTAAATGACTGATGGTGATAAATAGAATCCACCTGTGTGTAATCAAGTCTCTGTATAAATGCACCTGCTCTGTGATAGTCTCAGGGTTCTGTTGAAAGCGCAGTGAGCATCATGAAGACCAAGGAACACACCAGGCAGGTCCGTAATACTGTTGTGGAGAAGTTTAATGCCGGATTTGGATACAAAAAGATTTCCCAAGCTTTACCATCCCAAGGACACTGTGCAAGCGATCATTTTGAAATGGAAGGAGTATCAGAACACTGCAAATCTACCAAGACCTGGCTGTCCCTCTAAACTTTCAGCTCAGACAAGGAGAAGACTGATCAGAGATGCAGCCAAGAGGCCCATGATCACTCTGGATGAACTGCAGAGAACTACAGCTGAGGTGGGAGAGTCTGTCCATAGGACAACAATCAGGCGTACACTGCACAAATCTGGCTTTTATGGAAGAGTGGCAAGAAGAAAGCCATTTCTCAAAGATATCCATAAAAAGTCTTGTCTAAAGTTTGCCACAAGCCACCTGGGAGACACACCAAACATGTGGAAGAAGGTGCTCTGGTCCGATGAAACCAAAATCAAACTTTTTGGCCACAATGCAAAACGATACGTTTGGCGTAAAAGCAACACAGCTCATCACACTCAACACACCATCCCCACCGTGAAACATGGTGGTGGCAGCATCATAGTTTGGGCCTGCTTTTCTTCAGCAGGGACAGGGAAGATGGTTAAAATTGAGGGGAAGATGGATGCAGCCAAATACAGGACCATTCTGGATGAAAACCTGTTGGAGTCTGCAAAAGACCTGAAACTGGGACGGAGATTTATCTTCCAACAAGACAATGATCCCAAACATACAGCAAAATCTACAAAGGAATGGTTCACAAATAAACGTATCCAGGTGTTAGAATAGCAAAGTCAAAGTCCAGACCTGAATCCAATCGAGAATCTGTGGAAAGAGCTGAAAACTGCTGTTCACAAATGCTCTCCATCCAACCTCACTGAGCTCGAGCTGTTTTGCAAGGAAGAATGGGCAAGAATTTCAGTCTCTCGATGTGCAAAACTGATAGAGACATACCCCAAGCGACTTGCAGCTGTAATCGCAGCAAAAGGTGGCTCTACAAAGTATTAACGCAAGGGGGCCGAATAATTTTGCACACCCCACTTTTCATTTTTTTATTAGTTAAAAAAGTTTCAAAAATCCAAAAGATTTCGTTCCACTTCATAATTGTGTCCCACTTGGTGGTGATTCTTCACAAAAAATAAAAATTTTATATCTTTATGTTTGAAGCCTGAAATGTGGCAAAAGGTTGAAAAGTTCAAGGGGGCCGAATACTTTTGCAAGCCACTGTATATATATATATATATATATATATATATATATATATATATATATATATATATATATATCCCAGCTTAGTACAGCTACAGGCCATTAGTATGTCTGGAAGGCCAAGAAGGAGAGGCAGACAGTCACAAGCCAATAAGAGAGGGCAAGCAGGCTCTGTGTCTAGTGCTGGTCATGGAGACGGTGCATCCTCATCAGCATGTGGCCGTGGGACACGCTTGGCCTTTTTTTCGGCAGCTGGCCGTGTTGAGCCGCAACATGCGGAACACTTGGTCGAGTGGATGACCAAGCCGTCCTCATCCACCTCATCCTCTCTCACCCATGCCCAGGGTACTTTGTCTGGCAAAGCAGCGGCCTCTTCCCTCGGCTCAATGTCATCAGTGACTCCTTCCCTAGCCCCACCATGTCCTGCTGAGGAGTCTCTCAAACTGTTTGACCACAGTGTTGGGTACATGCTCCAGGAGGATGCCCAGCGTTTGGAAGGCTCTGATGATGATAATGAGCTCGATGAAGGCAATAACATGAGCACGGACAGAAGGGGTGCCCAAGAAGGACAGCAATCTGACAGTCATGCTCAACCTGCTGCAGCATACTGCCAGGTTTGCTCCAGTGATGAGGAGGGAGGGGATGATGAGGTCACTGACTCAACGGGGATGCCTGATAGGAGAGAGGAGGAGGAGGAGGAGGCGGCACATCACCAACGAGGCAGGATGCCCTCCAGGGGCCAGCCTAAGGGCAGCACATTGACTGCATCACACCCCAAAGCTCCACATGTGCAGGGCGCTGCAGTCTCTGCGCGTTATTCAAAAAGTTCTTTGGTGTGGGCCTTTTTTGAGACGAGTGCATCAGATCGCACCGCTGCTATTTGCAACATATGTCTCAAGCGTATCTCGCGTGGCCAAAACATCTCCCGCTTGGGTACCACATGCTTGACCAGACATATGTTGACCTGCCATGCAGTTCGTTGGCAAGCGTATCTAAAAGACCCACACCAAAGAACAAAGAGGACCTCTCCTTGCTCCTCATCAGCTGAGATTTCCAAACCCACTATACCTTCAGTCCTCTCTGAGACCTGCACTGAGAGGAATGAAGGTGTAGAATTAGGTGTGTCACAGCCAAGTACTTGTGGGCAATCTGCTTTTGGTACACCGACGTCAGATTGTACCAGGCAAATTTCCCTGCCCCAGCTGCTGCACTGCCAAAAGAAGTTTGCTCCCAGCCATCCACATGCCCAGCGGTTGAATGCTAGCTTGGCAAAATTGCTAGCACTTCAACTGCTGCCTTTTCAGTTGGTAGACTCTGCCCCCTTCCGAGAGTTTGTAGAATGTGCAGTTCCTCAGTGGCAGGTACCCAAACGCCACTTTTTCTCACGGAAGGCGATTCCGGCTCTCTACCGGCATGTGGAAGGCAATGTCCATGCCTCGCTGGACAGGGCGGTCAGCGGTAAGGTGCATTTTACCGCTGACTCATGGTCCAGCAGGCATGGACAGGGACGTTACCTAAGTTTCACGGCGCATTGGGTGACTCTGCTGGCAGCTGGGAAGGATGCAGGACAAGGTGCAGTAGTGTTGGAGGTTGTTCCGCCACCACGCCTCCAAAATGTTAATGATTGTGACACACCTCTCTCCTCCACCCCCTCTTCTTCTTTCAATATGTTTTTATTTTAATTAGTACATACAAATTATGCAATAACATATGTATCTGCTCAGGAGGGAATGCCTCCTAGGGTAAGATATTAAAAAGTTACAAACAGAAAAGTGTTACAGAATTCAGCTCGGCCTTGGAGACTTGTAGGGAGGCTCTCTGATGATTATCTGGATCCAAAAACAAACAGTATGAGAACCTGGCTCTACCTCTAATACTTTAGGGATCTCTTCCCTACCCCCGGCACCCCTGATGGGAGCTGACTGTGCCGGGCAAGGGAATTCTCCCTAACTACACTGCCCATATGGGCCGAGTGAACAGGTAAAATAGGACAGTTGCGTATCCCCCTGAGCGAGGGGGGCTACCTAACTATAGCATGTAAAGAAGTTATCAACATTTAGCTCTCTGGCATGAGTTAACCGATAGAAATGATAGAAAGAAGATAGAGAAGGAAGAGAGAGAGGGGGAGAGGTGGGGAAGGGGGTCCTCATGTTAGGTGAGGAGATATGATTCTTGCATCTGCGTGTCTCTTGCATAATTATTGGTTAGACGTGTTTAAAGAATGTTTAGGAGTGATGTTGTACCTGAGCACCTGGAATGAGGGAAGTACCCATATATTGGGCCCATGGCTCCCATATTTTTTGGAATTTCAAAGAGGAGTCCATCAGCATGCTGGAGAGTTTTTCTTGGGTCATGATCCAAGAGATCTTCCTTTTGACTGTGTGGATTGTAGGTTTTGATTGTTTCCAGGCTTTGGCAATTGTGATTTTTGTACCCAGCAGTATAAAGTGAATCAGCGTTTGTGATGCCTTGGTTATGCCTGGGATGTGTGTGTTTAGAAGAGCTACCTCTGGGATCCTGGGGACCTGGCAAGCCGTCACCTTGAAGATCATGGAGAAAACTTTTCTCCAGAAAGTGCGAATTTTGGGGCATTCCCACCAAATGTGGGCCATGGTGCCTAGGTGTTGGCATCCTCTGAAACACAGAGGGCTTGTTGTGGGGTATATGGTTGCTAGCCTGGTTGGGGTCAGGTACCATCTGGTTAGCAGTTTGACGCTTGCCTCCATGAGTGAGATGTTTTGGATCCCTTTGAAGGATCTGAATAGAGCTGCTTGCCAAGTCTCCAGGTCCCTGCTAAGTTGAAAGTCAGTCTCCCAAGCCATCATGTATGGGGTTTTGTCCATGGGACAAGTGAGGGCTGAATATATCACCGAGATTCCCCCCCTCTGCTCCATGGCCTGACCGCACCACAACTCGTAGGCTGTAAATTTGGGGGGAAGGGGTTTGTCCTTCCAGATGGTATGTAGGAAATTGGTGATTTGATAGAAACGGAAGCGTTCCGATTCCGGGAGTTTAAGGTGTTTGATGCAAAATTTGAGATCGATTGGTCCCGTGGAGGTGAAGAAATGTCCTATCCGGTATAGCCCTTTGTCAAGCCACCATTTGAAAGCTGAGATGTCTAGTCCAGGAGGGAAGTCGGGGTTGTGAAAGAGATGTGCTAGCGGGCGACCCTTGGAGACCAGAGACGGGACCAGTCGGAGGGAATCCCATAAGGCGCAGGAGTGGGATAGAGTGGGTGAAAGGATGGGTGGCCTAGATTTGGTCGGGCACCAGAGTATGTGATCAAGCGTGTGGTTGGGGATAGCCTGTCTTTCTATATTGACCCAATCAGGTTTTTCATATCTGGAGTAAATCGTGGACAATTGAGCGAGTCTGGCTGCTAAGTAATATTTATGCAAGTTCGGGAGACCTAGCCCTCCTTTGCGTCTGTGGATGAATAAAGTGTTCTGGGGGATGCGATATCCTTTTTTACCCCAGATATATTTAATTATGTTACTCTGTAGGGATCGTAAGTGGGCTTTCCTGATTGGTATAGGAAGGGATCGAAAAAAGTAGAGAAGTCTGGGTAGGAGGGTCATTTTGATGGAATTGATTCGGCCTAGCCATGATAGCTCATGTTTCGACCATTGGACAAGGTCTGCTTCCAGTTGTTTAAAGAGAGGGGGGTAATTGTGTGTGTAAAGAGTTTCTGTTTTGGTAGTCAATGTGATACCTAGATAGCGAATGGATACCTCGCTCCATTTGAATTTGAAGGATTGTTTGAGAGAGGAGACCGTTTGAGGCGATAAAGAGATGTTGAGAGCTTGGGATTTAGAGAAGTTCACTTCAAGTCCTGAGATTTTGGCAAATTTTTCTAACAATAAGCAGAGATTGGGTAATGTAGTTAGGGGGGAGGTCAGGAAGAGGAGGATGTCGTCGGCGAAAAGGCCGCATTTGTGCGTTTGGTCCCCACAGGTCACCCCTTTGATGTCTGAGTTATGTCGCACCGCGATCGCCAGTGTTTCAATAGCTATTGCGAATATGAGAGGCGATAACGGGCACCCTTGCCTGGTGCCTCTCATAATTTCTATAGGTTTGGAATAGTGTCCCTGTAGACGTATCTGGGCCCTCGGACGGGAGTAAAGGGCATGCAGAAGGCCAAGGAAGCGATCACCAAAGCCCCACCTCTCTAATAGTGAGAAGATGTAGGGCCAGGAGACCGTGTCAAAGGCCTTCTGCAGGTCCAGGGACAACAGGAATCCTGCTTGGGTTGATCCCCCTTCCCAGTTAGTTTGCAAGATTGAGGTAATATCTATTGCCCGCCGTATTTGGTCAGGGCCCTGTCTTCCAGGTATGAAACCCACCTGATCCTTATGTATGTACTGACTAATGAAGGAAGATAACCTAATAGCCATTATTTTTGTGAGTACTTTTAGGTCGTTATTTATGAGGGAGATCGGCCTGTAGTTGCTAACGTCCTCGAGGTTCTTGTCAGGTTTGGGTATGACTGTAATCAAGGCTGTGTTAAGGTGAGTGTCTAGGGGGTCTCCATTGGTCTTGGAGTTAAAGAAGGATGTCAGGTGAGGTGTTAGAATATGCGCAAAGGATTTATAATAGGGTATGGAGAGACCATCAGGACCTGGGGCGGACCCCTTTCTGAGGTCCTTGATGACCCCCAATACTTCCTCTTCCGTTATGGGTGATTCCATCCTTTGTTTGTGAGCGTCTTTTAGGGAGGGGATAGGAAGATCCTTCAGGAAGCTGGGAATTAAATCAGTGGTGGGTGTATTAGGTCGGCTATACAAGTTAGAGTAAAATGCTTGGAAAGCTTCTAGTATCTTGGACGGATTGGTTGTGGGGGGTTGACCGTTTATTCTGATCTTAGGTAGAGCATGGGTTTTGATGGGGGGAGAAAGTTTTGTTGCCAGTAGGGGGCCTATTTTGTTTGCCTGCGTGTAGAATTTATGTTTGTTCCAGCGAATGGCCTTTTCAGCTTTGACTGTGAGTGCTAGGTTCAGATCTAATCTGGCTTTGTCGATAAGCGAGGAGGGGACCTTGGATGGATCTTTTTTGTGTGAAGCTTTAAGTTTATTGTATTCTGCGTCTAACCGAGATATTTCAGCTCTTTGATCTCTTTTTATCTGTGTGGAGATCTGAATGAGTTTACCCCTTATGAAAGCTTTGTGCGCTGCCCAGAGCATTTCTGGGGATGTGTCCGCTGTTTTATTAAGTGTAAAGTACTCCTGCAGTGCTGTTTCAAGTTCCGTGACTCTTATGGGGTCAGATAGGAGCGACTCATTGAGCCTCCAATGTCCCCTAGATCCACCCAGTGTCCCTGTTTTCAGTGTTATGGAGACAATGGAGTGATCTGATAGGGCCGATTCTCTAATGAGGGCTTTGGATATTGATGGAAGTATAGAGGATGGGGTCAGGATGTGATCGATCCGTGCGTAAGTGTTGTGCGGGGAAGAATAGTGAGTGAAGTCTCGCTTGTTGGGATTAAGTTCCCTCCAAGTGTCAGATAGGCCATGTGCATGTAAAGTCTTTGCGATTCTGAGACTTTCTTTGGTGGGACGTGTAAGTTGAGACCGCGGGGGTTTAGACTTATCCATCCCCTGATCGAACGCTGCGTTCGAGTCACCGCCAAGAATGATCGTCCCCTCTAGTTTCTGTGATAGTGTGTGTAAGAGTGAGTCGAAAAATTTAGCTTGTCCTCTATTCGGAGCATAATAGGAGACCAGTGAATACAGACGGTCTCCCACCGTGCCCTTTACCAAGAGGAACCTTCCCTCTGGGTCAGCATGTTCAGAAATTTTCACGAATTTATGGTTTTTGGAGATTAAGATGGCGACTCCCTTGGTTTTGTTGTTTGCGTTCGCCAGAAAGAACTGTGGGAAGTGTGGGTGAAGAAACTTAGGGCTATACCTGGACGGGAAATGTGTTTCTTGCAGCATAAGAATGTCTAGCTTGAGGTGTTTATAATAGTCTAGGACCTTTCTCCTTTTAACCGGGGAATTGAGTCCCTGAACATTGTGTGATGCTATGTGTAGTTGAGTCATGGTGTTTTCAGCCATGGAGCAGAAGGAAAAAGATGCAACGTAAACAGCCCTCACTTACCCTGAGATGCGTTGAAACTTTGGCAAAGGCATGAGGATCATTGTGCCTTGTCGGAGGGTTACGGGTAGGTACTTCCTCGAGAATGTGAATTGTATCTGAAAAACAGAATGCAGTTATATGCAATGTTGTGATCAGGAGGGAGGGAGGGAAGAACAGAAAAGGATAGAAAAGGTCTCCTAGAAAAGAAAGAAAGGACACGGGGGAGGAGAAACCCCACGTATCCTTCTGAAGAGAATCCAAAAATGTCTGGCCCATCCAGGCTCAGACAACCTAACCCCCAGAAACTGATGGGTGTCTAAGGGTTAGATAGGTGCGCAAGTGGTCCGTCACAAAACCGGACGCCCTCTAAAGAACATGAACTTCAAATGTAAATAATATCCTCACTTAAGCATATCATATTATCTAGTAGCCCAACTGGCTATAGACCCTTCGCCTCCCCTGCTAGCACCTTTCCCTCCCTCCTCACTCCCCAGTCCTCTCCCTAACACAGCAGAGCGTCCATTGGGGGAGATATTCAGGTTTCCCCTTAATGAGTGTTCAAAGTACTCTCAGGTGCAGTGTGGGGGGGGGGGAAACTTCCGTCCTTGTGAGAGGTAGATGCTTTGTGAAAAACGTACACTGCTGTAAACGAGGTCAGTGGAAAAAATAAACAAAAAACTGAAAAATACGGGAACCGAAGAGTTAGTAACAGGTGCCCGGGTGACCAGCGTGCTCTAGGAATTAGGCACGAGGGACCCCCACCGGTGGGGGAATCATTCCTCTGGTCCCTGCTTCACACCCGGGATGTGTTAAGCAATATCAAGGTCACCACCGGCTTCAAGATGGGTTGTTGTCTTTGGCCTTCTTAGCTTTTCCTGTGGACCATAAAGGAGATTGGGGGCTGGGGGGGGTCTGTCTTTTGTTGGAGATGGCTCCGGCATTGGTTGTGTCCATAGCAGCTTCCTGGGAGATGATTTTCAGGTGTAAGAGGAGCTTTTCTCCTTCTGGGAGGGATGAGAAAGCAAATTGTTTTCCCTTAACAGAAAATTTAACCGCGAACGGGAAGGCCCACCTGTACTTTATATCTCTTTGGGTGAGAGCGAGAAGTAGGGGTTTCAATGATCTCCTCCTCTGGATCGTGTAGGGCGAGAGATCCGCAAAAATCTGCACCTGGTGACCCATGCACATGACTGTGTGAGCGGTTCTGGCCTGTCTCATCACTTCCTCCTTCACTGTGTAGTGATGGGGTTTGGCAATAACATCTCTTGGGCTACCATCTTTTCTGGGGGGCCCCAGGGCTCTGTGGGCCCTGTCCAGCTCCAGGCGGTGAGATGGGATGGAGGGGATCAGCTGTTTAATTAGGTCTTGCACTGCTTCAGGTATATTTTGAATCGTTTCAGGTAAGCCACGGATTCTGATATTGTATCGTCTGGACCTATTCTCGAGTTCGTCAATACGTGCCATGGCTATGTCGAGTTGGTCTTGCACGGTACATATGTGCTGGGAGTTTTGGTTAGTGATAGCTATAGTTTCTTCAACTTTGTGTTCGATCGTGTCGATCCGGGCTCCTAGATTGATAAAATCAGTCTTGAGATCTCCTGTGATTTTAGCTGCCGTTTGTGATAATCCCTTATCCAGTAGATCAGAGAATCTGAGGAAGAGGGCATCCATTTGAAGGGCCTGATCATTGGCCTGGTAGTCCTGATGAGAGTATCCTGTGTGCCCTGTGTGGGAATTATTGGGGGACATAGAGAAGTCCTTCAGAGGGCGGTCTATGGGGGATTCAGTGGAGGCTGGTGAGGGGGTGAGGATAGGTGGGTATCCCGTTTGCCTTCCTGGTGTGAGGTGCAGGGGGTAGTGGGACTGCTCTGACCTGTAGTCCGCCTGACTGGAGAAGCTGTTGTCCTGTGTCTGTGGCTTTGCCTGTGTTGCGGCGGCCATCTTGGATGTCCCGGCCGTTTCTGCTTCTAGCAATTGTGGCCACAGGCTGCGTTTAACCTGTGCCCCTGTCATATGGGGGTGTAGCCGGGTCCCTGATTAGTATCTCCCCTTGTTTTGGGGGCTGTCAGTGCGCCGAGGAAAGCGTGATGGGCGCCGTCGTTCTGTGAGGGAGCGGAGCTCTAGGCAATCGCGGCCATTTTGCGAGCTCCGCGCATGCGCCCACCCCCTCTTCTTCTTCCTCCATGGCCTCTTCCTGTGCTTTGTCCTCGGAACCAGCGGTGCTCCGTAGGCATTCAAGGGGCTACGCAAGTACGCAGGCCAAAAGATGCCATGCGGTGCTTGAGCTGGTGTGCTTGGGGGACAGGAGCCACACTGGGGCAGAGGTTCTGTCAGCTCTGCAGGGGCAGGTTCAGAGGTGGTTGACGCCACGCCAACTTAGGGCAGGAATGGTGGTTTGCGACAATGGCACCAACCTCCTCTCTGCCCTCTGACAGGGACAAATGACCCATGTGCCCTGTTTGGCTCACGTCCTTAACTTGGTGGTGCAGCGGTTCTTGGGCAGGTACCCGGGCTTACAGGATGTCCTGAGGCAGGCCAGGAAAGTCTGTGTGCATTTCCGCCGGTCATATAATGGCAGTGCTTGGCTGACGGACCTCCAAAAGGAGTTTAACCTGCCCAAGAACTGCCTAATCTGTGACATGCCCACCAGGTGGAACTCAACGTTGGCCATGCTGCAGCAGCTGCACACGCAGCAGAGGGCCATCAATGAGTACCTGTGCGACTATGGGACCAGGACAGGGTCAGGGGAGTTTGGTTTTTTTTCCCACGCCAGTGGGCCATGATCAGGGATGCATGCACTGTGCTGTCACCATTTGAGGAGGCCACGAGGATGGTGAGCAGTGACAGTGCATGCATCAGTGACACTGTCCCCCTTATCCACCTGTTGGAGCACACGCTGCGTGGAATAATGGACAGGGCACTTGAGGCAGAACAGAGGCAGGAAGAGGAGGACTTCCTTAGCTCTCAAGGCCCCCTTTATCCAGACAGTGTTCCTGCGTGCCCGCCGATCACACAGGAAGAGGAGGAGGAGGAGGAGGCGGAAGATTGTGTCAGTATGGAGGTGGAGCCTGGCACTCAGCATCAGCAGCAGTCTTTAAGGGATCAGTCCCAAGAAACACATGGACTTGTACGTGGCTGGGAGGAGGTGGCTGCGGACCATGTCGTCCTTAGTGACCCAGAGGACTCCGGACCGAATGCCTCAGCAAACCTACGCTGCATGGCCTCCCTGATCCTGCAAAGCCTGCGTAAGGATCCTCGTATTCATGGTGTCAAGGAGAAGGACTGGCTGTCAACCCTCCTTGATCCACATTACAAGGGTAAGGTTGCGGACCTTATCTTGCCATCACAGAGGGAGCAGAGGATTAAACATCTTCGGGAGGCCTTGCAGAAAGGTCTGTGCAACGCGCTTCCAGAGACTGGGAGGTTACAAACTCCTGTTTCTGGACAACGTGTTGCTGAGGCTTCGGTCAGTCAAAGAAGGAGCGGTGGAGAAGGTGGCCGTCTGACCGATGCGTTCAGACAATTTTTTGGTCCGCAACCCCAAGGTATGATCGGTTCCAGCAACCATCGCCAGCGTCTGTTTTACATGGTGCAGGAATACCTAGGGGCAAGATCAGATTTGGACACCTTTCCCACCAAAAATCCTCTGGGTTACTGGGTCTTGAGGATGGATCACTGGCCAGAGCTTGCACAGTATGCAATTGAGCTACTGGCCTGTCCTGCATCCAGCGTTCTTTCGGAACGCACATTCAGTGCTGCTGGAGGTGTGGTAACCGATCACAGGGTGCGTCTGTCCACCGACTCGGTCGATCGACTGACCTTCATAAAAATGAATCAGTCTTGGATCATCACCAGCTACCAAGCACCTGATGCTGATGTAACCGAATAATTTTTTTTGAAATCTCAGATCCCTTCAAAGACTGCCTATGCTGATGCTGTGTGACTATCCCTGAGTAATTATCCTCTTCCTCAATGATCACGCTGATAGCTTGTAAGAACATTTTTGGTTCTGGGCGCCACCACCAGTGCCTAAGACACAATTTTTCAGCCCCTGTTTAACAGGGGCGTGTAATTACAATTTTTGATGCAATACTTTGCAGCAGGGCTCGTTCCTGCGTTCCAACTAGAGTGTCTGTGAGGGGTTGCAGTGTTGTGGCACCAGCACCAGTGCCTAAGGCCCAATTTTTCTGGCCCTGTTTAACAGGGGCGTGTAATTACAATGTTTTATGCAATACTTTGCAGCAGGGCTCGTTCCTGCGTTCCAACTAGAGTGTCTGTGAGGGGTTGCAGTGTTGTGGCACCAGCACCAGTGCCTAAGGCCTATTTTTTCAGCTCCTGTTCAACAGGGGCATGTAATTACAATTCTTGATCTAATATTTCACAGCAGGGCCCTGTGAGGGCTTACAGTGTTGTGGCCACAACAACACCTAAGGCCCAAATTTCTGCTGAGTATATAGGGCAGGCCCCTACTTTCAAACATCTAACTTACAAACGACTCCTACTTGCAAACGGAAGGAGACAACAGGAAGTGAGATGAAATCTACCATTAGGAAGGGAAATTCTCTCCTGTAAGAGTTAATATGGGAAAAACATTTCTCCTTTCCACTGATGCTTTCCAATCTTTATTCCACAAAAAAACCCACATTTTCAAAAAAACATTTGTCATTGGGACAAAAAGTGAGGTGAAATCTTCTGAAGAGGAGGAAAGACAGCAAAACAAATGTCACAGGGGTGAGATGAAATCTACCCCTAGGAAGGTAAATTCTCTCCTGTAAGAGTTAATATGGGAAAAACATTTCTCCTTTCCACTGATGCTTTCCAATCCTTGTTCCACAAAAATCCCCAAATTTTCAAAAAACATTTGTCATTGGGACAAAAAGTGAGGTGAAATCTTCTGAAGAGGAGGAAAGACAGCAAAACAAATGTCACAGGGGTGATAACAGGGGCATGTAATTACAATTCTTGATCTAATATTTTACAGCAGGGCCCTGTGAGGGCTTACAGTGTTGTGGCCACAACAACACCTAAGGCCCAAATTTCTGCTGAGTATATAGGGCAGGCCCCTACTTTCAAACATCTAACTTACAAACGACTCCTACTTGCAAACGGAAGGAGACAACAGGAAGTGAGATGAAATCTACCCCTTGGAAGGGAAATTCTCTCCTGTAAGAGTTAATATGGGAAAAACATTTCTCCTTTCCACTGATGCTTTCCAATCCTTGTTCCACAAAAAACCCACATTTTCAAAAAAACAGTTGTCATTGGGACAAAAAGTGAGGTGAAATCTTCTGAAGAGGAGGAAAGACAGAAAAACAAATGTCACAGGGGTGATAACCCTTCCCTATGTTTTCCAAAAAGCTTAAAAAATTTTTTTTGGCTGGAGCTAAACACGTTAAAAATTTACCCGTTCAAAATTACAAACAGATTCTACTTAACAACAAACCTACAGTCCCTGTCTTGTTTGCACCGCCTGTATACTGCTCTTATTTTAATTTGGGTGCGGGGTTCCCCTTAATATCCATACAAGACCCAAAGGGCCTGGTAATGGACTGGGGGGTACCCATGCCGTTTGTGTCACTGATTTTCATCCATATTGCCAGGACCCGACATTACATTAAACCCGCAAGCAGTTTTAAATGAGATTTTTTCCTTTAAAAATGACATTTTGTGCAGGGACTGTTCTAAACACGGGAAACACGCGCCACTTTACAGGCATACTATAGACACCCCCCAGGTACGATATTTAAAGGAATATTTCACTTTTTTTTTTACTATAAGCATCATTAAAATCACTGCTCCCGAAAAAACGGCCGTTTCTAAAAGTTTTTTTTGCATTGATACATGTCCCCTGGGGTAGGACCCGGGTCCCCAAACCCTTTTTAGGACAATACCATGCAAATTAGCCTTTAAAATGAGCACTTTTGATTTCAAACGTTCGAGTCCCATAGACGTCAATGGGGTTCTAACGTTCGTGCAAATTTTCGGTCCGTTCGCAGGTTCTGGTGCGAACTGAACCGGGGGGTGTTCGGCTCATCCCTAGTCACCAGTACGGTATTGGTAAATTGAAATCATATCCCCTCTCAAGCGTCTCTTCTCCAGAGAGAATAAGTTGAGTTCTCACAACTTTTGCTCATAACTAATATCCTCCAGACCCTTTATCTATTTAGCTTTGTTGTCCTTCTTTGTACTCGCTCCATTTCCAGTACATCCTTCCTGAAGACTGGTGCCCAGAACTGGACAGCATACTCTAGGTGCGGCCGAACCAGAGTCTGGTAGAGTGGGAGAATTATCGTTTTATCTCTGGAACTAATCCCCTTTTTAGTGCATGCCAATTTTCTGTTTGCTTTGTTAGCAGCAGCTTGGCATTGCATGCCATTGCTGAGCCTATCATCTACTAGGACCCCCAGGTCCTTTTCCATTCTAGATTCCCCCAGAGGTTCTCCCCCAGTGTATAGTTTGCATTCATATTAAAGGTTCTACATTGAACCTCATTTGCCATATAGTTGCCCACCCGATTAATTTTTTCAGATCTTTTTGCAAGGTTTCCACATCCTTTGGAGAAGTTATTGCCCTGCTTAGCTTAGTTTTGTCCTCAAATACAGAGATTGAACTGTTTACCCCATCCTCCAGGTCGTTTATGAACAAATTAAACAGGATTGGTCCCAGAACAGAACCCTGGGGGACCCCACTACCCAGCCCTGGCCGTTCCGAGTACTCCCCATTTATCACCACCCTCTGAACTCACCCTTGTAGCCAGTTTTCAATCCATGTTCTCACCCTGTGGTTCATGCCAACGGACCTTATTTTTTACAGTAAACGTTTATAGGGAACTGTGTCAAATGCTTTTGCAAAATCCAGATACACCATACATCAGATATACTCTGTATTCCTTCATGAAATCCAGGATTTTTACCCTTTCCCTGTACAAATAGATAGATTGTATGTATTAGTCTAGGCCTCTTTACTATATGCCAGTTCATTTTTGTTATTGTGTTAAAGCTTTCACTCATGGTCAATGAACTCTCATTTAACACAAATCATATCTGAGAGATATTAAATCTCAAATATAGTAAACGGGTAACACACTGATGGCCACTGATGAGGTGGCACTGACGAGACGACACTGATAGGCAGCACTGATGGGCACTGATAGGCTGCACAGATAGGCACTGATGAGGCAGCACTGGTGGGCACAGATGAGGAGGCACTGATGAGGCTGCACTGATATTCGGCACTGATGGGCACTGATAGGCGGCAGTGATGGTCCCTGATAGGCGGCACTTATGAGCACTAATAAGCAGCACTAAAGGGCACTGATAGGCGGCACTGATGGGCATCACTGATGGGCACTGACTGACAGCACCGATTGGCAGCACTGATGGGCACTGTTGGGGCTTTACTGATTATCAGGATACTGATGATCAGTGCCCTGATTATCAGTGATGGTGTCCCCTTTCACACTAGCCGGTTACCGGCTCTCTCCTCTGCTCACACTGTGACAGCATGAGGAAAGGAATGTAGATAACTGGCAGGTGTGTTTACATCGTAATCAGCTGTGATTGGGCACAGCTGATCACGTGGTAAAGAGCAACTGGGATTGGTTCTTTACCCCAAATTGTGATCACAAGTGTTTGCAACCATATATGGCTTTACTCAGATTCAGCAACACCCATTATCCCCCCATTCACAGCCCATCCCGGGGTTCAAGTGGAAACAGCAAATTTAACAATATCCCTTGATTTTTTTTTAGCTGCTTTTCACCGAAGACCTTTGATTGTCGACCAAAATAATCTTAATGCCCGCCCGTCAGTACATGACCGCCAACCCAAATTCAGTTCTTGCCAGGCCAGATGGAGTGGAAACCTATCACAGTTTGCAAATTTAAAACTTTTTTGGGCCTAACCTAACATGGGCATTACAGAAAACAATTTTTTATGCTGTCATATTGGTCCACATACCCGATTTATCATATGCCCATGTTCTCTGCTGCAATGGCCAGGAAAAGATATGAGACAATAATGGGTTTTATGCATTTCAGGTATAGTACCCTCTGTTGTCCCCGGGGTGACCCTGACTATGATTAGCTCCACAAAATTCGGCACCTCATAAATACACCCCAACAAAACATCTACATAGATGAGTCCCTTGTACATTTTACTGGCAGACCTGCAATAAAGCAATATCTCCCCAGCAAGCATGCCAGATTTGGGGTCAAACTGTGTAAGCTCTGTGAAAGAGCCACAGGCTATGCATACCACTGTAGAATTTATGAGGGGAAAAAACAGTGAAGTGAAGCCCCATGGATGCCCGGACTACATGGCAAGATAGTATGGGACTTGGTGTCACCCTTGTTCCACGAAAGTACCATTTATATGTGAACAACTTTACAAGCGTGCCACTTTTTAAACATTTATTCATTAAATAAATTGGCTGCTGTGGTACTGTGTGGGCTAATCGCTGGGGCTTCTCCAAATGGCAAATTTATACCCCATATAGAAGGGGGGAGAAAGGCTGCTTGCGCAATGAAGAACTTCTCACAGTGAAGTGGAAGGACAAACAGGATTTATTTATTTATTTATCCTGTCATCCATTCATGCAGACACAATGGTCCAAATTAACTCGGCATCTGGTGTTGTTGAAAAGCCTCTTTGTGTTCACGACTATAATCATTATATGGGAGGTGTAGACTTCAATGATCAAATGTTGAAGCTGATTCCTGAAGAGTTAGACACTGATACAAAAAAGTGTTAATATAATTATTCAATTGGCTATATAAAATGCTTTTGTTTATAAAGCTACTGGAAGAATTGTATCCTTCCTAAAATTTCAGGAAGGAATCATTACAGCCCTCACGTATACCAGAAAGAGCTGTGGCCCAAAGCCCAAATCCAGATGCAGTTATCCAGATGTCTTCCCAGGTACCCCAACACAAAGGAAACCCCATACAAGATGTAGTGTCTGTAATAAATGCAGAATGAGGCGTGACACCTGTTTTTTTTTTCTTTTGCCCCACCCGCCCTGGCCTACCTTGCCTCTGCATCAAGAACTAACACACACACTGGTGGACTATTAGTCTAGGGTACAGCACGGCACAGACTAGGGTACCTCACGCACACACACTTCTTCATAAAGAAGGGTCTCGAAAGACATTAGATAGTCAGGAAACTGTCAATCACGTTTTGAGAGACCCAAAAATCAAAGGCTAGAAATGTTATGGTTCTAAAAAGTTTATTTACAAAAAAATTAAAAAAGTAAAAAAAAAAAAAAAGTAAAAAAAAATAAAACAGGAAAAAAAATAAAACAGGAAAAAAAAGTTGCTGTTTTATTGGGGTAATGCTATATTGTTACTTTGTGTTATTGTTAACTGTTGTTTGCTTTGCAGGAATGCTAATCAGCTGCAGCACTGATCTATGTATTCTGACAGCAGGGTTCTGCTCTCAGAAAACATACAGTACATTAGTGCCTGCAGCTCTGCAGGGGGAGATTTCTCCATCCAAAAAAGAATGTGTATGCTCAGCATTAGAAGCGTGGGTTGGTTAGCGGGGCGGTAGCTTCTATGCTAGGCATATACTTTTTTCACTTTTTTCTGGAAGAGATTTTACCCACATCGATTGATATGAATAGGACCAGGGCTGAATGAAAAAAAGAACATTACATGTATGCCCAACATTATGAGTGTGGCAGAAACTCCTTATGCTGGCCTTAAATGTTTTAAAGGGCCTAAAATGCCAGTACAGTTCAAACGCCCCCCAAATAACCCCTTTTTGGAAAGTAGACACCCAAATGTATTTGCTGAGAGGCATGCAGAGTCTTTGGAAGATCTTTTTTTTGCCACAAGTTTTTGGAAAAAAAGTCACACAAGCTTGAAGAAAATATACAGATTCAGTACAAATTCCTGGTGGATATTAAATTAAGGCATCTAGTACTTCAAAGCAAGACTGTTAGGTTGTTACAGAGAGGAATCGCATAACACAGTTCATTTTAGAAAGATAATGTGATGCCCTACATAGATTATATAGATTTAGTAAAATGACTGCTAAGAGATTGGTGTCCAAAGTCAGATGTGTCATCCAATATGGCACCCATAGTATCAATTGTATAAATATAGTAAGCATAAACAAAAAAGAGCATTTTAGTGCAGGTATTGTGAACACAATCACTGTTCTTGTGTGAACCACAAAGAAGCTAATTTCCACATTCTGATGTACTGGAAACAAGCCAGGTTTCTCTATAGAAAAACAAAAACAAAAACAAAAAAAAATTGTATTTAACTGCATTATAACATGCATTGAGCACAGCTGTGATCTATACAGATGTAGTTAAAAAGTAGTTGTAGTTTTTCAAAATGTTCAAGAATGGAATAGCCTAAATGGCAGTGGGCTATATAAAAATAATACATATAAAACACATAGGTCTGAAGAATTATATTATTGTGTTGATGTGTGTGGAGGGAGGAACCAGGGAAGGCAACTTATCAACAGATTAAAATTCAATTTAATAATGAATTAATGATAATTAGGGATGAGCTGAATGCTGGCACAGACTGCATTTCAAGTGTTTGAAGGTTCAGTAAAAATAAATGTGTGTTCGGGAGTGTCAAACTTCTGGCTTCAGCTATATATAGAGCAGCATTATTACTACCATTGATAAAAGTGGCATCTTTCTGTACAGGACTCCTTATTGTAAGGGATCCCTTAGGTACTGTCCCCTGTACCTGAATGAGTAATCAGGACTCCTGATGCCTCATTAAAGAGAACCAGTCACAAAGAAATGATACCACATATGAGAATTTCTGTCTCCTATATGATATAAATATAGTTTATTTATTATACTTAAATACCCCCCAAAAAAATAAAAACATAATTGAGACTGTCCTCCCCTTCGTACAAACATATACATATAGTACATAAACACGCCTGGGGGGGAGCCTATCACCATGCATGCTAAGTTGAAATCAATAATTCAAGGGTAATTATTCATGGTTAACTTTAAAGTGATGACCTGTAGTGTCACCTATGGAAAATATGGGGGGCAGAAGTTCATCCTCATTTTATAGCCATGTCCATTTTTAAAGCTTGGCATGTTGGGTATCTATTTACATGATGCCAACTAATCTTTAATGTTTATCAATAAGTTGGGTAATTCATTGCGTTTTTGGGCCCTAAAATGAACATTAGTGTATTTTTACTGAATATATATGCTTACTGTGTGGCATGGAAAAAATGGAAATACCAATATTTTATTCTCTAGAGTTTTTCTTTTCAAAAAATATATAATGTTCAGGGATTTTAAGTAATCTTCAGGTCTAACAATATTTTTTAAACATGTGTACAAAAACACAAAATCAGTTCTGGCAGCAAAATATTTCAAAAGGTTATAAATGTATGAAATGATTCAAAGTTAGTAACTAATATCACAGCAGCTCTGGCAAGATAATTGATAGGAAGGGATCATCATGCGAAATTTACTTGAAACTTTGGGACTTGGCAGGACATTATTTTTATTGGACTACATGTGACATTATTTTTTTGGACAAAGTGGGATACTATTTATTTTTTATAATGAATTTTGTGTACGGTATGTGTGTTTATTTGCTATGTACAGTATATTTTATGTGAATGAGCAACTTGCAGGGCTATGCTATATACCCCTTATTTGTTCAAATCGGGGTGGACATCTGGGGGTTTCCCTATCTTAAAAGTGACTTCCAGATTCTGATAAATCCCTCCCACTGACCCCCAAACTCACCAGCCAGGGATGTGGGGAAAATGCTCTTAAAGCTTCCCATGCTGAGGGCATGTATCTTGATATGGTTCAGGAGGTGGGCACACACTAATTTTCCCTCTCTTTCATCACCAGCCATGCTGCATGATTGAATAAAGTCTTGTGTGGATTTTAAGGGGGCCCACATTGTTCTCATGGTGTTGGGGGCAAGGGCTTTTTCAAAGCCCATCTCTGTTGATTGTTGCCAATCTAGAGACTGGTAAAGGAAAGAGTTATGGTTGCTGCCTCTCCCCCCCCCACTTCACAATTTTTAAACAGGTACCTGGATTAATGTGCAGCTCTTGAAGTGCTATGGAAAGTGCTGCTGTAGCCAGCAGAAGAAGAAATGTTTACACACAACTAAGCAGCTATGTGAACACAAAACACTTGCAACTTTTATCCAGGCTGGAATGTTGTGTAATCTGTCATGTAAAGAAGAAAGAAATGGTTGGACATCCAGAACTTCTGATTGCCTTTTATTTTATTTCACAAAGATAACACCAAAGACACCAAACTGTGGTCATGTAGACACGTTTCACACATACATCTTGTGCTTAATCATTATGATTAAGCACAAGATGTATGTGTGTAACGCTTCTACTAGACCACAGTTTGGTGTTTTTGGTGTTATCTTTGTGAAACAAAATAAAAGGCAATCGGAAGTTCTGGATGTGCAGCCATTTCTCTCTTCTTTCCAAGTTTCCCACGGAGGCGGGCCAGGGCTAACACTCTGCAAGATGCTCCAATCAGCCTTATCTTTATATACCTGGAGCAGCGGTTCTTTTTCTTGTGATCTGTCATGTAACCTGTGTGAAGAGACTGTAGGATTACATTTGTATTTTCCAGATTTTAAAAGTGTGCTTTTATACCAAAACCCCTTCCACTTTCCTGGGCCATTTGAAACGAATTACTCACAGTGAAAAAACCATGTACCAAGCAAGTTAAAAAAAAATAAAATCAAAGTAATTATGGGCTTACAGTGTTATACAATAGGAAGGTGATAATAAAAATACTACCACTACTACTAGTAATAAAAATAATAATAATAATAATATTATACATATATTTATTTAACAAAATATCAAAACCATGTTATTTGATGTACAATTATAGTACCCATGATATTTTATGGTACCTAACTGGGCAAGTTTATGGGCATTTAAAACTTCAGATCTTTGATTAAAAAAAAAGTAGAAAACATGCAACGACACAAAGCTTTTTTTGTAGTAAAATGTAAATGTGATCATTAACTTTGGTTCCCAGTGTAATGCAGAAGATATCAGCAACTGTCCTGCTGTTAAGGCAGAATGTTTAGAAACTAGTAAAGAGTCCTTTCTGCTTCAACTTCCCTGTAATGAGTAGAAATTCATTATCTCAAGGTTAAAAAAAAGGAATTTGTGATATACCAAAGAACATCTCAGGGGACATGATGGGACATTAGAACCTAGGTATACCTATTCTATTCCATGTTTACAAGACTTTGTAATTCTTTGATACATTGTGTTCAAGTCACATTAAATCTTTAATGCATAGGATGCTTTATTGCATTTACTGTAGTTGATTCACATAAATTAGTTTGGCATTACTGACGTCAACATCTTACAGAGCTTTATACTGTAACAGTAAACTTTCAAGCACATGCTATTTGAGAATTTACAAGTGATTGCTATAAATAACAGTGAATAAGAATATTGAGGGGCGTGTCCGGACTCTGCAGTGACAGGATGTATTGCTTGATAGCTCCACAGAGACTTCTACAATCTAACGCCATCCTGCGTATTCTAAAACCTGGTGAGCCTCAAAACTTCCCCCAACAGTTACTGGGCATCTATTACACAAATCCCTGGGGAAATTTCAAAGTCTGCCTGGCCGATCAAGTTTTTCTTGGGCTGGGCCGACTCCTCCTCACAAGAGACTCGCCGCCATCTTGCGGCCTACAGTCCCTCATCATCCCCAGGCTCGAGTGCTGTAATCGGCCGAACACAGGGAAGCCGAATTGCCACCATCTACTACTGCTGTAGCGGGGGAGGATCGGGCGGTGTGCAGACACTGTGAAAGCCTACAAACACCGGGTGATTAGCTCCGAACGCTCGCGGCCCGCCGCTATCTTGAGGCCTGTGAAGCCTCCAGCGTACCCGAGCTCGAGTGCCGCAATCGGCGGTACGAGCGATAGCTAATCCGGCCCTTCTTACTGCAGACCCTGAGAGCCGGCAGAAGTGCAGGAAAAGCCGATCTCGGGCACCCGCAGCCTGCCACATACTCCTCAGGTCACAGCCTATGAAAATAGGAGGCTCTGGCCTACTTGTGGAAGACGGTGGCCATCTTGCCAATCCAGGAACACCTCAACAAATTTTTCTTCCACTCTCCCTCATACCCAGTTGACCCTCATACCACTATATGTGGAAGATGGCCGTGTAAAGGAAGAGCTCCTGCCATTATCAGTCCTGCAACTCGCTACCGGAGGTATTTTTATTTTTATTTTTATTTTTACGATGTAACCCGCTCTTTACCATGGGAACAGCCTCCAGACAATCCTCTACCTCAAGATCCCTCTCCCTGAGAGAGCTTACAGGAGGAATCAGCCACAATATCCCGGAGATGTTCCGGTCGCAAAGGGGCAATATGGCGTCCTTCCACCACAGACCGCCTCAGCCCTCGGAACCGCAATCACCAGATCCCCTTCTCCTTCCTATATCTCAAACTCATACCTCACCGCCTATCGATGTCGGCGCAACGCCCACTCAGCCGTATATGAACATCAATGATCTTCGGTCCATAGCTGCGGACATCAAGGATACCCTGTCAGCTGCAATTGCTGAGTTGCGTATAGATATACACACGCTGACTGACAGGGTCCATGACGTAGAACAAGCAATGACACAGCATGAACATGTCCTTTGCAAAGGTACTAGGCGGATCGACACCCACACCATCCAGTTGAGAGAAATACAGCGTCATGTCGAAGACCTCGATATTAGGGGCCACCGCCACAATCTTAGGATCAGAGGCATACCAGAGATCGTCACCGCAGAAGACATTTCACCGGCAGTGACTAGCCTATTCAATGATCTTCTTAATAGGCCGCCTCAAACTCAAATATCCATGGAAAGGATCCACAGAGCTCTACGCCCCAAGGGTAGGGATACAGACCCACCAAGAGATATCATATGCTGCATTGTGGACTATAGACTAAAAGAAGAAATTCTCAGACAAGCCAGACTCAGACGGCAGTTACAATATGCAGGAACTTCAGTCCAAATCTTTCAGGACTTATCCAGTATAACACTGCAACACCGCAGAGATCTCAAACCACTATTGGATGTGCTGCGCACAAAGGGAATCCAATACCGATGGAAGTTCCCTTTCTGCTTATCAGCTACTCATCAGGGGTGCACTGCCTTGCTAAAAGTCCCGGAGGATCTACATCCATTTTGTGACACTCTGGCTATCCCTCTAGTGGACGTTCCACAATGATATGCGGAATTCCGCCACACAGCGGTAAAGAAAACCACACCACAGGCAGAACCGATGGAAACCCAAGAAGGACGAAACCGCAGACGAAGATCTTCATCTGGCTATAGGAGGCGAAATCCGCAACATAATCCTCCACTTGGCTCCTACCCCTCGGATTCCCTGAGGTCCCGGAGAGCCAGGAGAAAATACTGATCAGCACCTTACTGACATCGTTCTCGTCAGTGTTTAGCCATGCTCAGGATCTAATGGTTAACAACCCCCTTCAATGCTTTTATTCTGGATTACCATCCATACATTCGCTCACTCACTGTCGCAACATGTCACTTGAGGAAGGAGATTACACTCATTAAAATAACATTGGACACCATGGACGATGCGGCCTTTGCGACACACTCTTCCCGCCCCCCTCTCATCTCTCACCAGACAATGGACATCTAGTCGCCCAAACCACTGATGACCTCCGTTGTAAATACCCAACTTAATAGAACTTCCACCGCTCACTACCCTATTCACCAGGTCCAACATCTTCACCGTCATAGATACTCTGCCTTTACGGATGGGATCACTGTATACTCACAGTACTTGCCACCTCGCCTCCTCTACCTGAACACTGTTTCTGACATGATCCTGCCTGACTTGCAGTATTACTAACTCTACTAACAATTATCAATCTGGGTAATGTATGATAAGATATGTTCTAAAGATTTGTTCCATATTGCACTGTTTAGTATACTGTACACAATGATAGAAAGATGTGCCCCCACTATTGTCAAGCACTACATGTACCAGTACGCCACGCACAATTACATTTTGAGTCTGCTGAATGCATTCCACTTATACAGCTATAGGAAATCACTTCTGTTTATTCTAAGTTAGACAACATGTATAAAGATTATCTTACAGAAGATCGACCTCTATCCCTTCTCTCCACTAACCACTCCACTTGCCCGAACCTGACATCTTACTTTATTGTATAGACCGCCCTAACACAACAGCTCAAGGGAACCTGTCGATGTTGTAACATTGTTGAGGGATTTGGCTGCTATGGAGGCCAGCTTCACAACCTCTCTTACCTTGTTTAGACTTTAGCATGGTATGCTTTTGTATTAGTTAACGTACATGACAACAGTTCATTTCTATGAACACAATATGCGGGCTATATATATATTCCGCATAAGCATGGAGGCGGTATATCTACGACGGTGAAATTGCCCCACTTAACGCTTATATTCTCAGATCAGCTGGGAATCTTTTTCTTCCCCTACCACCATTAGACATTAGTGGGTTTAAAACTACTTCCTTAAATGGCTGATAGGGAATCCTTCATCACTTGTCCCCACACATAAGGTTAGTGGCTATAAATGACTAACTATCGTCAACTCTTCTATACCACGTATGTCACTTGGGCATATATCACATAGGCTGGTGGACTGGGAGGGTGATGGCGGGAAGATAGTTGTGCTGCATTGCTTACGCACTATACCGTGCACAACTCCTTTTTGGATTCTTTGGAAGATACAGATTCTTTGTGACAAACAACTCCTACTACATCAACTTGAGGAATGTATGGTTTAAGTTTTGAATTGTGCTATATGTTGTTTCGCTTTTACCTTTTTCGTTTTCCAGAACTATACTATTCCTTCACTCCGATACTCAAGATGCCTGGTTAAAATTATATTATTCACATAAACATATACACCTACCAGACATATATTACGCACACTACTACTGACACACACACACTGAATACTTGGCACCCTCCACTCCCATGTGCAATAGTTGACACGCTTGAACTCAATCTCTTCTTCACACACCACTACCCTTTCTAATTTCTTGGTGAATCACGTGCTTATCATTTGATCTCCTGCTAATCCTTCTCATGTCTAACCACAAATTGCCCTATCTCCTCCTATACTTAATATTTGCCAACCTCCACTCATATGCTCCTAGGACTGGTAACGGTGGGCTAGCTCACTTGTGACTCTATCCTCTCTGCTAGGTTCTACCCGGCTCCCTTGCGGCGTAGTGGAATGGTCTGGATCTTAACTTCAGGCTGATTCCCCCGAAGTCACGCCGTACCCTATCTTCCTCTCCAAACAAGGGAAGATACTTAAATACACCCCACCCTTTCTTCCCCATCCTTTTACACCCCGAACAGATACCAACTTTATACACGTTTTCTATACCCTCCTTTACTTTACCAGTTACAACTGAGCTCCTTTTTAGCTCCAAGGATGGCGGACACTCCTACACGTGACACAAAGACTAGTACTGGAACGACACACATTTCACAGGTAAAATTATGCCACATAAACATGCGCGGGCTTAATGTACCGGAAAAAAGATCGCAATTGCTACACACTTTAAGACAAAACAAAACTCAGATCGCATTCATACAAGAAACGCATTTCCGCTCAGACAACATTCAGAAACTACACAATATACACTACCCTACGGTATATCATGCCACTAATGATGACTCTAAATCAAAAGGGGTGGCTATTTTAATAGCAAAAAACTGTCCTCTACAGGTATCAGAAGTTAAACGAGACATTAAAGGTAGATTTCTTTTTCTCAAAGGGACTCTTCACAACAAACCCATAACATTAGCAAACTTCTACGCTCCTAACACGAAGCAAGTTCTATTCTTTCGCGAGACCCTACAATTACTGATGGAATTTTATTCCGGCATTCTTATTGTAGGTGGGGACTTTAACGTAGCACTCTCTCCTTCACAAGATACATCCACAGGAGCATCCTCTATGCCTTACAGAGCTCTTCGGGCCATTAAAAAACACCTTAGAGACCTGACCCTTCACGACGCCTGGCGAACACTACACCTGAATGAGAGAGACTTCACGTTTTACTCCGCACCTCACAATAAATATACAAGAATTGACCACTTTTTCATATCCCAATCAGACTTATCTTTCCTTTGAAAGGCCTCCATCAATCCAATGGTGTTATCGGACCATAGCCCCATATCCATCACTCTAGATATACCGGCAACTAGATTCCACAAAATGATTTGGCTTCTAGATAATTCCATCTTAACAGACATAGACATCACCCACAAACTTAATACACGACTCAAACAATATTTTTCGGAAAACACCTCAAAGGATTCAAAACAATCCAGCATATGGGCAGCGCACAAATGCGTAATAAGTGGAGACATCATATCTCTGACTGCATACAGACGTAAACTCAAGCGCGATCGCATTGCCACACTATCTGACAAAATCCTCACACTGGAACAAGCACACAAGCTCTCACTAGCCACAAAATCCCTTGTTGAACTGATCAAAGCTAGAGAAGAACTCCTAGAAGAACTCGGTAAATCCTTAAAACGCAAATATGTCTTAACACAAAAACTATTCTATGAATTCGGCAACAAATCCGGAAAATTGATTGCCAGAGCATTACAATCCCGAAAAGTAAAGAATACCATACACGCTATTAAAAACTCGTCTGGCACTTCTCTTGTCTCTTCGGAAGCTATTGCCGACCAATTTGTTCAATATTTTTCTGCTCTATACAACTTACCTTCCTCCACCGAACTGGGCAATACTCCTGAAAGACAAGCGACAATCTCAGACTTTCTGAATAACTTTTGCCCATCTTCTATTTCGTCTACTCCCATTACTACAGATGAAATGATAACAGTGTTAAAACAACTTAAAACAGGTAAAAGCCCTGGCCCAGATGGTCTGACCGTGAGTTACTATAAAACTTTCCATGGTAAAACTTACACCTCAACTAGCTAAGATTTTCAATGACCTCTCCTCATCCTCTTCAGTAAATACGGATCTATTAGAAGCTCACATCACGCTCATTCCCAAACCAGGTAAAGATGAAACTTTAGTGACTAATTATAGACCCATTTCCCGTATCAATGTTGACATGAAAATCTATGCCAAAATCCTTGCCAACCGAATGCTCCCTTTACTCCCCAAACTCTCATTAGATCAAGTTGGCTTTATCCCTGGGAGGGAGGCAAGGGATAATACCATAAAAGCAATCAACATCCACCATTGGCTCTCCACTTCACCCAAACAGGGTTTTTTTCTGTCCCTTGATGTGGAAAAGGCGTTCGACAGGGTGGCATGGGACTACATGATAGCAGTGCTACAGGCAATGGGATTCCCAGCACACTTCACCCAATTAATCTTGGCTCTATATACGTCCCCCACAGCCAAAATAAGGGTTAATGGCCACCTGTCGAACGCCTTCCCGGTGTCGAATGGAACCCGGCAAGGTTGCCCCCTATCCCCTCTACTTTTTGTTCTTTCATTAGAACCTTTACTACACAAACTTAAAGTCAACCCGGATATCGTGGGCATTGATATTAGACAAAAACAGTACAAACTAGCAGCATACGCCGACGACATACTTCTTTTCCTCTCCAACCCGTTAATCACCATTCCAAACCTACTACAAGATTTCACCTTCTTCCGCAAATTATCCCACTTGAAAATAAACTTTACGAAATCCAAAGCTCTAAACATCTCCCTCCCGTCACAGATAGTTTCTCAATGCCAAACTAATTTTCCTTTCAAATGGGAACCACACGCCCTTATGTATCTTGGCATACAAATAACCTCTAAACTTACTGAACTATACAAAAGAAACTACTCTCCCATTCTTCAAACTATACAGAAGAACCTTATGAAATGGTCCTCAGCACAATTTCCCTGGTTTGGGAGAATTTCCATCTTAAAAATGAACATCCTGCCCCGAATACTTTATGTCTTACAAACAATACCGATCAAACTCCCTTCAAAATTGTTTACAATTTATAAAAGAATATGCAGGAACTTTATATGGGCCCATAAACCTCCAAGACTCAGTTGGAGCAGGATGGTCCTCCCCAAGCTTAAAGGTGGACTAGGCTTACCCGATATTCATAAATACTATAATGCTTGTCATATCACCAGACTGATAGACTGGCACATATATACCCACTCTAAAGATTGGATCACAATTGAAGATTCCTGTGCCCAAACACCCCTCTCCCACTCGCCATGGATTGACACCAAAGCGACCCCTAAAGAACACTTGATGCATCCACTAACGGGACCTACACTGAACTGCTTCAGGAACACTTGTTATTCTCTTAAACTGACTCCATCCCCAGGGCCATTGACCCCCCCTAATTGGCAACCCCGCCTTTCCCCCTGGCCTTCCAGAAAACAACCCACGTTTGGTCACCATGATATCTACATTGAGAGCACATCACTTTTTCCATAATGGTTCCATTATCCTGTACACCGATCTACCCTCTAAACTCCAGAATGGAAACATTCCCTTCTTCTCGTACTTACAAATCAGACACTTTCTCAATAGTTACAACCCCATCTCCCAATGGTGTAGAGATATGACTCCTTTTGAAGCACTATGCTCTGAAACAAATCCACAAAACCACTTAATCTCAACTGTGTACTCCTTGCTTTTCGGCGAAACTAACCCCACATCTACCACAGTTAACCAGAAAAGGGAAAGAGAGCTCAACCTGGACTTATCTTTGGAAGACTGGGAAAATATCTATTCTCATATCCACAAAGGCTCTATTAACGTCTCAGCACAAGAAACCAATTACAAGTTGTACTCTAGATGGTACCGCACCCCTGATCGCATTCATATGTTTCATACAAGTATTTCTCCTTTGTGCTGGAGATGTAGCTCTGGAGTGGGCTCTCTTCTCCATATATGGTGGGATTGTACCCTCATAAAGCCATTCTGGGAAAAGGTACACAACATGATCACTCGAATCACTACTTATACTCTAGACTTTATACCTGCCCAATATTTACTACACCACACCTCACTTCGTCAATCCACTTATAGGAAATCTTTAATGCTTCACCTCATAAATGCGGCCAAGCAATGTATTCCGTTACGATGGAGGGACACTAACCCTCCCACCTTATCAGATTGGCTAAAACGTGTGGAAAAAATAGCAGTCATGGAAGACTTAATGCATCAAGCAAAAGATAACCCCACAAAATACAGTCATACTTGGGCTTGTTGGACACACTTTTGCGATTCGGTTGAATTTCAGACACTACTTATTGACACACAAGCCGGAACATCCATGGCTCCACGATGATCCTTATAACTTGTACTAGTCAGGGATGGAAAAAGGAGTGTCCGCCACCCACCCCCACCCTCACCCTTATGCTTACATACCCATATACTCACCCATGTTAGTCTCTACCCCATCATATTATATACATACAAAGTAGAGCATATTTAATCCAACATTTCTACCCCCATCCTATATACACCCCACACCTTTCGAAATCAAATACTCCACATACACTATAAGACCTCTTAGAAACACTATTCCACGTAAAGGACCTTTCTCACTACCTCCATATTTTTGGTTCTTCTGACCCTCCCCCCCCCAGTACAGTGTGCTCCCATTGGGGTACTGGGAATGGGAGAGGTTTGGTAAAGGACCCTATCCCATGCTCCTCTCTTGAATTACACCCCACAATCACAACATGGGATATTATAGATTTAAATTGCTGGCTTCAATGTTTCTAGAGCGACTAACAACTGTTTAAGGTGACTGGACACCTCATACACTTACTTATAAATGTTTTAAACATTTTAATTGTTTGCAAATGGACACTTTCACACCCATATGTTCTTTTACATTCAACGTAGTTATATGCACCACTATATCTGCTTGTTTAATGTACAAAATCTGTAAATTGACAATGTATCTCTGTAAACCTTGGAGAAATACCATTACCTGTTTTGTACATTTCATCCTTCATCAATAAAAATTTATGAAACAAAAAAAAATAATAATATTTAGAATGATGTATAGGAATGTTTATATTCTGTACTGGGAACTTATACAATGGCCACTTTGGTAGATAGTTTTTGCTTCTTCTGGCCATAGGTGTAATAATCATTTTCAATTAAAATGTGTTATTTGGGCTTCTCATTCCATGTTATGTTATGTATGATCATGAAGCTCCCGCATAAAGCTCACTTTAGTGCCTTATTTATCTGAAGACTGTGCTGTGACATTTTGGTTCCTTGAAACATCTGTCTTGTTACCATATCCAAAAGAACAAGAAGTTCACTAGACAACCCAATCTGGAGCTGCTAATTAGTATCCCTTCTACTGCCCCACTAGTCATATGGCCACAGAAAATTCATAAGCACTTGCCTGCAAATACAGAGAACCATGCACTGTGAATCTGGTTCCCTCCTCTTGGGACAAATACAAGCATGGGGAAACTGCTGAACACCTGCTGTAGACAAAACTCTTACCAGTCAAGATGTGCTAGACACATGACTGAGCACTTCTTGTTTTTTTTTTTAAATGAAAGGAGCACAGAGACAGGAATTTACATCAATACTATGATATTTACACAAGAGAGAATAACTCAAGCATTAAAGACACTATTATCACTTAGCAGCAGAATTAGTAATAATAATATTTTAGGCGGGACGTGGCCTGGCCAAAGACCGAGATGGCAGCATAAGCTGATAGCTACTGCGACCCGGGGACCGAATCTCGCTTATTAGACAGCCTACGTCTTAGAACCAGTATGAACAGATCCACCCGGAGCTCATCGGCATCCCGCACAGCCATGGATCCAGGTACTCAGCTAAGCAGAAACATCCCTGAGCTTTTCTGGAACCAGCGACAACCGGCCCATGCGGTTTCCCAGGCCCAGACCCCGACCTGACCTAACTCACAGCCCGGAGCGACGATGGGAAGCTCACAGGCCCCCAGTCTGTTTGACCTGGAGAAAGTTGCCTCAGACATCAAAAACACTGTTACAGCTGCGATCTGAAATCAGATATACAGGCAGTGGCTCACCACATTGACGATGTGGAGCAAACTACCCTGACCCATGCAGCCGCCATTCGTCAGGTCCAAAACACCTACGATGCACAACTCTCCCACATGTATGACCTCCATAGACACATTGAAGACCTCGACAACCAAGGCAGGAGGCATAATATCAGGGTAAGGGGAGTCCCTGAGAGCATTGACCCGGGATCGATCCAACAGACCATCTGCACAATCTTTAATGACTTGATTGATCATCCTGCAGATTCTCCTATTGAAATGGAGAGGGCTCATCGGGCCCTGCACCCTCAACCCCATGAGAATGAGCCACCCAGGGACATAATCTGCTGTGTAGTTAACTTTCCACTTAAGGAGGAGATCCTCCGCAAAGCAAGGGAGAAACGCCGCATTCTCCATAATGGCGCAGAAGTTAAATTATTTCAGGACTTGTCCCAGATAACATTACAAAATAGAAGAGCATTGCACCCTCTGCTGGATGCCCTACGACCCCGAAACATCCAATATCACTGGAAGTTCCCCTTGGGTCTATCTGCGTCCGCCAGGGGACGCTCTGCCTTACTTCGCACGCCGGAAGATCTGCAAAGCTTTTGTGAGCAGCTCGATCTCCCTAGCATTGAGCTTCCGGAATGGGGCTCTTTCTATTTTTCAGCAGAACCATGGCTCCCGGTGTCCCTCAATCCTTCTCCTAAGGCCCAACGCCAGAGATTGCGCAGGCACAGAACAGACAGGTCTTCTCCGACCCCCCTGCTCGTCTCGCCGAGACCTTTATCAACGAGGCCCGGGCTCTCCTGCTTCACCACCTGCGAGAAGGGATCTTCAGGAAGCATGAGTCATGCACCTCGGTCCTGCCATGGATCGCCACTTGTGAGTAAGACTTTTAGCCCGTACTCCCTCTATCTCCTACCTTTGTTGTTGACCATAGTGGCTTTCACAATTCCTCTGCCCCTAGCCTTCTTCAACGAACCTTTGCTCTTCCAGTGCTTTTCCCACCTTTCCGGCTCAGCAACGGCCCCTGCGACGCCCCTACGTTCATGCTGCTCTGCAAGACTCTATCTTACCCAGGAACAACTCCTGAGCATTTGCGGCCACGGACAGTATAGGAAGTAGCAACAGACCCATGGAACTCCTATCAATGCCAGCATCTCGCTGTGACTCTTGAGGTTCGCCAGCTTGAGGTATTACCTTCCAATGCACACACGCTCCAAGGAGTTCTTTAAGCACTTGCCCTGTCCCTTGTTTGTCTCACTGAACCATACTGGTGACACTGCCCCTTGACCTCACCCTGGGACCTTCACAACCTACTCTATCCGCGTTCCTGCGCCTCAGCTACACATATAGCTTCGGATCGTCACTGTCTTCCCATATATTTTGACCACAAGTGGAGGAACAGGCCGAGTCCTATCCACCATTACTTCATGATGGATCCAGCTCCGATTTGTTCATTTGACTTTTCTGCATTTCCAGCTATATACTTACGCAGGTTTTTATTGTTCACCCAGAGGTATTAATTGGTAAAGAGGTCATCTCTGAAATATGATAGATAGTCCTCCCGACGCCAATTAAGCCCGGGCGATAGGAATATACTTGTACAATGTACCTGATCAGGTTCCTATGAAGAGCAAAACCTTAGATACATTCCCTCCGCAACTTAGAAGCTTCCCCCACTCCCCCCCCCATTCCCCTCCCCCCATCCTCCCCCTTCCTTCCTCCCTTCCCTTCACCCCCCCAAAGCTTCATATAGCAGTTGAAACAAAATATGTTTGACAGATATGGTCACTGGTAACTCCAACCTACGCTTTAGATACAATTGAGGCGGTTCATGGCAGGCATGTTTTACATGTTTTACAAGTTTTACAAGTTTGTAATATGGTTTATATCCTTTTTGTACTGGTTCACTTATGCTGTAATCCCTGCTACATAGTAGGCCTTCTATGTACCCACTTAACATTTGCTTCTCCGGTCCCCGGCTCGCAACCACCCTGAGGTTTCCGCCCATACTTTCGTCCCCTCACAGCAGTCCTAGTGTGGACGTTGGCTGACACCCCAGATTTTCCCTTTCTAGGTGGACTAGTTAATCTACGTTCACCTCTGGTTTGATTTGTCTTCCTTTCTGTACCTCCTTTCCCCTTCTTTTCCCATTCTTTTCAAACTAATCTTGTTCTCTCTATCCTACTGTCTCACCTCCCCTTCTCTCTCCCTCCCCACCCCCTCTTCTGACTTCCCCCCTAATTCTATTTCTTAATCACGCTTTCCCCCCTGTGGGTTGGTCCAAGAATCCCCCCTTCTGACTGGGTTCGCGCCCGCCCAACTGATCCCCTCCCCGGCAGTCTTTGGCACTCCTCAAAACCTACAGAGCACGGTGGTGGAGTAACCGACTGGCCTCGGCATCATTATGAAGCCAACAACAGCGACAACACACTCTCTGACGTTAAAGTGCACTTCCCTCAATGTAAAAGGCCTTAATCTACCGGAAAAAAGGTCACAAGTCCTAGCGTCTCTCACCAAACACAAAGTCCATTTCATTTTCTTGCAAGAGACCCACTTTCGTTCGGACGCCACCCCTAAACTCTCTAACCTCTCTAATACTGTACAGCCTTTCATGCCACAAACCCTGAGGTCAAGACCAAGAGGGTCTCGATACTTGTCGTTAAAAACGCAAACTTTCATTTATCAGGCTCTCTTATAGACCCAGAGGGCAGATTTATCTTCCTCAAAGGTATTTACGCTTCCAAGCCAATAACCTTAGCCAACATCTATTGCCCCAATGACCACCAGGTGGCATTCTACAGTAAAATATGTGATCTCCTTTTCAGAGAGGATTGGTTCTGCTGGGAGGTGATTTCAATGTTCCCCTAAATCCGATATTAGACTCCTCCACAGGCACCTCTACCCTAACATATAGAGCATTGCGGCAAATTAAAATGCAGTTCCAAAAACTATCCCTTCACGACACGTGGCGTACCCTGTCTCCCTCGGATAAGGACTATACTTTCTACTCAGCCCCCCACCAGAAATACTCTAGGATCGACTACTTCTTTCTTTCCCAGAGAGACTTACCCTCCCCTCAAAAGTCCACCATAGAACCTATGTTTCTGTCTGATCATCATCCGGTTACAGTTACACTATCTTTCCCTGAAACAGATTTCAGAACAAAGATCTGGAGACTAAACCCTTCTTTACTCAAGGACCCCGCCGCAATTGAACACGTACGCACATGACTCCAGCAATATTTTTCTGAAAACTTGAACCCAGAATATCTATCTATCTGGGAAGCCCATAAATGTGTTATCCGGGGTGAACTAATTGCACTGGCCGCAAAAGCTAAGCTGCAACAACAAGAGACCATTAATACTCTCCTCACTACAATTAAATCCCTGGAAAGAACCCATAAACTGACACAGGCACAATCCACTCTCCAAGACTTGGTATTAGAAGAGTTAGACAAAGGCACTAAAAGACGATACATTCTTGGCCAGAGAATTTTCTATGAGCAGGGCAACAAATGCGGCCGACTCTTGGCTCGTACAATCCAAAATTCTAAAATCTCCTCTACAATCCATCACATTCGTGGCCCCGGGGGAATTCTCTGGACCAAGAATGAGGAAAAAGCCAGGGAATTTGAGAGCTTTTACTCAACCCTTTATAACTTACAGACTAACCACATAACACAGACCGCCCCTGAAACACGCACCAAGCTTATCAAAGATTTCCTCTCCCAATACAGTCCTAGGCCAATTACCCCCCAACAGACACTTGACCTCGAGAACCACATTTCGGTGATAGAACTGGGGACGGCCCTGAAACAAATAAAAGCGGGCAAGAGCCCATTACCAGATGGCTTCACCCTCCAGTACTATCAAGCCTTCGCCGACATCCTTCTGCCCAACCTTTTAGTTACCTTTAACGCCTTTTAAGACCCCCAGATCAGACCAGAGGGAATGCTGACAGCCCACATCACGGTGATACCTAAGGAAGGCAAGGACCCAGAATTAGTAGCCAATTATAGACCGATATCACTTTTAAATGTGGACATCAAAGTATATGCGAAAATTCTGGCCAATAGATTATTGCCCCTAATCCCCAGTCTCATCTCTCTGGACCAGGTGGGGTTTGTCCCTGGCAGAGAAGCCAGAGACAACACCATCCGCACATTAAATTTACACCACTGGCTCACGACCTCTAAAACCCAAGGATTTCTCCTTTCATTAGATGCTGAGAAGGCGTTCGACAGGGTGGCATGGGACTATATGCGTGAGGCTCTCCTGGCTATCGGACTGAGGGGCCGCATGCTATCACATATAATGGCCTTATACTCCGGTCCCTCTGCTGCGGTTAGGGTTAACGGCCACCTGTCAAACGCCTTCCCTATCAGCAATGGCACTCACCAGGGATGCCCACTATCTCCTTTGATTTATATTCAAACTTTAGGGCCCCTCCTCAACAGACTGAGAGACAACTCAAACATTCAAGGCATAACAGTGAAGGGGAGGGAGATTAAGGTCGCAGCGTTTGCTGATGACATTCTATTCTCCTTAAGAACGCCTCGCATTTCCCTACCGAACCTCCTCAAAGATATAGAGTCATTTGGGAAAATTTCAAACCTAAAAATTAACCATGCTAAATCTCATGCTCTAAATATCACCCTTCCTCCTCAGGAAGTGACCCACTGCCAAGACTCTTTCCCCTTTCGTTGGGACAAGAGTGCAATCACATATCTGGGTATTCAAATACCTGCTCGGCTAACTGACCTATATCTTGTAAACCATCACCCGGCACTCGTGGGGGTCCAAAAACTTTTTAAGGACTGGTTGGGTTTGAACGTTTCCTGGTTTGGTCGCTCTGCCCTGATCAAGATGATCATTTTGCCACGTCTACTTTACTTAATGCAAGCAGTCCCGCTATCTTTACCAACAGCCTTCTTTGCAACCTATCGGAAGGCCTGCTCTGCCTTTTTATGGAGAGGTTCCCCTCCTCGCATTAAATACGCACGTCTTACGCTGTCCAAATCTAAGGGGGGTATTGGATTGCCGGATTTGCATCAGTATTACATAGCTTGCCACCTCACAAGGATCACAGACTGGAATATCCATGCCTCTAACAAGTCATGGGTTTTCCTTGAAGGAGCTTTTTCGTCTGGACCCTTACATCTCCTTCCTTGGCTCTCATCCAAAAATTGGCCACATCCCGTCTTGAGTCACCCACTAATTCATCCCTCTCTCCTAGCTCATAGAAGGTCTACGCTGTGTGGGATTTCCGCCCCTATCCCAGGCCCTCTGACATCTCTACGGGGTAACCCAGATTTCCCCCCCCCCGGTGACTCTAATAGTTTTCTGAAACAGGAATGGCCCTTCGAGGATGTGCTTGCCCTCCAGTTTTTTTCCAGTGGAAAACCCATCTCCTTAGAAAAACTGAGATTGCTCACTAAGACTGCCTCGCTCTCCTTCTGGACTTATAGACAGATCCGACACTTCCTGGCAACTCAGGCCCTCCAAACAAACTGGACAAGACAACTTACGCCATTCGAATCCCTATGCCATCGCAAAACGCCGCAAAGACATTTAATCTCTCTCCTGCACACCCTGATATCGGAAACGCCCACCGAAGCCCCAACCCCCTCACAACTCTCTTGGACCAGAGATCTAAAAATTCTGTTAACAACAGAAGACTGGAACACTATACATGACTACACACACAACGGGTCATTAAATGTTTCCATCCAAGAAAATTGCTATAAAGTGATCACCAGATGGTATAGGACCCCCTCGCGCCTCCATAAATTCTCTCCTAACATTCCTAATACTTGCTGGAGGTGCGGGTCGGGGATAGGTACTATGTTACATGTGTGGTGGGAGTGTGAGAACCTCCAACCCTTTTGGAGGGAGGTCCACGACATCATCACACACGTCACAACTCTTAATCTTGACTATACTCCAGCCCAGTTTCTCCTACATCATACATCCCTACCTAAAAGAGATTACTATCAATCCCTGGCCATGCACATGGTCAATGCGGCCAAGCTTTGTATACCCAAACTGTGGCAGTCCACCCGCGCTCCGATGATCAGGGAGTGGTTTGCGAGAATTTCAAAAATAAAAGAGATGGAGGAACTGATCCATATTGCACAGGACAGAATACATAAATTCTCAATACTTTGGGCCTGTTGGTCACATTTCACCACCACCGAACGATACCGCCAACACGTCTCCCAGAGTTGATAAGGGATCTCTGTGGTGTGCGGTGAGATGCCATGGGTGCGGGGGGATGCACGGTTGTGGACCCACTTGTGATTCCCCCTGATGTCCCCTTTTCGCTCTATCCCCTTCTGTGTCCCCCATTCTCCTCTATCCTTACTCTCCCTTCTCTTTTCTCCTTGTTTTCTTTTCTACTTTTCCCTTCCCTGTTCTCCTTGCCCTTTCCTATTCTTTGTACATTTTAGTACGGAATAAGTATTCCTCCATATGTACCAATTGAACATATATGATTTAATTTAATTTGTGGTACCCTCCTTTTGCTATCTCAAGAGCCTTATCAGGATGCACTATGCTTTAAACCTTGATCGAGAATGAACCATTACTCTGTCCCCTCTTGTGGATGGAATCCGGAGAGGGGAAGGGGGGAGGTGAAAAAATGAGAAAGAGATCCTCCACCCCTCTACATTACTGGTCTATTACAGTTCAGTTCTTGTTCATTATATTCCAAGATGTTATCCCAAGTATCTCTCAAAGAGTACCAATTTGATGTCATAGTTATTTTCTGTCATACGACGTCTTTATTGTATCTGGTTTGTTTATATATGTTCTTAAACTGAATAAAACCTTTAGGGAAAAAAAAAAAAATTTTTATATGAGGATGGTTGTTGTACCTATGTCTTTATTAACAACATGCTAACATCCCCACTCAGAAACTACTTTAAATCACATCTTCTTTCGGAGCTTCTTAATCTTTAGCTTTTATAATGGTTTTATAATGGTTTTCTCAAAGCATCCACAATCATCTCATCAGTGATACAGCATTCAAACACAATTTCATTTTGTTTCATGAGGTCTCAGTGACAGTGGTGTCTGATATCAATATGTTGCAAACCTGACCTGTTAGTGGGTCCTGAGTAGGGATGAGCTTTGTGTTCGAGTCGAACCCATGTTTGACTTGAACATCGTCTGTTCGCCCGTTCACCGAATTGCGAACAATATGGGCCATTCGCGCCAAATTTGTGTGGCGCATCACGGCCCATAATTCACTGCGGCATCACAGTGCATTGCTGGCTGATGATTGGCCAAGCATGCACTATGACCCACATGCCTGGCCAATCACAGCGCCGTCTGAACAGAGAGCCGTAATTGGCCAAAGCCAAGGAGGCTTTGGCCAATTATGGCTCAGGGGATTTAGTACAAGCCCCACACTGTATAAGGCCGCATATATATATATGCATCCCAGTTGTTGTATATATATATACACCGTATTCAGTTTAGCTAGATCCGTTCCTGTTATCTTCCTACTGACAGGCAGGCTTGTCTTGTTCCAGTATTTACAGCTACCTGAAAAAAATTGCTGGTGTTCTTTTGATCCTATTAGTACCACAGTCAGGCAGCTAGACTATTTACAGTTAGTGTAGTGCGTCCTCCTCACAGTGTTCAGTTAAAGCTACAAGTTAGTTTAGTGTGACCTCTGCACAGTGTTTAGATAAAACTACAAGTTAGTGTAGTGCGTCCTCCTCACAGTGTTCAGCTAAAGCTACAAGTTAGTTTAGTGTGACCTCTGCACAGTGTTCAGCTAAAGCTACAAGTTAGGGTAGTGCATCCTCCTCACAGTGTTCAGCTAAAGCTACAAGTTAGTGTAGTGCATCCTCCTCAAAGTGTTCAGCTAAAACTTCAAGTTAGTGTAGTGTGACCTCTGCACAGTGTTCAGCTAAAGCTACAAGTTAGTGTAGTGTGTCCTCCTCACAGTGTTCAGCTAAAACTACAAGTTAGTGTAGTGCGACCTCTGCACAGTGTTCAGCTAAAGCTACAAGTTAGTGTAGTGCGTCCTCTGAACAGTGTTCAGCTAAAGCTACAAGTTAGTGTAGTGCGTCCTCCTCACAGTGTTTAGCTAAAACTACAAGTTAGTGTAGTGCGAACTCTGCACAGTGTTCACCTAAAGCTACCTGTAGAAGGTTGGTGGTGTTTTCCTGATCCTATCACTACCGCAGGCAGCTAAATAAGCTACAAGTTAGTTTTTTGCGAGCTCTGCACAGTGTGCACCTAAAGCTACCTGTAGAAGGTTGGTGGTGTTTTCCTGATCCTATCACTACCGCAGGCAGCTAAATAAGCTATAAGTTAGTTTTTTGCAAGCTCTGCACAGTGTTCAGCTAAAGCTACCTGTAAAAGGTTGGTGGTGTTTTCCTGATCCTATCACTACCGCAGGCAGCTAAATAAGCTACAAGTTAGTTTTTTGTGAGCTCTGCACAGTGTTCAGCTAAAGCTACCTGTAGAAGGTTGGTGGTGTTTTCCTGATCCTATCACTACCGCAGGCAGCTAAATAAGCTACAAGTTAGTTTTTTGCAAGCTCTGCACAGTGTTCACCTAAAGCTACCTGTAGAAGGTAGGTGGTGTTTTCCTGATCCTATCACTACCGCAGGCAGCTAAATAAGCTACAAGTTAGTGTAGTGCATCCTCCTCATGGTGTTCAGCTAAAACTACAAGTTAGTGTAGTGCACAGTGTTCAGCTAAAGCTACACCGCTACACTCCGCACCGCTCCGGCCTTCCAGAGCCTGGCACAACTGCTTCTTCTAGCTATTCTCAGCAGGAGGACCAGATCCCGCACCCTCACGGATCCGGGCATCAGTCTAAATGTCCGGATCCCAGCAGAAAAAGGACGTTAGCCGGCATTTGAACTTCGGCCTAACTCCCCCTGTGCTTTCCAAGATGGCAGCCGCAGCTTCTCCATGCGGAGACACTGTGAATCAGCAGGGCTCAGTGTGCCCTCCAGCTTTATCCACTCCAGCCACAGCACAAGTGAGTAATCTCCTGGGGGCCCAAAACTACATAGCATCACCTGCTTCTACTGAATCTCTCCTAAGCAGACTGCAGAACGGCAACCCTTACTCTCCCCTTCTCAATTCCCCGGATAGCATTGCAGACTCCCCACAAGCTTCCCCTATCACCGCCAGTCATCCACCTGAAATGGCACAACTACTTAACTGTTTTTCTGATATGCTTGCAACATGTCTTGCACAGAATGCCATGCAAATTACCACCTCCATTAAAGCAGACCTTCAGAGCCTAAGGGCAAGAATGGATGCCATTGAACAGGCGGTAGATGAGTCTGCAGCACGTACCAACCAACACACCACCTGTATTCAATCCTTGCAAGATCAACTCGAAAATGCTATAGCTAAAATTGAAGATTTGGAGAATAGAGGCAGACGCTATAACTTTTGAGTGCGAGGCATCCCTGAATCTAACACAGACATCCCTGGAACCATCCAAGCATTAATCAAAGAAATTATTCCAGACATCCCGGATAACAAGCTCGAGTTGGACAGAGCCCACAGAGTGTTACAACCACCCCGCCAAGATGGACGTCCTCAGGATATAGTGGTTAAACCACACTTTTACAGTATAAAAGAAGAGGTAATGAAAAGATCCCGTTACAAAGATGACATCACCTTGCTTGGTAACAAAATCCAAATTTTTGCAGATATTTCACCAACCACGATCCAGAACCGAAGATCACTCAAACCACTTTTGGACATTCTCTCACAAAAAATGATCAAATATAGATGGGCATTCCCTTTTTGTCTACAATTTCATGACAGAGACAAATCCTACAGCTTCTCGAACTTCCATATGGGTGAGCAATTGCTTCTCCACCTTGGGCTTATAGCTCAAGACCTGCCTCCACACAACTCAGAGAACCGACCAGCTTCTTCCAAGAGACCTCCTCCAAACAGCCCCATTACCCCACTGTGGGTGAAACAACAACTGAAGAAACAACGAGAATCCATGCCCCCTAGATGAACTCTGTTGACATTTTCTCAACTGGTCTAAATTCCCTTTTTTGGACTGTGTAGAAGCGTCTCCTACACACCTACGGTCTTTTTCAAGACCCACTACAATTACATCCCCTCGGTTATCCCTACAACCCCCTCCTTACCTTTTTGTTATTTTGCCTGAACCTCCTAAAGCACTGGAAGCACTCTATCCCTCCATCGTATGAAAGCCCCAAATGTGTTTACATTAGATCTCGGGCAGAGGCCTTAACCTGAGACTCTTTATATTCCGCCTAATTGTCCCCCTACCCACCTCCACTATCCCTATTCCCTTTTCCCTTTCCTCCCATACCTTGCCTCCCCCCCCCTCCCCACTCTCACTTTTTTTTACCCTTCATTGCTGATTTATTCAGCATAATAGGCAGCTGACCCGGTTATAGTTTATACTTTATATGTTTGATTTCCAACTAATATACATAGTTCATTTAACCTTTTTGTCAGAGATAATAGTTGGACTACACTTTATGTTCCTCCTGATAAGGTACAATAAGTAGTTGTCATAGGGAAATTTTTCCCATAATTTCTATTTTTCTTTATTTTTACAAACGCTCTGTGGCCGGAGCGGAAACACATGCCACTCCATCTATTGTAACCGAGAGGAATTTTCATCCCTTGGGGACAATAGAACCGCGGCCCTAATTAGGGCAGTTTTTGTTTTTCTGAACCCTTCATTTTCAGGGGTTCAGGGCAGGTTTTATTCCTGCCAATACGGGATTCAGGGTTCTTTATACAATGGATTATGTTTTTCTCAATTTCCTCTACTCTTTTCTTTCTACCTTTTCTATCTTCTTCCTCCCCTCTCCCCCTTTTTCTCCCACTCAGATGCCTATGAGGAGAGCTGGCCAGGACCGTTACCCTGCATTCCGAGGCCGACATCACACTCTCTGGAACAATGGACTCAAGCCACTAGACCGGGTAAGAAACAGCTTTTTATTGACGAATACCCCACAAAATGTCCATGGCTGATGAACCCCCCCACTGTCATTTCTCAAAATAGCGTCCCACAATGCACAGGGCTTAAATTCACCAGTAAAAAGGCGCAAAGCCTTTCATAGCTACCACTCCAGTAGGTTGGACATTATACTCATTCAGGAAACACACTTTCCGAAAAGCTTTCATCCTTCCTTCTTGCACCGGAATTACCCCACCTTTTACTTAGCCAATGCAGACGACAAAAAAAGAGGGGTAGCTGTCCTCATATCAAAACGCACCCCTTTTTCTTTGACTCAAACTATTAAAGACGCGGAGGGAAGATATATCCTGGTAAAAGGCCACATAAATGGTACACTTCTCTCCATTATATCATACTATGCCCCCAATAAGAGACAAGCTTCTTTCTTCTCATCTATGCTTACCGCTCTCTCCCCCCATTTGGAGGGGAAAGTGATCGTGGGAGGGGATTCAAACATTGCCTTTGATTACATGCTTGACAAATCGATGGAAAACCACACTAAGCTCAAGCGACCCCCCAATCAAAGCCTTCGTATTGCTCAACTCCTAAATTCATTGGGAATGATTGATGTATGCGGAGAGAATTAAACCCGACGGCCAAAGACTACACTCACTTCTCAGCCCCCCATAGAACTTACGCACGCATAGACCATATCTTTCTACACACCACTGATATACACTTAGCGTCTCGTGCGACGATTAGCGACGTCCCATGGTCTGACCATGCCTTGGTCTCCACCAAACTATGCGGTTTCTTGCATCCAGCAAGCCCATCACAATGGCGACTTAATGAAGCCTTACTTTCCAACCCTGTACACTGTTCTATGATCGAAAAAGACATTTTAGAATATTTCCGTCTCAATGACACGCCTGACATTTCTCCTAACTCCTTATGGGGAGCTCAAAAAACAGTAATAAGGGGCAACCTTATACAGCTGGCATCACAATTAAAACGAGAAAATCTAACAGATCTTAAAAAGTTACAAAAAAACTTCCAACTCGCCTGTAAAAAACATAAACAACACCCCACTTCAACCTCACTAGCTAAAGTGGACACTTCCAGGATTGAACTGAACACTGCTCTCACATCAACTTCAGAAAAACACTTAAAATGGGTCAAGGGGAGATTTTATCTCAACTCAGACAAATTTGGCCCATAGCTTGCCTCAAAACTTTCACCCAGACATAGATTCCAAGCTCTTCCCAAAATTAAATCCCTATCAGGTTCCTTAACACAAAACCCCAAGACAATCCTGGAGGCGTTCCACTCTTTTTATTCAAAACTGTACTCATATCCCAACCAGGAGAATACTCATAAACTCAATGAATTTTTTGACAACATCCCCCTCCCCAAAATATCTGAATCCCATTGATCTATAATGGAAGCCCCTATTTCAAAAGAGGAAGTGATAGAGGTAATAAAAGAGAGTAAAACAGGCCCCTGGCCCAGACAGCTTTCCGTCACTTTATTACAAAAAATTTGGAGCTGCTTTGTCTCCTTATCTGATCCGATTCTTCAATTCCCTCAAGAGGGATTCAGCATTAGATTCAACGACTAATTTAGCTTATATTTCTGTCATTCCCAAACCTGGTAAAGATCAGAGCCAGGTTAGTAAATACAGACCTATATCCCTCATGAACAACGACCTGAAAATAATGACAAAAATCCTCTCCAATAGGCTAGGCTCATTTATAGGGACATATGTGCACAGGGACCAAGTAGGCTTTATACCGGGGAGACAGGGTCCGGACCAGATAAGGAGGGCAGTAGAGGTCATCTCCCTGTTACAATCAAAATGGGATGGTAATCCACCCCAAGAAGGTTACCTTTTATCCATAGATCTACAAAAGGCCTTCGACTCCATTACATGACCTTATCTTTTCGGGACATTAGAAAGATGGGGGTTTGGCCCCCATTTCATTAGCCTCCTCGCAGCTCTATACTCTCAACCTAAAGCCCAGATCAGGATCCAAGGTCATCTATCTGATTCCTTCCCTATAACCAAAGGGACTAGACAGGGTTGCCCCTTATGCCCTTTACTTTTTGCCATCGGTATAGAAAATCTAGCTATAGTAATCAGAAATCACCCAGATATCCACGGTGTTAAATGTGGTCAGTCCTGATACAAATGCAATTTGTTCGCTGACGATGTCCTTCTCTTTATCACTTCCCCCCTCATTTCCACCCCTAATGTCTTATCATTTCTTAAAAAATTTGGACAGATATCAGGCCTGCAAGTGAATATGGCTAAATCCATAGCACTTAACATCTCAACCCCATCACCCATAGTCGATAACCTCAAAGAACATTTCCCCTTTGCATGGAGCTCTAACTCTATCCCATACCTAGGCATTCAATTAACCCCCCTAATAGAACAGCTATACCACCTTAATTACCCTCCCATGTTCAAAAAACTTAACTCAGATCTTGATCAATGGTCATTACACAAATTGTCATGGCTAGGGTGGCTGAACGCGATTAAAATGACTCTACTCCCACGTATCTTATACCTATTCCGATCTCTTCCTATTCCGGTCCCTAAATCACATATATGTAAACTACAATCTTCAATCATCCAGTTTATCTGGAATAAATCGAACCACAGGCTCCCCAAAAAGACACTCTTTTGACCAAGAAAAAGAGGGGGTCTTGGGCTGCCCAATCTCTGGTGGTATTACCAGGCAGCGCATCTTAGTCAAATTTCAGCTGTTTACTCTAGAGGCCCAAAGCCGGAATGGATAGAGATGGAAAGGCAGACCATTCCCAATTACACAATAGATTATCTACTTTGGCGCCCCCACAAAACTAGACCACCAATCCTCTCCCCCACCCTCTCACACTCGTTTAAGTTGTGTGACTCACTGCATAAATTAAATACTCTAACGTCTAAATGGCATCCCTTAGCTCACATCTTTAATTATTATTTTGAATACAGGGGTACCTCAGGGATGTGTGTTAAGTCCGGCCTTGTTTACATTGTTCACGCACGACTGTACTCCCATACATGCGTCTAACACTATAGTGAAGTTTGCTGATGACACCACTTTAGTGGGACTCATACAAGATAATGATGAGACAGCTTATAGGCAGGAAATTCAACATTTGGTTGAGTGGTGTAGAGAAAATGATTTAATACTTAATACGGCAAAAACTAAAGAAATAATAGTGGATTATAGGAGATCAAGAAAGATCAATCATTGCCCGGTTTATATAGGTGGTGAGGAGGTGGAAAGGGTGGACACTATTACATTTTTGGGAGTACATATTACAAGGGAGTTGTCGTGGTCTCAAAATACTTTTTTTCTAGTGAAAAAAGCACAACAGAGACTGTTTTTCCTTCGGAGACTGAAGCAGGCTGGATTGCCCTTAAGGCTTCTGGTCAATTTCTATCATTGTACCATTGAGAGTATTCTTCTCCACTGCGCTGTAGTGTGATATGCCAGCTGCAGGGCGGAGGATAAGAAGTGCCTGTCTCGTGTGGTGAAAACAGCACAGCGGATCATAGGAACAGATCTACCGAATTTGGACACAGCATATGCCAGCCGATTAAAAAAGCAGGCAAAAGCTATTAGTATTGATCCAACCCACCCAGGTTACAGTGTGTTTGTCCCATTGCCATCAGGGAAAAGATAAAGAACACTTAAAACGCACACTAATCGCTTAAAGCATAGTTTTTTCCCTAGGGCAGTATTGTCCATAATCCCATCAGGTACAGTGTTTTAGGGAATTTTATGTAGAATTTTAACATTCTTTTATTTATTTATTTTTAAATAACATTTTATATCTTGATATATTTAAATAGATATGTGGGCATGTGCTAGGAGTATGTATGTGTGGTTTTCTTGAGAAATGTTTTATTGCTGCTGTAAAGAGTATCCGAAAAAAATTTGTTGTATGTATACAATGACAATAAAGTATATCTATCTTTAATAATCCCATTTTTCCTCCAGGTACGAACATAAGAGCGTTCCAGTGGTGGCTCGACAAAGGCATATATAGAATAGGTCATCTTTGTAACTCTAATGAACCCATCACATTGACCCAATGCACGTCAAAACTTGAAATGCCCCAATCGGAAAGGTTTCGCCTTTACCAATTGAGACATTTCCTACTCTCCATTCTCCCTCAGGAACTGCCTCCACTTACTACCACTCCCTATGAACAATGGTGCTCTTCAGCTATGGACATGAAAGGGGGAATTTCTCTTATATATTCGGCATTAGCTGAACCACAGGAGAAGGCGACTTATATGGTGGCCTGGGAACGTGATGTCGGTTTTGAATGGGACCTTGACACTTGGCATACGTACTTCACATCAGCCTTTAAGGAGATCCTAAATGTCTCCCTTACTGAAGCAGATCTCAAAATTTTGACACGGTGGTACCTAGTCTCTACTAGAATAGCTAGATTTTATCCTCAATCATCCCCTCTATGTTTTAGGGGATGTGGTCACCTGGGTACTCTCCTACATATTTTTTGGGAATGCCCACAAACCAGAGGCTTCTGGAACAAAATCTTCCACCTAATCCGCAAAGTCACCGGCGAGGCAATCCCACAAACCCCAACAGTAGCACTCTTAAATCAAAAAATCCCTAAACTTCCTAAATTTGATCAAATTCTAATCCACTATATTCTTATAGGAGCCAAACTTACTATAGCCCGGGCATGGAAACTTCCTAAAGTATCCTTCCACCTAGCCAAACAGAAAGTTTCCTGGATCATGTACCAGGAGAAAATATCTAACATCATACTAGACAAAACGAAGAAATTTAAACATATATGGGAACCTTGGGCCCGTCACATTGGCGTGACCCTCTAACCACTGAATATTCCACAAAATAGTGGTTAAGCTCCCCAGAACGGCTGCTTGACAATCTGACCCAGCTCTCCTCGGAGCCCAGGCATCCCTTCCCCTACTCATCCCTCTTAACCCTCCCTTCCTTTCTTCCTTTCTCTATTTCTCTCTTCTACTTATTTTCTCTATGAGACTCTTCTCCTCCACCAAGCTATACTGGTGAGATGAGAAGCAGCAGTTATATGATTATAACCATTATCTACCAAGTTCATGATTGTTGGTTAAGTTACAAGTTACTATAAATTGTTTTACCCACCTTTGATTAAGACCAGAAATTAGCCAAACAGAAATGGGTAATGATAGTTGGCCCTTGAAATTATTATGTCATTACAAGAAGCCCAGATGTATGATATGATATCAGCCTTGAGCTATAGATTAGAACTTACATTTTGTTAAGGAACCAGAGGCCTTTGGGCATGGGCACAGCATGAGCCCGAAAAGGGGTGCCTGTGCCTCAGGGCAGAAGGTTATTTTTTTGATATACTGGACAGGGCTTCCTTGTTACCTATGTTCACTATTTTTGCATTGAAGTTTGATACATGAATAATTAATGTGAACCATATTTTGTGATGCTACCTGGTACTTCAATTTGTTATATGACCAACATCTGTTTTCTACTGTATGCCCCTGCGTGGGCACAATTTTATTGATCTCAATTTTAATACCTTAATAAACATTTTAAATTAAAAAAATAAATAAAAATTAGGGTAGTGCGTCCTCCTCACAGTGTTCAGCTAAAGCTACAAGTTATTGTAGTGCGTCCTCCTCATAGTGTTCAGCTAAAACTACAAGTTAGTGTAGTGCGACCTCTGCACAGTGTTCAGCTAAAGCTACAAGTTAGTGTAGTGCGTCCTCTGAACAGTGTTCAGCTAAAACTACAAGTTATTGTAGTGCGACCTCTGCACAGTGTTCAGCTAAAGCTACAAGTTAGTGTAGTGCGTCCTCCTCACAGTGTTCAGCTAAAACTACAAGTTAGTGTAGTGCGTCCTCCTCACAGTGTTCAGCTAAAACTACAAGTTAGTGCAGTGCGACCTCTGCACAGTGTTCAGCTAAAGCTACAAGTTAGTGTAGTGCGAGCTCTGCACAGTGTTCAGCTAAAGCTACCTGTAGAAGGTTGGTGGTGTTTTCCTGATCCTATCACTACCGCAGGCAGCTAAATAAGCTTCAAGTTAGTTTTTTGTGAGCTCTGCACAGTGTTCACCTAAAGCTACCCGTAGAAGGTTGGTGGTGTTTTCCTGATCCTATCACTACCGCAGGCAGCTAAATAAGCTACAAGTTATTTTTTGCAAGCTCTGCACAGTGTTCAGCTAAAGCTACCTGTAGAAGGTTGGTAGTGTTTTCCTGATCCTATCACTACCGTAGGCAGCTAAATAAGCTACAAGTTAGTTTTTTGCAAGCTCTGCACAGTGTTCACCTAAAGCTACCTGTAGAAGGTAGGTGGTGTTTTCCTGATCCTATCACTACCGCAGGCAGCTAAATAAGCTACAAGTTATTTTTTGCGAGCTCTGCACAGTGTTCAGCTAAAGCTACCTGTAGAAGGTTGGTGGTGTTTTCCTGATCCTATCACTACCGCAGGCAGCTAAATAAGCTACAAGTTATTTTTTTGCGAGCTCTGCACAGTGTTCAGCTAAAGCTACCTGTAGAAGGTTGGTGATGTTCTCATACTACAGGCAGGCAGTTGATTTTGCTAGCTGCAGTATCAGTATATATATATATATATATATATATATATATATATATATATATATATATATATATATCTCCCAGCTTAGTGCAGCTACAGGCCATTAGTATGTTTGGAAGGCGAACAAGGAGAGGCAGACAGTCACAAGCCAATAAAAGAGGGCAAGCAGGCTCTGTGTCTAGAGGCAACAGTGCTGGTCATGGAGATGGTGCATCCTGATCAGCACGGGGCCGTGGGACATGCTTGGCCTTTTTTTCGGCAGCTGGCTGTGTTGAGCCACAACATGCGGAAGACTTGGCCGTCCTCATCCTTCTCATCCTCTCTCACCCATGCTCAGGGTACTTTGTCTGGCAAAGCAGCTGCCAATGCGGCCTCTTCCCTCGGCTCAATGGCATCCGTGACTCCTTCCCTAGCCCCACCATGTCCTCCTGAGGAGTCCCTCGAACTGTTTAACCACAGTGTTGTGTACATGTTCCAGGAGGATGCCCAGCGTTTAGAAGGCTCTGATGATGATAATGAGCTAGATGAAGGCAGTAACGTGAGCACGGACAGAGGGGGTGCCCAAGAAGGACAGCAATCTGGCAGCCATGCTGTCACGTACCTGGTAGGAGTCTGAAATGACGAGGTCAGCCTCTCTTGTATCTCCAATCCAAGCCCCACTGGAGATGGAAGAGATGGTGGCAAGGATCAGGAGGAACACGAGTGCCTGTGAATGCTGAGTGCAGAACTTGCCGGAAGTGTTGCAGACTGGGAAGTGCAGGCAGGGTTTCTGGTGAAGAGCTGAAACCAGCACAGCTGAGAGGATGGACGGCCAGCACAGGTACTCGGAAACAGCGTGGAGCCAAACAGGAGACAGGAGCGAGGTCATCAGGTAAGCCGGGTTCAGTAACGGGCGGGCAGCGAGGTACCAAGGTATAAACAGGAGCAAGGTCAAACAGGAAGCCAGGATCATGAACCAGTAATCAGAGTAATCAGAGTCCAGAAACAGGGTCAGGAAGGCCAGGGTTTCAGCAACAGGAAGTCAAGTCAAACAAACAGGGTTTCAGAATCTCAGGACACAGCTGAAGATCAAGCAGCACCTGTCAGAAATCAGAGCAACCCTTAAATAGGCTGTCAGGTGCCAATTGTGGTCAGATGTGTGTTCCTGCGCAATGAAATCCGCTGATGCCCGTGAATGCGTGCATGCGCACGTGTGCGTGCCGGGCGCATCCTGACAGTTCTCTTACATTGCCCCCCCCTTAAGGGCAGCCTCCGGATGCCCTTCAAGTGTCTTTTCTCTGGGTGGCGTTGAAAAAAAAATGCACTAGTTTGGGAGCATGCACATCTGAAGCTGGTTCCCAGGAATTTTCTTCCGACCCATAGCCTTTCCATTTAATGAGGAACTGTGTTTGGTTATGCCTTCTTCTACAGTCCAACACGGCTTCCACCTCAAATTCCTCATTCCCTTCGATGAGCAGCGGAGGAGGAATTTCATAAACTCGATCTGGAAATGGATTTGGTACAGCTGGTTTCAACAAAGAGACATGGAATACAGGGTGGATCTTTAGATTCTTGGGTAACACCAACTCGAATGCCACTGCATTAATTTTCCTCTTGACTGGGAAGGGTCCCAAAAATTTTGGGCCAAGTTTTCTTGAAGGACAGCTCAGTTTCAAGTTTGTTGTGGAAAGCCAGACCTTGTCTCCAGGTTTAAGGTTCAGATTACCTCTCTTCTTCTTGTCGAAGAACTTTTTATTGCTTGCTTGAGTCTTGGAGATTGTATCTTGCAGTAATTGGTTATTAGTACTGAGGAAGTTTAATCTGTTTTGTACAGCAGGTACAGATGATTCAATGGCCAGCTCAGGTAAGAAAGAGGGGTGGTACCCATAATTGGCAAAAAAGGGTGATTGCTTGGTTGCAGAGTGGATGGAATTATTGTATGAAAATTCTGCCAGTGGGAGAAGTGATAGCCAGTCATCTTGTGCAAAAGAGGAAAAACACTGTAAGTACTGCTCAAGGGTTTGATTGGTTCTTTCAGTTTGTCCATTAGTTTGTGGATGGTAGGCTGTGGAGAGGCGGAGTTCAATGTTCAGTGCTTGGCATAATGCCCTCCAAAATCTAGACGTAAACTGCACCCCACGATCAGAGATGATGCTATCAGGGACACCATGTAATCTTACAATCTCCTTGATGAAAGCTGAGGCGGTCTCTGTGGCCGAAGGAGTTCCTTGTAAGGGTACAAAATGGGCCATCTTGGTCAGGCGATCCACCACAACAAACACGGTGGTGAAGTTTTCAGATGGGGGGAGTTCCACGATGAAATCCATGGAGATCATGCTCCATGGTTTCTCAGGTACAGGGAGTGGCTCAAGTAGGCCCCAAGTTTTGGCTCTGTCCGTCTTATTCCGAAGGCATGTCACACAAGAATTAACATATCTTTTGCAGTCTTGCATCAAGTCTGGCCACCAGAATGTACGAGAGATCAGATCGGCCGTTTTGCGAATTCCAAAGTGGCCCGCTAATGGGTGGTCATGACATCGCCTCAGGACAGCAACTCTGAATTGCTCAGGGATAAAGATTTGCTTCTTATGAAAGTACAGACCATCCCTCAATTGAAGAGCCAGATCTTTGGAAGGTGGTTGGTTTATCACATCTGCTTTTATCTGAGACATCAAATCCGCCTGAAGAAGCAAAACATTTTTGGCTGGTAGAATAGTATCAGGTTCTGAGGATACCACTGGGTCGCTGAACATGCGAGACAAGGCATCCGGTTTACCATTCTTTGAGCCAGGACGATAAGTTATATGGTACATAAAACGAGAGAAGAAAAGTGCCCACCTTGCCTGCCGGGGTCTTAGTCGTCTAGCCGTCCTCAAGTATTCGAGATTTTTATGGTCCCTGAAGATGAGGATGGGGTGAGCTGCTCCTTCCAGGAGGTAGCGCCATTCTTCAAGCGCAGCCTTGATAGCCAACAATTCTCGGTCTCCAACATCATAGTTCCTTTCAGAAGGATTTAATTTCTTAGAGAAAAAGGCCACAGGATGGAGCAAAGATTTGGGACCTTGGCGTTGAGACAAAATAGCGCCCAGTGCACTCTCAGAGGCATCCACCTCCAAAACGTAGGCTAAGGATGGATCAGGATGTTTCAAGATAGGAGCTGACGTGAATAAAGTTTTTAACTGTTCAAAAGCTGTTTGAGCTTCAGGGGTCCATCGTAAAGGAACATGCTGCTTTGTTAACTGAGTGATGGGAGTGATGATGCCAGAAAAGTTCTTGATAAATTTTCTGTAAAAGTTGGCGAATCCCACAAATCTCTGAACAGCTTTCCTGTCAACAGGGGCAGGCCATTCCAGGACGGAAGTGACTTTCTGTGGGTCCATGGAGATACCGTCAGCAGAGATGACAAGTCCCAGGAAATGTATGGTTGGTTTTTCAAAGTCACATTTTTCAGCCTTTGCGTAAAGGCGGTGTTCCCTCAGCCGACCCAGTACTTTCTTTACATGAGTCCTATGGGATTCTAGAGTTTCAGAGAATATAAGGATGTCATCCAGATACACGATGACGAATAAATTAAGGCAGTCCCGAAAAACGTCATTAACCAGATGTTGGAATGTGGCAGGGGCGTTGCAGAGTCCGAATGGCATGACTTGATATTCAAAATGCCCGAAGCGTGTTCGGAAGGCCGTCTTCCATTCATCTCCCTCCCTGATTCTGACAAGATTATAAGCACCTCTTAGATCCAATTTGGAGAACACTCTTGCCCCACGCAGCCTTTGAAAAAGTTCAGGGATCAGACAGAGGCAGGGGGTACCGGTTTTTAACAGTGACCCTGTTAAGGTCACGATAGTCCACACAGGGCCTAAGGGTATGGTCTTTCTTTTCCACAAAGAAAATACCGGCCCCTGCTGGTGAAGTGTAGGGCCGGATGAACTGTTTTTCAAGGCTTTCATCTATATAAATCCGCAGGGCTTCTAGTTCAGGCTCAGAGAGAGGATAAATTCGCCCAAATGGGATCTCGGCCCCTGGTAAAAGTTCAATAGGACAATCATATGTTCTATGGGGAGGAAGAGTGTCCGCTCCTTTCTTGTTAAATACATCCAAATACTCATGGTAGGCAGCAGGGACCAGATTAGAGGTTTCATGGTCAGGGAGGATACCCAGGAGGGGTGTGGTATTGAAAGTCTTTTCAGTTAGGCAGTGAATTTGGCAGTAGTCAGAGGAGAAGGAGATGTCTCCGGTAAACCAGTTAATGTGAGGATTATGTGCCTTCAACCATGGAATGCCAAGGATGACCGGGAACATGGGAGAAGCTATGATATCCAAACGGAGGAATTCATGGTGGCCGGAAGAAGTACGGCAGGAAATAGGTAAAGTCTCTTTGGTAACTGGGCCTGATTTAATGCCGGAACCGTCAGCCAGATGAACATGGAATTCCTGCTTCTTGGCACATACAGGCAGCTGGTGGAGAGAAGCAAATGCAGAGTTCATAAAACAACTACAGGCCCCAGAGTCTATGATTGCAAGTACAGGAACAGTCTTTTCAGAAAACTGGAGCACAATGGAAAGGGAGACATGAGACTGGTACCTCCCTGAGAGATGCATCATGTGAGGCTGACGGGAGAAAGACCTGCGGGTCTTTGCCGGGCAAGTCTGTATAAAGTGACCCGCCTCCCCACAATAGAGACACAGATTGTCCTGTAATCGATGAAGGCGTTCATCGGGAGAAAGGGGTGGTCTTCGAAAACTTCTATGAGGAGTCTTATGCAGTTCCCTCCTTCTGGGGGATGCAACGCATGAGGATGCAGGAATGTCAGACCTTGAAGCCACAGAAAGGGTTCCTTTGGACCTTTCGGATTGCCTTTCACGTAATCGCCGATCGATCTGAATGGTTAGATCGATCAGGTCTTCCAGGGATGCTGGAACTCCCACTCTGGCAAGCTCATCCTTTAAGGTGTCAGACAGTCCTAGTCGAAACTGGTGGTGAAGTGCGGAATGATTCCATTGGGTATCTGCACTCCATACACGGAAATCAGTTACATATTCCTCAGCAGGCCTTGGACCTTGCTGTAATTTGCCAAGCATGAATTCGGCAGTCTGCTGGTAGAAGGGGTCTGCATAAAGCTGAGCCATGGCTGAGAAGAAAGAATCCGTGGTTGTCAGGACAGGGTCATGTTGTTCCCGGAGATGATGAGCCCAGGAAAGTGTTTCATCCAATAGTAATGTAATGATAAACCCCACCTTGATGTTTTCAGACGTGAAGGTCCGGGGTAACAGGGAGAAATATAGTTCACGGAATTCCCGGAATGTGCGAAACTTCTTGCGATTTCCGGAGAATCGCTCAGGCATAGGCACCCTGGGTTCAGGAGCAGAAGCAACCTCATGGAACAAGCTGGGCTCTGTTTGGGTATATGAATCAGAGACCAAAAGCGGAGCACAGGCCAAAGCGACATTCTCATTGTGGGGAAATCGCTCTTCCATGCGACTCAGATTTTCTTGTAACTTCTGCACAATATTGGATAGCACAGAAATAGATCTGTAAATGTTCTCTGGTGGAGAGGCCTCCCTTTCAGACTCCATTTGTGGCTGCTTGATACTGTCACGTACCTGGTAGGAGTCTGAAATGACGAGGTCAGCCTCTCTTGTATCTCGAATCCAAGCCCCACTGGAGATGGAACAGATGGTGGCAAGGATCAGGAGGAACACGAGTGCCTGTGAATGCTGCGTGCAGAACTTGCCGGAAGTGTTGCAGACTGGGAAGTGCAGGCAGGGTTTCTGGTGAAGAGCTGGAACCAGCACAGCTGAGAGGATGGACGGCCAGCACAGGTACTTGAAGCGTGGAGCCAAACAGGAGACAGGAGCGAGGTCATCAGGTAAGCCGGGTTCAGTAACAGGCGGGCAGCGAGGTACCAAGGAATAAACAGGAGCAAGGTCAAACAGGAAGCCAAGATCATGAACCAGTAATCAGAGTAATCAGAGTCCAGGAAATCTGCTGATGCCCGTGAATGCGTGCATGCGCACGTGTGCGTGCCGGGCGCATCCTGACAGTTCTCTTACACATGCTCCCCCTGCTGCTGCATACTGCCAGGTTTGCTCCAGTGATGAGGAGGGAGGGGATGATGAGGTCACTGACTCAATGTGCGTGCCTGATAGGAAAGAGGAGGAAGAGGAGAAGGAGGAGGCACATCACCAATAAGGCAGGATGCCCTCCAGGGGCCAGCCTAAGGGCAGCACACTGACTGCATCACACCCCAAATCTCCGCATGTGCAGGACGCTGCTGTCTCTGCGCATTATTCCATAAGTTCTTTGGTGTGGGCCTTTTTTGAGACGAGTGCATCAGATCGCACCACTGCTATTTGCAACATATGTCTCAAGCGTATCTCGCGTGGCCAAAACATCTCCCGCTTGGGCACCACATGCTTGACCAGACATATGTTGACCTGCCATGCAGTTCGTTGGCAAGCGTATCTAAAAGACCCACACCAAAGAACAAAGAGGACCTTTCCTTGCTCCTCATCAGCTGAGATCTCCAACCCCACTATACGTTCAGTCCTCTCTGAGACCTGCACTGAGAGGAATGAAGGTGTAGAATTAGGTGTGTCACAGCCAAGTACTTGTGGGCAATCTGCTTTCGGTACACCGACATCAGATTGTACCAGGCAAATTTCCCTGCCCCAGCTGCTGCACCGCGGAAAAAAGTTCGCTCCCAGCCATCCACATGCCCAGCAGTTGAATGCTAGCTTGGCAAAATTGCTAGCACTTCAACTGCTGCCTTTTCAGTTGGTAGACTCTGCCCCCTTCCGTGAGTTTGTGGAATGTGTGGTTCCTCAGTGGCAGGTACCCAAACGCCACTTTTTCTCACGGAAGACAATTCCGGCTCTCTACCGGCATGTGAAAGGCAATGTCCATGCCTCGCTGGTGGTGCATATTACCGCTGACTCATGGCCAGCAGGCATGGACAGGGACGTTATCTAAGTTTCACCGCGCATTGGGTGACTCTGCTGGCAGCTGGGAAGGATGCAGGACAAGGTGCAGTAGTGTTGGAGGTTGTTCCGCCACCACGCCTCCAAAATGCCACTACTAATGATTGTGACACACCTCTCTCCTCCACCCCCTCTTCTTCTTCTTCCTCCATGGCCTCTTCCTTTGCTTTGTCCTCGGAACCAGCGATGCTCTGTAGCCATTCAAGGGGCTACGCAAGTATGCAGGCCAAAAGATGCCATGTGGTGTTTGAGCTGGTGTGCTTGGGGGACAGGAGCCACACTGGGGCAGAGGTTCTGGCAGCTCTGCAGGGGCAGGTTCAGAGGTGATTGACAAAAATGAAATTAAAGAGTGGGAGGAATCCAATCACCAAATATATTGTGCAGATGTAGAAAGAGTCACTCATCACCACGTGGTAATGTAGTCTGCTTACCAGAAGGTGTTAAGGATTAGGCATAGATGATAAATTCTCAATAGCATCCAGCAAATCCAGCCCACTGGAAACCCTCATCAGACCACAATATCCGTGGGATTTCCTTCACATATAAACATCTCCCAATGGTCACTTCCGAATTAGGCATTCAGGCATGTAGTCATCATATATCCGAGAAAAGAAAATGAAGGACCCATAGTGAAGCCCGTAATGATAGATAAAAAAACTTTTATTGTAGTAACTTACAGTTGAAGCTTAAAACAGCATGCATCAATGATAGGAACAAACGGCTGCAGCAATCAGCGTACGAATGTCAGCCTGCCTGACATGTTTCATTGTAACAGATGTCTTCAAATGTATTTGGTGATTGGATTCCTCCCACTCTTCAATTTCATTTTTGAACTTTTTAGCGCCGCAATAATTTTTATGCATGTAATTTTTATGCATGTGACTTTTTGTTTGTTATCTACAAACTTTGCTGGCCGCTTGCTTTTTTCAGTTCAGCGCAAATTTTTACTTGTTTTATGCCATCAGAGGTGATTGACGCCACGCCAACTTAAGGCAGGAATGGTGGTTTGCGACAATGGCACCAACCTCCTCTCTGCCCTCAGACAGGGACAAATGACCCATGTGCCCTGTTTGGCTCACGTCCTTAACTTGGTGGTGCAGCGGTTCTTGGGCAGGTACCCGGGTTTACAGGATGTCCTGAGGCAGGCCAGGAAAGTCTGTGTGCATTTCCGCCGGTCATATAATGCCAGTGCTCGGCTGGCGGACCTCCAAAAGGAGTTTAACCTGCCCAAGAACCGCCTAATCTGTGACATGCCCACCAGGTGGAACTCAACTTTGGCCATGCTGCAGCGGCTGCACACGCAGCAGAGGGTCATCAATGAGTACCTGTGCGACTATGGCACCAGGACAGGGTCAGGGGAGCTTGGTTTTTTCCCCACGCCAGTGGGCCAAGATCAGGGATGCATGCACTGTCCTGTCACCATTTGAGGAGGCCACGAGGATGGTGAGCAGTGACAGTGCATGCATCAGTGACACTGTCCCCCTTGTCCACCTGTTGGAGCACGCGCTGCATGGAATAATGGACAGGGCACTTGAGGCAGACCAGAGGCAGGAAGAGGAGGACTTCCTTAGCCCTCAAGGCCCCCTTTATCCAGACAGTGTTCCTGCATGCCCGCCGATCACACAGGAAGAGGAGGAGGAGGATTGTGTCAGTATGGAGGTGGAGCCTGGCACTCAGCATCAGCAGCAGTCTTTAAGGGATCAGTCCCAAGAAACACATGGACTTGTACGTGGCTGGGAGGAGGTGGCTGCAGACCATGTCGTCCTTAGTGACCCAGAGGACTCCAGACCGAATGCCTCAGCAAACCTACGCTGCATGGCCTCCCTGATACTGCAAAGCCTGCGTAAGGATCCTCGTATTCGTGGTATCAAGGAGAAGGACCAATACTGGCTGGCAACCCTCCTTGATCCATGTTACAAGGGTAAGGTTGCGGACCTTATCTTGCCATCGCAGAGGGAGCAGAGGATGAAACATCTTCAGGAGGCCTTGCAGAAAGGTTTGTTCAATGTGTTCCCAGAGACTGGGAGGTTACAAACTCCTGTTTCTGGACAATGTGTTGCTGAGGCTTCAGTCAGTCAAAGAAGGAGCGGTGGAGATGGTGGCCGTCTGACTGATGCGTTCAGACAATTTTTTAGTCCGCAGCCCCAAGGTATGATCGGTTCCAGCAACCATTGCCAGCGTCTGTTTTACATGGTACAGGAATACCTAGGGGCAAGATCTGACTTGGACACCTTTCCCACCGAAAATCCTCTGGGTTACTGGGTCTTGAGGATGAATCACTGGCCAGAGCTTGCACAGTATGCAATTGAGCTACTGGCCTGTCCTGCATCCAGCGTTGTTTCAGAATGCACATTCAGTGCTGCTGGAGGCTTTGTAACCGATCACACTGTGCGTCTGTCCACCGACTCGGTCGATCGACTGACCTTCAGAAAAATGAATCAGTCTTGGATCACCACCAGCTACCAAGCACCTGATGCTGATGTAACCAAATATTTTTTTTAAATCTCAGATCCCTTCAAAGACTGCCTATGCTGAGTGACTATCCTGAGTAATTATCCTCTTCCTCCTCAATGATCATGCTGATAGCTTGTAAGAACATTTTTGGTTCTGGGCGCCCTGCCACCAGTGCCTAAGGCCCAATTTTTCAGCCCCTGTTTAACAGGGGCATGTAATTACAATTTTTGATGCAATACTTTGCAGCAGGGCTTGTTCCTGCGTTCCAACTAGAGTATCTGTGAGGGGTTGCAGTGTTGTGGCACCAGCACCAGTGCCTAAGGCCCAATTTTTCAGCCCCTGTTTAACAGGGGCGTGTAATTAAAATTTTTGATGCAATACTTTGCAGCAGGGCTCGTTCCTGCGTTCCAACTAAAGTATCTGTGAGGGGTTGTAGTGTTGTGGCACCAGCACCAGTGCCTAGGGCCCAATTTTTCTACCCCTGTTCAACAGGGGCATGTAATTACAATTCTTGATCTAATATTTCACAGCAGGGCCTGTTTCTGCGCCCACCAAGAGCGAGTGAGGACTTACAGTGTTGTGGCACCAGCACCAGCACCACCACCAAAGGCCCAATTTTTCTGCCCCTGTTCAACAGAGGCAGGTAATTACAATTCTTGATCTAATATTTCATAGCAGGGCTGTGGCCACAACAACACCTTATGCCGCGTACACACGAGCGGACATTACGGCGGACTTTGCCCGGCGGACTGGATTTCGTCGGACAATTCGATGTGTGTGGGCTCCAGCGGACTTTGTTTTCTCAAAAGTTCGACGGAATTAGATTTGAAACTTGTTTTAAATTTATCCGTTGAAATCGAGTCCGGTCGAAAAGTCCGCCGTCTGTATGCTAGTTCGACGGACAAAAAGCCACGCTAGGGCAGCTATTGGCTACTGGCTATGAACTTCCTTGTTTTAGTCCGGTCGTACGTCATCACGTACGAATTCGACGGACTTTGGTGGATTGTGTGTAGGCAAGTCCGTTCATTCACAAAGTCCGTCGGAAAGTACGTCGAAAAGTCCGCCGGGCAAAGTCCGCCGTAATGTCCGCTCGTGTGTACGCGGCATAAGGCCCAAATTTCTGCTGAGTATATAGGGCAGGCCCCTACTTTCAAACATCCAACATACAAACGACTCCTACTTGCAAACGGAAGGAGACAACAGGAAGTGAGATGAAATCTACCCCTAGGAAGGGAAATTCTCTCCTGTAAGAGTTAATATGGGAAAAACATTACTCCTTTCCACTGATGCTTTATCAGCAATCCTTGTTTCACAAAAAAACCCACATTTTCAAAAAACATTTGTCATTGGGACAAAAAGTGAAGTGAAATCTTCTGAAGAGGAGCACAGACAGCAAAACAAATGTTACAGGGGTGATAACCCTTCCCTATGTTTTCCAAAAAGCTTAAAATAGATTTTTTGGCTGGAGCTAAACACTTTAAAAATGTACCAGTTCAAAATTACAAACAGATTCTACTTAACAACAAACCTACAGTCCCTGTCTTGTTTGCACTGCCTGTATACTGCTGTTCAGAGTACAGAGCCTGTATACTGCTGTTTCCTTTTTCAATTCGGGTGCGGGGTTCTCCTTAATATCCACACAAGACCCAAAGGGCCTGGTAATAGACTAGGGGTACCCATGCCGTTTAAAAATGACATTTTGTGCAGGGACTGTTCTAAGCACGGGAAACATGCGCCACTTTACAGGCATACTATAGACACCCCCCAGATACGATATTTAAAGGAATATTTCCTTTTTTTTTTTTTTTTTCTTTAAGCATCATTGAAATCACTGCTCCCGAAAAAAACTGACATTTTTAAAAGGTTTTTTTGCTTTGATACATGTCCCCTGGTGCAGGACCCGGGTCCCCAAACCCTTTTTAGGACAATACCATGCAAATTAGCCTTTAAAATGAGCACTTTTGATTTTGATTGTTCGAGTCCCATAGACGTCAATGGGGATCTAACGTTCGTGCGAATTTTCGGTCCGTTCGCAAGTTCTGGTGCGGACCGAACCGGGGGTGTTCGGCTCATCCCTAGTCCTGAGAACAGGAGTTGAGAACCACTGATGTATGGGGACTCAAGTAGAAGATAATCACTTATCTGGCACCCCCACACTTACCAGCAAATCTGTCAGTGTGGTAGAATTACCCACCTGCTGTGCAGAATGAAACTATTCATAAAAGTGTGTCAAATACCACTCAAAATTAAGGCCTCCTTTTTAGATAAAATATCCAATATACTGTACCTCCTATCTACACAGCAACCTTAATGCACCCTTCCTTTCCCAGGGCAAACCACCTCCTCAATGCCTTGCATCTTTATGGCTGTAATGTTACCTCCATAATACACATTAAAGTAGTTGACCACACTAGTGTCATGATTCTTAACTGTGTCATGTAGGCGATCCCATAGCTGGTTTTCATGCCAGCGTACTGGATTGCACAGATAGCACATGTTATTTGTAAAAAGTAAATATCTTGCGCTTACCCCTCATATCAATCTAACTATATATATAGTGGTATATAGTAAATATAACTCAAAAAAGGCTTAAATACCCAACCCAAATACGTATACAAAAAATAAGTGCGCTGCCAATGAACCACTATAAAATGCTTATAAACCACTTATAAGGCCACATCTAAAAGAGTAGATAGGTGCTCTTATGTGATTCCAACAAAATACGTGCTTGAAATAGTGAAATTGTGCAGCTCTTACCAGAAGAAATGGATCCCAGGTAATAGGGATCTCACATGCTCTATCAGCTGTGTTATTGCACTTTATAATTTAGGTAAGGACACTCCCTCTTTGTGATGTATGGATTCCGCCTGGATGTGAGAAAGTATCATACAATTCTGTTTCCACCGAACATCTTGCTGCGAGTGCTCACCAGCACAGGGAGATTTCAAGAAGGGAGAAACTTCATAGTGTAGTATGCTAAAAACTGACATTTATTTAAAATAACATATTGCACTTACTTATTGATCAGTATGCCATCTCCATTTTTCTGGCTGTCAGATGGAGCAAACACAGTGATACAAACGTATTTATTTAGCTAAATGACCAGGGTCATTCATATGAATTCATGTAAGAGGTTTACTATTGAGATGGTCATATGTTTAATCAGATATTTACATGTGGTGGCCACTCATCTCACAATGGAAATTCATGTTGGCTGCTATCAATGTATTTGCTTTTTTAAATAGAGACAAAGAGGAAGGGGGGCACAATGGACCCACATCCCAAAAGATACTGAATGAATAATTACTTAAGGTTAAGCACAACCTGGTCAAATAAGATAAAAAATACAATTCTTTATGAACGCACATAAAAGAGTTAAGAACATCAAGTTAAAAACAAAACTATCAAAGACCACAATCAATACAAAATAAGTTGGCAATGTAATAAATCTACACAAAAAAAATATTAAATTATTATATAGAAAGACTCTCAAAAAAAATCTTCTTGCTCCCGGACTTCCAGCCCAGTAAATCTTCAAAACTACATCAAAGTGTGCCCCCTGAAAATCACCAATGACTGCACCATAGGGGATTAATAGAGGCAGGAAAAAAGGTTGCCAAGTCATCCTCTGTAGTTGTATATACACTTCTACCCAAAGCTGGGGAACCACCGAATTGCAAATAGGATAGACCTGAAAATAGGGCCGAAGTTGGAAAGCCTTGAAACACTATCCATCCTACAAGAGGCCCCCCATTGACTCCTTTGTTTTTTTAAGTCAAGATAGGTTTTATATGCTGGGTTACATACAAAAAATACTAATCCCTACTATAGGGTGGCAATGAATCCCTCTCTTCCGCACAATCCATACATGAACAGCAGTCCTCCCTGTATTTGCACCAACTTGCTCACTTACAGCTACAAATAAAGGACAGTGAGAACAGAAATCGTTGGAACAATATCCGACAGAGGGATCCCAGAAGCTACCATGGGGTCTGATCTTAAAACCACAGTTAGCGCCATCCTCAATGCTATCCTGGGAAAGGAACCCATGGAACATCTGGAATTTGACAGAGTACATCGCATCTCAGGTCCTCACAATACTAGTGATGACTCTCCAAGAGACACTTAATGCAGAGTACACTTTTACGTGGAGAAAGAAGAAATCATGCATCGAGTGCGCCACTCAGGCCCAGTGGATTTTGATCACACCCAAATTCAACTCTTTCCAGACCTCTCCAGAAATACTCTCATCTGTAGGAGACTTCTATGACCTCTTCTTGGTCTAATCTGTGAGCATGACACTTCCTATCACTAGGGCTACCCTTTGCACATTCTGTTCATTAAAAGGGACAAGACTTTTACATCTCAATATCTGGACCAGCTCCATGCCTTATTCGCATCCTTGAATGCACCTCCAATTCAGTTGCTGATCTGGCTTGCCCCCTTGCCTGAAAATGACCACTCTCATTCTTCCCACTCTCCTTCACAACACACAAGGCAATCCCACTCTAGAAACTGTTGCACTCAACCTCCCTCCAGCACTGTTACATAAGGGACTTTGAGTGCCCACAGACTGCCTGGCAGACCCACTCTTACAATCACCACCTCTGCCTGAGTACTTGAGATAGCCTTACATTCTCTTATCTTTCACTGCATGGTTGTTTTTATGTTTTCCTTACAGATTGCATTTCCTACAAAGTTGAAAGTTATCTTTTTTATTCTTTGGAATTTCAGCCCATCATACTTGCTGTGAAGGCATAATTGCACTTGGCAATACAGCCCTCTTCATGTTTCCTTGATGGTCACTCCCTCTATGGAATCACTTTAGTCCCATGGTATATTTATTGCCCCATGGAACGTGAATATTTTTTGCAATGCTTGTCTCTTTACTGTTTTGTTTAATTAATTTGCATTTTTTACTTGTCCGGCTAGTTCCTTGCATCTGCATCTGCACCTGCCCAAGGAGATTTTGTATCCTTTTTTCTTCTTTTAAGCATCCACGGCAATATGTAATTTGCTGTTCTGGAGGATGGGCAGGAATCATCCAAGGAAAACTGAAGGCATGCTGCCACATGTCTCCACAAGCAGACCACCGGTGTTATTAAAGTACAGTAATACTACATGTGGTTGAGTGGTACATGTAAGTTACAGTAAAAAGGGGATATTAATCTGGAAAGGGCACAGACATAGTATGCTTAGCTCTAAGTGGCTGGAGAGGATGAGGAAGCAAAACACCAGCTGAGTTCACCAATGGTCCCCATTGCTAAGCATTGGCATAGACACGAATGCAGGACATTTTTTTGCCTCAGAACTACAATACACTTGAGCCTAATTTCACTTGAGGCTTAGAGGGGTGTATTTTGATAAGTCACAATTTTTTCTGTGACCTGTGTGTACCTTGGATCCTTAACATATCATCCAAATGTTTATATGGATGATGATCATGCTAAAAGGACCCCTGGGGTGCTGTTAACATACTGTATGTTGTTCTCTGTGATAATATCAGTTAACCAGCTGGCTGTTCCCATAATGCCCTGGCATGGTAATATATTTAGAGAAGTATATATCCTAAGCACACTAGTCATATGCTTCTACTATTTAAAAATATAAGTATACATGCACACACATCATTGTGTCACACTGAAACAGACACACGGTGGCACATTTATCACAATTATGCCATACTAATTAGCCATTATTTTCAGGCACAAGCAAACTCATTTATTATATAATAGAATATTTATTTAACTAAAATGTTAGATAATGTTATGAAATATAGCATAACCAGTTATTATTTTATATACTATTTTACATTTGTGTAAGATTCAAAACATTGACAATTTACAGAAAGATTTGAGAATCTTCACTGAAATTGAGTGAAGATTCACTTAAATTAGCTTTTCATGTGATTAACGTATTCATGGTTCTTTTTCTCCTCTGTACATAATTGGGTAATTAGGGTGATCACAACTACAATTTATTCAGTGAAGATTCTCAAATCCTTTAGTAAATCAACTTCATTGTCTCATACATTATTAATTTGGTTTTTGCTTTCATTTTTTACAGCAACACATTCGCAGAGTTGCAAAAAATTCTGATGTAGATTCTGACATGTGTTTATTTTTATCTGTCAATCCCCAGAAATAAGTTCACTTAGAATCAGTCAAACAGAAAAAAAGATATGCATCAAATCTAAATAATGTCTGCGCTTCTAGAAAAATGACAAAATGTCTGATAAAACTAAATGCAATTTCCAGCTGATGTTTAAAATTGGTTATCATGACATTTTTGAAAATGTAATACACCACAAGAAGGTAGGAGTTTTGCTACTTTGGCAGCACCCTACGATCCAATCAGATGCACATATGAGATGAAGCTTAGAAGTTTGGGGAAGCATTCTACCCCTAAATATCTCATGCATTCACTTTCCACCACATTTATCTCATCACTAAATTCTGATTTATATTCATAGCATTTTTAAACTTCACAATTTTAATATTTCTTGCCATAGGCATTTTAATATTCCACTTGAGAGATGATAAATCCAGAGGTGAACACTGAAAACAATCTTTTCAAATCTTAACCGTATTCTCTTTTAATTAGCAAAAGCAATGCATTTTAAGTATATTCTACACAAAAAGGTATACTTTCATCAGTTTATCAATAAGGGTTGGATAAGATTTCAGCAGAGTCAATTATTTTATGCATTTTTAAACAATCAGCTTTCCCACTGTTATCTTGCTGCATTGATCATGTAAAATTGGAAACCTTGATTTGCTACCCCTTTAAACTGAACTGAAGTAAACTAATATTGCATTTTCCCTAAAAATGAAAAAAAAAAAAGAAAAACAAAATGCTTCTTGTTTAACATAAGTAGGTGATGTTTATGATGATTTGATGATTTTTTTCTTTTTTTGAAAAAAAATTACTAGAATAAAAAATGTAAAAAAGGATACTACTAAGCAGTACTTGTTCCTATGCAAACATAGGTTCAGTTCACTTCTTGTCTTACTCCCCGTTACACATACATTAGGTGTTAAGTTGATAAATTGCATGCATTAAACAAGTCATTATCTTGCCTTTTAAGTGAATCTTCTTAGTTCTTCACTGAAACATACGGCTGCACACTGTCCTCTCCTCTCCAGCTGCCGCCTGGGTGTTCCATGTACCTGAGCCACCCAGGCTGGTGCGGTAATGGACGGGGGTGTCAGCTTATGATGAGGGAGTGTCCTCCACCGCTTGAGGTGTGGTGTTGTGACAAGTTGGGGGGGAGCTGGCATGGTGTTGCCACCCAGTTACACCTGAGCCACTCAGAGCTGCTGTGATAAAAGGGAGGAGTGTTTGTTTCCAGCGCCTTGTTCTGGTCTGTTAACATGGGGGGCTTGATGATGAGGTTGTTTTTTTCTGTTAGACACAGCTATGTTATATGGAGGGGGTGGTTTGTACTGAGGGGGGTCGGTACTGATGGAGGGGGGTTTGTACTGAGGGGGGTCTATAGTGAGGTGGGTATATACTGAGGGAGGGGGTCTATACTGATGAAGGGGTTTATACTTAGTGGGGGGGTCTATACTGAGAGAGAGCGCCCTCCTCCTGAACTGTACTAGGCCACATGCCCTCAACATGGGGAGGGTGCTTTGGGGTCCCCCCAAAACACTTTGTCCCCATGTTGATGGGGACAAGGCCCTTATCCCCACAACCCTTGCCCAGTGGTTGTGGGGGTCTGCGGGTGGGGGGCTCATCGGAATCTGAAAGCCCCCTTTAACAAGGGGGCCCCCGGATCCTGCCCCTCCCCCTGTGTGAATCAGTATCGGGTAAATTGTACCTCTACTCTTTACTAAAAAAGTGTCAAAAAAGTAAATATGAGGGGGGCGTGGCTTGCGCGCAATCGCGATGGCCGCATAAGCTGATAGCTCTGTCAGCTGACCGGGAAAATCCAGCATATCCAGTGACATCCTGCACCCACAGAGACCACACACATCTCCAAGATACCACCGGAGCCTGCTCCAACGATGTCCTGCAAGAGGACGGGTGAGCGTTACCCGAAAAAGCTCACAGCCTTCTTCATGCAGTCAGCATATAGAAAAAAATTTAATTCGGATGGCCGCACTCCAACAACGATTTCTTTATTGGTTAAAAACCATACAGCAAAAGATGAAATCAACAGCTGACATGTTTCACACCGTAACTACTGGTGCTGTATGGTTTTTAACCAATAAAGAAATCGTTGTTGGAGTGTAGTCATCCGGATTGAATTCTTTTCTATATGCTACTTTGTATACTGAGCCAGCACCATTATTTGAGGAGAAGATTTTTTGTGACCCAGACACCTGGAGCGGGTTGTTTGCCTTGTTCATGCAGTCAGCACCAGGCAAAGGGAAGCCTCAAGATGGCGCCAACGGGGTGTCCTCACGGACCTCATCGTCCTACAATGTCCTCCCAGATAAAGATCAGGGAGACTGGGACACCACACCACAACCTACATCTATCCTGGGATCACCTCCTAGCAGTCCGATCCTAAATAGCCCAGCCAAAGCAAGGATGCAGATAGATCCTTCTCTCCAGGCCTCAGGCACAGTGAGTACAACTGAGCACCCGGACCATATAGGCTTCAACCTACAATCAACTATTGCGGCCTTCCCTACCTCAGGACAGCCAGTCCTTCACACAACAATGAAAGACATGCTTCTTTTCCTTAAAATCATCCCTCATGGCAAACTTCTCCTTCCTTATACACAAATTGAAATGCAGGGTATGGGAGAGAGGGTGGATGAATGCACTACTACAGTAAACAATTTAATAGATGCTTACAAAGACCAAAACAATGACAATGATTGGATAAAAGAGAAGCTCGCAGAGCTTGAGGATTGCTCGCAACGCAACAATGTCAAAGTACGTGGGGTGCCTGAATCCATCCCTCCATCAGACCTGCATAAATACGCAAGCAATTTGATCTCCAAATTACTCCTTGAGGTGTCACTAATTAAATGCACTATCAATTGTATCCACCGCATTCCCAAGCCTGAACACCTGGATGCGTCAATTCCCAGGGACATTTTAATGAAGATTCATTTCTTTTCAACCAAAGAGCAACTCCTTGCTCAAGCAAGATCAACCTCTGATCTCTCAGCACCATATAATGGTGTGCCTCTATATGCTGACCTTTCCCAATATACCCTTAACCTGAGAAAATAAATGAAAACAATTACAAAAGCCCTCAATAACCACAAAATCCCATACAAATGGTGCCACCCAGCTGCTAATGATTACTTGCAATGGGACAACCTATACAGTATCAAAGTCCAAAGACGGCTTATGGCTCTTACACTCCTGGGATATAATCCCAGAGCTGCCCAGGGCTGCCTTTGCTTCCTCCTCAGATCCTCCGCAACATGGATACCAAAGATGGGAGAACTAAAACTCCAAATTTAAATGAATCATCCTGCTGCATCATATCCTAGCTATGACCTATATCCCCGGTCAGGTCTCCAGCTAGACGACACTTGTTACTGAACTCAACCCCCACATATGGTCAGCTTCTTACAGAATAACTGCTGACCTTTGCGGGGTTTTTTTTCTTGTATTTTTGTTGCTCATTTTTACCTTTTTTGCTTTTCTGTTTACGGCTCGTTTATCAAGACGGATAGGACTGGTACCCTAAACCAAGTTATAGTTTAAGATTACAAGGTTAATTCTGTTTTCTTTTCCCCTTTGTCACAGGCCACTGTTATTAAAGAAGCATGGCACTAGAATTTTCACTTCCAGGACTACCAAGAAAAAGTGCTGAGCATCCTCATCTGAGAAACCATCCAAGTATCACCGCCTCAACATATGAACGTGAGTTTACACCATCACCCACACTAACAGCATCCATCAATATCTTATCCATTATTGCAAAAGCCTTGAATTTTTATTCAACTAGGCTCAAAACTTAAGAAAATGAGGATGCAGCACTTAGAAGAACTGACAGCAGCTATTGCAACCGCAGATCTTCAAAACAAATAACACCTCTCTCCATCTCTGAAAACTCAAATATTCAAGCAGAGGCGGCTCTAGGCTTTGTGAGGCCTTAGGCAAAACCTAGACATGAGGCCCCACTCATGCCCATAATGGGAAAAATAATTTAAGCAAAAAAATATTTACTGTATAAATTACATATATTAAGAGCTTTAAAGTGCTGGTGTCAGCGCTCTCTAGGTCAGTGCTGGTGTCAGTGCTCTCTAGCTCAGTGCTGGTGTCAGCGTTCTCTATCTCAGTGCTGGTGTCAGTGCTCTCTATCTTGGTGCTGGTGTCAGTGCTCTCTATCTCAGTGCTGGTATCAGCGCTCTCTATCTCGGTACTGGTGTCAGCGTTCTCTAGCTCAGTGCTGGTGTCAGCGTTCTCTATCTTGGTGCTGGTGTCAGCGCTCTCTATCTCGGTGCTGGTGTCAGCATTTTCTAGCTTTGTGCTGGTGTCAGCATTCTATATATCGGTGCTGGTGTCAGCGTTCTCTATCTCGGTCAGTGGCAGCCATCCATAGGGGGCACCCAGGCGCCGCCCCCCCCCCCCCCCTCAGGCAGTCACAAAAAACAAAAACAAAAAATAAAAAAAGAGAAATTTTTTTTAAACATGGCCCTTTAAAAAAAGAAAAAGTAAAAAAGTGCACTGTGTTTGGGCACCGGATACTGTGCACTATGGGAAGTGCCACATCAATGCAATCATGAGATTGCAGACGCATCGCTTCATTGGCGGAGTTTGGAGCTGCTTTGCGGCGCGATCCATGGCGCCGAGCAGCATCTGCCCGGTGTCCTGCCGGGTGCTTTGTTCTCAGTATGAGAACAAAGTCACTTCAGGCGCCTGGCGGGCTACAAAAAGATGGCCGCTGCCTAATCCCCTTGTGTTCAGTGGAGAGGGGAGGCCCCTCCCCTCTCCACTGAACACACGGAGAAAGACAGGAAGTAGCTGAAGGGGAGAAAGAGACAGACGCGATATGAAGGAGGACAGCTCTGGGGACACACATGTAAGGAGGACTGATGTGGACACACATGTAAGGAGGACTGATGGGGACACACATGTAAGGAGGACTGATGGGGACACCACATGTAAGGAGGATTGATGGGGACACCACATGTAAGGAGGACTGATGGGAATACAGTTGCAAGGAGGGGCTCCGCTGCTGGGGACACAGATGTAAGGAGGGGCTCCACTGGGGAAACAGATGTAAGGAAAGGCTCCGCTGAGGACACAGATGTAAGGAGGGGCTCCACTGGGGACACAGATGTAAGGAGGGGCTCCGCTGGGGACGCAGATGTAAGGAGGAACTCCGCTGATGGGGGCACAGATGTAAGGAGGGACTCCGCAGGGGACACAGATGTAAGGAGGGGCTCCACCGATGACACTGATGTAAGGAGGGACTCCGCTGATGGGGACACTGATGTAAGGAGGGACTCCACTCATGGGGACACTGATGTAAGGAGGTGCTCCGCTGGGGACACAGATGTAAGGAGGAACTTCACTGATGGGGGCACAGATGTAAGGAGGGGCTCCGCTGGGGACACTGATGTAAGGAGGGACTCTGCTGGGGACACAGATGTAAGGAGGGGCTCTGCTGGGGACACTGATGTAAGGAGGGACTCCGCTGGGGACACACATGTAAGGAGGGACTCTGCTGATGGGGACACAGATGCAAGGGGGGACTCCGCTGGGGCCCCTGATGTAAGGAGGGACTCCGCAGGGGACACAGATGTAAGGAGGGGCTCCACTGATGATACTGATGTAAGGAGGGACTCCGCTGATGGGAAAACTGATGTAAGGAGGGACTCCACTGATGGGGACACTGATTTAAGGAGGTGCTCTGCTGGGGACACAGATGTAAGGAGGAACTCCACTGATGGGGGCACAGATGTAAGGAGGGGCTCCGCTGGGAACACTGATGTAAGGAGGGACTCTGCTGTGGACACTGATGTAAGGAGGGTCTCCACTGGGGACACTGATGTAAGGAGGGACTCCGCTGGGGACACACATGTAAGGAGGGACTCTGCTGATGGGGACACAGATGCAAGGGGGGACTCCGCTGGGGACACTGATGTAAGGAGGGACTCTGCTGGGGGCCCCTGATGTAAGGAGGGACTCTGCTGGGGGCACCTGATGTAAGGAGGGACTCTGCTGTTGGCACCTGATGTAAGGAGGTACTCTGCTGTTGGCACCTGGTGTAAGGAGAGACTCCACTGGGGGCACCTGATGTAAGGACCGATTCTGCTGGGGCACCTGATGTAAGGACGGACTCTGCTGGGGGCACCTGATGTAAGGATGGACTCCGCTCCGGAACCCTGATGTAAGGACGGACTCCGCTGGGGACACCTGATGTAAGGATAGACTCTGCTGGGGACACCTGATGGCATCTGGTGGCAGGCGACGTGGCAGGTGACACACTCAGGGCTCCCACTGATTCTGCATTATGGTGAGTTGAATGATTTAATTTTATATTACAATTTAATAATATAAATAGTTTGTCAATGCCGACAATTTTATGTAGGCAAGACTAAACTAAAGTTTTCATTACGAGCCTCACGGGATATTACTGCCATGAGGAAAGCAAATCCCGACTTTCCATTGGGAAGACATGTGGCCAATGAGCAACATGGGAACTTTCCCAATATTTATTTCTTGATTTTGGATAGAGTCCATCCTAGCCCGAGGGGTGGGGATTGGAACAAGGCCCTTTTACAGCGCGAGGCTCGCTGGATTATGGACCTTGCTGCCACCTCACCCCCCGGGCCAAATGACCATTTGAGTTTTAGACCCTTCCTAGAGGGTTTTTCTTCTGGGGTATGCGAAAAAGATTTCTAGGCCTTTCGATCTCAAACCCCTATTCACTTCAACCTGCTTTCTTTTCCGCTTGGTGACATTCATTATTAACTGTGTTTGATGTTTAATGTATGGCTGACTGCTTGATGGCTCATCTTTAAATAGTTTTTTCAGAATGTGTTTGTTGCCTTTATGTCATGCCTGGCCACCCCTATATGGTTGTACATTCTTTCCTTCCTGTAGTGCTGTATATATAACCACTCTGGTATGTATTGAAGCTCTCTACCACTCCCGTGTATGGCGAGTGCTGTCTAATCACATCTACTGACCCCTCTTTGTCCCGCCCGGCGCACGGGGGGCTCCCGGGATCTATGATCCTGTTGGGGGGCCTCTGTTCGGCGCCCGGGTTATGCGGTGGTTGTTGGGCAGCGGTTGGTGTGCTCGACCTCTTGCCGCAAGCCTGGTCGCCCTTTTCTGAGTCGGTGGGCGGCGGTTGCATGACCCCTCTCACAGCTTTGGCTGTGGGGGGTGCCGTGCAGCGGCGGCTCAGGATCCCCCTTCCTTATTTGGCGCCTGGACTTGGCCATCTGTGGGTTAAAACAGAGGGGCGGTAATAGCATATGGTGACTCTGGTGGGTTTACAACTTCTTCTCTCCGGATATCCCCATGTGCTTTATACCCTCTTCCCGCCTCTGCTTTCATTCATCCACCTTCATTTTTCTCTGCTCCATTCCATATGGAGCTGTCCTGGAGTTCTCTGTCCTCCGTCTCTTTCCCCGGTGTTGCTGTGATACTGAGGCTGTGTGCATGTCTCTTCCCATGCTGGCGGGGGAGGAGCCATGCACATTTTGTATTCTGTGTTTTGTTTTATTTTCATCAAATGACAGGAGGACGCAGTAATCAGCTCCTCCGCCGTTACCATGGCTCCCCTCTCCTTCCTCTCTTTGACGGAGCGACGTGATGGCGTGCGGGGCCAGCACGTCCATCAGCGCCGCACCTGTTTGTCTTTCTCCTTTCCCTATATTAAGCTGCCGTATACTGAGACAGTGACACTGTCCTGCTCGGCGGCGGCGTCCTCGGATTAGATGAGCGGAGCTCCCTGAGTGTACAGACATACGGCTCTTTGTTTAACCTGGTAAAGTTTCTATTTGCTTGCTTTGTCTCATGGTAGCTGCAATCTGCTGTAGGCTCTCGGTGTTGCCTGGCTTTGATTGCATGCCCCTGCAATATATACTATGTATTGCTGTACATGAAGGGCATTTCTGTGTTTGTGACTAGTTCCCTTTGTCCCATATTGCAGATCCTGTTCTCTTAGGAAGTCTCTTACTCTCTATGACCTTGTGGAATTGCCTGTGTATATAGGAGTCCTATACTTTTCCTATGGATTACTGGGTTCCTGTTCTACTCTCCCTGTATAGTCACCTCATGTACCATAATTAGGGTAAGCCATATATTTCGGTTTAATATATTCTTATGCCCTGCTTGGACATGGTTCCACATGGTGGATATGTGGTTCTGTGTCCACGCTGGGGTAGTTACTATTATACGGTTTACTGCACAGATAGATGAATTCTTGTCTATTTGGTGTTTTTTCTTTTTTCTATATACTCCTTCGGTTTTCATTTAATTCAGGTTCCTTTAAGACAGTGCTAACCCCTTTTTGAGCTTTGCTCCTTTTGGCGATCAGTGTGGATAAGGCGGGGCCAGCCATACGCCCGATTCTCCTTTGGTGTTTCGGGGCGTCTCTGACGGACTCGCCTCCGGGATTCTGGCAGTGAGCTTCTTTTATTGAATATGCTTGGGTATGTTTTTTAATTTAATTTTTTTGTTTTTTCTTTAAATGCTACTTCTCTTGATGTCTAATCAGACAGAATGATCTAGGATACAAGCAACATGTCTAACACATATGATTCCTAATTACTTCAATTTATATCTCATTGTGTAGTGTGATTCTTCCTACAAGCTTCCCCTGATGAAGGGACTCTTTAGGCAGTCCCGAAACGCGTAGGCCCAGTTGGAAGACTACACGAATATACATTCGAATTCTACATCAGTATATTCATATTTTTATCATTCATTGTATATTATTATATGTGAATTGTACCAGTTTTTTCTATCTGTATATTTGTATCAATAAAATTGTTTTTTATTACTCCGTTGCCTTCAAAGTCCCACCTATCTTTTGAGAGGTTTTTTCTTTTTTCCTTATACCAGGGATGGTGGCAACCCATATGACTTACTTGGATGTTATCTTTTCTTTTTTATGTAATAATAGAAATAATGCATTTCAATCATCCTGACACCATAACAACCATGGTGCCGGGATGATTAAAGTGCTAATACCAGGTGTTTGGAGAATCTTTATCTGCCGATTGTTAAACTTTTTAGAATACACACATTTCTATTGTTGTGTAGGATCTGGGCCTGCTGTCCCTCACTCTCTCCCTCCCTCTCCCTCCATCCCTCGTTCATCTCACACCCCCTTAGAGCCACACCATTTAAGCCACGCCCACTATTTCACTGAAACCGCACCCATTTTCACCAAGTGGGAGGGGTCAAAAAGGAAGGGTGGGTCTGGTGCCCCCATCCTAAAACTTCACCAGCCGCCACTGATCTCAGTGCTGGTGTCAGCATTCTCTATCTCGGTGCTGGTGTCAGTGAAGGAGATCCAGCTGCTGGAATCTCCTCCCTTCTTCTCCCCTCGACAACACAGCACTGGCCCCGCCTCCTCCTCAAGACACAGCCACGCTCCATCCCCTCTCTCCCCTGCCTGCCCGTGGTAGAGCTCACAGGCAATGTTAACACGCTGCTGGCCGGAGCTTAACACCGCAGTGGCATTATTGTCAGCAGAGGCGGCTCTTCAATTAGGCGGTTGCGAGGCCCCTGTGAGTGCGAGGCCTTAGGCGACTGCCTTATTTGCCTAATTAGAGAGCCACCTCTGTATTCAAGTTATGCCATGAACTTCGCTCTTGTTACTTGAAAGCTTTGAAATGAAGCAATGCAAGCTTAAAGCTAAATTGAGCCGGCGACATCGCCGGCTCGTTGGAGGTCAGATATAAACCGGCTTATCTGGCTGTTTGTTCAGCCAGAGCCAGAGGGTGACACTCCAACTTTGCGGCGCTTCTAAGATTGGTAAGCTAAGCTTTAGCCTGATATGTGCATATTGCTTTCATGGTTTTCTTTCCTTTCTCTGGCTTATCCACCCCACGTCAGTACTGCCTCTTAACTGTTACCTAGTTCACATAATATAGGATCCTCTGATCACCAGCTCTCCCTTTATTTAATTAGTGTAATTCATTGGAGTTATTTTTCTCCTATTAAACAAATCTTTCAATATATTTAGTCACTTTCCCACCTCAGGTCTCTATATTATCTCACTTATGACACAAATTTTTGATGTTCAACTTAGTTTTTTCCTTCATATTTCCTACAGTTTTATTCAGATCTCTCTTCCTCATGTTTTTTTAGCCCATCTCCTGCACTAAAATCTCAACAGGCATGTAAAAACCCTTTTAAAAGTGTCCAACTTATGGATCAATAAATACATACCCTTTAGTAAGTATTTGATAAGTATTTGATAAAATAGGGATAATTGTAGACACGCACACTCACTCAGGTTGAACTGGATGGACTGGTGTCTTTATTCAACCTTACTAACTATGAGACAATTGTTCCTCATATTATTTCCTTGTCAACAATATCTACAAAATAATTTATTAAACCGATTATAACTTTTTGTCCCTTAGTGTCGCCCTTCTGCCCTCTATGGCCACATATTCTGACTAATTTTCTCGAGTCAGGGTACTTGGGGTGTTTACTAGGGTCCGGCTTGGTGTGTTACGGGTGGTGGCAGCTGCTTGGGTAAGTGGCTTTATCCGTGTCTTTCTTTGGCAACCAAGCCCACATATTATTATTTTACATGTATGCTTATCATAATCTGACTGTACAATTCATATGTCTGTTATAATATTTTTGTATTTCCTTTGTATAGTGTTTCCGAATAGCCTTGCACATCCCCTGAAGAAGCTAATAGTTGGTAGCCATATAGATCCTTTTGCCTTTTTTGAAAGTAGGAAACTAGACCTGGATGGTCTATTCTCGGACTCTAGTAGTAAAGAGAATGATATCACACATCTTTTCAAAAAATTGGGACAATGCATGGATAAGCAAAGCAATACGTGGTGGGATCAATCCACCCTGGAAAAGTATTTAAAGGATAACATGGTGCCCAGGAAGCTGAGATGGGATTTGCCCATTAGTAATGGTTTGTTGGGGGGGTGAGGATATTGATGAGTGGTATGCCTTCTTTGAAGGTAAAGGAAGAGAGGTTATGGATTTTTAAATTAAGAGGAAGCAGAGGAAATTGAAATCATTGGAGGTTCAAATTAAGGACATTAGGGATAAGATCCACCCGGGGAGGGGCCAAGACGGAGCACGGAGCTTTTCACTGTACTGTGATGTGACGCACAGCTTGTCCCTTTGGACAGACAAATTTTAGTGGCTGTTGTTAGATTGGTGCACTCACGCACCTTGAAAATGTGAGTACCCTACTGTGGGGAGTTTTATTCTAATAAATACTTTATAAACTATATCACACTATCCAGTTTTTTTTTTCTTTTCCTTCATTTTCAACTGTGGAGCTGCTGCTGAAATACTGTGTATCTGGATACCATCATTGAGCCGTGGGATGGCTCCTAAGCGTGTTTAGACTCAGTTTCACAGCTGAGTCACACGCTCTGAGGTGAGCGGCTGTCCCGGGGGGGTCACTGGATGGCACTTGAGCATGGAATTCTGGGCAGTAATTCTGGGCAGTAAAGCAATAAGATTATTGCACACACGTTGAATCTTCTTTATGAACTGTTTTTTGGATTCTATATACATTATATATTTGGACTTACACTACCGTTCAAAAGTTTGGGGTCACATTGAAATGTCCTTATTTTTGAAGGAAAAACACTGTACTTTTAAATGAAGCTAACTTTAAACTAGTCCTAACTTTAAACAAATATACTCTATACATTGCTAATGTGGTAAATGACTATTCTAACTGCAAATGTCTAGTTTTTGGTGCAATATCTACATAGGTGTATAGAGGCTCATTTCCAGCAAGTATCACTCCAGTGTTCTAATGGTACAATGTGTTTGCTCATTGGCTCAGAAGGCTAATTGATGATTAGCAAACCCTTGTGCAATCATGTTCACACATCTAAAAACAGTCTAGCTCCTTCCAGAAGCTACAAAACTGACCTTCCTGTGAGCAGATTGAGTTTCTGGAGCATCACATTTGTGGGGTCAATTAAACGCTCAAAATGGCCAGAAAAAGAGAACTTTCATCTGAAACTCGACAGTCTATTCTTGTTCTTAGAAATGAAGGCTATTCCATGCGAGAAATTGCAAAGAAATTGAAGATTTCCTACAACGGTGTGTACTACTCCCTTCAGAGGACAGCACAAACAGGCTCTAACCAGAGTCGAAAAAGAAGTGGGAGGCTGCGTTGCACAACTAAGCAAGAAGATAAGCACATTAGAGTCTCTAGTTTGAGAAACAGACGCCTCACAGGTCCCCAACTGGCATCTTCATTAAATAGTACCCGCAAAACACCAGTGTCAACATCTACAGTGAAGAGGCGGCTGCGGGATTTTGGGCTTCAGGGCAGAGTGGCAAAGAAAAAGCAATATCTGAGACTGGCCAATAAAAGAAAAAGATTAAGATGGGCAAAAGAACACAGACATTGGACAGAGGAAGACTGGAAAAAAGTGTTGTGGACGGATGAATCCAAGTTTGAGGTGTTTGGATCACAAAGAAGAACGTTTGTGAGACGCAGAACAAATGAAAAGATGCTGGAAGAATGCCTGACGCCATCTGTTAATCATGGTGGAGGTAATGTGATGGTCTGGGGTTGCTTTGGTGCTGGTAAGGTGGGAGCTTTGTACAGGGTAAAAGGGATTCTGAATAAGGAAGGCTATCACTCCATTTTGCAACGCCATGCCATACCCAGTGGACAGCGCTTGATTGGAGCCAATTTCATCCTACAACAGGACAATGACCCTAAACACACCTCCAAATTGTGCAAGAACTATTTACAGCAGAAGCAGGCAGCTGGTATTCTATCGGTAATGGAGTGGCCAGCACAGTCACCAGATCTGAACCCCATTGAGCTGTTGTGGGAGCAGCTTGACCGTATGGTACGCCAGAAGTGCCCATCCAACCAATCCAACTTGTGGGAGCTGCTTCTAGAAGCGTGGGGTGCAATTTCTCCAGCTTACCTCAATAAATTAACAGCTAGAATGCCAAAGGTGTGCAATGCTGTAATTGCTGCAAAAGGAGGATTCTTTGATGAAAGCAAAGTTTGATGTAAAAACAATGTTATTTCAAATACAAATCATTATTTCTAACCTTGTCAATGTCTTGACTCTATTTTCTATTCATTTCACAACGTATGGTGGTGAATAAGTGTGACTTTTCATGGAAAACACAAAATTGTTTGGGTGACCCCAAACTTTTGAACGGTAGTGTATTAATTGGACCTGAAAAAAGAGGAGGGTATTGGTATGGGAAGGGTTCGAAAAAAGTACAAAATTTGGGGGAGACATGTCATTTTGAAGGCTGCCAGCCTTCCTGACCAAGAGAGTTCATGTTTTGTTATTTGTTGTGTGTCCATTTGGATTTTGTGAAGGAGTGGTAAAAAGTTAGATGAATAAAGGATTTTGACTGATCTTGGCAATTGAATTCCCAAATAAGAAATGTCTTTATTTGCCCATGCGAAGGTGTGTTGTATTTGAAGCAGATTTTTTGTTGTGGCATCTAGTTTTATGTCAAGAATAAATGATTTGGTCATGTTTACTTTATAATGCGAAACTTTGCTAAACCAGTTTAATGTGTTTAGTACCTCAGCCAGGGAGGGAGTTGGGTTAGTGAGGGTCAGTATGACATCATCCGCGAAGAGACTTATTTTGTGGGAAACGTTGCCAATCTGTAATCCAGCTATCGCGGCATTGGAGCGTATGTGTTGTGCCAAAGGTTCCATGAGCAAGTTGAAAATGAGCGGGGAGAGTGGGCATCCTTGGCGCGTGCCATTTGTAATGGGGAATGGTTTTGAAATCATGCCTTCCGTGAAAACTTGGGCTGAAGCGGTAGTGTACATTGCCATATTTGCTCTAAGGATATGGTCCCGAAAGCCAAATTTCTGGAGCACCATGTTAAGATATGTCCAGTGTACCCTATCGAACGCCTTCTCTGCATCCAAAGACAGGAGCAGAGAAGGCGTTCTGTTGGATTCAGCATGGTGGATCAGGTTGATCATTCTTCTAGTGGCATCTGGTGCCTGTCTGCCCTTAGTGAACCCTGTCTGATCTCTATGTATGAGAATGGGTATGATGTCTATTAATCGTGCTGCTATAGTTTTAGCATACATTTTCAGATCAAGGTTCAGCAGGGAAATTGGGCGAAAATTTTGGGGGATGTTCGGCTCCTTCCCTGGCTTCGGTATCGTAATTATCAGTGCATTTAGGTATTCATTGGGGAATGTAGAAGAGGAGGCAGCGTTATTGAAAAGTTCCGTAATATGTGGGATTAGATGTGTGGAGTACTGTTTATAATATTCCCCTGTTAGACCATCAGGTCCTGGGGCCTTCCCGTTGGGGAGTGAGTCAATAGATGTTTTGATTTCTTGTTCTGTGAATGGGGCATTGAGGATATCTAATTGATGCACAGTCAGGGATGGTAAGCAGATAGTTTGGAGGAATTGGTTAATCTCGACTGGGGAGGGTTGTGGGGTCTGTGGGTCTTGTTTTAGGTTGTATAAGTCACTATAGTAGTCGCTAAATGCGTTGGCTATGTCTTGTGGGTTCGTCTGAGGAATTTTTGTGTGGGGGTGAAATATCTGATGTATTTTGGTTTTAGATCGTCTGCCTTTGAGCCTCTGTGCTAATCTTTTCCCTGCCTTGTTAGAGGTGGAATATGAGGAAGCTTTAAGTTTACGTTGGAGGAATTCAAAAGAATGAAGAAGAAAAGTTTTCAGTTCTTGCCTAAGGGACAATAATTGGTTAGTTTGTATAGTCTGAGGGTTGGCTTTATGTTGTATTTCTAGGATTGCAATTTGGGATATTAATCTATCTATACGCTGCGTCCTCTTCCTTTTGTGTAGAGAGCTTCATTTTATCAAGAAACCTCTTATATAAGCTTTATGTGTGCTCCACACCACTCCAGGGTCAGACACTGAGCCTGTGTTTATTGAGAAAAATTCTGTAAGTTGATCTGAAATCTCTGGTGAGTTTTTTCTGTGTTGAAGTATATAATTGTTTGCTCACCAGATAAACGTATTACGTTGTAGATTGGAATCTTCTATCGTGATTGAAATTGGGGCGTGGTCTGACCATGTCGTGGTGTGGATCGTAGACTTGCATATTTTCTGTAACAGCCATTTGTTCGTTAAAAATAAATCAATTCTTGAATAAGAATTATGTCTGGGGGAATAAAAGGTAAATTCTCTTTCAGCTCCATGATGGCAGCGCCAAACATCAAACAGATCTTGTGATGAGAAGAATTTTTTCAGTGGCGAGTCTCGCCTATTCGCAGTTGATGTGGCATCCATGGTGGTGTCAGGGGTCTGTTAAGGTCTCCACATAATATTAGATGCCCTTTCTGAATTGGTTTGGCGATCCGCATGACTTTGTGTAGAAATTTCATTTGGTGGGTATTCGGGGCATAAACATTAATAAGAGTATTTGGTACTCTGTTGATGATACACGTCAGAATGATATAGCGACCTTCGGGGTCCAGTAATACATTAGACTGTTAAAAGTCCACAGCATCTTTGATTGCTATCATGACCCCTTTAGATTTAGTAGAGTGGAATGCTTGAATGCTTGTGTGGAAACTGACGGTTGTTGCATAGATGTGAATCCGTTGGGATTAGGTGGGTCTCTTGAACGCAGAGAATATCACTCTGGAGAGCCTTGGCAGTTTTCCATAGTGAGTGTCTCTTAGCCGGGTGATTCAGCCCATTGACATTTAGTGATAAAATAGTGATCGGCATCGTGTGGGAGTAGGGTTGGAGGATTGGGTGAGGTAACACTTACAGTTAGTCGCTTTGTTCTCTGGAAGTGCTGAAGTAGAGATGAAATTGATGGGGTGCAGAAGTCCAGGGGCCTGTCAGCAGGATGGTAATAGAGCTGCGGATAGAGCAATATGTTAATCACATATGATATTAATACTTGATAAACAAACCGTTGGTAACTTAAACTCTGAGCAACTGTAGAAGGGTTTATAGAGGTGGTGTAGCACACCGCTTCAACCTCTAGGTGGGGGTAAAAACAGTTAGTAACTAAGGGAGCTGAAAATTTAAGGAATCAATTCGTCAGGGTCCAGGGGATCTGAGATGATGTAGTTAGGCCCATTTTGGTATTGGTAGTGAGAGCCATTTATCTACGTTGTTGATCCAGGTGTCTGTGGGATGAGGATGATCTGCTATGCAGTGAGGACGTTTCGGGGGGGTCCAGGATTATTCCCCAGGTGTGGAGGAGTCTCAGTCCTTTATTAAGATCACTTATGGTGTGGGATTGACCATTTCTTGTGATTAGGAGAGTTGCCGGGTAACGCCATTTATATGGTATTTTGTGGCTTTGGAGACCTTTGGTGACTGGGTTCATCTGGCGTCTTAGTTGGAGCATGTATTTAGAGAGGCCTGGGAAGAATTGTATCCCCGTGTATGGAGCGGGCAATGGTGACTTATTTTTTACCCCCAGCAGGAGTTTTTCTTTGATATGAAAGAAGTGGATTCTCATGAGAACATCCTTGGGAACTGAGGTGGCAAGGTGGGACGGCTTAGCTATTCTGTGAATTCTGTCCACTATTATGTCTCGGGGGGACGCTTCTGGGATAATGATATGCATCATTTCTTTGGCGTATCGAGGTCCGTAGGCAATATGGATTCAGGGATACTTCTCAGCTTAACATTGTTCCTGCGAGACCTGTCTTCCAAATCGGCCAGCTTGGCGTGCATCCACTTCTGTTCCTCTCTCACATCATCATAAACTTCTATGACCTCATTTACTGTGGTGGTGCATTCACTCATGCTTTTCTCCATACATGTCACCCTATCATCAAGTGAGTGGATGTCTGAGGATATTTTAGTAAATAATGAGGAGAGATCTGACATGAGGGAAGTCTGCAGTGATAGCAGCATGTCCTTTAGGGTGGAATCAATGACAGGTTGTCCCAAGGTAGGGAAGGATGCCATTGATGTGTGTAAGACCTGGTTGCAGAGGAGGGGGTTGAAAGCCTGGGCCTCAATTTGTGCTGGCAGCGGCCTCTGCTGCAGCGAATCGAGGCGCATTTTAGCCTTTGTGGGGCTGTTAGGGAGGGGGTCACTCTCCAGGGGGGTGAGGGGGCAATGCTGGGGTGCCTGAGGTAGAAGGATCTGCTGGGATTTCGTACGGGAGATCTGTGTAGAAGTCCCGTGGCGTGGCTGGGCCGGCACCATTTTGAAACACACTGACCTGATCCGCCGGCTTGTAGGAGAATTCAGTCAGTTTTTTGGGTATATATGCCGGTAATCTCTTTCTGGACATGCTGGCCATGGTCTCTGTTGTGTCTGGTTCGAGGATGGCTCTGGATTGGACAAGTACCTGACTGGAAGGCTGGAGTAGAGGGCTGGATCCTGTAATCAGCATGGAGGTGTCCTGTAGTCCAGCAACAGGATGCAGACAGCAGGGAGGTGTCCTGTAATCCAGCAACAGGATGCAGACAGCAGGGAGGTGTTCTGTAGTCCAGCAGCAGGATGCAGACAGCAGGGAGGTGTTCTGTAGTCCAGCAGCAGGATGCAGACAGCAGGAAGGTGTTCTGTAGTCCAGCAGCAGGATGCAGATAGCAGGGTACAGACAAGCCGGGTCAAAATACAGGTGGGCAGATCAGGTACAGAAGGGCAATCCAAAAGAATAGTCAAAGTCCAAAGCCAGGATCGGGGCAGGCAGCAAACAGGGTAGTCAGGAACAGTCCAAACAGATAATAGATTCAGAGATTCTGGTAACAAGGTTACAGGGCAGCAGGGGTCTTCAGGAACGCTGTAGACCAGACAGCAAGGCAGCAATGGATCAGTCCCCTTTTTATAGCACATCTTGGCACCAAGTGCTGTCACGGGAGCGCCCATGCGCCGCTATTAGCGCTATTGCGCATGCAGGTGCCCCGGACAGTTCTTCTGTGCACAGGCATCCTTCTAGCCTTTACATTACTAGAACATTTGCTGGAAGGCTTTTCCTGACAAGCTCACTCATACCCAAAGTACACTACACTAAAAATCCCTCTATCAGCACTGGCCCCCCTCATAGCCCAAATATCCCTCACATCCTGGATCAACAAAGGGTAAAATTTCTTCACAACTTATACAAGATGAACTCCCTTAAAACCTTTCCTTCTCTTCAAAAAGAATTTAATCTCCCACAAAGCGACATATATCAATACATGCAAATACAACATTGCCTCTTAAAAATCTCTTACGATCACTAGAACATCCAAGCCCCAGCGTGGTCCTTCCTAACATCCCCTACTTTAACCCAAAAAGGAATCACAACATTTTATAACATTCTCCAGCAGAAATGTACCTTCACTAAATCTCTCCCCTATGTACAATGGGAAGCTGATTTAGGGCAGTCCTTCACGACACACCAGTGGATTGAAGCATGCACAGCAACACAGAAGGCTACCTGCTGCTCTACACTATGCAAACTAACCACAAAAATATCACTGAGATGGTACCAGACCCCAGACAAAATCTCAAGATACAGTCCCCAACAATCAAATAGATGTTGGAGAAAGTGAGGCCAAAAAGGACATACTACATATCCTTTGGGGTTGCCCTACACTCTCAACACACTGGAATGCTATATTTATCATTATGTCTGAAATTACTCAACAAGTCCATATGAACCCAGGACTAGCAATCCTAGCCCTAGACATCAAAACTCTCCCACCTAAATCACAATATACAATTATCCACATACTCCTAGCATCAAGAATTATCAATCACGAGAAAATGGAAAAATCCCTACCTCCTTACCTAACAGAAGTGATAGATCTAACGCATGTACACTGCTCCTATGAACAGATGATGGCATCCTACTCAGCGCAGCTACAAACCTCCCTCCTTCAATGGTCGCCTTGGAACTCTTGGTACTCAACAAAATTGGTAAACTTCTATATGTACTGTATATATATATCTTTAATGACTTTATGATGGATGAGGTAAAGGTCCTCCAGGACACAGCTTGAACCCACTGGGGTGTCTGGGGTTAACTCAACCTCCATATTTCTCTTCCCCATACATGTTGGTTACATTAGCTGCATACCTACTAATTTACTGCTTTCCGTGTACCACACATTTATGTCCTTCCCTTGTACTTTCTGTATATTCATTGTCATTCTACCATACCATGTCCATCCATCTTCAATCACAGCGTCTTACGGTCCAGAGAAAAAAAAATGGAAAAACTCTGCCTCCATGGAAGGCGTCTTGCCGACTGCAGCCTTTTCGCGATGACAGCTGTTATATAGCTGAGGGTGAGGCCACCCGGTGACATAAACTGGTGACCCCTCAATTATATAACAGCTGTCATTGCAAAAAGGCTGCAGTCGGCGGGATGCCTCCCATGGAGGCAGAGTTTTTCCATTTTTTTTTTCTCTGGACCATCGGACGCTGTGATTGAAGATGGATGGAAATCGCAGGGCACTTTTTATTTTTTACATTTTAATACAATGTACCCGATACCCATTCACATGGGGGGGTGGGATCTGGGGGCTTCCAGATTCTGATAAGACCCCCACCCACAAACCCCCACAAACACTGGGCAAGGGTTGTGGGGAAGAGGCCCTTGTTGCCATCGACATGGGGCCAAGGTGTTTTGGGGGGGACCCCAAAGCACCCTACCCATGTTGAGGGCATGTGGCCTGGTATGATTCAGGAGGGGGGACGCTCTCTCATCCCCCCTTTTCCTGCGGCCTGCCAGGTTGCGTGCTCGGATAAGGGTCTGGTATGGATTTTGGGCGGACTCCCACGCCATTTTTTTTTACATTTTGGTGCAGTGTTTCCCTTAATAGCCATACCAGATCTGAAAGGCCTGGTATGGATTTTGGGGGGACCCCCACACCATTCTTTTTTTAAACACCATTTTTTTCAATGATTTGTATCCATATTGCCAGGATCCGACAACATATTATAGCCGCAAGCAGTTCTAAATTACATTTTTTCCTTTAGAAATGTAATTTTGCTGTAGTACTGTTATGAACATGGGAAAGATGCGCTACTATACAGGCATACTAAAGAGACCCCCAGGCACGACATTTAAAGGAATATTTCATTTTTATTGTTTCACATTAAGCATTATTAAAATCACTGTTCCTGAATAAACTTCCTTTTTTAAAACTTTTTTTGCATTGATAAATGTCCCCTGGGGCAGGACCCAGGTCCCTATACACTTTTTATGGCAATAACTTGCATTTAAGCCTTTAAAATTAGCACTTTTAATTTTTCACATTTGTGTCCCATTGGCACAAATTTTTTGCCTGTTCGCATGTTCTGCTGCGAACCGAACAGAGGGGTGTTCGGCTCATCCCCAGTAAGCAAAAGCATTGACATGGTGATTACATTGGTTTTTAAACAAAGTCTTGTCATTCAAATAATTTTTCGAAACCAGTTAGGGGAGAGAGCAGTTAGGAAAGTTATTGCATGCTCGATAGCAAATATCTCAATTGTAATGCCCCTTAAAATGACAACAGAGGTTCAGCCATATGTTGTAGCTGGACCAGAGATTTATATCCCGAAGGGGTGAGAAAGACTGAGACTAAATTTATTTTTTTAACTACAGATTGGAAGGTCTGGTCAGTAATACCAGGGAGGAGGTTGAGGGGGCCTATCACCAGTATCATGAGTGAAGGAGACCATTCCAAGAATATATCCCCTCATTCAGCAAGAAGAAGTTGGGGTGTGTAACCCACCAAGGGGTGAGATTTAACAGAAGGGGGAACTGAAGCATGCAGTGGAATAGCTAAAGATGCCTCTTCTAATTGGATCCAACATTTGTTCCCATCATGGATGCATCAGTCAAGAATGTGTGCAAGGTGGTCTGCTTTGTGATATTTCAAGAGTCTTGAAGGCCAAGCCTCTGCATTGTTTGGGGCTTTAACCTCCAAGGATATCAACCCTATTACACACCTTGGTGTCATTAGCAAAAAGACATACCTTACCATACAAACCTTTAGTTAGATCACTTACATATAGGTTAAATAGAACAGGACCCAGTACAGAGCATTGTGGTATCCACTAGTGACTGGTCTTTGTTCTGAGTGAATCCCATTTAACCACTTGCCACCCGCCATATAGCAGAATGACGACGGCAAAGTGGTTCCAATATCCTGACTGGGCGTCATATGACGTCCGCAGGATATTGAGCCGCTGCGTGCCCCCTGGGGCGCGCATTGCGGCGATCGTTGTTGCGGGGTGTCAGTCTGACACCCCGCAACACTGATCTAGGTAAAGAGTCTCTGACGGAGACTCTTTACCACGCGATCAGCCGTGTCCAATCACGGCTGATCACAATGTAAATAGGAAGAGCGCGAGACGCGAGTAGAGGAGAGCCGATCGGCTGCTCTCCTGACAGGGGGGTCTGTGCTGATTGTTTATCAGCACAGTATCCCGTCAGATCCCACTCAGGACCACCAGGGAAGCCGCCCAGGACCACCAGGGAAGCCATCCACACTGGACCACCAGGTATGCCCCCTAGACCCCCAGGAAAATACTAATCTGTGCCCAGGCAGCTGCCAATCAATGCCCAGGCAGCTGCCAATCAGTGTCCACTTACAATGCCTACCACTCCCAGTGCCACCAGGGATGCCTATCAGTGCAGCGTATCAGTGCCACGTAACAGTGCCCATCAGTGCCACGTATCAGTGCCCATCACTGCACAGCAATGCCACCTATCAGTGCCCAGCAGTGCCGCCTATCAGTGCCCATCAGTGCCACCCAGAAGAACCCATCTTTGCAGCCTTTCAGTGCCCATCAGTGTCGCCTATCAGTGCCCACCAGTGCCACCCAGTGCCACCCATGAGTGCCCATCAGTGCCGCCTATCAATGCCCATCAGTGCTGCATATCAGTGCCACCCATCAGTGCTGCCTACCAGTGCCTATCAGTTCCGCATATCAGTGCCCATCATCAGTGCCCGTCAGTGCCCGTCAGTGCCCATCAGTGCCCGCTCATTGGTGCCACCTCATCGGTGCCGCCTTATCAGTGCCTGTCGGTGCCGCCTTATCAGTGCCCATCAGTGAAAGAGAAAACTTACTAATTTACAAAAAATTAACAGAAGCAAAAGCAAAACTTTTTTTTTTTCAAATTTTTGGTCTTTTTTTATTTGTTTAGCAAAAAATAAAAACCGCAGAGGTGATCAAATACCACCAAAAGAAAGCTATATTTGTGGGAACAAAATGATAAAAATTTAGTTTGGGTACAGTGTTGTATGACCGCGCAATTGTTATTCAAACTGCAACAGCACTGAAAGCTGAAAATTGGTCTGGGCAGGAAGGTGTATAAGTACCCTGTATTGAAGTGGTTAAAACCACATTCTGGTATCTATCGTTTAGCCAACTCCACATCCATGGAACCAACCAAGGGTTAAGTCCTAGCTTGTACAATTTTTGTATTAGATCATTATGAGGAACTGTATCAAATGCCTTGCTAAAATCAAGATATCCACAAATTAAGAAGTCCACAGCACCACCCTGGTCCAAAACACTGTTAATATAGTCAAACAATTCAATCAGATTAGTCTGACTTGATCTGCCCTCAGTAAAGTCATGCTGCTTTGGGTCCAGCAAGTTGTGTCATTTTAGGTGATCAATGATCCTTCTTTTCAGGCGTGATTCCATTAACTTGACTACAATTGATGTTAAACTCACTGGCCTTGTAATTGCCAGTAGGGATGAGCTTCGTGTTCGAGTCGAACCCATGTTCGACTCGAACATCGTCTGTTCGCCCGTTCGCCGAATTGCGAACGATATGGGCCGTTCCAAATTCGTGTGGCGCCTCACGGCCCATAATTCACTGCGGCATCGCAGTGCATTGCTGGCTGATGATTGGCCAAGCATGCACTATGACCCGCATGCTTGGCCAATCACAGCACCGTCTGAACAGAGAGCCGTAATTGGCCAAAGCCAAGGAGGCTTTGGCCAATTATGGCTCAGGGGATTTAGTACACACCCTGTGTAGTGTGTGTTCCGGCGTTCATAGATAGAGAGAGAGAGAGAGACAGACAGTGTCATTTGATTTAAGTTAGATAGATTAGGCAGAACAGTCAGTTAGTTAGCTGCACTTACAGTGTATTGTGTATATATATATGCATCCCAGGTGTTGCATATATATATATATATATATATATATATATACACTGTATTCAGTCTAGCTAGATCCATTCCTGTTAACTTCTTACCAACAGGCAGGCTTGTCTTATTATAGTATTTACAGCTACCTGAAGAAAATTGCTGGTGTTCTTTTGATCCTATTAGTACCACAGTCAAGCAGCTAGACTATTTACAGTTAGTGCAGTGCGTCCTGCTCACAGTGTTCAGCTAAAACTACAAGTTAGTGGGGTGCGTCCTGCTCACAGTGTTCAGCTAAAACTACAAGTTAGTGGGGTGCGTCCTGCTCACAGTGTTCAGCTAAAACTACAAGTTAGTGCGGTGTGTCCTGCTCACAGTGTTCAGCTAAAACTACAAGTTAGTGCTGTGCGTCCTGCTTACAGTGTTCAGCTAAAACTACAAGGTAGTGTGGTGCGTCCACCTCACAGTGTTCAGCTAAACCTACAAGTTAGTGTAGTGAGACCTCTGCACAGTGTTCATCTAAAGCTACAAGTTAGTGCAGTGCGTCCTGCTCACAGTGTTCAGCTAAAACTACAAGTTAGTGGGGTGCGTCCTGCTCACAGTGTTCAGCTAAAACTACAAGTTAGTGGGATGCGTCCTGCTCACAGTGTTCAGCTAAAACTACGAGTTAGTGCTGTGCGTCCTGCTCACAGTGTTCAGCTAAAACTACAAGTTAGTGTGGTGCGTCCACCTCACAGTGTTCAGCTAAACCTACAAGTTAGTGTAGTGAGACCTCTGCACAGTGTTCATCTAAAGCTACAAGTTAGTGCAGTGCGTCCTGCTCACAGTGTTCAGCTAAAACTACAAGTTAGTGGGGTGCGTCCTGCTCACAGTGTTCAGCTAAAACTACAAGTTAGTGTGGTGCGTCCACCTCACAGTGTTCAGCTAAACCTACAAGTTAGTGTAGTGAGACCTCTGCACAGTGTTCATCTAAAGCTACAAGTTAGTGCAGTGTGTCCTGCTCACAGCGTTCAGCTAAAACTACAAGTTAGTGTGGAGCGTCCTCCTCACAGTGTTCAGCTAAACCTACAAGTTATTTTTTTGCAAGCTCTGCACAGTGTTCAGCTAAAGCTACCTGTAGAAGGTTGGTGGTGTTTTCCTGATCCTATCACTACCGCAGGCAGCTAAAAAAGCTACAAGTTAGTTTTTTGCGAGCTCTGCACAGTTTTCAGCTAAAGCTACCTGTAGAAGGTTGGTGGTGTTCTCATACTACAGGCAGGCAGTTGATTTTGCTAGCTGCAGTATCAGTACACACACATATATATATATATATATATATATATATATATATATATCCTCATCAGCACGTGGCCGTGGGACACGCTTGGCCTTTTTTTCGGCAGCTGGCCGTGTTGAGCCGCAACATGCGGAAGACTTGGTCGAGTGGATGACCAAGCCGTCCTCATCCTCCTCATACTCTCTCACCCATGCCCAGGGTACTTTGTCTGGCAAAGCAGCGGCCTCTTCCCTCGGCTCAATGTCATCAGTGACTCCTACCCTAGCCCCACCATGTCCTCCTGAGGAGTCCCTCGAACTGTTTGACTACAGTGTTGGGTACGTGCTCCAGGAGGATGCCCAGCGTTTGGAAGGCTCTGATGATGATACTGAGCTCGATGAAGGCAGTAACGTGAGCACGGACAGAGGGGGTGCCCAAGAAGGACAGCAATCTGGCAGTCATGCTCCCCCTGCTGCAGCATACTGCCAGGTTTGCTCCAGTGATGAGGAGGGAGGGGATGATGAGGTCACTGACTCAACGTGGGTGCCTGATAGGAGAGGGGAGGAGGAGGAGGAGGCGGCACATCACCAACGAGGCAGGATGCCCTCCAGGGGCCAGCCTAAGGGCAGCAGATTGACTGCATCACACCCCAAAGCTCCACATGTGCAGGGCGCTGCAGTCTCTGCGCGTTATTCAAAAAGTTCTTTGGTGTGGGCCTTTTTTGAGACGAGTGCATCAGATCGCACCGCTGCTATTTGCAACATATGTCTCAAGCGTATCTCGCGTGGCCAAAACATCTCCCGCTTGGGTACCACATGCTTGAAGACATATGTTGACCTGCCATGCAGTTCGTTGGCAAGCGTATCTAAAAGACCCACACCAAAGAACAAAGAGGACCTCTCCTTGCTCCTCATCAGCTGAGATCTCCAACCCCACTATACCTTCAGTCCTCTCTGAGACCTGCACTGAGAGGAATGAAGGTGTAGAATTAGGTGTGTCACAGCCAAGTACTTGTGGGCAATCTGCTTTTGGTACACCAACGTCAGATTGTACCAGGCAAATTTCCCTGCCCCAGCTGCTGCACCACCAAAAGAAGTTTGCTCCCAGCCATCCACATGCGCAGCGGTTGAATGCTAGCTTGGCAAAATTGCTAACACTTCAACTGCTGCCTTTTCAGTTGGTAGACTCTGCCCCCTTCCGTGAGTTTGTGGAATGTGCGGTTCCTCAGTGGCAGGTACCCAAACGTCACTTTTTCTCATGGAAGGCGACTCCGGCTCTCTACCGGCATGTGGAAGGCAATGTCCATGCCTCGCTGGACAGGGCGGTCAGTGGTAAGGTGCATATTACCGCTGACTCATGGTCCAGCAGGCATGGACAGCGACGTTACCTAAGTTTCACGGCGCATTGAGTGACTCTGCTGGCAGCTGGGAAGGATGCAGGACAAGGTGCAGTAGTATTGGAGGTTGTTCCGCCACCACGCCTCCAAAATGCTAATGATTATGACACACCTCTCTCCTCCACCCCCTCCTCTTCTTCTTCCTCCATGGCCTCTTCCTGTGCTTTGTCCTCGGAACCAGCGGTGCTCCGTAGCCATTCAAGGGGCTACGCAAGTGCGCAGGCCAAAAGATGCCATGCGGGGCTTGAGCTGGTGTGCTTGGGGGACAGGAGCCACACTGGGGCAGAGGTTCTGTCAGCTCTGCAGGGGCAGGTTTAGAGGTGGTTGACGCCACGCCAACTTAAGGCAGGAATGGTGGTTTGCGACAATGGCACAACTTCCTCTCTGCCCTGGCACATGACCCATGTGCCCTGTTTGGCTCACGTCCTTAACTTGGTGGTGCAGCGGTTCTTGGGCAGGTACCCGGGCTTACAGGATGTCCTGAGGCAGGCCAGGAAAGTCTGTGTGCATTTCCGCCGGTCATATAATGCCAGTGCTCGGCTGGCGGACCTCCAAAAGGAGTTTAACCTGCCCAAGAACCGCCTAATATGTGACATGCCCATCAGGTGGAACTCAACGTTGGCCATGCTGTAGCAGCTGCACATGCAGCAGAGGGCCATCAATGAGTACCTGTGCGACTATGGCACTAGGACAGGGTCAGGGGAGCTTGTTTTTTTTCCCCACGCCAGTGGGCCATGATCAGGGATGATGCGTAAGGATCCTCGTATTCATGGTATCAAGGAGAAGGACCAATACTGGCTGGCAACACTCCTTGATCCAGGTTACAAGGGTAAGGTTGCGGACCTTATCTTGCCATCGCAGAGGGAGCAGAGGATGAAACATCTTCGGGAGGCCTCGCAGAAAGGTCTGTGCAGCGCGTTCCCAGAGACTGGGAGGTTACAAACTCCTGTTTCTGGACAACGTGTTGCTGAGGCTTGGGTCAGTCAAAGAAGGAGCGGTGCGTTCAGACAATTTTTTGGTCCGCAGCCCCAAGGTATGATCGGTTCCAGCAACCATCGCCAGTGTCTGTTTTACATGGTGCAGGAATACCTAGGGGCAAGATCTGACTTGGACACCTTTCCCACCGAAAATCCTCTGGGTTACTGGGTCTTGAGGATGGATCTCTGGCCAGAGCTTGCACAGTATGCAATTGAGCTACTGGCCTGTCCTGCATCCAGCGTTCTTTCGGAACACACATTCAGTGCTGCTGGAGGCTTTGTAACCGTTCACAGGGTGCGTCTGTCCACCGACTCGGTCGATCGACTGCCCTTCATAAAAATGAATCAGTCTTGGATCACCACCAGCTACCAAGCACCTGATGCTGATGTAACCGAATAATTTTTTTTGAAATCTCAGATCCCTTCAAAGACTGCCTATGCTGATGCTGAGTGACTATCCCTGAGTAATTATCCTCTTCCTCCTCAATAATCACGCTGATAGCTAGTAAGAACATTTTTGGTTCTGGGCGCCACCACCAGTGCCTAAGGCCCAATTTTTCAGCCCTTGTTTAACAGGGGCGTGTAATTACAATTTTTGATGCAATACTTTGCAGCATGGCTCGTTCCTGCGTTCCAACTAGAGTGTCTGTGAGGGGTTGCAGTGTTGTGGCACCAGCACCAGTGCCTAAGGCCCAATTTTTCAGCCCCTGTTTAACAGGGGCGTGTAATTACAATTTTTGATGCAATACTTTGCAGCATGGCTCGTTCCTGCGTTCCAACTAGAGTGTCTGTGAGGGGTTGCAGTGTTGTGGCACCAGCACCAGTGCCTAAGGCCCAATTTTTCAGCCCCTGTTTAACAGGGGCATGTAATTACAATTCTTGATCTAATATTTCACAGCAGGGCCCATTTCTGCACCCACCAAGAGCGAGTGAGGACTTACAGTGTTGTGGCACCAGCACCACCACCACCACCACTAAAGGCCCAATTTTTCTGCCCTTGTTCAACAGGGGCATGTAATTACAGTTCGAAATCTAATATTTCACAGCAGGGCCCATTTCTGCGCCCACCAAGAGCGAGTGAGGACTTACAGTGTTGTGGCACCAGCACCACCACCACCACCAAAGGCCCAATTTTTCTGCCCCTGTTCAACAGGGGCATGTAATTACAATTCTTGATCTAATATTTCACAGCAGGGCCCTGTGAGGGCTTACAGTGTTGTGGCCACAACAACACCTAAGGCCCAAATTTCTGCTGAGTATATAGGGCAGGCCCCTACTTTCAAACATCTAACTTACAAACGACTCCTACTTGCAAACGGAAGGAGACAACAGGAAGTGAGATGAAATCTACCCCTAGGAAGGGAAATTCTCTCCTGTAAGAGTTAATATGGGAAAAACATTTCTCCTTTATACTGATGCTTTCCAATCCTTGTTCCACAAAAAAACCCAAATTTTCAAAAAACATTTGTCATTGGGACAAAAAGTGAGGTGAAATCTTCTGAAGAGGAGGACAGACAGCAAAACAAATGTCACAGGGGTGATAACCCTTCCCTATGTTTTCCAAAAAGCTTAAAAAAGATTTTTTGGCTGGAGCTAAACACGTTAAAAATGTACCCGTTCAAAATTACAAACAGATTCTACTTAACAACAAACCTACAGTCCCTGTCTTGTTTGCACCACCTGTATACTGCTGTTCAGAGTATATAGGGCCTGGTTGCCCCACACCTTTCCTTATTTTAATTTGGTTGCGGGGTTCCCCTTAATATCCATACAAGACCCAAAGGGCCTGGTAATGGACTGGGGGGGTACCCATGCCGTTTGTCTCACTGATTCTCATCCATATTGCCAGGACCCGACATTACATTAAACCCGCAAGCAGTTTTAATTGAGATTTTTTCCTTTAAAAATTACATTTTGTGCAGGGACTGTTCTAAACACGGGAAACACGCGCCACTTTACAGGCATACTATAGACACACCTCAGGTACGATATTTAAAGGAATATTTCACTTTTTTTTTTTACTTTAAGCATCATTAAAATCACTGTTCCCGAAAAAACAGCCGTTTTTAAAAGTTTTTTTTGCATTGATACATGTCCCCTGGGGCAGGACCCGGGTCCCCAAACCCTTTTTAGGACAATACCATGCAAATTAGCCTTTAAAATGAGCACTTTTGATTTTGAACGTTCGAGTCCCATAGACGTCAATGGGGTTCTAACGTTCGTGCAAATTTTCGGTCCGTTCGCAGGTTCTGGTGCGAACCGAACCGGGGGGTGTTCGGCTCATCCCTAATTGCCAGCTTCTACCTTGTTGCCCTTTTTGTGGATAGGTGCAATATTAGCTGTCTGCCAGTCATGGTTAACTCCTGTTAGAAGAGACTGATTAAAAAGAGACGTTAATGGTTCAACAACTATATTTCGAAGTTCTCCTAGAACTTTGGGATTAATACCATCATGGCCCATTGCTTTATTAAGCCTTAACCGAGCCAGTTCATTTGCTACCTCCTTGTCTACAGAATTCCTAGAAATGAACCATGATTACTAGAACCAATATGAATTTAGTGTAATTTATTTCTGAGAAGACTGAACAGATGTAATTGTTTAAATGGTTTGATACATCCTGGTTTCCCTCAACATATGCATTGTGTCCAGTTTTCATTTTAGTGACTCCATTGTATTTTTTCCTTCTATCACTAATGTACCTAAAAAGGTTTTATCTCCTTTTTAATAGACTTAGCAATTTCAGCCTCTGTCAGTGCTTTGGCAGCACTGATAATATGTTTGGCCTCCTTTTGTCTATTTTTATACTCCTCTCTGTCAGCTACACCACCCGTTTCCCTGAATCTTCTATCTGCTATTTTTTTTTCCTTTACTATCCTACTTACCTCTTTAGTGAACCATATTGTTTTTTCTTCCATTTATTCTTACTAACTTGCCTGATTTATAATCTAGTTGCCTCCAGGATGGTAGACTTTAATAGTGCCCACTGATTATTTACTCATGTCATTTTACTCCAACCTTTCAGTTCATTTTTTAGAAATTTCCCCATTTCAGCAAAATGTGTCCTTTTAAAGTCTGAGGCTGGGTTCACACTAGTGCTAATTGGATACAGGTTTGCCCGCATCCAAGTCACACAGCAGGAGATTGTGACCGTCTCTCTATGGAGCTGGTTCACATATCTCCACAATGGCTCCGGTGCGATTTGCACAGGAGCCCTGTGAGTCTTTTGATCCATTTCAGGTCCAAAATTTGTGCTGAAATCAGACCTGAAACAGTGAACAGAGCCGCACCGGCTCCTGCTGTGAGCCACTGCGTGCTTATATGTGAACCCAGCCTAAAACTTTGGTATATGATTTTTAAGTTCTTGTTTTAATATCAAACCAAAGACATTGGTGATCACTAAAACCCAAATTCTCTCCCACCTCGACATCAGACAGTCAATCCCCATTTGTCAGTACTAGGTCTAGAAGTATTGGAATAGGAGGCTGTGAATGTATGGGGCATTTTTTTCCTTAACACTGTGAATGCCTTGACTTCGAAACATTTGTATTCATTTAAAAGTGCTATTGATTTTTTATGCTCCATAATAGTCACGGTATCAAAGCTATGTTTTCAACATAAATAAACTAAAATTATTATTAGTGGACACAAGCACAACATATCTTTTGGAATTCTTACTAAACCTAAAAGATATATCTGTATTGAATTAATAAATGACCAATATTTGTAAATGTTAAATTGCCCCTTTTATTGAAAAGGTGAAAATGAGGAAACACAAAAATGTAAATAAGCAACATAAGCAAAAAACCTTGAAGCTTGCATCACACATGCGTTGTGGTTATGAATGATGTCCAGTGCAGCAAGATGCAGTGCCATTATTTTGAATGCCACCTCAACCCACCTTGCCAGCACAAATGTGTGAATCTAGAATTAAAAGTTTCTTAAACCTATAACCTGTTTGGAAATAAGAATAGTGTATAAAGCAACTGCCATATAATGTATATAGGTGCATTATGTATGCTATTTTATTATTTGGTTGCAAGTATAAGGTGTGTGTATGTGTGTGGGGGTGTTATTTATTTATTTATTTTTCACTTAATTACTGTCACCATGAGGTAACAACCCTTCCACAATCATTTGCAAAAACTCCAGATTAGTAAACAAGAGCATATCTAATGGGGAACTAAAATATTCCACAAGCTCTGCCTATTACCACACATGTAGTTGTCTACAAACATTGTGGGGAACATTGTGCATACTTCCCTTTAGGCACAGATCATTCTACACAAACTCCAGTCAGCAATAGACATGTTCATTCGTTTTCCTCCAAATGCATTTTCGTCCGAATTTCGGGTATTTTCGTTATCGTTTTAATAAACGATAACGAGAGTGCAGAATCCGAAAACCAAAAGATCCGACATAAACAAATGCTTTATTTTCGTTTTTGTTGCGTCAACAGTTTGATATAGGTAGAAGATTATTATTATTATTATTATTATACGAGATTTATATAGCGCCAACACAATTACAGTACAGTTCAATACAAAAGGTACAGGAGGGCCCTGCTCGTAGAGCTTACATTCTAAAGGGAGGGGGTGGTGGTACAAAAGGTAATAGGTAATCTGTCTGGGCAATCTTGCAGCTCAGCCAAAAAACTAAATTTACACTATAGCCCCAATTTTAGGAACATGGGGCTACACACTTCCCCCACTAAAGGAGATGATGTCCTCAGCATCTGTAAAGAAAAAATAACTCCCAAGCCTGAGAGTAGGTATCTGAACAAAAAAAAAAAAAGACTTGAATGGGAGAAGGGAAGGGTAAAGCTCCAAGAGAAGAATGTTACAGTTTCAAACATCAATCAACAGTATATTTCCATCAAACATGTTATAGCAACCTCACTATCTATCTAACTGCCCCCACTCTAGCAGCTTGATAGGAGATCTTTGTTACCTCAAAAAGAACAAGGTTATACACACAGGAACACAAAACAGCATCACTGAGCAACTGGGAGCAAAGCCCCACTCCCAGGAGAATGAAACTTTCTTCCACATTTTAAATGCAAAGCAAACTAGAATTTAACTTAAAAGTCCATCTCTTTATATAAGTAACTTAGCCACCATCTAGCGGCTGAAATCAGTATAGCAGAAGTCCTCAGTGGCAAAGTATTGAAATTACTGTACACATGTAGAAAATCTTGACCACAAAGCTCTAAATCTAGAACTATCCGGCTATGTACCCCATAGAGTAAAGAAGTTTTCTCAGTCTTTGTTCAAAGGACTGAAGACTCTTCTTGAGTTTTAAACAGGAACAAACTTTTGTTTTAGAGCAAAGACTAATATGTACTAGCTTAACTATGACAGTCCCTTGAAATGGTTACCAGTAGAAACGAGAATCTGGCAAAGTAACTGGCTTTCCTTGTTTATCCACAGTAGTCACATAGTAAATAACATACAACTTCTTTTCCTCTTTGTCAGAGTAGAAATGCCAGCCATATTTCCATTTATGCATGCAACCGACATAACGCTCATCCATGACAGATGAATAGCCAGCTTTTCTGAAAAGCTTTTGTACAGATAGGCAGTCCCAGATAGCTTCACTGTACCACTCCTCTCGCTTCAAGTCAATTTCTTGCATAGTCTCTGATGGGACATATAGAAATTCTAGACTATATTCTTTAGCAACTATTTTGTTAAGCACTCTTTCTAAGCGAGATCGTTTTGGCAAGGCTCTGGTATTCCCCAATCCAGGAAGCACACAAGGATTCAGAGACTTTTGCACCATGGCTTTAGCAGACAACTGTGTAGTTTCTGCTGGACTTATAACTTTAGGCAGAAGCTCACTAGTAACACTTGGCATTTCCATACTAGTGGATGGCTTCCCAAATTCTAGAGCTGCCCAATCTGGGAAAGTGAAGGTAGAAGCAACATCCCCACCAATAGCCCACAACAGTTCTTGTGACATAGATTCAAACAGTTCATCATCACCAGATAAATCAGACATGGAATACAGCTCAGAATCCCTTAATTCTTCTGCAGGCAAATATTTACACATTGATCCCCACTGTAATACTTGTCCCAGATTTCTCACCAGTTCCTGGCGTGGATTTCCCTGGGGTGATGCCTTCCTTGGGTTCCGGTTCTGGTGGCCTCTGGGGTAGGCCTCTACCACGGCTGCGATATGCCATTACATAGCAAACCTTTTTAAGGACAGGTGCAGCGGGCACAGTAGCAATGGTTATGTCTGCTGATGGAACTTTAGGAACAAAAGTAGCGACATCATCAAATGGTACACTGACAGTAGTAGGCGCAATGGGTTTAGGTTTCCCAGCAGGAGCAAAAGCAGCAGCCTCCACTATAGCAACACCTGTGGCCCAATCAAGGTGCGGGTGGCATGGTAGGGTGTTCCACAGCAAACAGGTACTCCCCGCAATGCAGGCAACGAACAAACGTACGGAGGTATACAGTCAGTCCTCCACACATATGGCATAACATTCAGGCAGCATAGCACTTGCAGTGGTGACGACAGGGAACATCTTGGACCCCACAGCGGCTTGCACAAGAGAAAATTCAGCCATAACTGAGCTCTGATCTTCCCTGTAAAAAAAGCAAACTTGCTCTCTTCAGCGCCAGACACACACACAGCATCTCAAGCGACAGCATGCAGTAACTCCTCCCACTTGCTCTTCTTATCACGTAGCTCCCAGGCTTCTCTCACTCCACCCACAGCTCACACAGCCAGAAATGTGATCTGCAATTAACCCCTGTCTTCCTGGAGAAAGTGACAAAGTCCAGGAAACCTCTCTTTTAGCAGAGACTCTTGTATTCTTCATTAGGATAGTAAACAGTCTCAAGGGCTTTACTTAAGGTCACAGTTCATAATCCCCATGGTGCCATGATGAAATTCCTGAGTTGCAGTTGGCTGCTAGGGACAATGACAAACTTATTCTGCCAGGTCACACATTGGGCATCAAAATGTAGCACCCCCTGGGTCTTCTGGGAGCAAGGAGGTACTTCCAGAGGCAGGGAGCGAGCTAACATTCAACCCAGGGCTGAGCCCATGGCTGTAAGGGGAAGTTAGAAAAGAAATTGGGAACCAGTCACGTTAGATATTTTTCAATGCTTTAATGAGGAACTTGAAAATAGTAATAGGAGAGAGGGTTAGGGGATGTTTCAGATACCATTTGCAGATCACTTACAGACTCCTTTAATAGAAAGGTAAAACAGCTTTCTCCTTTAGCAGATCTTGAATACCTAGATAGGGCTCTCACACAGACCTAGCAGCCAGTAGAATTTCTGGACAAGCCTCTCTCACAGACATAGTCACCAGTAGAACTCTTGGACAAGCTTCTCTCACAGACTTAGCAGCCAGTAGAACTCCTGGACAAGCCTCTCTCACAGACTTAGCAGCCAGTAGAACTCCTGGACAAGGCTCTCTCACCGACTTAGCAGCCAGTAGATCTCCTGGATAAGCCTCTCTCACAGACTTAGCAGCCAGGAGCTAGTTACCATGGTTTAGATTGTAGAATAGGATTCAGCTTCACAGTGATAGAACCTTTAAGCCATCCGGCAACACTGTAAGAGCAGTTTAGGTATAGGTGTGTCCTCCACACGAGTCACCAGGCCCTCCTGAGAAACCAGCCTTTCTCCTGGCTCTCTCCAGCAGGGGTCCTCCCCTGAACCTACCCAGCTTGACTCGGCTTCTTCCACACAGGCAAGACAACCTAAGGACCACCTCAGGAGTAGTAGGCCCCACACAGGATTCTAGGCCTAATTGCAGAACTTGCATCCTCAGACCAGGAGGGCCCGAGTAGAGAAAAGAAAAAGCACATGGCCCTGCCCAATAAATACCCCTTTCCCAGAATGCACAGCAGCAAGGAACCTCCTACTGGGCTGCTCTGGAAAAAAGAATAATCATTACATGTCTCAACCTTGCTATAATTCTCATGCTGGCCTGTGGCACCAGTGACACCTACTGGCAACAGTGAGAAATTCATAACTCAGTTGATATTAGAGCAGAAACCAAGTAAACTATACAATCAGTCTGGACTGTTTGTAGCTCAGCCAACAACTATATTTACACTATAGACCCACTTTTAAGAACAGGGGGCTACACTTGCTTCAGTCTTGTGGATGAGATTGTTAGCTGTTTAGTTTCCAGATCACATACACGGAGCCTACATGAGCTGTAATGTTAGCTGCTATTTATAATCAGATTCTATCCATTCATTAAATGATTAAGGGGGATATGTAATAAAACTGGCGCACACAGAATCTGGTGTAGCTATGCATAATAACCTGGCTTTATGGTCAAAATTTAATTGAACAAGTTGATGTTATAAGCTAATCAGTTACTATGCACCAGATTCTGTGTGCATCAGTTTTAGCAAATCCCCCCAACTGGATATATGTTCATGGTCACTATAACCATGAGCTTGCAGCCTTAGCAAATGCAGTGGACATAAGGGTTATTGAGCCAAGCAGTTCTATTTTGACATACCCACTCATGTTGTTTCCCAGTTTTAAATACAGCTTCTGTTAGATTTTTATTGCTGTCTGTGAATCCACTAAGGGTAGACAAAGAGAACAGGGGTCTCATGAACAGAAAACACCCGCAGTAATAAAAACCTGATAGAAGTTCTTACTTTTTCACAAAGATCCCTCAAATGGGTACTGCAACATCAATAATTACATTTTTGGTAGAGCAAGGAAAGGTTAGAACCACTTGGAGATTTTTGTTGATTTCCAAAATAGATCTTGTCTCCCCATGTTATAACCCGATTAATTTAAAAATGAAAAGTAAGGAGAATATCCTAAATGGAGACTGAGACTGCAAAAACGTTGTAATCCTTCCTCATTTTATCAAAATGTGAAAAAATAGCTGGAGTTGTTCTTTAATCTTAAAACACTCAGATGTAGCCTGATTTTATCTTCTAAATGTATTTGTCCCTTAACAGTAAATATTTATCTCATCAGTGTTAAGACAAATCTCTAAAGTTACCAAACACATATGTCATTACTAATTTCAGTTCACAAATGTCATAGATATATCTGGAGGCAGGGGATTTTTAAAATATATTCATCCATGCTCTTTTCTGTATTTTGTAGCTCTATTCAGTATTGATGTATTCCTGTGGAGTATGTACTCTTGAATAAATGTGTGCAGAGCCGTAGTTCATTGATTCTGTCCTGCATAATAGAGATTGCTTACTGAAATGAGCCGCAAATTGTGTTTATTGGCATTTTGAAGAGTGCATTGCTTGCAGATCACACTGATGATGCTGAAAGGAAAAACAAACAAATGTTGAAGGCAGCTTTTCGGAAGTAAATCTTCATCTCCTGGGTGAAATGACCGACCTTTTGCTACAGGATCACTTGTATTATTTCCCTCACGATATGTTTTCACTCATTAAATTGACTGCATGAACCTGTCTGATTGCATATTCACAGGTTCAAACAAAAATGTTAAGTCTTGTTAGCTCAATCAGTTTTAGGAATGTGGAAATCAGTATTTGGTTTCTTTTTATCTATTATTTTGTAGGACTGATTATGAGTGGTATAACTCATCTTGTAATAAATGATATCATGATTTAGATTAAAATGAGTGTATTTTTATATATAACAATTTATTCCACAATAAATTAAAACTATTTGATGGGTAAGGTTTTATGAAACATGCAGTTTCTTTCCTTTTATCTTTCTCTTAAACTTTTTTACTTTAATTCCCATATTATCCACCAACATATTGGCAAACAAATGTGCTGGAAAAGTCACCTATTGGAAAGTTACCGCAAGCAAACAATGTATGTTAACTAATTAAAGTGCTGGTGTCCTATAGCACACAGTTAGCTTAATCTACTAAGGGATGTACCCGCACACAAGCCCATTGATCTAACCCAAACTGGACATTTTTATGCTCATTGAATTCACTATCTGTACATAGGGTACATTGTATGTATGCATCATTTATCAACAAGGACTCCTAGCTGTGCCTAGCTTTCAATGCTTCCATTTGTGAACCTCCAGCCCAATGAGACATGGTTTATTATTTATCAACAATCTTGCTGCAGTGTGACATTGCATTCTTAATAGGCAAAGCCATGTCATTAGCATGGCTTTGTTTATCCATATAGCCAACCACAGACATTGTGAGCAATGCTTTTTTTTTAAAAAAACACAAAACCACCATAAACCACATGATCACCATAACAGTGGTAATATGGAGATCACGTTTGCTTTATTTGTAAGCAAAGGGTAAAGTTTATCATTGGACTTAGATTTATCACTAGGGTCAGAAACAATTGATTACTGTCTGTGATACTGTTTTTATGTGCATCACAGACAGTACTTAATTGTTTCTGTCACAAGTACACTAATATGGCTACAATCACCTCAAGAATTAGGGTTAACAATTTATAGAATAAGAACAGGTCCAGGATTGCTTAACTCAGCTTCCCTAACCCTTTCAGGAAAGATTTAAAGCCCATTTCACTCTAAAGCTATCTTAATGTTGCCTTCCCCACTGACTTCAATACATTTAACCTATTGGTAAATTTCACCAAAATGAAACAGATTTCACTGAAATTTCTCAATGTTGTTCTTCCCAAGCAGTCACTTATTCTTCTTAAGTTGAATTTATTTTTAAGGTATTGACACAACCATTTCACAGTGAACCAGATTTGACTAAGACACCCCATAATGGGGTACATAAAGCTACCTGACCGTAAAGTCCAGGTTTGTCTAACTAGCAACAGCTGATATGCAAGCAGATTAGCAAATAAAAGGGAAATTCAATATTTTGAGTTGTCATCTGACAAACTGACAGGGGTTTTAATTATTCCTCACTTAATTAAAAAAAATCAGACTTTGGCTTTTGGTATACTTTAACCTCCTCCCACCCACGCTATAGCCGAAAGATGACTACAGAGCGGGTGTAAATTGCCAGGTATGTGTATATACATCCTGCCTTGCATGTGCTTCCTGCCCTCCCTATGCAGGGTGCTGGGGCGGCACGCTCTTTGATCAGCGAGTAAATGAGACTCAGCTGATCACAGATCAAAGTAAGGGGCCAAACCCAGCCCCTTACCACATGATAAGCTGTCAGTCAATGAAAGCTGATCATGTGATGTAAACAGAAGCCAGTAATCTGCCTTTTTTTTCCTTACACTGATAGCATGCCACCCACCAGTGCCACCTAAAAGTGCCACCGATCAATGCCCACCAGTGCCACCTACCAGTGCCACCTATCAATGCCCATCAGTGTCACCTATTAGTGCCTGTCAGTGCTGCCAATAAGTGCCTCATCATCAGTGCCTACCAGTGCGTATCAGTGCAGCTTATCATTGCCACCTATCAGTGCTGCCTATCAGTGCCCATCAGTGCTTCCAATCAGTGATCATCAGTGCCTCCTATCAGTGCTCCTACCAGTGCCTATTAGTGCCCATCAGTGCCACCTATCAGTGTGCTTCAGTGCCGCCTATCAGTCCCAATCAGTGTCACCTATTGGTGCTGCCTATCAATGCCCATCAGTGCCACCTATCAGTGCTGCCTCATCAGTGCATCCTGATCAGCGCCCACCAGTGCTGCCTCATCAGTGCCACCTATCAGTGCCACCTATCAGTGCCCATCAGTGCCGCCTTATCAGTGCCTATCAGTGCCCATCAGTGCAGCCTCATCAGTGCACATCAATGAAGGAGAAAAATTACCTGTTTGCAAAATTTTATAACAAACTATAAAAAACTGTTTTCTTTTCTTCAAAATTTTCGGTGTTTTTTGTTTGTTTAGCAAAAAATAAAAACCCTAACAGTGATTAAATACCACCAAAAGAAAGCTCTATTTGTGTGAAAAAAATGTTAAAGATTTAATTTGGGTACAGTGTAGCATGACCGCGCAATTGTCATTTAAAGCGTGACAGCAGAGAAAATTGGCCTGGGAAGGGATTTAACCTCCCTAGTGGTAATCCCGAGTGTGGCTCAGGGTTAATTTTCAGTACCAAAAGCGGTAACCCCAAGCCACACTTGGGATTGCATCGCAGTATCCAGGTACAGGTACTTACCTTGTCCCTAGGATCCTGCAAGGTCCTCCCGCTGTATCCTCCGCCCGATGTATCACTGTTCCGGGCTCCGTTCCCTGCGGGCGTCGTGTTGCATGGGGGCGGAGCCCAGTGCCAAATTAAAAAAAGTACAAAAAACATAACAAACACAATACATTGTAATCTGTAAATTACATTACTGTATCAAATCATTTCACTTCTGTTTTGTCCAGTGCCCTGCCTGCACTTTCACTATTCTTTCTGCCTGGAAACTTGAGAACGTCCATGGCATCCAAAAAGCATCCATCATAAGCGGGTTTAGATCAACTAGAAAACAGCGATAGTGAATTAGAATCACCTGCAGAATTGAGCGATAGTGATTCGTGGAGAAATTCATCATCTGAAAGTGACGACAGCGATGATTCTGCAACTAAGCTCACTGATGTGCAAACTTGGTGTCGACAATTCTTCACTATTGCTCAATTCTGCAAGTGATGCTAATTCACTATTGCTGTTTTCTAGCTGGTCTAAAACCGCTTTTGATGTAAGGGGATGCTTTCCATTGTTCTGATTGTGACGCCGGACTTTGTGCAGTCCCATGAAAATTCTTCATACCCGGTGTTTTTGATTTGATTACATTATTGAATAAAATATATATTATTTATATTTATTTTTTATAATTGTTTATAGTTGTTTATTATATTATAATTTATGATTTTGTGTTTCAAACTTTATCATACCCGGGATGCCTACTAAACTCTTGTTTGGACAGGCTTAAGTGAGTTCTTCCTAAGAATTACAGCCTTACAATATGAAACAACAAATTGCCATGCAAAACAATGTACCGCTTTGACATTCAAAAATCAGACATGACTTCCGGTTCCTCCGTATGTGAGAGTCGGAGGGACCGGCGGCTCCGCTCACCCCACAGGATAACCGGCATATAAAGGCACTAAAGCGGACCTCACCCCCAGAATAGCCCCCCCGCGATCGCTCAGACTTATGCCCCGTACACACGGTCGGATTTTCCGATGGACAATGTCCGATCGGAGCGTGTTGTCGGAAATTCCGACCGTGTGTGGGCTCCATCGGACATTTTCCATCGGATTTTCCGACACACAAAGTTGGACAGCAGGAGATAAAATTTTCCGACAACAAAATCCGATCGCGTCAATTCCGACCGTGTGTGGCCTGTTCCGACGCACAAAGTGCCACGCATGCTCAGAAGAAATTCCGACACGGGACAGCTCGTTCTGGTAAACTTAGCGTTCGCAATGGATACAGCACTTTCGTCACGCTGCAATGTTAAAAATGGTTTAATACAGCGCACTCTCTTCTTCTTTATAATGTGACAAGAATTAAGTTGTTTTGATGCTCATATTCACACACTCTTCTCACAAACTTTTTTCGTTACTATTTATCTGGATTCCCTCAATATATTTTGATTTCTCACATCTGACAACATATTTTTTTTTTTTTTTACTTTAATGTAGAATCTTTTTTTGTGTTTCTCTTTTTATTTTTATTTTTTTTGGTGATTTTGATTTGTACTCCCGAAAATGTTTGTGTGTTTTTTGTGACAAGTTCCCACAACACCATTGATATGTTGTTCTATTTAATCTGTAGGAGGAGATTGTTTGGTGTTGTTGTCCCTTGTTAATTTCACATTGTACTTTAGAAATGTACCTGAATCCTCACCAACAAACTGTCCTTTTTGGATGAAAACACACACAGGAGAGTAGAATTTACCTAAAAATATTTTATTAAGGGGTCACAACTATAAACAAAGAGGGAGGCAATGCTGGAGAAACTGCAGAAGTGGGTGAAGCCTTGGACCCCCAGGGCAGACATCAATTATTTAAAAGCAAAATTGGTGGCCTGAGGAGTCCATATCTTAGGGAGGGCAGTCTGGTCCAGAAGTCCCAGAGATCCGGAAAGCAGCAGATGACATCTGTGTCCCCAGGCTGTGGTCATACGAGAGACTGCATCTTCTGTCAGACCAGACTGAACCCAGGGCAATCACTCTTTGGTCTTCTTTCCACGCTTCCTTCCAGGCTTTGGCTGTGGTGGTGGAGTTGTGGCAGCAGGAGGAGGAGGAGGAGGATGGTCCCTCTCCATGACATCCGTCTTGGGTGTCAGTTCTCCACTCTCCCCCTTACGAAGGACTTTATAAATCAGGTCCTCAGAGAGCCTGCGTTGGCCCTTCTGCATGCCCTGCAATTTGGTGGCAGCCATGCAGGCAAAGGCCTCTTCAGGACTGGGGAAGGCTCGGAGGGACGCCGAAGCCTCCTGGATCAGCCTGTACGCTGAATCCTGCACAGGACTGGGAGTGGCCTTCCTGGCCCTTTTATATGGCAGGCGGAGGGGAGGAACCTGAGACTCAGTCAGGCTGCGACTGGTCCCAGGCTTCTCTTGGCTGCCACTTAGCCCCGCCTCCTCCTGGCTGCCACTAATCCCCGCCTCCTCCTGACTGCCACATTCCACAGCCTCCTCCTGGCTGAGGTCTTCCTGTGTATGAAAAAGGGACATAGTTTTAGTATTTTTTTCATCAATCACACACAATTTTCACCTCCTGACTGCTGCAAATTCAATGTTAACAAATATAACAGACTATCCTTCTGAGCCCAGCATTTTGCATTCTTGTCCCAATTTTGGGTGCCCACTACTGTGTATTGATATGTAAAACACTTTCAAGCAGCAATTAGTGATCAATAATAACATCTAATAAACATCATTTATTTATTGCCCAGAAATCAGTAGAACAATGCTATACCTGGCTCCAGCTGGGCTCCTCCACTTCTTCCTGGCTGGAAGGCCCAGGTTGGACATCGGAAGCCTCAGCTGGGATGGAAGGAAGCGTGGAAGGAAGAGTGGAGAGGGATTCCCTGACTTCAGTCTGGTCTGACAGAAATTGCAGTCTCTCATAGTACCACAGCCTGGGGACATAAACGTCATCTGCTGCAGCTCCGGACCTCTGGGAATCTGTGACCTTCTTGCGCTCCCTAAGATAAGTGCTCCTCGGGCCACCAATTTTAGCTTTTAAATAGGGGATGGTTGCTGTGGGGACCACCGGCTTCACCAACTCCAGCAGTTTCACCAGCGCTGCCTGCCTCTTCTGTTTGTGGTTATAGTGGGGGTGTCTGACCTGCCACAGACAGGGCAGCTCCCTGTACTTGTCTATGAACAGGGGAAGGAAGTTGTGGTCATTAAAGCCATCCATTTTCTCTGCAAGACACAACACAAGACAAACCCTAATGTCAGGCCAAACTCCCCTAATCTTGTTACAATATAGGCTTCCATTTCGAAGCAGTATAGGCCCAAGTTTAGATCCTACCTTCGTTAGCACGATCGGCGTCTCCGATGCTCCTTCCTCCGCTCACAGATCGTACGTAAGACGCGCGCGTTACGATTTATACACACTGCGCATGCGTATAACTCCGCCCGCCCCTGACGTTCTTTCTATTCTATTCCCCGCCCCTTTTTGTTCGGCGCAGTGGAGGAAGAGCACATGGCGGATAGACAGCAGGATCGTGCTAATTACAGCAACGAGGAGGAGGAGGAGGAGGAAAGGCCGGAGCCTGAAACGTTCCGATCCAGAAGGAGATTAAAGGACTCAAATATGTCCTTTGGGGAGATGTTGGAAATGGTGGACATCCTGAAGAAGGCCGACTATGATGGAAAGTATGGGCCTTACCCCAACCACAATGTCAGAAAGGCCAAGATCATGGCGAAAGTGGTCAGGAGTCTGCACCAGAATTTCGGGGTACGACGATCGAAAGATCAGCTCAGGAAGCGGTGGTCGGACCTGAAATTATGAGAACATGAGCAGTACAGAAAGATCCGGAGAGTGCTGCAAAAAAGTAAGTAGTTGTGCTGTGTTCCTATTGTTCTTGTGTTTATTACGTTCGTGCTGCTCCATGTGCTTTTAGGAACTGTTGTACAGTTTAAAATGGCAACTTTCATGTTCATGGGCACATTATTCGTTCGGATCACACATTTTTTTTTCGGACTCTAAAATACCATTGTTTAGCCCATATGCATTTGGCCACCATTTTGAGGCCCTATACTTGTCTTCAAAGAATTGGGTTGTGTAGATGGCTTTGTTACTAGAATGAAATGCAAACTAGATTGTGTGTAAGGAGAGGACACTGAGCAGCTGTTTTCACATCTGGATACTGGAGCACTAGTGTGTGACACAAGAACACCATTTTTATTAGGGGCCACACAGGTGCTCCAGTGTATACTATAGGGGGGTCTCCATCTGTGAAGCTTGTACCAAACAGGTAAAGTATTGCAGGTTGACAAAGGGCAAGAAAAAATATACATCTTGGAACTCGGCTAAAATAGACAATTGTACCCCACTTCCAAGCAATGTTTCATCTTTATAGTTCTGACATTAAATATCTGTGTGCTAATTATACCATTTTTGTTTCACATAGGGGAGAAAAGACTCGGAGGACACCCCTCATCCGAGGAGACCAGAGCCCCCCCCCCTCCGGAAGAAGGGGAAATCCCCCCAACACAAGATGAGCAGGAGGAAGAAGACGTGGTGGAACTAGTCACCACAACAGGTGAGTGTCTGCGACCACAGGCTCAGGAAAGAGATGGATGGCGGCATATTTTTGAGACCTAATTTATTTTGGGTTTCCTTTATTTTTAGGTGATCGTGAGGGTGTGAATGAAGATCCTTTCACATCCGAAAGTGCCCAGATCCTGATCGGGGAGATCATGGGGTGTAATTTACAACTGGAAAACATCAAGCAAAACATCAATGATGTTATTCCAAAATATAAAAACATCATTGATGTTTTGGGGCGAGTTTAAAGCCCCTCAAAATCACTTTCTTCTTTTGTGTGCTACAATGTGCGAAATGTTTTTTTGATTTTTCCCTAAGCCAAATTTGGAGGATGCACACAGTGTGTCAACATGTGCTATCTGCCATCACGGGAGATCAATGGACGCGTTTTGGGGGTGCAACCCCTTCCTCAATAATAAAGTAGCGGTGAGGAAGGGCTTTCTCCCCCAAAACACGTCCCTTGATCCCCCGTGATGGCAGATAGCACATGTTGACATTGTGAAATTTGTGTGCATCTTCCAAATTTGGCTTTTCCAGGGGTGATTTCCCCCCATATGAACGCAATATCAAACCCAGTTCCTAAATACTCATGTCTGATATTGCCTTCAAGTTCTACCAAATGTGAACTTTGTAAGATCAAGATTTGTGTCTTTCTTGTGGGTTTTACACATGCCTGTTTTCTATAAAATGCACATTTTGATTTTGGATAATGACACCACAAAAATTGTTATACAACAAACATGTTGGTTTGTCAGAAAAACCTTTGGTAAATGCACATGTGATTGTGCAGGTATTAAAAAGATTGTTAATCAAGAATGTGTGGATTATTGTCTCAACGCTACAACATTTTTGGGGTGATGTAATTGTTGTTTTATGAGAAAATGGGGGTAATTTCCTAAGGGCAAATCCACTTTGCACTACAAGTGCAGTTTCAGTGCAGTTGCAAGTGCACTTGTAGTGAAAAGTGTCTTTGCATTTAGTAAATAACAGCCAACAGTGCTTTGTAAGGTTACACATTCACAACATTTTCTGGACTCCACACATTTCTGTCAGGGTCAGCTCAAACAAACACAAGCAGTAAATGTCCACAAAGAAGAGCCTGGGGGGAGATGCCTGTCGAGAACTTGAGGTCCTGCAGGCTTCTCCCTGTCGCCAAATACCGCAGGGTAGCAACCAACCTCTGCTCCGGAGTGATGGCTTGCCTCATGCAGGTATCCTGCCTGCTGATATAGGGGGTCAGCGAAGCCAACAAACGGTGAAATAGGGGGTCCGTCATCCTGAGAATGTTCCTGAAATCATCAGGATTATTCTCACGGATCTCACGGAGCAAAGGCATATGACAGAACTGGTCACGCTGAAGCAACCAATTCTTGGTCCATGAACTCCTCCTCGCCCTGTTCATGGACTGGACTTGTGTCAAGGTCAGGACCCCAACACCAAGCCCCCGCACAGCGCGAACTCTACGAGGAGTACGCATACGCAACATGGCTAGAAAACGGTCGGCTGCTCAGAACGAAGTAACAGAACGCACTGAAGAACAGCAAGGCCTGTGAAGAGCGACCTGAAAAACAGCAACGAGCGGACAAGATCGCACAGAAAACTCCAATACGAACTGACTGCACGCACTGAAGAGCAGATACAAACCCACAAGCACAAACTGAACGGCAGAAAACGATCTGAAAGCCACGAGTCTGAAAAAGCGCGAATCGTCTCTCACCAAACTTTTACTAACACGAGATTAGCAAAAGGAGCCCAAAGGGTGCCTCGCTTGGTTCTGAACCGGCCTTTTCTAGTCTCGTCGTACGTGCTTGACGTCACCGCGTTCTTGGCGATCGGAAATTCCGACAACTTTGTGCGACCGTGTGTAGGCAAAACAAGTTTGAGCCAACATCCGTCGGAAAAAATCCGAGGATTTTGTTGTCGGAATGTCCGAACAAAGTCCGACCGTGTGTACGGGGCATTACTGTGTATGGAGCAGTACCTCACACAGCCGCGGTCCCACTCTGGCTCACGATCGAGGGACACGTCTCCTCCCTCAGGGAAATCTAAAATGGCCACCGCATCAGGTCCATCATCTCCTCCACAGAGTGTACACCAGCCTCGGGATTCAGGTATTCCCTTCACACAAGAACTTCCCTGTGTGGACATGGAGGACAGCGCTCAAGGGAACCAGGAGGCACACAGCACACACCAGCAGATCGCTCAGGCTGCGGCTGCTCTTCTCTCTCCCACCATAACAGCCGCAGTGGACAGAGCAGTATCCACAGGCATATTGCAGCTGAGAAAGGAGCTAGGAGAGCACTCCCAGAGGCTGACAGAGGCAGAGCAGTGAATCTCTTCCATTGAAGATGATCAATACCATATGAGTGCAGATATGGAAAAATATTTCCGAGCCCAGCAGCACCTACACGATCAAATGGAGGACTTGGAAAAGCGTTCCAGAAGGAACAATCTGAGGATTATCGGCCTTCCTGAATCCTATAAACCAGGCTCGCTCCTTGACTTATGCACCTCCATCATTCCGGAAGCCCTCGGAATGAACCGCAGATACACCGTGGAACGGGCCCATCAGATCGGAGCCCCAGCTAACGATCGCAAGCACCCAAGACCAATCATAGCAAAGTATCTTAACTACGCAGATCGCACGGACATCCTACAAAGCTTTCGGAAAGCTAGATCCATCATGGTGGAGGGCCACAAGCTCCTCATCTTCGCAGATTACTCCGCCGAAGTGTCACGCAAACGCAAAGAGTTCCAATCTGTAAGTGCAGAGCTTTACAAAAGAAGCGTCCGCTTCACTTTAGCCTACCCAGCAACTCTCCGCCTACAAGCTCCGGATGGAGAACAGCTCACCTTCCAATCGCCAGAAAAAGCGAACGCATTCCTGCGGTCACTCTCATCCTCATCCAAGCGAAACCCATCTGCAACGTATGCAGAAAAAGTGAAGTTTGGGCCCAGAGAGCAAAGGAGCCCCAGGAAGGACTCCCCCAAACGTCTGAAGCCCACTTCTCTACTTGATCAGCAAGAACCTCGCTGATGTTAACATCTGATCGTTATTTCACACATGTGAGTGATGAGAGTATTCTCTCACACCAGTCTCTACTCCTTAGGAGTCTTTAACCTTTGAAAGCTTCAAGGAAGTGATGCCCTAAGGTTATTGCACACCCCATATTAGTTGAGCTCTTTTTACTGCAACCTTTTCATGTTATACTGTTTTATCTTTCTTTCACTGTTTTGTTTTGTATGACATACAAATGTACTATGTGCTAGACCCTCTGGCATGGTTTCGAGCCACAGTTCTTGCCCTGATCCCTCCCACAGGAGAGGTAGTTTTGCTCCTTCACCACTTGCTCTAACCCACCTAGTTCCCCACGACTTAAAGTTTAAATGACAAGTCCCCTCATCAATTCAGGCAGTCTGGGGGGGAGGGAGTTTGCACTCGACCCCACTCCCTTACAGCCTGTGGGATGGCGGTTCGACCGGTGGTGAAATAGCATACGGAAAAAAGTGAAGTTGCGTATTTGTTTACCTCTTATGGTTATTCTCTTCTCTCTATCTTTTCCCGATCCCTATTTTGTACCCAACTCTCTAAAGAAGGGATAGTTCCCCTCGTCGCAAATCCAGAACTCAGCACTACTTTGCAAGAAATTTAACTCCATTCACATGATCCAGGTAATTCCCACATACAACCACCTTCACTATCTACCCCATTCCTAATCTATGGCTTCTTTACAAATTACATCCTGGAATGTTAAAGGGCTTTGCTCCCCGATAAAAAGAATGAAGATCCTCAGGCACTTAAAAAGATTAAAGTCTGACATAGCTCTGCTTCAGGAAACGCACTTGGCGGAATGTGACTTCTCCAGAATGCAAAGGCTTTGGGTAGGAAGGGTGTTAGGCTCAGCATCCAAGGGACGCAAAGCGGGTACACTTATACTACTACACAAAAGACTAGCATACGATTTATAGGGCGTACACACGGTTGGACTTTGTTCGGACTTTCCGACAACAAAATCCTAGGATTTTTTCTGACGGATGTTGGCTCAAACTTGTTTTGCCTACACACGGTCGCACAAAGTTGTCGGAATTTCCGATCGACAACCACGCGGTCACGTACACCACGTACGACGAGACGGTCGTACGTGGCCGGTTCAGAACCAAGCGCGGCACCCTTTGGGCTCCTTTTACTAATCTCGTGTTAGTAAAAGTTTGGTGAGAGACGATTCACGCTTTTTCAGACTCGTGGCTTTCAGATCGTTTTCTGCCGCTCAGTTTGTGCTTGTGGGTTTGTATCTGCTCTTCAGTGCGTGCAGTCAGTTCGTTACAGAGTTTTCTGTGTGATCTTGCCTGCTCGTTGCTGTTTTTCAGGTCGCTCTTCACAGGCCTTGCTGTTCTTCAGTGCGTTCTGTTACTTCGTTCTGAGCAGCCGACCGTTTTCTAGCCATGTTTTGTATGTGTACTCCTCGTAGAGTTCGTGCTGTGCGGGGGCTTGGTGTTGGGGTCCTGACCTTGACACAAGTCCAGTCCATGAACAGGGTGGGGAGGAGTTCATGGACCAAGGATTGGTTGCTTCAGCGTGACCAGTTCTGTCATATGCCTTTGCTCCGTGAGATCCGTGAGAATAATCCTGATGATTTCAGGAACTTTCTCAGGATGACGGACCCCGTGTTTCACTGTTTGTTGGCTTCGCTGACCCCCTATATTAGCAGGCAGGATACCTGCATGAGGCAAGCCATCACTCCGGAGCAGAGGTTGGTCGCTACCTTGCGGTATTTGGCCACAGGGAGAAGCCTGCAGGACCTCAAGTTCTCGACAGGCATCTCCCCCCAGGCTCTGGGTATCATTATCCCAGAGACCTGTTCTGCCATCATCCAGGTCCTGCAGAAGGAGTATATGAAGGTAAGATTTTTATCCTTTTATATCACATTTTATTGTATTGAATGTTTGCTAATATATTGTATTTCTTTCCTCATTCCCTAATTACCATGATTGTAATATGCTGTGAATGTCCCCTTTGTCCTCATGCATGCTGGATTTTTATGTAATTATTATTTTAGGTCCTTCATACATATTTGCCCTTCACTAACCTCCCCAGCATGGTGTCTCCTGGTCCATATTCACCTCATGTAGTCACTTAACAATGTATTTTTTCAGCTCCATAGTAGTGCTTTACCCCAAACACCCCCTAAAATGTTTGGTAATGTTATTTTTGATTTTAATTCAGGCAGAGTGCCAGAGACTTTTTTTTGTGGTGTCCCCAAATAATTTTTAGTAACCCTCCCTCCCCCAACTGCTAGGTCAGCTGATCCCAATTCTCGATGTATCCTCAATCATCTATCTGCTGACTTTGCCAAACCCATACACACTATACCCATCTCTTTTGTGCTCTGATTTATGGATGAATTCCCCAAAGCATGTAGTGCAAGGGCCTGCTTGTATACTTTACAATGGTACTGTTTAATGTTTTTGTATCCTATTATTATCTTGATAGGTAATAGCAGAATGTCCAAATGTGCTCAAATGTGTACAGTGTGTATTTATATCTTTGTATTATGGCACTTCTTACCTGTCCAGTGGGCTGCCAATAGCGTAACTAAGGAGGGGCTGTTCCAAGTAATACCCTGTATTTAGGCCTTCATCTCTCAATGAAGTGAAGAGGGTTACCTGTCCAAGAGTTCCCCCCCTATAATGTTAGAAATGGCCCATGAGAGGGGGGAGGGGGAATATGATAGGTGTACCTTATACTTTGGCATTGTTAAATTCCCCTTAATAAATGCTATCTGGAGGTTGCCCCATAATGTTTGTGTCTAATCTGCTTGCCATGTTTCAGAGTAAAAATAGTAATGTTTATTGTTTTTTCCTCAACAGTTTCCTTCCACGCCACAGGAATGGCAGACTGTGGCCTCCCACTTTGCCCAGCGGTGGGACTTTCCTAACTGCGGAGGGGCAATTGATGGGAAACACATCCACATCGTCCCACCACCCAACTCGGGGTCGTACTATTTTAATTACAAGGGGTTTAATAGTATAGTGATGTTGGCAGTGGTGTCGGCTAATTACGAATTCTTGTATGTGGACGTGGGGAAGAATGGCCGGATGTCCGATGGTGGAGTCATCGCCCAGACAGAGTTCTACAGGTGTCTCCAGAATGGCAGCTTGGACTTGCCAGCTCCAGAGGACAATGTTGAAGGTCTCCCATTTGTGTTCGTTGCTGATGAAGCGTTTGCGCTGGGGGACCGCCTGATGCGGCCATTCCCGATGAGAACCCTCACCCCGGAACAGAGGGTTTTTAATTACCGGCTGGCCAGAGCCCGAAGAGTGGTGGAGAACACATTTGGAAAACTGGCCAGCCGGTTCCGACTATTTCTGACACCCATCCATATGGCGGAGTATAAACTGAACCATATAATACTTGCGTGTTGTGTTCTCTATAATTTTTTAAGAAAACATTCTGCCAACTATGCTGGCTCAGTTGGGCCTGAGGCCGGAATCCAAAATCCAACAACACTGACGGCGCCTGAAAGTGGCCGTCCTGGCTTGCCCTCCCTGAGTGCCCGTGATGTCCGGTTACGATACCTGGAGTTCTTTGCGGGTAGGGGGGCTATCAATATGCCAGACAATATGTGAAGCCTTTTTGAAATTAAAAAAAAAAAAAATTCTTTGTGGACATTTACTGATTGTGTTTGTTTGAGCTGACCCTGGCAGAAATGTGTGGAGTCCAGAAAATGGCGTGATTGTGTAACCTTATACAAAGCACTGTTGGATATTATTTACTAAATGCAAAGACACTTTTCACTATAAGTGCACTTGCAACTGCACTTAAACTGCACTTGTAGTGCAAAGTGGATTTGCCCTTAGGAAAATACCCCCATTTTGTCAGAAAACAACAATTACATCACCCCAAAAATGTTGTAGCATTGAGACAATAATCCACACATTCTTGATGAACAATCTTTTTAATACCAGCACAATCACATGTGCATTTACCAAAGGTTTTTCTGACAAAACAACATGTTTGTTGTATACCAATTTTTGTGGTGGCATTATCCAAAATCAAAATGTGCATTTTATAGAAAACAGGCCTGTGTAAAAACAACAAGAAAGACACAAATCTTGATCTTACAAAGTTCACATTTGGTAGAACTTGAAGGCAATATCAGACATGAGTATTTAGGAACTGTGTTTGATATTGCATTCAGATGGGGGGAAATCACCCCAGGAAAAGCCAAATTTGAAAGATGCACACAAATTTCACAATGTCAACATGTGCTATCTGGCAACACGGGGGATCAAGGGATGTGTTTTGGGGGAGAAACCCCTTCCTCACCGCTACTTTATTATTGAGGAAGGGCTTGCACCCCCAAAACGCATCCATTGATCTCCCGTGATGGCAGATAGCACATGTTGACACACTGTGTGCATCCTCCAAATTTGGCTTTGGGAAAAATCACAAAAACATTTTGCACATTGTAGCACACAAAAGAAGTAAGTGATTTGGAGGGGCTTTAAACTCGCCCCAAAACATCAATGATGTTTTTATATTTTGGAATAACATCATTGATGTTTTGCTTGATGATTTCCAATTGTAAATTACACCCCATGATCTCCCCGATCAGGATCTGGGCACTTTCGGATGTGAAAGGATCTGGATCCACAACCTCACGATCACCTAAAAAGAGAGGAACCCCAAAATAAATTTTGTTTCCAAAAAATGCCGCAATCCATCTCTTATCTGAGCCTGTGGTCGCAGACACTCACCTGTTGTGGTGACTAGTTCCACCACGTCTTCTTCCTCCTGCTCAGATTGTGTTGGGGGGATTTCACCTTCTTCCAGAGGTGGGGGGTCTCTGGTCTCCTCGGATGAGGGGTGTCCTCCGAGTCTTTTCTCCCCTATGTAAAACAAAAATGGTATAATTAGCACACAGATATTTGATGGCAGAACTATAAATAGGAAACATTGCTTGGAAGTGGTGTACAATTATCTATTTTAGCCGAGTTCCAAGATGTAATTTTTTTAATGCCCTTTGTCAAGCTGCAATACTTTACCTGTTTGGTACAAGCTTCACAGATGGAGACCCCCCTATAGTATACACTGGAGCACCTGTGTGCCCCCCCTGATAAAAATGGTGTTCTGGGGTCCTACACTAGTGCTCCAGTGTCCACATGTGAAAACAGCTACTCAGTGTCCTCTCCTTACACACAATCTAGTTTGCATTTCATTCTAGTAACAAAGCCATCTACACAACCCAATTCTTTGAAGACAAGTATAGGGCCTCAAAATGGTGGCCAAATGCATATGGCCTAAACAATGGTATTTTAGAGTCCGAAAGAAAAATGTGTGATCCGAACGAATAATGTGCCCATGAACATGAAAGTTGCCATTTTAAACTGTACAACAGTTCCTAAAAGCACATGGAGCAGCACGAACGTAATAAACATAAAGAATAGGAACACAGCACAACTACTTACTTTTTTGCAGCACTCTCCGGATCTTTTCTGTACTGCTCATGTTTCGCCATGATCTTGGCCTTTCGGACATTGGGGTTGGGGTAAGGCCCATACTTTCCGTCATAGTCGGCCCTCTTCAGGATGTCCACCATCTCCAACATCTCCCCAAAGGACATATTTGAGTCCTTAAATCTCCTTCTGGATTGGGACGTTTCAGGCTCCAGCCTTTCCTCCCCCTCCTCCTCGTTGCTACAATTAGCACGCACCTGCTGTCTATCCGCCATGTGCTCTTCACCCACTGCGCCGAACGAAAAGGGGCAGGGAATAGACTAGAAAGAACGTCAGGGGCGGGCGGAGTTATACGCATGCGCAGTGTGTATAAAGCGTAACACACGTTTGTCTTACGTACGATCTGTGAGCGGAGGAAGGAGCATCGGAGACGCCGATCGTGCTAACGAAGGTAGAATGTAAACTTGGGCCTATACTGCTTCGAAATGGAAGCCTATATTGTAACAAGATTAGGGGAGTTTTGCCTGACATTAGGGTTTGTCTTGTGTTGTGTCTTGCAGAGAAAATGGATGGTTTCAACGACCACAATTTCCTGCCCCTGTTTATTGACAAGTACAGAGAGCTGCCCTGTCTGTGGCAGGTCAGACACCCGCATAACAACCATAAACAGAAGAGGCAGGCAGCGATGGAGAAACTGCTGGAGTTGGTGAAGCCGGTGGTCCCCACAGCAACCATCCCTTATTTAAAAGCTAAAATTGGTGGCCTGAGGAGCACATATCTTAGGGAGCGCAAGAAGGTCACAGATTCCCAGAGGTCCGGAGCTGCAGCAGATGACGTTTATGTCCCCAGGCTGTGGTACTATGAGAGACTGCGATTTCTGTCAGACCAGACTGAAGTCAGGGAATCCCTCTCTACTCTTCCTTCCACGCTTCCTTCCATCCCAGCTGAGGCTTCTGATGTCCAACCTGGGCCTTCCAGCCAGGAAGAAGTGGAGGAGCCCAGCTGGAGTCAGGTATAGCATTCTTCTACAGATTTCTAGTCAATAAATAAATGATGTTTACTAGATGTTATTATTGATCACTAATTGCTGATTAAAAAAAGGGTTTTACATATCAATAGACAGTAGTGGGCACCCAAAATTGGGCCAAGAATGAAAAATGCTGGGCTCAGAAGGATAGTCGGTTATATTTGTTAACATTGAATTTGCAGCAGTCAGGAGGTGAAAATTGTGTGTGATTGATTGAAAAAATGCTAAAACTATGTCCCTTTTTCATACACAGGAAGACCTCAGCCAGGAGGAGGCTGTGGAATGTGGCAGTCAGGAGGAGGCGGGGATTAGTGGCAGCCAGGAGGGGGTGGGACTAAGTGTCAGCCAAGAGAAGCCTGGGACCAGTCGCAGCCTGACTGAGTCTCAGGTTCCTCCCCTCCGCCTGCCACATAAACGAGCCAGGAAGATGACTCCCAGTCCTGTGCAGGATTCAGCGTACAGGCTGATCCAGGAGGCTTCTGCGTCCCCCAGAGCCTTCCCCAGTCCTGAAGAGGCCTTTGCCTGCATGGCTGCCACCAAATTGCAGGGCATGCAGGAGGGCCAACGCAGGCTCTGTGAGGACCTGCTTTATAAAGTGCTACGTAAGGGGGAGAGTGGGGAACTAACACCCAAGACGGATGTCATTGAGATGGACCATCCTCCTCCTCCTCCTCCTCCTCCTGCTGCCACAACTCCACCACCACAGCCAAAGCCTCGAAGGAAGCGTGGAAGGAAGACCAAAGAGTGATTGCCCTGGGTTCAGTCTGGTCTGACAGAAGATGCAGTCTCTCGTATGACCACAGCCTGGGGACACAGATGTCATCTGCTGCTTTCCGGATCTCTGGGACTTCTGGACCAGACTCCCCTCCCTAAGATAAGGACTCCTCAGGCCACCAATTTTGCTTTTAAATAATTGATGTCTGCCCTGGGGGTCCAAGGCTTCGCCAATTTCTGCTGTTTCTCCAGCGTTGCCTCCCTCTCTGTTTATAGTTGTGACCCCTTAATAAAAATTTTTTTGGGAAATTATACTCTCCTGTGTGTGTTTTCATCCAAAAAGGACAGTTTGTTGGTGACGATTCAGGTACATTTCTAAAGTACAATGTGAAATTAACAAGGGACAACAACACCAAACAATCTCCTACAGATTAAATAGAACAACATATTAATGGTGTTGTGGGAACTTGTCACAAAAAACACACACAAACATTTTCGGGAGTACAAATCAAAATCACCCAAAAAAAATAAGTAAATAGAAACACAAAAAAAGATTCTACATTAAAGGCAAAAAAAACAAAAAATATATAAAAAAATATGTTGTCAGATGTGAGAAATCAAAATATATTGAGGGAATCCAGATAAATTGCAACGAAATAAGTTTGTGAGAAGTCTGTGTGAATTTGAGCAGCAAAACTACTATATTCTTGTCACATTATAAAGAAGAAGAGAGTGCGCTGTATTAAACCATTTTGAACATTGCAGCGTGACGAAAGTGCTGTATCCATTGCGAACGCTAAGTTTACCAGAACGAGCTGTCCCGTCTCGGAATTTCTTCTGAGCATGCGTGGCACTTTGTGCGTCGGAACAGGCCACACACGGTCGAAATTGACGCGATCGGATTTTGTTGTCAGAAAATTTTATCTCCTGCTCTCCAACTTTGTGTGTCGGAAAATCCGATGGAAAATGTCCGATGGAGCCCACACACGGTCGGAATTTCCGACAACACGCTCCGATCGGACATTTTCCATCGGAAAATCCGACCGTGTGTACGGGGCATTAGTCTCAGTTGACACTGACGAGGAAGGCAGGTTTATCTCAGTCCACCTGAAAATCCAATCGAGAGAGATGAAGATAACTAACATATATGCACCCAATTCCCCAGACAGGTCCTATTTCACAAATTTAACTTCCCAACTAGCGAAAGAGGTCTGCATACCTCACCTTATAGGTGGGGACTTCAATTCAGTCTTACACAACAGCGAAGATAGATCTAGCCCACACTACAGATCAAGACCATCATTACGTGAGCAGTTCACCCACTTTTTACCACATGGTTAACGCTCTTCCATTGATCGATAGGTGGAGAGTGCAACACCCCCTAAGGAATTCACTTTCTTCTCCCCAGCCCATGACTTCCTGGCCAGACTCGACTACTTCCTATGCACCCCATCCCTTTTGAACAGGGTTCAGGACTCTTCTATACACGACATGTCAATTTCTGATCATTCCCCCATCTCAATCACCATAGACGCTCTCCAACCTTGCCCAGAATACAGACAGTGGCGGTTCCCAGGTCACTTGACCCAAAATGTCAACTTCAAAACAATGCTTCGTGAGGCTTGGTTGGAATACTCACACAACAATAGCCCACATGCGGATAACCCCAATCTATTCTGGGAGGCAGGGAAAGCGTTCCTCGGGGGTAGGATTATATCCTTTGCATCGGCCCACTGGAAATCCACCCATATACATTATTTTGAGGCCAGTGACAAACTACGGACAGCCCAACAGCAACTAAACGATCAAAACAGCCCTGAAAACCGTAAGTTATGGCAGGAAGCGAAGGACTTTTTTGACTCCTGGGCACACAACCTAGAATGTATGAAAATGTCCCATACCCAATTACAATACCACAAATATGGCAATAAGGCAGGGAAGATACTGGCTAGGCTCACCAAAGGTGCCTTCCTTCCAACCCATATCAACACCCTACGCCATCCTGACGGCACTCTTTCCACATTGCCCAAAGAAATAAAACTCTGGAAGCATTTTATGCCAACCTCTATGCCTCTGAATCAATAGACCCTACTGAAGCAGCAAATTGGTTAGATGCTACGCCTCTATCCCAGATTACACCAGACATTCTAAACACTTTAAACGCCCCTGTTACCGCAGAGGAAATTGAAGTCTCTATCAGCGGCCTCTCGAACGGTAAGGCGACTGGCCCCAATGGTTACACTCCCAAATTCTTTAAAATGCTCAGAGACTCAATCATCCCCTCTCTCCTATCGATGTATAATTCGATATGGGACGGGGGCCCATACCTTCCGACAGGACATCAAGCAAACATAAAACTGATTGCAAAAAAAAGGTAAGGACCCTCAGAATCCAGGTCGTACCGCCCAATATCACTGCTAAACATTGACTCTAAAATACTATCCAAGATATTAGCTACCCGTTTGGCAAACATTATGCCTTCTTTTATCCACCCAGGGTTCACCAAGGGCAGATCGGCTGCTTCCAACCTACGAAAGATCTTAGCCGCCTTAGAGTATGCGAAATAACATCCCCAAAAAGATGTAGCGATTATAACTTTAGATGCCGAAAAAGCTTTTGACAACGTTAGTTTTCAATGGCTATCCCTAGTAATGCAAAGGTTTGAAATATCAGGCCCCTTTTACCACTTCATACAAAACCTGTACTCATCCCCGTCAGCCACAGTTATAGCTTCAGGAATACAATCTAACCCCATAAGATTACACAAAGGGACAAGACAGGGGTGTCCCCTCTCTCCCCTGCTATTTAAACTGGCCATTGAGCCCCTTTCACGTTTCCTTAACACCACGGCCCCCATTCAAGGAATCACTTTTGGACATGAGGAATTGCGAGCCGCCCTGTTTGCGGATGACATTTTGTTATTCACGACATCCCCCCAAACTGATATTCCAGCCATACAAAATATTTTCAACTCCTTCCGCAAGTGCTCTGGCCTAAGAATAAATTTTGCCAAGAGTGAAATCCTTTCCCTGGGTGCTCCAACGTCTAGACCATGGTTGTCCTCCTCCCCTTTCCACATAAACGAGAAGCATATCACCTATTTGGGTATCAAAATAGGAAAGGATCCATCCTCTCCTTACCACCTCAATTACTCTCCTCTGATTTCAAAAATTTTAGGTGAACTGGAAGCATGGTCCAACCTTCCACTATCACTCTCTGGGAGATGCGCACTTTTCAAAATGGTTAGTTTTGCTCGACTTTTATACCCTTGCAAACGTTACCTTTACTGCTTAAACATAAAGATGTACAATCTTTAAATAAGGCAATTTCTGCCTTTTTATGGAAAAAGGGTACACCGAGAATAAAAGTATTAAGATACTCAAGTGCTAAAGTGTATATATAAAACTGTAAAATGTTGTACAAGTATTTGTATTCCGGGAGGTCTCCAATTAGACTTTCACAGCAGACTTTTCAACACATTGTATTTAAATTTATTTATATTATGCTAATCACTGTTCACGTATTTGTATAGTTTGTAACAAAGTATCCACAAGTAGAATGTGACATGTCAGCACATTGAATAGTAGGATATCCTATAGATATTACGAGCGCATCACTTTATCTATGTAAACCGAGAATAGCTTTAACAAAACTTGTCCTCCCAAAGAGTGAAGGGGGTGCCAGCCTCCCGAACATTAGAGTATACAATCTTGCATGTTTATTGAGATCAGGCATGGACTGGCTATCACAATCATCGAAATACTCCAACTATGACCTGGAATCTGCCATAGTCCATCCGATAAATCTGTCAACACTACTACATAGCTCTCTACGACAAATCCCAGGCCACATTAAGCAAAACCTGATGTTTAGAGATACGATAATAGCATGGAGAGAAGTAAGGAGAAAATTAGGCCTATCACCCCATGTATCCAAATTCCTCCCAATCCAAGGAAACCCCATGTTCCCCCTTGGTCTACAATATGAACCGTTTTCCAAATGGAAAGACAAAGGGCTGACCAGAGCCTATCATCTGTACTACTGTGCAAATGGTGCCCTTAAACCTTTTCACCTCATAGCGAAGCAATTCAAACTACCCAACCACCATTTCCTTCCGGTCTCGCAAGTCTCAGACTTCATCAGCAAGACCTGTCCAAGGAAAAACATTAGATTCAAACCATCTTTCTTGGATACTCTGCTTGAGGAGCACAGATACTCTATTTCAGACTTGTACCTTCCTATGAATGCCTATGAATGGGAAATTTGCAACACCTTTACACGACACCTCGCTCAGATCCTGGATAACAGACCTACCGGGACAGGTCAATGTAGAAAACATCCTCAGGTCACCAGAAGCATTACACCGAATGAATCTTGGAGGGAAACACAATTCAAGCTAATGCACAGAGCCTACTTCCCCTTTTCATCTACTCACCCCTCCAAAAATTGGTCCATCTTGTCCTTGGTGCTCCTTACGCAAACCATCGTTACTCCACCGCCTCTGGCTTTGTCCAAGGATCTCTGCCTATTGGTCCTCGATCACCGAATTCATCTACAAAGTGACTAATTGGCAACCCGACAGAGACCCTATGCTCCTTCTATTCGGATACCCCACATCAATATCAGAATCCCCAAACACATCTAATTTGTTACCTCAAGAAAACGTCCATGGATCCTCCTCACGCTGCTCATAGCCCGCAGAAACATCCTCAATCACTGGATTGTTACCACTCCTCGTCCGGAATGATTGGTCCCCTAAAATCACTACTTTTTCGAGAAAAACTGGATGCCATGATCCAACACAAATGGCCTAACAACAAATTCACGAGAAAATGGTCATCCTTTATCGACTACTGTCTAACACCTTCAGAAAAAAGTCACCTATATTCAACATCACTTCCTCGCATTGGACAAAACCACACCCCGACTTCGTACCTTACTCACCAGCGGGCATGCCTACCCTCTCCATAAGCCTCAACACCAAGAGCTTTCTTTCCCTGAGAAAATATCGGGTCATTTTAGCTTGGTCGACTTCGCTTTTGAATTAATCTGTTGTCTATTAGGATCTACATATTAGATAAACTGATGTTTTCTTTTTTATTAATTGTACATATATATATATATGCCTGGATCTATACCTGGGACCAAGTCGGTGGCTCCTTTATGATCCATCTCACACCCTTCTTCCCTTTCTTCCCTTCTTCCTCTCACCCCTAGCTGCTCCCTTTTCTTTTCTTCTCCAATGCTCATTCCATGTACCAATGGCTGTTATTATCATTGCGGAGACTGTATACGTTATCTGACTACCATGTCTGTTTATTACCCCAGCTGTCAAAACTATTACAAAACTAATAAAATATATTTGAAAAAAAATCAGACATAATCATACTGCCAGGGAGGTTAAGAGGCTTAAGTGTACAGTATGCAAGTGGTTTAGTATGCTTACAGGTGTTGTCCCTTCCTAAACTGACAGTGAAGTGACTGGGCATTGAAAGTCTTCTTGCTCCTCTTTTACCAGCATACATCTTTTAGGTGTATGAACACTTGGGCACTGTTGACTTGCTGTTTGCGATGCTTAAAAACTCTGCTTTACAGAGGCTGCAACAGTGCCTGATACCAAGTCAAAGTCATATAGATTCCATGCGTGAATTTAAAAATATATGTACTGAAGTAAGGACTGGTAAATTTGCCTGTGTCTTTTTTTTTATCAGCCTGGAGTTCTTCTTTACTGTATAAATTGTAATGGGTATTTTACATTTTGTTAGTGTTTGTCAAGCAGTAGTGATTTTACATATATTTTAACATACTGTATTCTTGAATTCCCAGATGATAGCTACCTGTTTACTTTGCAAGCTTTAACACTTTAATTATTGGTAGATACAAGACGATGATACTGAAAACAAACTTTAAAATATTAAACACAATTTGGATGTTTCATTGATTGAAACTGAATGCTTAAAATGGTTGACAGAAGAATGCCTTGGGCAACTGAGTCTATCAAAATAGAAAAAACTACACTCACTTTTACAACTCTGGCTTTTAAAAGTCCTGTTTTAACAATCTTATTAGCTGCTAGCTGTCTCTGAGGAAACATACAATTAAAATTTAATCATAGGAAATCTGGGTTCTAAACATTCAGCAAACTTGCAATCTTTGTTTCAAATAGAATTGTCCTTAACTCAACATTGTCTATGCTGCTTTATTTAACTCTTCACTTTTGGGAAAAGCATACCATTGTTGCTTTTTAATAATTTGACAATGAATAGTAAAATTTCCTTCGCGCTAGTGGATGTGACAAATACTAATAACACGATAGTGTAGGTTAATAAATGAATAGATATAAAAATAAAATAAAAATAAAAATATTGCTGCAAAATAAAAGTGCTCACACAACCACTTAATGAAATGATAATATAGAAGATTTCGCGCAATATTTACTTGAGTGATGTGTATAGGGTGGGGTAAGAGCAAAAGTGATTAAGGTATTGGTAACTGTGATAATGTTAATAAGGATCTACAATCTCTATATTAAAACATAAATCTATTACCACTGATTAACAGTGGAGTGATAATGCTGTGTTAAAAGTGCATCCGTGCAAATGGTTAAAATAACCAAACAACCAAAAAGTGACAGCTAGCTCCAATACCATAAATACATTGATGCAAATAAATATTAAATATTAGTGAGTAAATATCATAAATATCATAAATTAAAAAATAAAAAATAGTAATTTCCGACTGTGAATAATTAATAAAGTGCAACCCATCAAAAGGATGAATAAAATATATACAAAAAATATCGAGAATTAATTACAATTAATGCCATCATCATCCAGATACATGTGTCTTAAAACAATGATAACAGCATTTGTAAAATTGAAGAAAAACAGTTCATAGATTTATAAATAGGTGGCGCTGTTGTAGAGGTAGAAAAAGTCCTTCTATTAAGATCTGTGTATGTCTTTATGTGTTAAATAGGTCGTTCCTATAATGGTGCCTCCTAGTTCAGTCTCTCAGAACTCTCACCTTAAAACAGTAGAAATCAAGCTTTGGTAAAATGCCTTTTGAAGTGTAGAAGTACTGTCTGGTAACTTCTCCTTTTTGCTGCTCAGCTCTCCTTATTATCTCCTTATTTCCTCCGCTCTAGTGTAGCTCAGACCCAGGGGAGGAAGAGGGGGGAGAGAGAGGGGGGGAGACAAAGAGAAGGGAGGGGGAGAGAGAAGATAGGCTCCACTAGTGTATTATTGTTTTTAAGCAAAGGGAGATATTTATTTAATCTATGCTCTTACATTTACAAGCATATAAATAGGCAGAGTAAAAAACGTATGAGAAGCCTGGCGTTCTCAGCGCCCTCTCACTTGTGTAGACAGCTGTGTGCCGCTCCAGCCAATCCCTACGCGTTACGACACGTCACGTGTCTTCATCTGGGGAACCGGATTGGCTGTTGTCTGTATCCTTATATGTAATGAAATCCGGAAATGCTGAAACCGCCATTTTACTTGTGGGTGTGCTGTTAAGTTCGGCCGTCTGTGTATTGAAACCGGAAGTACTAAAACGGCCATTTTACTTATGGTTATGCTTATAATGAACGGCGGTCATTTATCTTTAGATTTACCAGAAGTTAGTTCGCCGCCATTTCGTTGTAGATGGATATAGCACTACTCTATGTATTGGACTCCTATGTGAGCGGCCATTATTTTGGTGGGAATACAAATAGATAATCATTCTTATTTACGGCCAATAAGTGTAAAAGAAATTTCACCATAGGGGCCACACTATAGTAAATGACCTTAATGGTGCACTTAGTATTAGTATACAATAAAAATATGTATAGAATTATATATATAAATATCAATTTTGTTGAAGACCAAACTGCGGTATACATATGAAAACAGGTGAGAGTGCTCTGATACAGCAGCAAAGAGATACATTATACATAAAAAAAACAATTAAACAACAAATATCTTCTAATACAATACTACTCCGATACCTTATTAAAATTAAAGCTACTGGTCAATATTTCAACATGTACAAGTCATTGTAATAATCATACATAATACTAATGGGATTAAACAATGCACAATCATAAAATTAAATCCAAGATAGACATAAAACTTATATATGATATATGATAAAAATTGCTAAATTGTAATATAGATCAGTTATATTAACCAATGCCAAAAGTAGTATAATTACACTATTTGGAATTAAATAATGTTCCATAAAAAACAATAAAATTTATTAGAATATAAAATAAGATAAAAATTATTCAATAAAATAATAAAATATTAAAAATTATTCAGAAAGCAATTTAAATCAAATTCCACGTTGAGGCCCCCAGGTACTAAAGTGCGTAAAGTATGAATCCACCTGGATTCTTTCCGGCTAATATCGCGGACTAGATGACTACCTCTCCACATGGGTTTGTGTTTTTCAATTCCCCAAAATTGGAGATGTGTGGGGTCTCTGTTGTGTACTAATGCAAAATGTTTGGACACGTTGTGTTTGGGAAAGCCCGATTTTATATTTTGCACATGTTCTTTTATTCGTGTCTTAAGTGCTCTTTTTGTGCGGCCTACATATTGAAGATTACAGCTGCACTGAAGTACATACACAACCCCTTCAGTGTGGCATCCTATAAAATCTTTAATGGTAAAATTTTGTCCTGTATTGGTAGCTGTAAACTCTTTACGTTTTCCTTGAAAATTTTTTGCGTGTCGACAAGCGTAGCAGTTACGGCAGGGATAAAAACCTTTTCCTGAAAAGAATGTATATGCGGATGTTGGGGGAGGGTCAATGACTGACTTAACGATAAGATCTCTAATAGTTGGTGCCCTCTTGTAAACTATATTGGGTCTTTCTGGTAATATATCCTTGAGATCTTTATCGTTTTTTAAAATGTGCCAATGTTTTTGTATAACTTTAGCTACATCTTTGTATTGTGTGTTAAAATCTAATATTATGCTAGGTGCTTCTTGTTGGATTCTCGTCTTAGGTTGTTCTTCAAGCATTTTCTCTCGGTCCATACAACTGACATGTTCGATCTGGTTTTTTATCCAATCTTCATTGTAACCTTTTACTCTAAATCTTTCTCCAATCACCTGTGCTTGACTCCGATAGTCTTCTTCTTTTGTACAATTCCTTCTCAATCTTGTAAATTGTCCTTTTGAGATGTTATATAGCCACGATTTGTAGTGACAGCTATCTGCTGACAGGTAGCTATTAGCATCTACTTTTTTAAAATGCGTTTTGGTGACTATTTTCTGTCCTTCTAAACTTATGTTTAAGTCTAGAAAGTCTATTTCTTTCTCTTCTATTCTCCATACCAAATTAATATTTTTTGTGTTGTCGTTCAATTTATTTAAAAATGTTTCCAGATTGTTTCTATCCCCATTCCACACTATCACTACATCGTCTATAAACCTTTTGTACAACGTAAGTTCGGCGGGGGTACTTGTATATACTGCCATTTCTTCCCACTGCGCCATAAATGCATTCGCCACTCCTGGTGCAAATTTGGCACCCATGGCTATTCCCACTAGTTGTTTAAAATAGGTTTGATTGTGCCAAAAATAATTGCACTTAAGGCAGAAATCGAGACATTTCAGTATATATTTCCTCTGTTTACAAATTAAAGTACTGTATTTTCTTAAAAGCCATTTTGTTGCTGAGATCGCATCGTGGTGTTGTACTATTGTGTAAAGCGATGTAACATCTAACGTACATTACTGGCCACCGCAGATGTTACATCGCTTTACACAATAGTACAACACCACGATGCGATCTCAGCAACAAAATGGCTTTTAAGAAAATACAGTACTTTAATTTGTAAACAGAGGAAATATATACTGAAATGTCTCGATTTCTGCCTTAAGTGCAATTATTTTTGGCACAATCAAACCTATTTTAAACAACTAGTGGGAATAGCCATGGGTGCCAAATTTGCACCAGGAGTGGCGAATGCATTTATGGCGCAGTGGGAAGAAATGGCAGTACATACAAGTACCCCCGCCGAACTTACGTTGTACAAAAGGTTTATAGACGATGTAGTGATAGTGTGGAATGGGGATAGAAACAATCTGGAAACATTTTTAAATAAATTGAACGACAACACAAAAAATATTAATTTGGTATGGAGAATAGAAGAGAAAGAAATAGACTTTCTAGACTTAAACATAAGTTTAGAAGGACAGAAAATAGTCACCAAAACGCATTTTAAAAAAGTAGATGCTAATAGCTACCTGTCAGCAGATAGCTGTCACTACAAATCGTGGCTATATAACATCCCAAAAGGACAATTTACAAGATTGAGAAGGAATTGTACAAAAGAAGAAGACTATCGGAGTCAAGCACAGGTGATTGGAGAAAGATTTAGAGTAAAAGGTTACAATGAAGATTGGATAAAAAACCAGATCGAACATGTCAGTTGTATGGACCGAGAGAAAATGCTTGAAGAACAACCTAAGACGAGAATCCAACAAGAAGCACCTAGCATAATATTAGATTTTAACACACAATACAAAGATGTAGCTAAAGTTATACAAAAACATTGGCACATTTTAAAAAACGATAAAGATCTCAAGGATATATTACCAGAAAGACCCAATATAGTTTACAAGAGGGCACCAACTATTAGAGATCTTATCGTTAAGTCAGTCATTGACCCTCCCCCAACATCCGCATATACATTCTTTTCAGGAAAAGGTTTTTATCCCTGCCGTAACTGCTACGCTTGTCGACACGCAAAAAATTTTCAAGGAAAACGTAAAGAGTTTACAGCTACCAATACAGGACAAAATTTTACCATTAAAGATTTTATAGGATGCCACACTGAAGGGGTTGTGTATGTACTTCAGTGCAGCTGTAATCTTCAATATGTAGGCCGCACAAAAAGAGCACTTAAGACACGAATAAAAGAACATGTGCAAAATATAAAATCGGGCTTTCCCAAACACAACGTGTCCAAACATTTTGCATTAGTACACAACAGAGACCCCACACATCTCCAATTTTGGGGAATTGAAAAACACAAACCCATGTGGAGAGGTAGTCATCTAGTCCGCGATATTAGCCGGAAAGAATCCAGGTGGATTCATACTTTACGCACTTTAGTACCTGGGGGCCTCAACGTGGAATTTGATTTAAATTGCTTTCTGAATAATTTTTAATATTTTATTATTTTATTGAATAATTTTTATCTTATTTTATATTCTAATAAATTTTATTGTTTTTTATGGAACATTATTTAATTCCAAATAGTGTAATTATACTACTTTTGGCATTGGTTAATATAACTGATCTATATTACAATTTAGCAATTTTTATCATATATCATATATAAGTTTTATGTCTATCTTGGATTTAATTTTATGATTGTGCATTGTTTAATCCCATTAGTATTATGTATGATTATTACAATGACTTGTACATGTTGAAATATTGACCAGTAGCTTTAATTTTAATAAGGTATCGGAGTAGTATTGTATTAGAAGATATTTGTTGTTTAATTGTTTTTTTTATGTATAATGTATCTCTTTGCTGCTGTATCAGAGCACTCTCACCTGTTTTCATATGTATACCGCAGTTTGGTCTTCGACAAAATTGATATTTATATATATAATTCTATACATATTTTTATTGTATACTAATACTAAGTGCACCATTAAGGTCATTTACTATAGTGTGGCCCCTATGGTGAAATTTCTTTTACACTTATTGGCCGTAAATAAGAATGATTATCTATTTGTATTCCCACCAAAATAATGGCCGCTCACATAGGAGTCCAATACATAGAGTAGTGCTATATCCATCTACAACGAAATGGCGGCGAACTAACTTCTGGTAAATCTAAAGATAAATGACCGCCGTTCATTATAAGCATAACCATAAGTAAAATGGCCGTTTTAGTACTTCCGGTTTCAATACACAGACGGCCGAACTTAACAGCACACCCACAAGTAAAATGGCGGTTTCAGCATTTCCGGATTTCATTACATATAAGGATACAGACAACAGCCAATCCGGTTCCCCAGATGAAGACACGTGACGTGTCGTAACGCGTAGGGATTGGCTGGAGCGGCACACAGCTGTCTACACAAGTGAGAGGGCGCTGAGAACGCCAGGCTTCTCATACGTTTTTTACTCTGCCTATTTATATGCTTGTAAATGTAAGAGCATAGATTAAATAAATATCTCCCTTTGCTTAAAAACAATAATACACTAGTGGAGCCTATCTTCTCTCTCCCCCTCCCTTCTCTTTGTCTCCCCCCCTCTCTCTCCCCCCTCTTCCTCCCCTGGGTCTGAGCTACACTAGAGCGGAGGAAATAAGGAGATAATAAGGAGAGCTGAGCAGCAAAAAGGAGAAGTTACCAGACAGTACTTCTACACTTCAAAAGGCATTTTACCAAAGCTTGATTTCTACTGTTTTAAGGTGAGAGTTCTGAGAGACTGAACTAGGAGGCACCATTATAGGAACGACCTATTTAACACATAAAGACATACACAGATCTTAATAGAAGGACTTTTTCTACCTCTACAACAGCGCCACCTATTTATAAATCTATGAACTGTTTTTCTTCAATTTTACAAATGCTGTCATTATTGTTTTAAGACACATGTATCTGGATGATGATGGCATTAATTGTAATTAATTCTCGATATTTTTTGTATATATTTTATTCATCCTTTTGATGGGTTGCACTTTATTAATTATTCACAGTCGGAAATTACTATTTTTTATTTTTTAATTTATGATATTTATGATATTTACTCACTAATATTTAATATTTATTTGCATCAATGTATTTATGGTATTGGAGCTAGCTATCACTTTTTGGTTGTTTGGTTATTTTAACCATTTGCACGGATGCACTTTTAACACAGCATTATCACTCCACTGTTAATCAGTGGTAATAGATTTATGTTTTAATATAGAGATTGTAGATCCTTATTAACATTATCACAGTTACCAATACCTTAATCACTTTTGCTCTTACCCCACCCTATACACATCACTCAAGTAAATATTGCGCAAAATCTTCTATATTATCAATAATTTGACAATGTTATCATATCCTGATATTCTGGTTGACTGTGCACTTTCTAAAGTTAACTTCATACTTCTTATTTTTTTATTACAAGGATAATTCTGAGTTGATGGGAGTGTAAGCAAGTTATGCTCATGTATGTCACGTTCCATTAAACCAGAACATTAACCTTATTCCCAAAAGTCAATCAAATGAATTTACTATTAATGCATATATACAGTACATATGGAAAATCATCAAACTGTTTTGGAATAATAATGATCAAAAAACAAAAGGTTATTAAATTCTCCAGGAGAATTTGAACCAATAGTACTTGTCCCTGTTCAATCGTGTGTGGATTAAAAAAAAAAAAGAATTAAAATGTTATCTGTCTGTAACTCCACCCTCCCTGAAAACTAAAATACAGGCATTCCTGTAGAGGTAAGCCAGCACAGAGTTCCCTGATAACAGCACAAGCTGGCTACTTCACTTGTCCAAGAGGCTTATGCTGTGTTTGGCCTGCATTTTTTTACCTTTTTTTTTCATTTTTGGCAATATTTCTTCTTTAAAAATATAAAATAGAAACAAATATGATGGCACTTAACAAGAAAAATCCCTCAAAACTGATTTGAAGTTTTGGGGTAATTTCATTGTATACAATGGGGTTGATTTATTAAAGAAGTAGAATATGTTTGCTTTGTAAATTTAATTTTCATCTGCCATGGATCACTTTTTAGAGGGTGGTATAGCAGCGGATGGCCACTTCCTGAATGTCTGTTTTGTTTTGTTTTTGTAGTCCCAAGGCAGATATTGTATTCAAGTGCCACATTGCAACTGCAAGCCAATTGTTTGACTCGTGATTGCAGTGCACTTTCATGGACCTCAATGGGTGAGTTTGAAAGACAATATCACCAGTAAAAACAATGCAGGCTGTGTTAAAATTGCCACAGCATGTATACAGCCCTGTCCTGCTATAATATTAGAAGATAGGTGGCTTGGGAGTGGCAGAACCACAGTTCTGCAGCCTGTTTTTAACTCTCCCTCCCTCTTTCCCAGCCACACATATGAAAGAACCCTTAATGAATGTGATGAAAATTCACTTTGCGAAGACTACCCAAATGTGCAAGAAAAATGAGACAAAAAAACACATGACTGGATGATGGATATCAGTAGAGACTTACCTCGTACATTAAGCTAAGGGAAAATTCCCTTGCACAGTAAAAATTCACTTTGTTAAATGAACAGCCTAACAGATTAGAAAATCAACACCAATATGTCTCCCCAGTAGAATAGGCTCTTCTACTCAGAGTTCTCATTACACTGTCAAGCAAGGATATGAAAATTCCTCCATATTGTAATATAACTGAAGTATAAGCTCCAGTGACAAAAAATGGGAAACAGAGATTTAATGAACAAGTGGGTAATCAACCACCCATAACTAAAAATATAACTTGGCTTTTCCTAGAGATAGGCAGTGTGACAGACCTAGCCGGGGCAGGGGCTTTTGGAGAGGACTGAATGCTAGCCTCTTGCCTACTGATTATGGGAACTGGATTGTAAGGGAACACTACTCTTTGTGAGGTGTATGCCTGGGGACCCTTGAAGTAATATTACTTTGGATTCAAGTCCATGTCCCCCCAAAACACACAGACTCTGGGAACCCTGTATATGCCATATTATAAGTTGTGACTGCTTCATAATGTTGGGACTCATAGTAGAAGATGCTGATGTCATCAACTCCAGCCACCTGTCTGTTGTCCGCTATAATGTGTTTATTGTAAATACGTCTATTGTGGGTTCTAAGGGTCTTTCACCCATTGTTGTTTGTGTTAATTAACTCTGCTATTATATGAAGGAGTTCTGTGTTGATATTTACAGCATGATAATGCGTATTATAGTGAGCTAGGAGACAACAAGGCTAGGACCTGAAAGGTCATATTTCGGAGTCACCCAGTCTGGAAATGACTAGTTAATTAGCTCATGTTAATTTATGGATCTGGTTACAGTTGTCTTGTTAGAGTAATATGAGCAGGAGGGGGGAACCCTCTCCTCCAGTATATATAAGACTGTATTCTGTGTTCTAATAAACAGTTCATGGTGAGCAACCAAATGAGTATTGCCTTGTTTGTGGTTGTCAGCGGTTGGAATATCTGATATCTATATTCAGACTGGAAGGAAGCGATATATGATGAAAACACTTAAGCAGAGTGTGGGATGTTTCGTCACAGGCAGTAACATAGAAATTGTGGTTACATCTGTAAATGGGCTCTTGTACAATGTGAGCCTGAATAAGTTAATGCTCTCCCCACTCTTCATTGCTCTAAACATTTAAATGAAATATTATGCAGAACAGTGGGTGGTTCTAGAAGAACATCCTTTAGAAGCACTCAAGCTGCTGAACAACTGTGCAGTGGTGCTGCAACATGCACTTCCTGCACTAGGTCCTGCAACATCTCTAAATGCATGATCAAGCATAGACGACACAGTGAACAGTGTCTCTGTGCACCATGAAAGATTTTCTGTGGGTTTCTCCCTCCTGGCATACTCTGTAAGTTTTACTATACATTAGGGATGAGCCGAACACCCCCCGGTTCGGTTCGCACCAGAACCTGCGAACAGACCGAAAATTCGCACGAACGTTAGAACCCCATTGACGTCTATGGGACTCGAACGTTCAAAATCAAAAGTGCTCATTTTAAAGGCTAATTTGCATGGTATTGTCCTAAAAAGGGTTTGGGGACCCGGGTCCTGCCCCAGGGGACATGTATCAATGCAAAAAAAACTTTTAAAAACGGATGTTTTTTCGGGAGCAGTGATTTTAATGATGCTTAAAGTAAAAAAAAAAGTGAAATATTCCTTTAAATATCGTACCTGGGGGGTGTCTATAGTATGCCTGTAAAGTGGCGTGTGTTTCCCGAGCTTAGAACAGTCCCTGCACAAAATGTCATTTTTAAAGGAAAAAAAGTCCTTTAAAACTGCTTGCGGCTTTAATGTAATGTCGGGTCCTGGCAATATGGATGAAAATCAGTGAGACAAACGGCATGGGTACCCCCCAGTCCATTACCAGGCCCTTTGGGTCTTGTGTGGATATTAAGGGGAACCCCGCACCCAAATTAAAATAAGGAAAGGTGTGGGGCCACCAGGCCCTATATACTCTGAACAGCAGTATACAGGCGGTGCAAACAAGTCAGGGACTGTAGGTTTGTTGTTAAGTAGAATCGCTTTGTAATTTTGAACGGGTACATTTTTAACGTGTTTAGCTCCAGCCAAAAAATCTTTCTTAAGATTTTTGGAAAACATAGGGAGGGTTATCACCCCTGTGACTTTTGTTTTGCTGTCTGTCCTCCTTTTCAGAAGATTTCACCTCACTTTTTGTCCCAATGACAAATGTTTTTTGAAAATTTGGGTTTTTTTGTGCAACAAGGTTCGGAAAGCATCAGTGGAAAGGAGAAATGTTTTTCCCATATTAACTCTTACAGGAGAGAATTTCCCTTCCTAGGGGTAGATTTCATCTCACTTCCTGTTGTCTCCTTGCGCTTGCAAGTAGGAGTCGTTTGTAAGTTAGATGTTTGAAAGTAGGGGCCTGCCCTATATACTTAGCAGAAATTTGGGCCTTAGGTGTTGTTGTGGCCACAACACTGTAAGCCCTCACAGGGCCCTGCTGTGAAATATTAGATCAAGAATTGTAATTACATGCCCTTGTTGAACAGGGGCAGAAAAATTGGGCCTTTGGTGGTGGTGGTGGTGCTGGTGCCACAACACTGTAAGTCCTCACTCGCTCTTGGTGGGTGCAGAAATGGGCCCTGCTGTGAAATATTAGATCAAGAATTGTAATTACATGCCCCTGTTAAACAGGGGCTGAAAAATTGGGCCTTAGGCACTGGTGCTGGTGCCACAACACTGCAACCCCTCACAGATACTCTAGTTGTGACGCAGAAACGAGCCTGCTGCAAAGTATTGCATCAAAAATTGTAATTACACGCTCCTGTTAAACAGGGGCTGAAAAATTGGGCCTTAGGCACTGGTGGTGGCGCCCAAAACCAAAAATGTTCTTACTAGCTATCAGCGTGATCATTGAGGAGGAAGAGGATAATTACTCAGGGATAGTCACTCAGCATCAGCATAGGCAGTCTTTGAAGGCATCTGAGATTTCAAAAAAAATTATTCGGTTACATCAGCATCAGGTGCTTGGTAGCTGGTGGTGATCCAAGACTGATTCATTTTTATGAAGGTCAGTCGATCGACCGAGTCGGTGGACAGACGCACCCTGTGATCGGTTACAAAGCCTCCAACAGCACTGAATGTGCGTTCCGAAAGAACATTGGATGCAGGACAGGCCAGTAGCTCAATTGCATACTGTGCAAGCTCTGGCCAGTGATCCATCCTCAAGACCCAGTAACCCAGAGGATTTTCAGTGGGAAAGGTTTCCAAGTCAGATCTTGCCCCTAGGTATTCCTGCACCATGTAAAACAGACGCTGGCGATGGTTGCTGGAACCAATCATACCTTGGGGCTGCGGACCAAAAAATTGTCTGAACGCATCGGTCAGATGGCCACCTTCTCCACCGCTCCTTCTTTGACTGACCAAAGCCTCAGCAACACGTTGTCCAGAAACAGGAGTTTGTAACCTCCCAGTCTCTGGGAACGCGTTGCACAGACCTTTCTGCAAGGCCTCCCGAAGATGTTTCATCCTCTGCTCCCTCTGCGATGGCAAGATAAGGTCCGCAACCTTACCCTTGTAACGTGGATCAAGGAGGGTTGCCAGCCAGTATTGGTCCTTCTCCTTGATACCACGAATATGAGGATCCTTACACAGGCTTTGCAGGATTAGGGAGGCTATGCAGCGTAGGTTTGCTGAGGCATTCGGTCCGGAGTCCTCTGGGTCACTAAGGATGACATGGTCCGCAGCCACCTCCTCCCAGCTACGTAAAAGTCCATGTGTTTCTTGGGATTGATCCCTTAAAGACTGCTGCTGATGCTGAGTGCCAGGCTCCACCTCCATACTGACACAATCTTCCTCCTCCTCCCCGTCCTCTTCCTGTGTGATCGGCGGGCACGCAGGAACACTGTCTGGATAAAGGGGGCCTTGAGAGCTAAGGAAGTCCTCCTCTTCCTGCCTCTGTTCTGCCTCAAGTGCCTTGTTCATTATTCCACGCAGCGTGTGCTCCAACAGGTGGACAAGGGGAACAGTGTCACTGATGCATGCACTGTCACTGCTCACCATCCTCGTGGCCTCCTCAAATGGTGACAGTGCATGCATCCCTGATCATGGCCCACTGGCGTGGGGAAAAAAAACAAGCTCCCCTGACCCTGTCCTGGTGCCACAGTCGCACAGGTACTCATTGATGGCCATCTGCTGAGTGTGCAGCCGCTGCAGCATAGCCAACGTTGAGTTCCACCTGGTGGGCATGTCACAGATTAGGCGGCTCTTGGGCAGGTTAAACTCCTTTTGGAGGTCCGCCAGCCGAGCACTGGCATTATATGACCGGCGGAAATGCACACAGACTTTCCTGGCCTGCCTCAGGACATCCTGTAAGCCCGGGTACCTGCCCAAGAACCGCTGCACCACCAAGTTAAGGACGTGAGCCAAACAGGGCACATGGGTCATTTGTCCCTGTCGGAGGGCAGAGAGGAGGTTGGTGCCATTGTCGCAAACCACCATTCCTGCCTTAAGTTGGCGTGGCGTCAACCACCTCTGAATCTGCCCCTGCAGAGCTAACAGAAACTCTGCCCCAGTGTGGCTCCTGTCCCCCAAGCACACCAGCTCAAGCACCGCATGGCATCTTTTGGCCTGCGTACTTGCGTAGCCCCTTGAACGGCTACTGAGCACCGCTGGTTCCGAGGACAAAGCACAGGAAGAGGCCATGGAGGAAGAAGAAGAGGAGGGGGTGGAGGAGAGAGGTGTGTCACAATCATTAGTAGTGGCATTTTGGAGGCGTGGTGGCGGAACAACCTCCAACACTACTGCACCTTGTCCTGCATCCTTCCCAGCTGCCAGCAGAGTCACCCAATGCGCCGTGAAACTTAGGTAACGTCCCTGTCCATGCCTGCTGGACCATGAGTCAGCAGTAATATGTACCTTACCGATTACCGCCCTGTCCAGCGAGGCATGGACATTGCCTTCCACATGCCGGTAGAGAGCCGGAATCGCCTTCCGTGAAAAAAAAGTGGCGTTTGGGTACCTGCCACTGAGGAACCGCACATTCCACAAACTCACGGAAGGGGGCAGAGTCTACCAACTGAAAAGGCAGCAGTTGAAGTGCTAGCAATTTTGCCAAGCTAGCATTCAACCGCTGGGCATGTGGATGGCTGGGAGCAAACTTCTTTCGGCGGTGCAGCAGCTGGGGCAGGGAAATTTGCCTGGTACAATCTGACGTCGGTGTACCGAAAGCAGATTGCCCACAAGTACTTGGCTGTGACACACCTAATTCTACACCTTCATTCCTCTCAGTGCAGGTCTCAGAGAGGACTGAAGGTATAGTGGGGTTGGAGATCTCAGCTGATGAGGAGCAAGGAGAGGTCCTCTTTGTTCTTTGGTGTGAGTCTTTTAGATACGCTTGCCAACAAACTGCATGGCAGGTCAACATATGTCTGGTCAAGCATGTGGTACCGAACAGGGAGATGTTTTGGCCACGTGAGATACGCTTGAGACATATGTTGCAAATAGCAGCGGTGCGATCTGATGCACTTGTCTCAAAAAAGGCCCACACCAAAGAACTTTTTGAATAATGCGCAGAGACTGCAGCGCCCTGCACATGTGGAGCTTTGGGGTGTGATGCAGTCAGTGTGCTGCCCTTAGGCTGGCCCATGGAGAGCATCCTGCCTTGTTGGTGATGTGCCGCCTCCTCCTCCTCCTCCTCTCTCCTATCAGGCACCCACGTTGAGTCAGTGACCTCATCATCCCCTCCCTCCTCATCACTGGAGCAAACCTGGCAGTATGCTGCAGCAGGGGGAGCATGACTGCCAGATTGCTGTCCTTCTTGGGCACCCCCTCTGTCTGTGCTCATGTTACTGCCTTCATCGAGCTCAGTATGATCATCAGAGCCTTCCAAACGCTGGGCATCCTCCTGGAGCATGTACCCAACACTGTGGTCAAACAGTTCGAGGGACTCCTCAGGAGGACATGGTGGGGCTAGGGAAGGAGTCACTGATGACATTGAGCCGAGGGAAGAGGCCGCTGCTTTGCCAGACAAAGTACCCTGAGCATGGGTGAGAGAGGATGAGGAGGATGAGGACGGCTTGGTCATCCACTCGACCAAGTCTTCCGCATGTTGCGGCTCAACACGGCCAGCTGCCGAAAAAAAGGCCAAGCGTGTCCCACGGCCACGTGCTGATGAGGATGCACCGTCTCCACAACCAGCACTAGACACAGAGCCTGCTTGCCCTCTTTCATTGGCTTGTGACTGTCTGCCTCTCCTTCTTGGCCTTCCAGACATACTAATGGCCTGTAGCTGCACTAAGCTGGGATATATATATATATACAGTGGCTTGCGAAAGTATTCGGCCCCCTTGAACTTTTCAACCTTTTGCCACATTTCAGGCTCCAAACATAAAGATATAAAATTTTTATTTTTTGTGAAGAATCACCAACAAGTGGGACACAATTGTGAAGTGGAACGAAATCTTTTGGATTTTTGAAACTTTTTTAACTAATAAAAAAATGAAAAGTAGGGCGTGCAAAATTATTCGGCCCCCTTGCGTTAATACTTTGTAGAGCCACCTTTTGCTGCGATTACAGCTGCAAGTCGCTTGGGGTATGTCTCTATCAGTTTTGCACATCGAGAGACTGAAATTCTTGCCCATTCTTCCTTGCAAAACAGCTCGAGCTCAGTGAGGCTGGATGGAGAGCGTTTGTGAACAGCAGTTTTCAGCTCTTTCCACAGATTCTCGATTGGATTCAGGTCTGGACTTTGACTTGGCCATTCTAACACCTGGATACGTTTATTTGTGAACCATTCCTTTGTAGATTTTGCTGTATGTTTGGGATCATTGTCTTGTTGGAAGATAAATCTCCGTCCCAGTTTCAGGTCTTTTGCAGACGCCAACAGGTTTTCATCCAGAATGGTCCTGTATTTGGCTGCATCCATCTTCCCCGCAATTTTAACCATCTTCCCTGTCCCTGCTGAAGAAAAGCAGGCCCAAACCATGATGCTGCCACCACCATGTTTGACAGTGGGGATGGTGTGTTGAGTGTGATGAGCTGTGTTGCTTTTACGCCAAACATATCGTTTTGCATTGTGGCCAAAAAGTTAGATTTTGGTTTCATCGGACCAGAGCACCTTCTTCCACATGTTTGGTGTGTCTCCCAGGTGGCTTGTGGCAAACTTTAGACAAGACTTTTTATGGATATCTTTGAGAAATGGCTTTCTTCTTGCCACTCTTCCATAAAGGGCAGATTTGTGCAGTGTACGACTGATTGTTGTCCTATGGACAGACTCTCCCACCTCAGCTGTAGTTCTCTGCAGTTCATCCAGAGTGATCATGGGCCTCTTGGCTGCATCTCTGATCAGTCTTCTCCTTGTCTGAGCTGAAAGTTTAAAGGGACAGCCAGGTCTTGGTAGATTTGCAGTGGTCTGATACTCCTTCCATTTCAAAATGATCACTTGCACAGTGCTCCTTGGGATGTTTAAAGCTTGGGAAATCTTTTTGTATCCAAATCCGGCTTTAAACTTCTCCACAACAGTATTACCGACCTGCCTGGTGTGTTCCTTGGTCTTCATGATGCTCTCTGCGCTTTCAACAGAACCCTGAGACTATCACAGAGCAGGTGCATTTATACAGAGACTTGATTACACACAGGTGGATTCTATTTATCACCATCAGTCATTTAGGACAACATTGGATCATTCAGAGATCCTCGCTGAACTTCTGGAGTGAGTTTGCTGCACTGAAAGTAAAGGGGCCGAATAATTTTGCACGCACCACTTTTCAGTTTTTTAATTGCTAAAAAAGTTTAAAATATCCAATAGATTTCGTTACACTTCACAATTGTGTCCCACTTGTTGGTGATTCTTCACAAAAAAAAATTAAATTTTATATCTTTATGTTTGAAGCCTGAAATGTGGCAAAAGGTTGAAAAGTTCAAGGGGGCCGAATACTTTCGCAAGCCACTGTATATATATGTATATATATATATATATATATATATATATATATATATATATATATATATACATATATATATATATATATATATATATATATATATATATATATATGTACTGATACTGCAGCTAGCAAAATCAACTGTATGAGAACACCACCAACCTTCTACAGTTAGCTTTAGCTGAACACTGTGCAGAGCTCGAAAAAACTAACTTGTAGCTTTTTTAGCTGCCTGCGGTAGTGATAGGATCAGGAAAACACCACCAACCTTCTACAGGTAGCTTTAGGTGAACACTGTAAAGAGCTCGCCAAAAAATAACTTGCAGCTTATTTAGCTGCCTGCGGTAGTGATAGGATCAGGAAAACACCACCAACCTTCTACAGGTAGCTTTAGCTGAACACTGTGCAGAGCTCGCAAAAAAATAACTTGCAGCTTATTTAGCTGCCTGCGGTAGTGATAGGATCAGAAAAACACCACCAACCTTCTACAGGTAGCTTTAGCTGAACACTGTGCAGAGCTCGCAAAAAAAAACTTGTAGGTTTAGCTGAACACTGTGAGCAGGACGCCCCACACTAACTTGTTACATAGTTACATAGTTAGTCAGGTTGAAAAAAGACACAAGTCCATCCAGTCCAACCATAAAAAAAAAAACAAAAAAAAAAACGTACAATCCAATATACCCAATACTATACCCACAGTTGATCCAGAGGAAGGCAAAAAACCCCAGCAGAGCATGCTACAATTTGCTACAGCAGGGGAAAAAATTCCTTCCTGATCCCAGCGAGGCAATCAGATTTTCCCTGGATCAACTTTACCTATAAATGTCAGTACCCAGTTATATTATGTACATTTAGGAAAGTATCCAGGCCTTTTTTAAAGCAATCTACTGAGCTGGCCAGAACCACCTCTGGAGGGAGTCTATTCCACATTTTCACAGCTCTTACTGTGAAGAAACCTTTCCGTATTTGGAGATGAAATCTCTTTTCCTCCAGTCGTAAAGAGTGCCCCCTTGTCCTCTGTGTTGACCGTAAAGTGAATAACTCAACACCAAGTTCACTATATGGACCCCTTATATATTTAAACATGTTGATCATATCCCCCCTTATTCTCCTCTTCTCAAGAGTGAACAAATTCAGTTCCTCTAATCTTTCCTCATAGCTGAGCTCCCCCATGCCTCTTATCAGTTTGGTTGCCCTTCCCTTGTAGTTTTAAATGAACACTGTGCAGAGCTCGCAAAAAAATAACTTGTAGGTTTAGCTGAAGAGAAAAAACAAAAGAAAAAACAAGTCTATGAAGACGAAACGTGTCGGTCAGGACCCCACTGTCGCCACTTCTTTTCTCAGCGCTGTTTTATCTGTTTTATCTGGATTTACATGTGAGTGTACATCCTTTTATTTTCAGTAAATTACATATATTTTTTACGGATTTACACTATGTGGCCATTCCTTCTTAGTCCACTTGTCTACATCATCGTTTGGCTCTTCTAAACTCAATTCTGAGGGATACGATACCACCTGGCTTGCTTCACCTACATCGTCCCCCCTGGTTTGGGCATCCACCATTTAAAGGGATACAGCAAAAAGCCGGTTCATCCACAAGTATCATCTTTCCAGGCCGTCTCGAGTCACTCACCACCCAAGCCTATCTGACCCAATTTGGCGTATGCCCTTTGGGTCCATCCCATCTGGTAAGCCTCTTCATCTTCAGGTGGTGGTGTGTTTATTTTCATCATAGATGTCTCCTTGAAGTTTCAGTCTCTTGAAGGACTTCTCATATTGATGCCTATTTGCCTTTTTTGGTTTACCCTTGGGAACATTTACGGTCTTTACATATTGGACATTCATTTCACTAGCGCTACACTTGTTTTGTTTTTTCTCTTGTCTATGCCTTGTTGGTTGTGTTAGCTGCTTTTGTTTTTATATAGGGCAGCGCAGAATCGTTTTGTACATATTTCCTAGGTTTAGCTGAACACTGTGAGGAGGACGCACCACACTAACTTGTAGTTTTAGCTGAACACTGTGAGCAGGACGCACTGCACTAACTTGTAGCTTTAGATGAACACTGGGCAGAGGTCTCACTACACTAACTTGTAGTTTTAGCTGAACACTGTGAGCAGGACGCACTACACTAACTTGTAGTTTTAGCTGAACACTGTGCAGAATTCTCACTACACTAACTTGTAGTTTTAGCTGAACACTGTGAGCAGGACGCACTACACTAACTTGTAGCTTTAGATGAACACTGTGCAGAGCTCGCAAAAAATAACTTGTAGGTTTAGCTGAACACTGTGAGGAGGACGCACCACACTAACTTGTAGTTTTAGCTGAACACTGTGAGCAGGACGCACTGCACTAACTTGTAGCTTTTGATGAACACTGTGCAGAGGTCTCACTATACTAACTTGTAGTTTTAGCTGAACACTGTGAGCAGGACGCAATACACTAACTTGTAGCTTTAGATGAACACTGTGCAGAGCTCGCAAAAAAATAACTTGTAGGTTTTTGGTTTACCTTTGGGAACATTTACGGTCTTTACATATTGGACATTCATTTCACTAGCGCTACACTTGTTTTGTTTTTTCTCTTGTCTATGCCTTGTTGGTTGTGTTAGCTGCTTTTGTTTTTATATAGGGCAGCGCAGAATCGTTTTGTACATATTTCCTAGGTTTAGCTGAACACTGTGAGGAGGACGCACCACACTAACTTGTAGTTTTAGCTGAACACTGTGAGCAGGACGCACTGCACTAACTTGTAGCTTTAGATGAACACTGTGCAGAGGTCTCACTACACTAACTTGTAGTTTTAGCTGAACACTGTGAGCAGGACGCACTACACTAACTTGTAGTTTTAGCTGAACACTGTGCAGAATTCTCACTACACTAACTTGTAGTTTTAGCTGAACACTGTGAGCAGGACGCACTGCACTAACTTGTAGCTTTAGATGAACACTGTGCAAAGCTCGCAAAAAATAACTTGTAGGTTTAGCTGAACACTGTGAGGAGGACGCACCACACTAACTTGTAGTTTTAGCTGTACACTGTGAGCAGGACGCACTGCACTAACTTGTAGCTTTTGATGAACACTGTGCAGAGGTCTCACTACACTAACTTGTAGTTTTAGCTGAACACTGTGAGCAGGACGCACTACACTAACTTGTAGCTTTAGATGAACACTGTGCAGAGCTCGCAAAAAAATAACTTGTAGGTTTAGCTGAACACTGTGAGCAGGACGCACTGCACTAACTTGTAGCTTTAGATGAACACTGTGCAGAGGTCTCACTACACTAACTTGTAGTTTTAGCTGAACACTGTGAGCAGGACGCACTACACTAACTTGTAGTTTTAGATGAACACTGTGCAGAGGTCTCACTACACTAACTTGTAGTTTTAGCTGAACACTGTGAGCAGGACGCACTACACTAATTTGTAGCTTTAGATGAACACTGTGCAGAGCTCGCAAAAAAATAACTTGTAGGTTTAGCTGAACACTGTGAGGAGGTTGCACCACACTAACTTGTAGTTTTAGCTGAACACTGTGAGCAGGACGCACTGCACTAACTTGTAGCTTTAGATGAATACTGTGCAGAGGTCTCACTACACTAACTTGTAGTTTTAGCTGAACACTGTGAGCAGGACGCACTACACTAACTTGTAGTTTTAGATGAACACTGTGCAAAGGTCTCACTACACTAACTTGTAGTTTTAGCTGAACACTGTGAGCAGGACGCACTACACTAACTTGTAGCTTTAGATGAACACTGTGCAGAGCTCGCAAAAAAATAACTTGTAGGTTTAGCTGAACACTGTGAGGAGGACGCACCACACTAACTTGTAGTTTTAGCTGAACACTGTGAGCAGGATGCACTGCACTAACTTGTAGCTTTAGATGAACACTGTGCAGAGGTCTCACTACACTAACTTGTAGTTTTAGTGAACACTGTGAGCAGGGCGCACTACACTAACTTGTAGCATTAGATGAACACTGTGCAGAGCTCGCAAAAAAATAACTTGTAGGTTTAGCTGAACACTGTGAGGAGGACGCACCACACTAACTTGTAGTTTTAGCTGAGCACTGTGAGCAGGACGCACTGCACTAACTTGTAACTTTAGATGAACACTGTGCAGAGGTCTCACTACACTAACTTGTAGTTTTAGCTGAACACTGTGAGCAGGATGCACTACACTAACTTGTAGTTTTAGATGAACACTGTGCAGAGGTCTCACTACACTAACTTGTAGTTTTAGCTGAACACTGTGAGCAGGACGCACTACACTAACTTGTAGCTTTAGATGAACACTGTGCAGAGCTCGCAAAAAATAACTTGTAGGTTTAGCTGAACACTGTGAGGAGGACGCACCACACTAACTTGTATTTTTAGCTGAACACTGTGAGCAGGACGCACTGCACTAACTTGTAGCTTTTGATGAACACTGTGCAGAGGTCTCACTATACTAACTTGTAGTTTTAGCTGAACACTGTGAGCAGGACGCAATACACTAACTTGTAGCTTTAGATGAACACTGTGCAGAGCTCACAAAAAAATAACTTGTTTTTGGTTTACCTTTGGGAACATTTACGGTCTTTAAATATTGGACATTCATTTCACTAGCGCTACACTTGTTTTGTTTTTTCTCTTGTCTATGCCTTGTTGGTTGTGTTAGCTGCTTTTTTTTTTATATAGGGCAGCGCAGAATCGTTTTGTACATATTTCCTAGGTTTAGCTGAACACTGCGAGGAGGACGCACCACACTAACTTGTAGTTTTAGCTGAACACTGTGAGTAGGACGCACTGCACTAACTTGTAGCTTTAGATGAACACTGTGCAGAGGACTCACTACACTAACTTGTAGTTTTAGCTGAACACTGTGAGCAGGATGCACTACACTAACTTGTAGTTTTAGATGAACACTGTGCAGAGGTCTCACTACACTAACTTGTAGTTTTAGCTGAACACTGTGAGCAGGATGCACTAAACTAACTTGTAGTTTTAGATGAACACTGTGCAGAGTTCTCACTACACTAACTTGTAGTTTTAGCTGAACACTGTGAACAGGACGCACTACACTAACTTGTAGCTTTAGATGAACACTGTTCAGAGCTTGCAAAAAAATAACTTGTAGGTTTAGCTGAACACTGTGAGGAGGACGCACCACACTAACTTGTAGTTTTAGCTGAACACTGTGAGTAGGACGCACTGCACTAACTTGTAGCTTTAGATGAACACTGTGCAGAGGACTCACTACACTAACTTGTAGTTTTAGCTGAACACTGTGAGCAGGATGCACTACACTAACTTGTAGTTTTAGATGAACACTGTGCAGAGGTCTCACTACACTAACTTGTAGTTTTAGCTGAACACTGTGAGCAGGACGCACTACACTAACTTGTAGTTTTAGATGAACACTGTGCAGAGGTCTCACTACACTAACTTGTAGTTTTAGCTGAACACTGTGAGCAGGACGCACTACACTAACTTGTAGCTTTAGATGAACACTGTGCAGAGCTCGCAAAAAAATAACTTGTAGGTTTAGCTGAACACTGTGAGGAGGACGCACCACACTAACTGGTAGTTTTAGCTGAACACTGTGAGCAGGACGCACTGCACTAACTTGTAGCTTTAGATGAATACTGTGCAGAGGTCTCACTACACTAACTTGTAGTTTTAGCTGAGCACTGTGAGCAGGACGCACTACACTAACTTGTAGTTTTAGATGAACACTGTGCAGAGGTCTCACTACACTAACTTGTAGTTTTAGCTGAACACTGTGAGCAGGACACACTACACTAACTTGTAGCCTTAGATGTACACCGTGCAGAGCTCACAAAAAATAACTTGTAGGTTTAGCTGAACACTGTGAGGAGGTTGCACCACACTAACTTGTAGTTTTAGCTAAACACTGTGAGCAGGACGCACTGCACTAACTTGTAGCTTTAGATGAACACTGTGCAGAGGTCTCACTACACTAACTTGTAGTTTTAGCTGAACACTGTGAGCAGGACGCACTACACTAACTTGTAGTTTTAGCTGAACACTGTGCAGAGGTCTCACTACACTATCTTGTAGTTTTAGCTGAACACTGTGAGCAGGACGCACTACACTAACTTGTAGCTTTAGATGAACACTGTGCAGAGCTTGCAAAAAAATAACTTGTAGGTTTAGTTGAACACTGTGAGGAGGACGCACCGCACTAACTGGTAGTTTTAGCTGAACACTGTCAGCAGGACGCACTGCACTAACTTGTAGCTTTAGATGAACACTGTGCAGAGGTCTCACTACACTAACTTGTAGTTTTAGCTGAAAACTGTGAGCAGGACACACTACACTAACTTGTAGTTTTAGATGAACACTGTGCAGAGGTCTCACTACACTAACTTGTAGTTTTAGCTGAACACTGTGAGCAGGACGCACTACACTAACTTGTAGCTTTAGATGAACACTGTGCAGAGCTCGCAAAAAATAACTTGTAGGTTTAGCTGAACACTGTGAGGAGGTTGCACCAAACTAACTTGTAGTTTTAGCTGAACACTGTGAGCAGGACTCACTACACTAACTTGTAGTTTTAGATGAACACTGTGCAGAGGTCTCACTACACTAACTTGAAGTTTTAGCTGAACACTGTGAGCAGGACACACTACACTAACTTGTAGCTTTAGATGAACACTGTGCAGAGCGCGCAAAAAAATAACTTGTAGGTTTAGCTGAACACTGTGAGGAGGACGCACCACACTAACTTGTAGTTTTAGCTGAACACTGTGAGCAGGACGCACTACACTAACTTGTAGTTTTAGATGAACACTGTGCAGAGGTCTCACTACACTAACTTGTACTTTTAGCTGAACATTGTGAGCAGGACACACTACACTAATTTGTAGCTTTAGATGAACACTGTGCAGAGCTCACAAAAATAACTTGAAGGTTTAGCTGAACACTGTGAGGAGGACACACCACACTAACTTGTAGTTTTAGCTGAACACTGTGAGCAGGATGCACTGCACTAACTTGTAGCTTTAGATGAACACTGTGCAGAGGTCTCACTACACTAACTTGTAGTTTTAGCTGAACACTGTGAGCAGGACGCACTACACTAACTTGTAGCTTTAGATGAACACTGTGCAGAGCTTGCAAAAAAATAACTTGTAGGTTTAGCTGAACACTGTGAGGAGGACGCACCACACTAACTTGTAGTTTTAGCTGAACACTGTGAGCAGGACGCACTGCACTAACTTGTAGCTTTAGATGAACACTGTGCAGAGGTCTCACTACACTAACTTGTAGTTTTAGCTGAACACTGTGAGCAGGATGCACTACACTAACTTGTAGTTTTAGCTGAACACTGTGCAGAGGTCTCACTACACTAACTTGTAGTTTTAGCTAAACACTGTGAGCAGGACACACTACACTAACTTGTAGCTTTAGATGAACACTGTGCAGAGCTTGCAAAATAATAACTTGTAGGTTTAGCTGAACACTGTGAGCAGGACGCACCACACTAACTTGTAGTTTTAGCTGAACACTGTGAGCAGGACGCACTGCACTAACTTGTAGCTTTAGATGAACACTGTGCAGAGGTCTCACTACACTAACTTGTAGTTTTAGCTGAACACTGTGAGCAGGACGCACTACACTAACTTGTAGTTTTAGATGAACACTGTGCAGAGGTCTCACTACACTAACTTGTAGTTTTAGCAGAACACTGTGAGCAGGACGCACTACAATAACTTGTAGCTTTAGATGAACACTGTGCAGAGCTCGCAAAAAAATAATTGTAGGTTTAGCTGAACACTGTGAGGAGGACGCACCACACTAACTTGTAGTTTTAGCTGAACACTGTGAGCAGGACGCACTGCACTAAGTTGTAGCTTTAGATGAACACTGTGCAGAGGTCTCACTACACTAACTTGTAGTTTTAGCTGAACACTGTGAGCAGGACGCACTACACTAACTTGTAGTTTTAGATGAACACTGTGCAGAGGTCTCACTACACTAACTTGTAGTTTTAGCAGAACACTGTGAGCAGGACGCACTACACTAACTTGTAGCCTTAGATGTACACCGTGCAGAGCTCACAAAAAATAACTTGTAGGTTTAGCTGAACACTGTGAGGAGGTTGCACCACACTAACTTGTAGTTTTAGCTAAACACTGTGAGCAGGACGCACTGCACTAACTTGTAGCTTTAGATGAACACTGTGCAGAGGTCTCACTACACTAACTTGTAGTTTTAGCTGAACACTGTGAGCAGGACGCACTACACTAACTTGTAGTTTTAGCTGAACACTGTGCAGAGGTCTCACTACACTATCTTGTAGTTTTAGCTGAACACTGTGAGCAGGACGCACTACACTAACTTGTAGCTTTAGATGAACACTGTGCAGAGCTTGCAAAAAAATAACTTGTAGGTTTAGTTGAACACTGTGAGGAGGACGCACCGCACTAACTGGTAGTTTTAGCTGAACACTGTCAGCAGGACGCACTGCACTAACTTGTAGCTTTAGATGAACACTGTGCAGAGGTCTCACTACACTAACTTGTAGTTTTAGCTGAAAACTGTGAGCAGGACGCACTACACTAACTTGTAGTTTTAGATGAACACTGTGCAGAGGTCTCACTACACTAACTTGTAGTTTTAGCTGAACACTGTGAGCAGGACGCACTACACTAACTTGTAGCTTTAGATGAACACTGTGCAGAGCTCGCAAAAAATAACTTGTAGGTTTAGCTGAACACTGTGAGGAGGTTGCACCAAACTAACTTGTAGTTTTAGCTGAACACTGTGAGCAGGACGCACTGCACTAACTTGTAGCTTTAGATGAACACTGTGCAGATGTCTCACTAAACTAAGTTGTAGTTTTAGCTGAACACTGTGAGCAGGACTCACTACACTAACTTGTAGTTTTAGATGAACACTGTGCAGAGGTCTCACTACACTAACTTGAAGTTTTAGCTGAACACTGTGAGCAGGACACACTACACTAACTTGTAGCTTTAGATGAACACTGTGCAGAGCGCGCAAAAAAATAACTTGTAGGTTTAGCTGAACACTGTGAGGAGGACGCACCACACTAACTTGTAGTTTTAGCTGAACACTGTGAGCAGGACGCACTACACTAACTTGTAGTTTTAGATGAACACTGTGCAGAGGTCTCACTACACTAACTTGTACTTTTAGCTGAACATTGTGAGCAGGACACACTACACTAATTTGTAGCTTTAGATGAACACTGTGCAGAGCTCACAAAAATAACTTGAAGGTTTAGCTGAACACTGTGAGGAGGACACACCACACTAACTTGTAGTTTTAGCTGAACACTGTGAGCAGGATGCACTGCACTAACTTGTAGCTTTAGATGAACACTGTGCAGAGGTCTCACTACACTAACTTGTAGTTTTAGCTGAACACTGTGAGCAGGACGCACTACACTAACTTGTAGCTTTAGATGAACACTGTGCAGAGCTTGCAAAAAAATAACTTGTAGGTTTAGCTGAACACTGTGAGGAGGACGCACCACACTAACTTGTAGTTTTAGCTGAACACTGTGAGCAGGACGCACTGCACTAACTTGTAGCTTTAGATGAACACTGTGCAGAGGTCTCACTACACTAACTTGTAGTTTTAGCTGAACACTGTGAGCAGGATGCACTACACTAACTTGTAGTTTTAGCTGAACACTGTGCAGAGGTCTCACTACACTAACTTGTAGTTTTAGCTAAACACTGTGAGCAGGACACACTACACTAACTTGTAGCTTTAGATGAACACTGTGCAGAGCTTGCAAAATAATAACTTGTAGGTTTAGCTGAACACTGTGAGCAGGACGCACCACACTAACTTGTAGTTTTAGCTGAACACTGTGAGCAGGACGCACTGCACTAACTTGTAGCTTTAGATGAACACTGTGCAGAGGTCTCACTACACTAACTTGTAGTTTTAGCTGAACACTGTGAGCAGGACGCACTACACTAACTTGTAGTTTTAGATGAACACTGTGCAGAGGTCTCACTACACTAACTTGTAGTTTTAGCAGAACACTGTGAGCAGGACGCACTACAATAACTTGTAGCTTTAGATGAACACTGTGCAGAGCTCGCAAAAAAATAATTGTAGGTTTAGCTGAACACTGTGAGGAGGACGCACCACACTAACTTGTAGTTTTAGCTGAACACTGTGAGCAGGACGCACTGCACTAAGTTGTAGCTTTAGATGAACACTGTGCAGAGGTCTCACTACACTAACTTGTAGTTTTAGCTGAACACTGTGAGCAGGACGCACTACACTAACTTGTAGTTTTAGATGAACACTGTGCAGAGGTCTCACTACACTAACTTGTACTTTTAGCTGAACATTGTGAGCAGGACACACTACACTAATTTGTAGCTTTAGATGAACACTGTGCAGAGCTCACAAAAATAACTTGAAGGTTTAGCTGAACACTGTGAGGAGGACACACCACACTAACTTGTAGTTTTAGCTGAACACTGTGAGCAGGATGCACTGCACTAACTTGTAGCTTTAGATGAACACTGTGCAGAGGTCTCACTACACTAACTTGTAGTTTTAGCTGAACACTGTGAGCAGGACGCACTACACTAACTTGTAGCTTTAGATGAACACTGTGCAGAGCTTGCAAAAAAATAACTTGTAGGTTTAGCTGAACACTGTGAGGAGGACGCACCACACTAACTTGTAGTTTTAGCTGAACACTGTGAGCAGGACGCACTGCACTAACTTGTAGCTTTAGATGAACACTGTGCAGAGGTCTCACTACACTAACTTGTAGTTTTAGCTGAACACTGTGAGCAGGATGCACTACACTAACTTGTAGTTTTAGCTGAACACTGTGCAGAGGTCTCACTACACTAACTTGTAGTTTTAGCTAAACACTGTGAGCAGGACACACTACACTAACTTGTAGCTTTAGATGAACACTGTGCAGAGCTTGCAAAATAATAACTTGTAGGTTTAGCTGAACACTGTGAGCAGGACGCACCACACTAACTTGTAGTTTTAGCTGAACACTGTGAGCAGGACGCACTGCACTAACTTGTAGCTTTAGATGAACACTGTGCAGAGGTCTCACTACACTAACTTGTAGTTTTAGCTGAACACTGTGAGCAGGACGCACTACACTAACTTGTAGTTTTAGATGAACACTGTGCAGAGGTCTCACTACACTAACTTGTAGTTTTAGCAGAACACTGTGAGCAGGACGCACTACAATAACTTGTAGCTTTAGATGAACACTGTGCAGAGCTCGCAAAAAAATAATTGTAGGTTTAGCTGAACACTGTGAGGAGGACGCACCACACTAACTTGTAGTTTTAGCTGAACACTGTGAGCAGGACGCACTGCACTAAGTTGTAGCTTTAGATGAACACTGTGCAGAGGTCTCACTACACTAACTTGTAGTTTTAGCTGAACACTGTGAGCAGGACGCACTACACTAACTTGTAGTTTTAGATGAACACTGTGCAGAGGTCTCACTACACTAACTTGTAGTTTTAGCAGAACACTGTGAGCAGGACGCACAACACTAACTTGTAGCATTAGATGAACACTGTGCAGAGCTCGCAAAAAAATAACTTGTAGGTTTAGCTGAACACTGTGAGGAGGACGCACCACACTAACTTGTAGTTTTAGCTGAACACTGTGAGCAGGACGCACTACACTAACTTGTAGCTTTAGATGAACACTGTGCAGAGGTCTCACTACACTAACTTGTAGTTTTAACTGAACACTGTGAGCAGGACGCACTACACTAACTGTAAATAGTCTAGCTGCCTGACTGTGGTACTAATAGGATCAAAAGAACACCAGCAATTTTCTTCAGGTAGCTGTAATACTGTAACAAGACAAGCCTGCCTGTCAGTAAGAAGATAACAGGAATGGATCTAGCTAAACTGAATACAGTGTATATATATATATATATGCAACACCTGGGATGCATATATATACACAATACACTGTAAGTGCAGCTAACTCACTGCTTGTCCTGCCTAATCTAGCTAACTCAAATGAAATGACACGGTCTCTCTGACTATCTATGTATCTCAACGCCAGAACACACACTACACAGGGCCGCCGTGCAGGCGGCCTTATATAGTGTGGGGCGTGTTCTAAACCCCCTGAGCCATAATTGGCCAAAGCCATCCTGGCTTTGGCCAATTACAGCTCTCTCTACCGACGGCGCTGTGATTGGCCAAGCATGTGGGTCATAGTGCATGCTTGGCCAATCATCAGCCAGCAATGCACTGCGATGCCGCAGTGAATTATGGGCCGTGACGCGCCACGCGAATTTGGCGCGAACGGCCCATAACGTTCGGAATTCGGCGAATGACCGAACAGCCAATGTTCGAGTCGAACATGGGTTCGACTCGAACACGAAGCTCATCCCTACTATACATGTTACTAAAGTGTGGGACAAGGTAGTAAGGATGGCAAATGAGGAAGGGAGGCAAAGAGGTGATGGCTGTCAAAAGCTGGACCCAGATCCAAAAATGCCCCATTGCCATCCACATTTTTACTATGGCAATGCAGGGTGTGCTTCCATCTTTACAGTTTAAGAGTCTGAGCTTCCATGTCTCATGCAGGAAAGTGTAGACACTTTAAAGAAATTTTAGTTTACTTTTTATCCTTTCATCTTTGTTACACTATGGCATAATATTTAAATTGTTGGAAATTGAATTTAAAAAAAAATGTTCAGAACAGCATACACACTGCAGTGCTTTATTTATAGTGTGGCCGATCTGCATATTAAGCTCAAGTTTTCTGGGTGTGGAAGTGTATAATTTTTGCCATTAACCATAACTCACCCCTAAAGAACTACCGAAAACAAATTCCCGCTGTGCAGCACACTCCTAGTACAAACACAGGTACACATATTTTCGGCCCCATGGTATACATAGTTACATAGTTAGTCAGGTTGAAAAGAGACACAAGTCCATCTAGTTCAACCAAAAAAAAAAACATTCAATCACATATACACAATCCTATACCCACAGTTGATCCAGAGAAAGGCGAAAAACCCTAGCAAAGCATGATCCAATTTGCTACAGCAGGAGAAAAAATTCTTTCCAGATTCCCCAAGAGGCAATCGGATATTTCCTGGATCAACTTTACCTATAAATGTTAGTACCCAGTTATATTATGTACACCTAGTAAGGAATACAGGTCTTTTTTAAAGCAATCAACTGAGCTGGCCAGAACCACCTCTGGAGGGAGTCTATTCCCCATTTTCACAGCTCTTACTGTGAATAAACCTTTCAGCATTTGGAGAAGAAATCTCTTTTCCTCTAGACGTAAATATTGCCCTCCTTGTCCTCTGTGGTGACCTTACAGTGAACACTCAACACCAAGTTCACTATATGGACCCCTTATGTATTTGTACATGTTGATAATATTGTCTCTTCTCAACAGAGAAAAAATTCACTTCCTCTAATCTTTCCTCAAAGCTGAGCTCCTCCATGCCTCTTATCAGTTTGATTGTTCTTCTCTGCACCTTCTCCAGTTCCTCGATATTCTTTTTGAGAACTGGTGCCCAAAACTGAACTGCATATTCCAGATGAGGTATTACTAATGATTTGTACAGGGGCAAAATAATATATCTCTCTCTGGAGTCTATCCCTCTTTTAATACAAGAAAGGACTTTGCTCTCTGTGGAAACTGCAGCTTGGCATTGCATGCTATTATTAGGCTTATGAACTACCAAAACCCCAGATCTTTCTCCACTATGGATTCCCCCAGTTGCACTCCCCCTAGTCTGTATGATGCATGCATATTCTTAGCCCCCAAGTGCATAACTTTACATTTTTCAACATTAGGAAAAGTAGAGTAGAAAACCTACTTCAGTGAAGCTGCTTATGTGCATGTTTTTGTTGCTTGAAGTGGTTAATAGACTGATCGCTTTGCAAGGAAATTTTACTTTGCAAAGGAATTTCCCAATAGATTAATGAATGTGGTGACAATTCACTTTGCAAAAAATACCCAATCACATGCAAGGGAAAAAAATGTATTTTACATGTTTGGTTGATGGAAGTCAGCAGAGCTTCACCTACCTTCAACTAAGCCAAATGAAGATTACACTGCAAGATTACAATTTCATTGCAAAGTAAAATCAAACAGGAAGAATTGTACTCCCTTGTAATTATTGCTGTATGTATGTAGACCTAGAGATCCAGGCATGGACATCTTATCTCCAGAGTCCCTGCATGCATCACACAGACCAAGAATAAAAACTATTTAATGCTTTAAATCTCCTTCAGAAACAAAAATTGCTATATTGGTTTATGGACCAATCGGGCCTTTACTTTAGGTAAAAATATAAACATGCATTTTTTTGGATACTTTTTCTAATCCCTGTGCTCAAGGCCTTCAGCTTATATTGTTCCTACTTACAGTCAATACTTCAAAATCAATACAATTGACTTTAAAATAAAGCAAACATGTCAGACTACTAAAGGTGATTTTTCAATAGCCAAATTATTGAATAGGTAGGTAAATTTAAATATATTTTGACATCAACATATGTTATGCTGCAAGCAGGTAGTTTACTTGCTTATAATTTAAAGGAATTTTTTAACCATTTGTTTGTTTGTTAGATAACTTATACTTACTGATTTACTTTGTGCAAGTTGAAAATAAGGTTTGAATATAACATTCTGCAAATATAAAGCATGTACCATAAAAACAAGATACCCCTTTGACAAGATACTTCTTTCAATTGTCTGTATATTACACACACACACCATACTGTACATGCTTTTTAGCATTTAGATAGTGGTTTAGGTAATATTTTTTTCTGACAAAGTAAAATTTGGTAGTACATTATTCAGAAAATTTTCTGTATCAGTTTATGAAATCATTCTGGTTCAAGTTGTGAAAAAAATCGGGCTTATTGGTCAAGCATGTTGTCAGGTCATCTTGAGGCTAGGTGAAAGATGCACACCGTTGGGAGCAGGAGTGCACCGCAAGGCAGTGGACCCTACGGCTGACTGCTGCGGATGGGAGTCCGGGTATAAGGAAGGCAGGGCCACTGGAACACCAACACGGATCCCACCGGGGTTAGAGCGTAGGATTCCCTGGGGTGCAGAGTCTAAGAGCCAGCAGGTGTTCACCAGAGCCTTTAGTGGTGAGGATGGACTGGGCTGCAACTGGCTCCAGATCGCGACCCCCAGGGTCCCCCAGCTCACACCCACAGTAGGCAACAGAAGGATAGGGATAGTAAAGGAATAAGCCAAGGTCAGGGCCACAAGCAGACAAGGACAACAGAGTACACGCCAAGGTTCAGGGTCACAGGCAAACAGGGATAGTCGGGGACACGCCAAAAGGTCAGGGTCACGAGCAGACAGGAATAGTATAGAACATGCCAAGGTCGGTAACAGAAATAACACACATGGCAGGCAGGAACATGAAGCCAAACACACAAAGGTTGATCAGCAGGGCTGACCTGCAGTGCAGAGGTTAATATAGAGTTCTCTGATAGGAGCTGGGGTGGAACCATGCTAGAGGAGAGTTAATAAAAGCAGTCAGGTGAGAGACAGCTGGTCTTTGGAGATGAACACATGGAGACAGGTAAGCTGACAAACAAACTCTATTGTATAACCATGACACATGTACAGCAAGCAAGGAATTTGTTCAGTTTAAGGGCTTGTTCACACCGGAATGCGATGTGAGAAACCATGTTCAGTGCATGTTTCCTGTACCACATTCAAAATACACTGGGTGTGCGTTCTGTTGTGGATGTGAATATATTCCCAATTACTCCCCTAATGCAGATCGCAAACACAGTGTGTTTGATTTCACTGGATCACATGTATCATGTGATTTGGTGTGGTGCATTTTTGAAAAGTAGTACAAGTGCTACTTTTTTTTTATCAGTAAATATTTATTGAGATGAATGCAAAAAAAGCAGTAACATACGAGCACAAGTATCAAACTACAATGAATGTGAAGGAAAACTCAATTAGAACATACAAAGCTTACACGGCTTACATATAATACATGTTACATAGGTTATGCACATACAAATGCACTCAAAGTACTCAGAAGTTATGGGGGTAGTGAGCTTGTCACCCCGGTCACATTAAATAGGATCTATTGGTAATCAGGCTCTTGCAACCTTTGGAAGGGGAACCAAGCACAGAGTCTCATCAAAAGGCAGACTAGGTTCCAGATGCCAGATCGCCAAACAAACACGAACTCCATGTATCCCATTTTTTATTAAAAATGGGCACTCCCTGCTCTTTATAGGCTATTAGTTTCTCATATTTGGCATTGAATATTTACCCTTGCAATTATCGATTCTACTTTAGGCATATTTACTGATTTCCATTCTCTAGTGATAAAGGTTTGTGCTATTAACCAGATGTGTAAAACTACAGCTCTAACAGACAAAGTAAAAGCTTCTGAACCTCTATTTAGGAGTGCCAAGGCAGGTATAGGGGTAAATTATATATCTGAGATTTCTGAAATAAATGTGGAGATTCCCTGCCAGAACCTTTTAAGGCTGTCACAACTCCATAAAATGTGTAATAGATTGCCAGTATGCTGGCATTCCCTCCAACATAGCAGTGATTCCTCAGGATACAGTTTCTGTAGTCTCATGGGGGTCATTAACCATCTGTGCAAGTTCTTTTGGGCATTGTCCCAATTTTCTATACAAGATAAGAATCTACTGTTAGCCCTGATTGTTTTTTGCCACTACTCTAATGAAAAAAAAAAAATCTATTTCCCATTTAAGCATGGGGGTAATTTTACTATTAAGGGAATCTTGGTATAGTTATATAGAAAGAAGATGCCTCTAATTGGTACCCCAAGATTATTCATAATACATTTCCAAAGTTTTTAAGGGACCTCTATCTTACAAAGAGGATTCTTAGTGCGGTAGTGGGTTCAGGTATCCCCCAGTGTTCAGGTACAAAGTTGATTCCCCTTTTTTGCCCATGAAGTCGCTGAAAAGAATGGGATTAATTATTCATAGGTTTTCAGGGGTAATTCTATTGTGCGAGTACTCTCCTTAGATTGGTGTAGTCTACTCAACTCCGACCAAGCCCTGATAGTGGCTTGGATAGGTGGGTAATCAGGTTTATGATGCACACAAGCTGCCCATGCCAATGTAGGTAAATCGTGCCCTGGTGTAACTCCTCGCTCCACTTCTACCCATAATTCGTCCTCCTGACATGAAAACCAATATCTAGATTGATCCATGACTGCTGCCTGATGGTAAGCTAGGGCATTTGGGAGTCCTAGACCCCACACATTTTTATGGGCGTATAATAATTTCATAGATACCAGGTACCTTTTTACCAGCAATGTATTTGCATACTAAGACTGCCAAACTAGAGAAAAATTGTTGAGGAAGTGGAATAGGGAGAGAACAGAAGTAGTAGATTAATTTGGGCAGTATTTGTATCTTATATGTGGCTATTTGGCCAATCCATGAAAATTGTAATTTACCAGTTTGTGTCATTTCCTTGGACAGTTGGTCAAGAAGGTTAGGGGGAAAGTTGACTTTGTAAGGGTTAGAGGATGGAGAAGTTAGCTAGATTCCTAGGTAAGAAATTGATGCTGCTTCCCAACTACAGGAGAACTCACTCTTAAGAGATGTAATTAATGGTTTATCAATCCCCACGGGGAGAGCACAACATTTAGAACTATTTACTTTGTAAAAGGACACATTCCCAAAATATGTTAGTGTCTCTTATATGGCATCTAAAAAATTTGCGGGGTTAGACAAGGTTAGTATAAAGTCGTCCACAAATAACGCTAGTTTATAGACACGTTTGGCAAATTTTAGTCCTTGCACTTTAGAATTTGATCGGATTGACTCCGCTAAGAGTTCAATAGCCAGTGAAAAGATTAGGGAGGGGACACCCTTGTCTGATCCTGTTAGATAAATGGAAGCATTTAGATAACATACCCAAAGTATAGACTTGAGCCGTAGGGTTATTGTATAAGGACATAATCGTGCGAATATAGATCCTGATAAACCAAATTTTGTAAGGGTCTGGGACAGGTACCCCCAATGAACCCTGTCAAAGGCCCTTTCCGCTTCTCATGCTAAAAAGACACAGGGTTCACGTTTAAGTTCTGCATATCAGATCAAGTCTATCATTCTCCTCGTCCCATCTGGAGCTTGTCGGCCTTTAACGAAGCCCGCTTGTTCCATTCTTAACAATATTATTATTATTATTATTATACAGTATTTATATAGCGCCAACAGTTTACGTAGCGCTTTACAACTTGAGGGTAGACAGTACAAATACAATACAATTTGATACAGTAGGAATCAGAGGGCCCTGCTCCTTAGAGCTTACAATCTAAGAGGGAAGGTCAAGAGATACAAGAGGTAATAACTGTGGGTGATGTGCTGATGGAGAAGATAAGTGTACAGTTGTTAGGTGGGGGCCAGATAGGCTTCTCTGAAGAGATGAGTTTTCAGGGATCGTCTGAAAGTGGATAAAGTAGGAGAAAATCGGACGGATTGGGGTAGAGCATTCCAGAGGATGGGGGAGGCTCTGGAGAAGTCCTGGAGGCGAGCATGGGATGAGGTGACAAGGGAGTTAGAGAGCAGGAGGTCTTGGGAGGAGCGAAGAGAACAATAGGGGAGTGATTCCATCAACCGATTGGCTAGTATTTTTAGTATTTTATGAATTTAGCAAAGAGATAGGCTGAAAATTTGTTGAAATTGTAGGGTCCTTCCCTGGATTTGGGAGTGTCACAATAACGGCTTCAAGTATTTCCGTAGGGAACGATCCTGGAACTGCTACTTCATTAAAAACATTTTAAGGTGGGGCACTAAAATTTATGAGAAGCTTTTGTAGTACTCAGCTGAAAAGCCATCTATGCCAGGAGTAGGCATGCATTGGCAGGGATTTAATTACCTCAATTATTTCTGCAGTGTCAATCAGTCTATTAAGCTTTTGGAGAGTCAGTGCATCTATAGGGGAGAGGTGCAATTAAACTAAAAAGTCCTCAATTTCAGAAATTGTGTGTTAATGGGTGTCAGGATATTTGTTAAGGTTATATAGAGATTCATAGTATTCACTAAATGTGTTGGCTATGTCTTGTGGGTTATGGAAAATAGTGTCCTGTTTGTGGGGTCTGAGAAGTGTGAGCTTTTCATCTCTGGAATATCGTTTTGTTTTTCTTTTTTGCAATTTTACAACATACAGGAAAACAATACTGTGCCTAAAGGTTTAAAATTATTATGTTAATTTGAATTAAAGCAGTATTAAACACAAAAGCAAAAATTTAATATATTGCAGCTTACAAATCATTAGATGTGGTGGCTGCATTTGTTTTCTTTTTTAAGCTTTTTTCCCCTCTGTTTTCACCTGGTGATCCGACAAGTAACACACTTCCTGTATTACAGTGCCCCTGCTCTGGATAAATGAGTACAGGTGGCACAACACACAGCAGCATTATCAGTCTGGGTGGAAGGATAGTGTTAGATGGACTAGCAGAATTAAATAAACTATCCAATTGAAACAAAATTCCATCTAACATGTTATAATAAGTTACAGGTTTTTTTTTTTTTTCTTTTGTGATAAAGGTTTTACATGTTATTACCTTCAAATTGATCATGTATTTTTTTCAAACTGGATATCCTTGTCCTCAAGACATCTCAAGCAGACCAGCTAATAAAAAATGTATGGGCTTCCATTGCTTGCCTTCTTCTAAAAATACTTGTTGCCTGTCTGTATCCTCCTTCAACACTTATGAGTCAGAAACGCATGACAAACACGCAGAGCATAAAATCAGAATTCCTTTATACTGTACTTGTTCCTTTGCAGACTCATAAAGTACTAAATACAAAGTTTCATGATAAAAACCAGGTAACTACATTTACAGAAGAAGAGGTCAATAGGATATATACACCCCTAATGACAAAAGTTATTGGCTATGTGTTAGGTGCAGAAATGAGAAATTGTCTCCTTGTGTTTCTCAGGCAACATTCAGCCCACTGTCCTGGTGGGGGATCCTTGTAGAAGCAATAGAAAATAATAGACCATTGCTACCTGTGCTGCACCACAACTCCCTGTCCACTGCCAGTGTATAAAGTGACCCATTTGGCTCAGGGCACAAATAGACCATTTGGGGCTTTCAACAGAGGTTGGAAAAACCTGCCAAGAGTTTCTTTAGTGTGCTGTGTAATGTTTTTAGATCCTGGGATAATCTGCAATGCAGGGAGCTAGGAAAGCTACAAATATATTTTACTTAGATATTTAAAGAAAAAAAGATACAAATTTAAATGTTTTATATCGCAATTTAATAACAATTGTCTCAAATCATAAAAGTCGCTTTATATATAGCACTGAGAGTATGTCATATTTTTCTGCACAAATGTGCTTAGTTCTTAAGACAGCTACCTGAGATGTTGTGCCAAGGCAAAATTAGGTCTGATCTCAGCAGGGAGCACACACCATGCCAATAAGTATTAAATTATAAAGAATGTACACTAGCTTTCTGCATGAATTGAAGGAATATGGGTATATAAACTGTTAATATAGATGAAACAAAAAATACATTCAGGATGTTGGTGTTTGGCACGTTCCTAATGCCAGATGGTCTCCGACAATTACAGTACTTAGAAGACATATTTGAAGTCTCACTATAGTATGACATAATATATAGACACCACTCAAATTATCATTTTTTATTTTACTCAACATTAAAAGTGCTTTTTTCTTTCTTTTTGATACCTTTTTCTCAGTTCTCAAAAAAGTGAAATTGTGGTTTTATATACACTCCATCCTGGAATATGAATGACATATTAAAAGTCTACAAGACAGAAGGATGAATGCACATCAACTGATATAAAAAAGTGGTCAGCTTATCTGAAATCATGCCAAATGGCAATTATTTTACTGACAATAACACATTTTCAGACAAGAAATCTATTTATTAAACAAATACAAAAAGCACTGATGTGCAAGCTGTAGTAACCCAAATCAATATTAGATGAATTCTAACTGCTTGCTATAGGTTACTGCACTCTATACTAAGAAAGTCCGATTGAGCAAAGTGATGTTTTGCAGCTGTAATTGATTGTAATTGTAGTTGATTTGCTGTAAGTAAGGGATCTACAAGGGGTGCAAATACAACCAAATACCAAGGGCTTGTTCACAGGAGTCCAAACTGGTGCCATTTTTTTCCAACATAAAAAGAAATGTGGACACTTTTGCATAACATTACTGGTGTTTCATGTTGCGCACTTAAAGCAACTTAGCAAGCTTAGGGTCACACTGTATACAGTATGTGGTGGCATCACCAAAATCTTATAGTGGTTCCCAAAGTGCTAAGGATGTATATTAATTTTATATTTATTGCCAAAAATAAAAGTATTAAAGTGATATTAAAGTTTCATTTTTTTTGTTTAAAAATAACAAACATGTCATAATTACCTGCTCTGTGCAGTGGGTTTGCACAGAGCAGCCCAGATCCTCCTTGTCTCGGGTCCCTCTCTGGCGCTTCTGGCTCCTTCCTTCTATAGCACGGCAAACAGCTTGCTATAGGGGCACCCGTGCCGAGCCGATGCTCTCAGTGTCCATTCAGACATGGAGCTGTGGCTCAGCCCCACCTCCTCTCTCCCCTTATTGGCTCACTGACTTTGACAGCAGCCAATGGCACCTGCTGCTGTCTCAGCCAGTGAGGAAGAGTCCCCAGACAGCCAAGGCTCTTGTGCAACATTGCTGGCTTGAGATGGGGCTATAGTCACACCCTCTGTGTCTTTGTATTCCTTGTCCTACTTTCTTTCATGTCACCTTTTTTCTCTTCTTCTTTTTTCTTATCTCTTTTCTTTCCTTTTTTTTTTTTTTTCCTTTTTTCCTTTTTCTTTCCTTCTCTCTATCATCATCACTGCACCACTCTTTTCATCTTTCACCTCCTTCTTCTTTTTTCCAGCTTCTGCTGGTCTTCCTCACTTTATACATTGATTTTCTGCACTGGTGTATGGCTAGTACTACTATCTTCAATATTTTCATTACTGCACGGGTCTGCAAGGGCAGCAGGGGACTTATATTCTGTTTGTTTGTCTCACACTGTCACTCATTCACTCATTTCATTCACTTCTTCATTTTTCTGTTTGCCCCTCCCTCCTTTCTCCCCCCCCCTCCCCTCCCACTTCTTTCCCCCCCTCCCCTTCCATCCCTCACTCCCTTCCCCTTTCTTTCCTGCTCATCTCCTCCTATTGTTGTATTTCTGACCCCCCTGCATGCCCTTGCACCCATATTCTATTATCAACAAATTGCTTTGAATTAGGGGAACCATCCTCTCCCTTGGAAAACTAATTACTTCCTGCCTTCATTCTGATTTCAGCATTACCGCAACCCCATCTTGGGTGCAGTGTGTGCCCTTTGCCGCCCATTTTTCCTTTTTTCCCCCCATGTGTGGGGGGTAATATATGCGTGCTCCCTCGTAAGGCATGACTGGTCTATCACCCGCTCTCTGAGGAGTTGACCTATCGCTGGGGAGGCTAAAGACGCAGGAGGGATTGTATTTTCTTCATCATGAACACTTAGAAATATTGGGAACTTGTGATTGGTAACTATACAACTTTTGTAGATATGCCGTGTTTTATACATAAGTCTGTCACTGTTATGGTATACAGTTTGTTTGATATATGCTTGTATCCCTACAGCGGACAATTAACCTCTGAAGAAGACCCAGTTAGGGTCGAAACGCATCAGAATTTCAATATCTATGATCCTGTTGTCCCAAATACATTGTGCTGTACATTGTTCCCAACTACGGGCACTGTCCGGTATGTTTTTTAAACTTACTTCGTTTTATATTGTAATCCAGTTCATGTCCTGACTCCATAGGTCAGAATTGATTTGTTTTATACCACTTATTGTATTAATAAAATTACTTTTTGATCATGTACTTTGTACTCATTGGCTACTTTAAAGCCCCGTTAGGGGGGTTTTTGTATATTTTTCATTTTATCTAAATGCATAGAATGCATTCAGATAAAAAAAACTTTCTGCCTTTAGAACCACTTTAAGTAAAGCTGTTGTAGTATTTTACGTGCTGTGGAGTGCTGTGACTATCTTGTATCTGTAAATTTTAGCCTTTTTTTAACTGGAGGTAAGGAGAAACTGCAAATGGAACAAAAATTCTTAACCTCCTGGCCCAAAAATATTTTGGCTCTAATGCCGCGTACACACGAGCGGACTTTACGGCGGACTTTGCCCGGTGGACTGGATTTCGTCGGACAATTCGATGTGTGTGGGCTCCAGCGGACTTTGTTTTCTCAAAAGTTGGACGGAATTAGATTTGAAACTTGTTTAAAATTTATCCGACGGACTCTTCTTTCTAGCGGACAAACCGATCGTCTGTGTGCTAGTCCGACGAACTCAAACTGACGCATGCTCTGAAGAAATTACAAGACGGAAGCGCTCGGTCTGGTAAAACTAGCCTTCGTCTTGAAGCTAGCACATTCCTCTTCTGTCGTCTTTTAATACAGCCTTTTTTTAGGATTGATAATGCGAGAGGAATGAAGTTGTTTTTCTGCTTTATATTCACACAGAGTTCTCACAAACTTCTTTCTTCATGATTTATCCTCCTGCCATGACTAATATAATATTTTGTAACAGCCAGATCTCCATAACTTTAAAATTTTAAAATAGATTTTGTTTTTTTTTGTTTTTTTATTTCAACACTTTAGCTATTTTACAATGTGTGTTAAATGCTAACCACATTTTTTGTGTGTATTTTCAAGTTACCACAATTAACATTCATATTTTGTGTTGTTTTAAAGAACCTTAATGAGGTTGTTGTCCCTTGTTCATTAGACATAGGGGGGTGTATTTAACAAAGGCAAAATCATTTTTCACTCCAAGTGCTAATTATACATATAATTCCACATAAAGAGCATTTTGAAGTGCGTTCGCTGTGGATCCGACGGGCACATGCAAGGAAGCCCAAACAAAAACAATTAATTTTTATTTGACATGATTTTCGGAAAAAATCAGCAGAGCTTCCCCCGAGCTTGTTTTTGACAAAAGGCTTAAATCATTTAAGAATATCAAGTGAAACGTTCACTTGAGAAATTGCACACCAAGTGCACTTGTTGGAAGTGCAGTCGCAGAAAAACTGGGGAGGGGAAGAGCTTAAATTCGGGGAAGCTCTGCTGATTTATTCCGAAAATCATGTCAAATAAAAATTAATTGTTTTTATTTGACAAAAACACACATAGGGGTTGATTTCCTAAAGGTAAAAAGCCTGTGCATTTTGGAAATTGCATTTGCCCTCTGCAAGAGCAGTTGCTCCCAAGCTTTATTAAATGTGAAGCAGCTCTGCTGACTTCCATCATCCAATCATGTGCAAGCAAAAATGTTTTTTTTTTCTTTTACTTGCACAGGATTGGGTACTCTTTGCAAAGTCAAGCTTTTAAATAATTTCTGATGCTCTGGAGCAATTGCACTTGCAGAGGGCAACTGCCCTCTGCAAAGTGCACAGACTATTTGCTTTTCTCAAATCAACCCCATAGTCTTTTCGACCTGTACCTGCCTACTCCCAAACAAAATGGCGTTTTTTAATCAAAAGACATAGGCAAGAATGTAAGGTAAACCAAAATGTATTTATTTTATTCACAAAAAAATTAGGAAGGCAACACTGGACACACTTTTAGAATCTGGGAAGCCTTTCGTCCCCCAGGACACACATCAAGTTTGAGGACAAGAAAATAGGTATCTTGCGACTATAGGGAGCACAGGGAGCACAGTCAGAACAGACAGAAACCAGGCAATCACTTTCGACTCTTCCGTGGAGCCTTCCCTCCACGCTTCTCTGCAGCCTTCCCTCCACGCTTCTCTGCAGCCTTCCTCGGAGGTTGTGCCTCTGGTGGTGTACTTGGGGCAGGAGGAGGAGGAGGAGGAGGAGGAGGATTGGCTTCATCTGCTAGATAGGTTGTAGTAGTAAGCTCCCCTCTCAAGCCCTTCTGGTAAGCCTGGAAAATTAGACCCTCACAGAGGAGGCGTTGGCCCTTTTCCAACTCCAGTAATCTGCTGGCTATATAGGTGCCATACGCCTCCTCTGCATTGGGAGGTTTGCTCAGGATCAGGCTTGCTTCCCGTATGAGGTCTAGGGATTCCTGCTCTGTTGCAGCCATTCTCCTGGGCCTTTTGTGGAGAATGCGGAGGGGAGGCACCTGACACTCCGTGCGGCTTCTACTTGGCCCAGCCACAGCCTCCTCCTCTCTCCCACTGGGCAAGGCCTCCTCCTCTCTCCCATTGGGCAAGGCCTCCTCCTGGCTGAGGTCATCCTGTGTAAAAAAAGGGACATAGTTGTAATTTTCTGTTATGCAATCACACACAATTTTCAGCTCCTAACTTTCAAATATAATTACACAAAATAGTAAAAGCTATCTATTTGACCACACCATTATTTCAGATGATCAACAAGATCTGAAGTTACGTATATATTTGGCCACTACTGTCTAGTGATATGTCTACATATTACTCTTTGTGCAGAAGTGATTTTTTATGAAGCACTTTCAAAATTAACACCTTAACATCATTAATAACATTTACACAATCCCCAAATCTAAAAAAAAAGTATACCTGGCTGAAGCTGGGCGCATCCACTTCATCAATGGTGAAAAGGCCCAGTTGATCCTGGGACTCCTCAGCTGGGGTGGAGGTGGATGGAAGGCTGGAGGGAAGGCTGGAGGGAAGGCTGGAGGGAAGGGTGGGGGGAAGGGTGGGGGGAAGGGTGGAAAGTGATTGCCTGGCTTCTGTCTGCTCATCCAGGAATCGCAGTTTGTGGTAATACCACAACTTGGGTACATAAACTTGGTCAGCTGCTGCCCCGGATCTGAGCGACTCCTGGATTTTTCTGTGTTCCCGCTTATACATGTTACGCAAGATACCTATTTTCCTGTCCACAAACTTGAGGTCTGCCTGGGGGAGTCGAGTCTTCACAAACTCTAAAAGTGTGCCCAGTGTTGCCTTCCTAACATCACGATTATAATATAGGGGGTGTTTGACCTCCCAGAGGTTTTTCTTCTCCTCATAGAGATCAATGAAATGTGACAAAAAATCTTCCTCTTTAAAGGGATTCATTTTTTCTGCAAGACAAGACACAAGATCAAAACTTAAATGTCAGTCCCAAATCTCAGGATTAGTTTGTGTTGTAATCTAGGGGACACACACGGGGACACACACAAACACACACACACACACACACACACACACACACACACTCTTTAATCTTACCTTCGTTTGTGCCGCTCGCTACTTCCGCACGGACATACGTAGGCCATCGTACTAGCTTTATATACACTGCGCATGTGTCATGCTCCGCCTGCGTCGCCCGCCCCTGACGTTCGTAAGTACGATTTGGCCCCGCCCCTTCACTCTTCGTTGCGCAGTGGGAGTAGATAGCAAAAGATGGCGGAGCGATTAAGTGGAAGTAGCGCGGAGGAAAGCCCGGAGCCCCAAACATCCACATCCCGGAGGAGATATAAGGCCACCAACATGGCTTTTGGAGAGATGGTGGAGATGGTGTCCATATTGAGAAGGGAGGACTATGATGGCAAAAAAGGACCGTACACACGACCCAATATGAGGAAGGACAAAATAATGTCCTCAGTTGTCACCGCTCTTGAAGAGAAATTTGGTACAAAACGTTCGAAAGAACAATTGCGGAAGCGGTGGTCTGACATCAAAAGTCGGGAGCCAGAACAATATTGGCGAATAAAGAAGCTGCTGAAAAAAAGTAAGTACTTGTGTTTTACTATTGAGATACAGAACTTGCATGCTGATCCTTATTTTTGGCGGTTTTTCTGCATCGTTCGTAAATACCGTTCTTTGGAATAGATATGATACTTTATAAAGTGACGTTATTTTTTCGCCAAATACGATGGGACAGGGTTGGACATACATTTATGGCTTGATAATTTGTCGAATTCCCACAATGAGTTGATGTGGTGTAGATGTGTTTGAAAATATAATGCTTCATCAAAAATGATTCAGTGTAATGTAGGGACAGGTCACAGCAGCTGTTTCCACATCTGGACTCACGAGCACTATAGTTAGTGGGAATGATTTAGCAGTCCCACTATTGTTCTTCGATTTTATTTATTTTTAAATTTACTTTTAATTTTATTCCGTACGTTTTTTGGCTCTGCGTAACTTCTGCATACTTTCAGCTATTAAAACCATTCAACTATTAAAATGTTCGTCTCTTTTAGCTGATGTGTGGTTTTTTTCAACTTTTTTCCTACCATTTATACTTTTTTAAATATTAAGGTTTTTTTCACTTTTTTAAACATTGAATTCAATGGGAGCATGCTTGAAATCCTTAAATTCTTCTTCCGCTCCCAAAAGTTTCAGCTCCTTCATACTTTCACCTAGAGACACCAAACAAACTTTACAATGTTCACTAAATATTCAGCTATCTGGCTATATCCTTTCAGTTTGATATTTTTTTCATTTTTGGAGAAAAAGCTTTTTGTTTAGAGGTCATTTCGTGAAATTTTAGCCATTAATCAGAGTGTACTGTGTTTGTTTTGTTGCCATGGTTACCAAAGCTTCTGTTATACACAGGGGGGGAGGTGGCTGGAGCATCTCAGCTCTGATTACAGAGCCCGGGGGGAGGGGACAGACACACCATGTACTGATTTATAATAGAGGAATATGATGGGGCAGTTTTGATGGCGGTCATTTTAGCAATTTAGCTATTCAGCATTCCCACGCATTTTGCGCAGGAAATGCATTTTCTAGTGTACTATGTGACCATAAATACATTTTTGAGGGGTAATACACATAGGAGATCATTGAGGTGTCAGCATCTGTGAAACTTGGCCGAAAATAAGCATTCTTTATAATTGTTGTTCAGAGGTAATGTTCATCCTGTCTTCAACATTTATTATGATGCAAAATTGGCAAAAAATCATAACCAACGTTTTACTTTATTTATTAAAACCTAAAAGATCAGTGTGTTTTAACTATACCTTTTTTTCAAATCTCATAGGGGAGAAAAGACTCAGACAACAGTCCAAGGATCTCAGGACCCCCCCAAGTCACCAGCCTGAGGCCGAAGATACCCCAAGCCCCAGCCCAAGACCACGCCCACCCGACGACCTTGAGGAAGGAGAGGTGGAGGAAGTGTGCGAGGTTTCAAGCCCACCAAGTGAGTGACTGACACCTCAGCTTGAGTTACTGTATTTTGGCGTGCATATTGTAAACCTTGTTTTTATTCACTCGTTTTAGGTGAGTTTCTGGTTGTGGAAGGCCAAGCGGCAGAGCACTTCACCACAGACAGTGCCCAAAGACTAATTGGCCAGATAATGCTGTGGAATGGCCACATAGATAAAATGCGTGACCAAATTCACAGCATGAAACTTCGCCTGGACTCCATGCAACAGGAAATGAAGAACATGATTGATGTTTTGGGCAGAATATAATCACGTTTGGCCTAAAAACATCAATCATGTTCTTCATTTCCTTGGGAAGTTATTTTGTTTTAAAGATTGTTTATTCAATTTTTGGGGTATACCCAAATTTACATTGTGTGATGCACACGGTGTGTCATCATGTGCTATCTTCCATCATGGGTTAGCAATGTACTTGTTTTGTGTTTGCAAACCCTTCATCCTGAAAAATCTTGGGTGGTGAGAGGAACCAAAAATGGGATTGCACACACAAAACACGTACATTGCTCTCCCATGATAGGAGATAGCACATGTTGACTTGACCCCTTTGTAAAGCTCAATTTTGAGCATCTTATAAATGACCAATTTCTGCAAGGGTGACATTACATGCACCGTTCTCGAAATATTGAACTTTGTAAGTTAATTTATTGTAAGTTTTGTTTATAAAAACACTGTTGTGTATGTAAATCTTTTTAGATAAAGGTCTATATATTTGTGAAAAAATGGCTTGAATAATTTAGTAAAAGATAATTTTTTTACACAACGTAAAATATTTTCTAAAAAAATAAAAAGAACAAAAAAGAATAAAAAATATGATAAAAAATGCACCTTTCAATGTGCACCAAGTAAAATTTTTTACCCTATACAATGTGTGTGGCTGTTTCTTGAAGTCAAAATTTGGGGTTTGTTTTTGTGGGCCTGATTAACTAAAGCTAAATGCACTTGACACTACTACAAGTGCACTAGGAGACAGACATAACTTAAAGGTAAACAACAATAAAAACAAGATATTTAGATAAACCAATTTTTTTTTTTTTTTTTGAAACAAACTTACAGCTGTTGCTGAATAGCAATGGCCCCCCGACCATTAAAATAATTCACATAACGGTCACGCACTTGACGTGCGGTTCGGGGGGCCAAGCCAATACGGCCAATTTCTAGGCCTGTGAAAGTGCTAGCCTCTTCCAGTCTGGCCTCAGGCCCAACAGAGGATAGATATGTAGCTGAATGTCTCCTTAAAAAGTTATGTAAGATGCAGCAAGCAAGGATGACGTGGTTGATTTTATAGTCCGCCAAATTTATAGACGTAAGGAAGATACGGAACCGGCTGGCCAGAATACCAAAGGCATTCTCCACAACCCTTCTTGCTCTGGCCAGCCGATAATTAAATACCCTCCTCTCAGGGGTGAGTGTCCTTTGGGGGAACGGCCTCATCAAGTTCTCACAGAGAGCAAATGCTTCATCAGCAATAAAAACTGAGGGGAGTCCATCCACATTATCGTCATCAGGTGGCAATTCCAGGCCACCGGTCTGGAGACGATGGCACAGCTCGGTCTGTGCAAAGACTCCTCCATCAGACATCCGGCCGTTCTTACCCACATCCACAAACATAAACTCCAAATGTGCCGAGACCACCGCCATCAAAACTACACTATGGAACCCCTTGTAGTTAAAGAAATAAGACCCCGAATGCGGTGGTGGCACAATCCGGACGTGCTTCCCGTCAATCGCCCCTACACAGTTGGGAAAGTCCCAACGGTCAGCGAACTGGGAGGCCACAGTCTGCCATTCCTGTGGACTTGAAGGAAACTGTGGAGTGCAAAAAAAATAAGATAAGGACTTTAATAAAAAAATTGTATATCAGATTACACCAAAACATTAGTAAACAACAGCAGTCAAATATTATGAATATGTGTGTTTGTAATTGAAATGTTGAAAAACATAAGGCACACTTATAAGATTACTCACCCCCTATGATGGCCCATTGATACATTTGAATGTGGGGGGAGGGGTTCTAATTAGGTTAACAAACACACCTGACTGGCTGAAACATTTGTGGGGTGGGGGAGGGGTTCTAATTAGGTTAACAAACACACCTGACTGGCTGAAACATTTGTGGGGTGGGGGAGGGGTTCTAATTAGGTTAACAAACACACCTGACTGGCTCAAACATTTGTGGGGTGGGGGAGGGGTTCTAATTAGGTTAACAAACACACCTGACTGGCTGAAACATTTGTGGGGTGGGGGAGGGGTTCTAATTAGGTTAACAAACACACCTGACTGGCTCAAACATTTGTGGGGTGGGGGAGGGGTTCTAATTAGGTTAACAAACACACCTGACTGGCTGAAACATTTGTGGGGTGGGGGAGGGGTTCTAATTAGGTTAACAAACACACCTGACTGGCTGAAACATTTGTGGGGTGGGGGAGGGGTTCTAATTAGGTTAACAAACACACCTGACTGGCTGAAACATTTGTGGGGTGGGGGAGGGGTTCTAATTAGGTTAACAAACACACCTGACTGGCTGAAACATTTGTGGGGTGGGGGAGGGGTTCTAATTAGGTTAACAAACACACCTGACTGGCTCAAACATTTGTGGGGTGGGGGAGGGGTTCTAATTAGGTTAACAAACACACCTGACTGGCTGAAACATTTTTGGGGTGGGGGAGGGGTTCTAATTAGGTTAACAAACACACCTGACTGGCTCAAACATTTGTGGGGTGGGGGAGGGGTTCTAATTAGGTTAACAAACACACCTGACTGGCTCAAACATTTGTGGGGTGGGGGAGGGGTTCTAATTAGGTTAACAAACACACCTGACTGGCTGAAACATTTGTGGAGTGGGGGAGGGGTTCTAATTAGGTTAACAAACACACCTGACTGGCTGAAACATTTGTGGGGTGGGGGAGGGGTTCTAATTAGGTTAACAAACACACCTGACTGGCTCAAACATTTGTGGGGTGGGGGAGGGGTTCTAATTAGGTTAACAAACACACCTGACTGGCTCAAACATTTGTGGGGTGGGGGAGGGGTTCTAATTAGGTTAACAAACACACCTGACTGGCTGAAACATTTGTGGGGTGGGGGAGGGGTTCTAATTAGGTTAACAAACACACCTGACTGGCTGAAACATTTGTGGGGTGGGGGAGGGGTTCTAATTAGGTTAACAAACACACCTGACTGGCTGAAACATTTGTGGGGTGGGGGAGGGGTTCTAATTAGGTTAACAAACACACCTGACTGGCTCAAACATTTGTGGGGTGGGGGAGGGGTTCTAATTAGGTTAACAAACACACCTGACTGGCTGAAACATTTGTGGGGTGGGGGAGGGGTTCTAATTAGGTTAACAAACACACCTGACTGGCTCAAACATTTGTGGGGTGGGGGAGGGGTTCTAATTAGGTTAACAAACACACCTGACTGGCTGAAACATTTGTGGGGTGGGGGAGGGGTTCTAATTAGGTTAACAAACACACCTGACTGGCTCAAACATTTGTGGGGTGGGGGAGGGGTTCTAATTAGGTTAACAAACACACCTGACTGGCTCAAACATTTGTGGGGTGGGGGAGGGGTTCTAATTAGGTTAACAAACACACCTGACTGGCTGAAACATTTGTGGGGTGGGGGAGGGGTTCTAATTAGGTTAACAAACACACCTGACTGGCTCAAACATTTGTGGGGTGGGGGAGGGGTTCTAATTAGGTTAACAAACACACCTGACTGGCTGAAACATTTGTGGGGTGGGGGAGGGGTTCTAATTAGGTTAACAAACACACCTGACTGGCTCAAACATTTGTGGGGTGGGGGAGGGGTTCTAATTAGGTTAACAAACACACCTGACTGGCTCAAACATTTGTGGGGTGGGGGAGGGGTTCTAATTAGGTTAACAAACACACCTGACTGGCTGAAACATTTGTGGGGTGGGGGAGGGGTTCTAATTAGGTTAACAAACACACCTGACTGGCTCAAACATTTGTGGGGTGGGGGAGGGACAAACAAGACAATGGAGCAGACAATATACATTGTTCAATGGACTATAGGCTAGAGATAAAAATGGACCCAGCATTGCATGGTGGGGAGGTTAATGAAAGAAATTATGCATGTAGGGCAATAAATGATTAAAATAGGCATGCACGAAGATAAAGGGGACATTCACAGCAGATTGAAAGCATGGCAATTAGGTAAAGAGGACAGTTCTACAATACATCAAAAAACAGTTAATACATATCATGTAATGTTAAAGGATAAAACTTACCTTCATATATTCCTTCTGCAGGACCTGAATAATAGCAGAACAGGTCTCTGGGATTATGATCCCCAGAGCCTGGGGGGAGATGCCTGTCGAGAACTTTAAGTCCTGAAGACTTCTCCCTGTCGCCAAGTAACGTAACGTGGCAACTAGCCTCTGCTCCGCACTGATGGCTTGCCTCATGCAGGTATCCTGCCTGCTGATATAGGGGGTCAGCATAGCCAGCAGACGCTCAAAGACGGGGTCCGTCATCCTGAGAAAATTCCTGAAATCATCAGGATTATTCTCACGGAGCTCACGGAGCAAAGTCATATGAGAGAACTGGTCACGCTGGCGCAACCAATTCTTGGTCCATGAACTCCTCCTCACCCTGTTCATGGACTGGACTCGGGTCAAAGTATTAACCCCAACACCAAGTCCCCACACAGCACAAACTCGAGAACGAGAACGTCCACTCGACATGGCTTCAAAACGGTCGGCTGCTCAAACAAACAAACTTATAACAAACGCACTGAAGAACAGCAAGGCCTATGAAGAACGACCTGAAAATCAGGAACGAGCGGAGCAGAACGGCCTGCAAGGCAGGTTACGAACTGACCAACACGCACTGAAAAGCAGATACAAACCTCACAAGCACAAACTGAACCGCAGAAAACTAACGAAATAAGCTGAAGTGTGAAAAGCGCGAATTGTCTCTAACCAAACTTCTACTAACACGAGATAAACACGAGATTAGCAGAAGGAGCCCAAAGGGTGCCGGAGTGGGGCTTGGACTTCCTTTTTCTAGTCCCGTCGTACGTGCTATACGTCACCGCGTTCAAAACCAGCGGACTTTTGCAGTGAGCGTGTGTGGCCAAGTCCGTCCGTTTTTAAGTCCGGCGCAAGGAGCCAACAAAGTCCGACGAAAAGTCCGCCGGGCAAAGTCCGCTGTAAAGTCTGCTCGTGTGTACGCGGCATTAGAGTCAGGGTTGAGAGGTACCTAAAGTCAACTGTCAACTGATTGACCCAATGTGAGGGATTTACGAAAACTGGAAAAAATGTGTGTGAAATCTGGTGCAGCTCTGCCTTATTTTATAGCACCACTCAGCGCTCACGTGACCGGCCGCCTCTCTCCTCTCCTCCTCCTGGCTGACATCAGCGGGGTATTCTCAGCCCCGCCTGCTGTAGCTGTCAGATCAAGAGAGGAGGGAGGTGACTGGTCATGTGAGCGCCGAACGGCGCTATAAAAAAGGTTTATAGTGGCTTCTTTACTAAAACAGAGGAAATTGTAGCATACACACTGAGTGGCTTAACAACCACTTTAATCACCACTGGGTTTTTTTAGTTTTTGCTAAAAAAAAAAGAAAAAATACAGAAAATTTAAAAAAAATAAAAGTTTTTCTTAGTTTCTGCTGTAAAATTTTGTAAATAAGTAATTTTTCTCCTTCACTGATGGGCACTGATGAGGCAGCATTGATGGGCACTGATGAGGCGGCATTTATGGGCACTGATGAGGAGGAACTAATATGCAGCACTGATGGGCAGCACTAATTTTCAGCACTAATGAGCATTGATAGGCAGCACTGACGGGCACTGATAGATGGCACTGATGGACTGTGATAGGTGGCACTGATGGGCACTGACAGGCAGGAATTATGGGCACCGATTGGTGGCACAGATGAGCGGCACTGATGGGCACTGATAGGTGGCATTGATGGACACTGATAGGTGGCACTGATAGGTGGCACTGATGGGCACTGATTGGTGGCACGAATGGGCACTGATGGGCATCACTGATGGGCGCCACTGATGAGCAGACACTGATGGGCACTGAAAGGCAGCACTGACTGGCATCACTGATGGGCACTGATTTGCATCACTGATGAGCACTGACTGGAACCACTGCTGGGCACTGATGGGGCTGCACTGATAATCAAGGCACTGATGATCAGCGCCCTGATTATCTCTGCAAATCTCCCTGTGAGGAAATGTTGCTGATCAGCTATCCTCTCCTCACGAGCTGTCAGATAACTGTCATTTCCTTGTTTGCATGTGATCACCTGTGATTGGACACAGCTAAACACATGGGTAAAGAGCCTCCTCATCGGCTCTTTACCAAAATGGGTGATGCGTCATGTCTCAGGGACACAGCGCACTACCGATCATCATGCTTTGCTGACAACTTTTTAAGGATAATTGAACTAAAAGTACAGTTATTCTTTAAAGCTAAACAAGAAAGTAAATACTAGACATGTGCATTCGTTTTCGTCCAAATGCATTTTTGTCCGAATTTCAGGTATTTTCGTTATCGTTTTAACAAACGATAACAAAAGTGCAGAATCCGAAAAATGAAAGATCCGACATAAACAAATGCTTTATTTTCGTTTTCATTGCTACAACAGTTCGATATGGATAGGAGATTCGACATGATGATGACAATAACAATCTGTGTCCATCAAACCTGTGGTCGATTGTGCCTAACCTTAACTCTATTAGTCCAAGATTATTCTACATAGAGAGAAAAGATTCGACATAGAGAAAAAAGATTTGACGTAGGGGGGAAAAGATCTGACGTAAGGGAGAAAAGATTTGACGTAGGGGAGAAAAGATAAATAAAAATAATGATGATGATGAATGTTATTGGCTGATTGTAACCAAAGAGGAGGAGCAGTAAAATAGCTAGAACTAAGTACACACATACTTTGGCTTATGGTGTCTGTTGAAAGTTCTAAGAAGATTCAACGGAGCAGATAAACTATACGGCGTTGTACAGTTTAGCTGCTCCGTCTAATCTTCTTTGAACATTCGACAGACACCATAAGCCTTCAATGACAGATTCGACCTTAATTTGGATTTTCGGACGAATGCAATTTTTAACGAAAAACGAAATAAATAAAAACGAATTTCGAGAGTAACTGCATTTATTTTTCGGACGAAAACTAAATTCCGAAACGAAATATTTCAGTGTGCACATGTCTAGTAAATACACATTTTTAATGATATTGTGTGTGGACTAATAATATATTTAGACCAAATAGTCAGAATCTGTCACAAGCTTAGATGCAACTGATTCTCTGAATTTCTTCTCAGAGTGTACATACTATTTTTCCATGTAGCTAGAAGTGACTTTCCACTCGTCCATAATATCATGGCCTCAGATTTAGTGGTGGTAATCTTCTTTCTTGCCCATTTACACTTTGCTGTGGCTGCTGTGTTCTCTGTCTCCTTCCATTATAATTATCGACAAAAAATAAGTTGTATACTTTATTTTTTCAAATAATGGTGTTATCTATTTATATTTGTATTGGTCATTCATAAACAGCACTGTAAGGGGGTGGAGCTAGTCTGAGACCGCGATGGTCACATAGTAGCGGAGCTCTGGGACCAGTGGACCTAAAACGGCTCAAAACAAACTACCCAGGCCAATTACCACTATCCAAACCCGGCGGCCTAAACCTACAGCACCAGCGGCATAAGCAAGCACCATAACCAGGCAAAAAAAGGAGGCGAAGGGGCCGCAGAAACTGACGGAGTTCTTCCCTCCGGAGCCCAGGCAAAATGGCGCCGGCTCCTCATCCACGCCAGCATCCAGATCCCAGGATCGAACACCACAACAGGGTAAACCGCAGAAACGGAGCAACCCTCCTAAAGGATCACACTCTCCCCCAGCTACAGCATCATCTGGGAGTCCAGAAAAGGCCAGATTTAGACTGGATGCAGCAGATGCTGATCAAGAGGTGAGCTCTCTCCAGGACTCGGGGGTGATACCAGAGAGCTGCAAAACTCCTTAGACATGTTCCCCACAAGTAATCAGCCTGTAATGGACACTGTCCTCAAGGAGATGTTAGTCTCCTTTGCGGAGTTCTTTACATACAGATACGATATCATGTGTGCATAAATTCAGAGTGGATTTGGGAACGGTGTCAGACAGAGTGTCTCATATTGAAAATAAAATGGGAGAATACGCCACCACTATTAATGATCTGGTTGATGCAAATGAAAACAATGAGGATGAAATGGAGGTAACAAAAGCCAAAATGGCAGACATGGAGGACAGATCTAGGAGGAACAATGTTAAGATAAGGGGAATTACTGAATCTGTTTAACAACCAGATCTGCACAATTATGTCTCCCAATTGTTTACTGCAATTCTGCCTGACATGTCAATTCTAGATTTTACAGTAGACAGAATTTACCGCCTCCCCAAACCATCCTATCTCTCTGACAATGTCCCCAGGGATGTTATACTGAGGCTACCAGACCAAAGAGAGGCTAATGGCGGCATCCAGGCAAAGAGACCAGATCCCTGCTCCTTATTTCACCCTGCAGTTCTACGCTGACCTATCCCAGTACACTCTCCAGAAGCGCAGGACCCTGATCAACATAACTAAAGCCCCACAGGAATCACAAGTTAAATTACAAATGGGGCTTCCTGACAAAGCTAATTGTCACTAAAGATGGTAAGGAATATGTCATGGAGTCCACTAGCGGCCAGAGGCATGGCGTTGCTGAACACATGGGGAATAATTCCGGATCCTCATACGCAACTACATCAGAATGGTGCTGGCAGCAGCTCTGAGTCTGACTGGCTTATGGTGAACCACAAGAATGGTCAAACCCACAACTAAAACAGCTGCGGGCGGATCATTTTCATCATCAATCCCGCTGGGAAGGATTTCCCCAGGGACAGAACTGAGTAATCATTTTTTTTCTTGCTTTTCCTTTTTTTCATTCTCCACCTGTTATATTTCTGAGTGGCTATGAGCCACCCTTTTGTTATTTGGCTGTTGGCCATCCTCCTGTTATGTTTTCGTTCCAGTTCAATTTGTTTTTTTCTCTCATCAGTTAGACGTGACCTCTTCTTTTATCAGTTGTACCAGCCAAAGACCAGTATGACCACCACAACAACCTGAATCATCAAGAGCTATCCAACCGCAGGCCAAGACAGCACTGAGTGTAAGTGAAATATTTTTATTAAACAACATCCAGCACCACCATACTCTCCCACAATGGCGTTGAATTTCTTGACTATTAATGCTAAGAGGTTAAACCACCCAGCCAAACGCAGGTCCCTATGGAAGGAAGCCATCCATCATAAATGTGACATTTTATGCTTCCAGAAGACTCATTTTGCTGCCATGTCTGCTCCCAAATGCACGCATTCTAAGTTTCCATTTATATTTCAAGCTAATGCGGACAAAAAAAAGAAAGGTGTGATGGTGGCAATTAAAGACACGGTTGCCTTCAAACTTCATAAAGTTATTGTTGACCCACAGGGTCGTTTTGTTATTCTGGTATGCAACATAAACTCGAACACTTACACAGTGGCGAATATCTATGCACCTAATACAAGGCAGATCAGTTTTGTTAACAAAATGTTGAAGAAGATCGGGACTGTCCAGCAGGGTATGTTGGTACTATGCGGGGACTTCAATGTAGTTCCTGACCCAGTGTTAGACTCCACTGCTAAACCAAAATGCCTTCCACCATCATTGAACTCAACTATACCTAAACACGAACTGTATGACTCTTGGAGATGCCTTAATGTAAGTGAGAGGGACTATTCGTTTTTCTTACACAGACATAGATCATATAGCAGAATCGACCTATTCTTGGTAGATAAGTGGCTATTATTTAAATGCAAAAATTTAAAGCTTAACAGCATCACTTGGTCAGGCCATGCTTCGGTAAAACTATTATGCCCCGTACACACGGTTAGACATTGATCGGACATTCCGACAACAAAATCAATGGATGTTGGCTCAAACTTGTTTTGCATACACACGGTCACACAAAGTTGTCGGAATTTCTGAATGCCAAGAATGCTGTCACGTACTCCACGTAAGACAAAACTATAAAAGGGAAGTTAAGTATCAAGCGCAGCACCCTTTGGGCTCCTTTTGCTAATCTTGTGTTAGTAAAAGTTTGGTGAGAGACGATTCGCGCTTTTTCAGACTCGTGGTTTTCAGTTTGTTTTTCTGGTGTTCAGTTTGTGCTTGTGGGTTTGTATCTGTTCTTCAGTGCGTGCAGCGAGTTACCATTGACTTGTCATTGTGTTCTTTTTCATTTGTTACTGATTTTTAGGTCGCTCTTCACAGGCCTTGCTGTTCTTCAGTGTGTTCTGTTATTTCGTTCTGAGCAGACGACCGTTTTCTAGCCATGTTGCGTGTACGTACTCATCATAGAGTTTGTGCTGTGCGGGGGCTTGGTGTTGGGGTTCTTACTTTGACACAAGCCCAGTCCGTGAACAGGGCGGGGAGGAGTTCATGGACCAAGAATTAGTTGCTCCTGCGTGACCAGTTCTGTCACATGCCTTTGCTCCGTGAGATCTGTGAGAATAATCCTGATGATTTCAGGAACTTTCTCCGTATGACGGACCCCGTATTTCACAGTTTGTTGGCTTTGCTGACCCCTTATATTAGCAGTAAATGTGCCCGCACTAGTATAGTGTCACATATAAAATATATAATATATAAAAAATATTTTCACATATAAAACACATATAATGTGATAAATAAAACCATACAGGTAAAATATAATGCAAATAACTATAAATGATAAACCACCAAGTGCATATAAAGGTGCAACCGAGGCGTTATCCCCCAGAGGAAGGCACGAAACCCCTGTGCCGAATACGCATTGGGGAGGGGTAGGACGGAGCTGTCAGCAGAGGAGGAGGATTGCACATGCCATACCGCACGCCATACGATCAGCTGCTTATTATTATTTTACCTGTACAGTCTGGTGCACTCTAGCACCCATCTAATGTGAGTACCCTCTTGGAGGGCTTTATTCTTTTAATAAATGTCCTGGCTATATTGCCCTATGGAGTCCCTCTGTTATACTAGCGCGGGCACATTTACTATTTTATATCTATTTACACGCAATGAAACGTGGTTCAGTGCTTGCAGCTTAAATCGTTTACTCCTTATGCCGCGTACACACGAGCGGACTTTACGGCGGACTTTGCCCGGCGGACTGGATTTCGTCGGACAATTCGATGTGTGTGGGCTCCAGCGGACTTTGTTTTCTCAAAAGTTGGACGGACTTAGATTTGAAACTTGTTTAAAATTTATCCGTTGAAATCGAGTCCGGTCGAAAAGTCCGCCGTCTGTATGCTAGTTCGACGGACAAAAAGCCACGCTAGGGCAGCTATTGGCTACTGGCTATGAACTTCCTTGTTTTAGTCCGGTCGTACGTCATCACGTACGAATTCGACGGACTTTGGTGGATTGTGTGTAGGCAAGTCCGTTCATTCAGAAAGTCTGTCGGAAAGTACGTTGAAAAGTCCGCCGGGCAAAGTCCGCCGTAAAGTCCGCTCGTGTGTACGCGGCATTAGAGGCATTAGTCCATCTGTGGCTCGCAAGACACCTATATTTTGTTTCCCTTATATTAGCAAGCAGGATACCTGCATGAGGCAAGCCATCATTCCGGAGTAGAGGCTGGTCGCCACCATGCAGTACTTGGCGACGGGGAGAAGCCTGCAGGACCTCAAGTTCTCGACAGGCATCTCCCCCCAGGCTCTGAGGATCATTATCCCGGAGACCTATTCTGCCATCATCAAGGTCCTGCAGGAGTATATTAAGGTAAGATTTTTATCCTTTAACATCACATTTTATCGTATAGAAAGTTTGCTAATATATTGTATTTCTTTCCTCATTCCCTAATTACCATGATTGTAATAGTCCCCTTTCTCCTCATGCATGCTGTATTTTTAGGGTTTTTTTTGTCCTTCATACATATTTGCCTTCACTTACCTCCCCAGCATGCTCTCCTGGCCCTATATTCACCTCGTGTAGTCACTTAACAATGTATTTTGTCAGCTCCATAGTAGTGCTTTACCCTAAATACCCCCTAAAATATGTAAAAATGTAATTTGTGCTTTAAATTCAGGCAGGATGCCAGAGGTTTTTTTTGGGGTCCCAAAATCATTTGGAACCCTCCCTCCCCCCAACTGCTAACTCAACTGATACCAATCCTCTATCTGCTGACTTTGCCAAACCCATACACACTATACCCACCTCTTTTGTGGTCATATTTATGGATGAATTCCCCAAAGCATGTAGTGCAAGGGCCTGCCTGAATACTTTCAAATGGTAATGTTCAAAGTTTTTGTATCCTATTATTATCTTGATAGGTAATAGCAGAATGTAAAAATGTGCTAAAATGTGTACAGTGTGTATTTATATCTTTGTATTATGACACTTCTTACCTGTCCAGTGTGCTACCAATAGTGTAAGTAAGGAGGGGCTGGCCAAAGTAACACACATTATTTAGGCATTCATCTCTCAATGAAGTGGAGCGGGTTACCTATCCAAAACACCCCCCCCCCCATAAAATTTAAAAAATGGCCCATGAGAGGGGGGAGGAATCTGATAGGTGGACCCTATACCTTTGTCTTAAAATACTCCCTAAACTAAATGTTATACTGATGTTGACCAAGAATGTTTGTGTCTAATCTGCTTTCCATGTTTATGTGCAAAATTATAAATTTTTTATTCTTGTTAAACTCCACAGTTTCCTTCCAACCCACAGGAATGGCAGACTGTGGCCTCCCACTTTGCCCAGCGGTGGGACTTTCCTAACTGCGGAGGGGCAATTGATGGGAAACACATCCACATCATCCCACCACCCAACTCAGGGTCATACTATTACAACTATAAGGGGTTCAATAGTATTGTGATGTTGGCGGTGGTGTCAGCTACTTACGAGTTCCTGTATGTGGACGTGGGGAAGAATGGCCGGATGTCAGATGGTGGAGTCATCACCCACAGACATCTCCAGAATGGCAGCTTGGACTTGCCACCTCCAGAAGACAATGCGGAAGGACTCCCATTCGTCTTTGTTGCAGTTGAAGCGTTTGCGCTGGAGGACCATCTTATGCGGCCATTCCCTATGAGGACCCTCACCCGGACTAGAGGGTCTTTAATTACCGGCCAGAGCCAGAAGAGTGGTGGAGAACACGTTTGGAATAATGGCCAGCCGATTCCGCCTATTTCTTACACCGATACACATGGCGGAGTCTAAACTCAATCACATCATCCTGGCTTGCTGTGTTCTCCACAACTTTTTAAGGAGAAATTCTGTGAACTATGCTGGCTCAGTTGGGCCTGAAGCCGGAATTATTCATCTCAATGAACCAACCCTGACAGCGCTTGAAGCTGGCCGTCCTGGCTTGCCCCCCCAGAGTGCCCGCGAGGTCCGTATAAGATACATGGAATATTTTGCAGGCAGGGGGGCCATCAATATGCCAGACAATGTCTGAGACATTTTTTAAATAAAAAAATATTTTAAACTGAACAAATATTTGGTTTGATTTATTGCTTGGCTTTCTTTTAGCTGACCCTGACTGAAATTTGGTGAGTCCTGAAAATGGCGTGATTGTGTCAAGTTAGAAAGCACTGTTGGGTGTTATTTACTAAAGGCAAAGACACTTTGCACTACAAGTGCACTTGAGACTGCACTGAAACTGCACTTGTAGTGCAAAGTGAATTTGCCTTTAGTAAATAACACCCATTGTCAATGAAAAGACCAATTTTACAACACAAAAATGCTTTTGAGCATTGAAAATTTTTATTATTGAGGAAGGGGTTGCACCCCCAAAACGCATACATTGATCTCCTGTGTTGGCAGAGAGCACATGTTGACACACTGTGTGCATCTTCAAAATTTGGCTTTTCGAGATATGTTAAAAAATGTGAAAACATTTTTTGGGAAAAAGAGCCTAAAAAATTATGGATTTTGAGGGGTTTTAAACTCTCCCTAAAACATCAATGATGTTCTACATTTTGTTTTGAACATCACTGATGTTTTGCTTGATGTTTTCCAAGTCCCTATTACACCCCATGATCTCCCCGATCTGGATCTGGGCACTTTCACTGGTGAAATGACCTTCATCCAAAACATCACGATCACCTAAAATATAGAAACAAAAACACACCATGTATTATAAATATGCCAGCATCCATCTCTTACCTGAGGCTGTGGTCGCAGACACTCACCTGTTGTGGTGACACTTTCCACCACATCTCCCTCCTCCTCCTCCTGTTGGCTTTGTGGCATTTCCACTTCTTCTAGAGGTGGGGGATCTGTTGTCTCCTCTGATGAGTGGTGTCCTCCGAGTCTTTTCTCCCCTATGTAAAAAAGAATAGGTATACTTAGCACACAAATATTTGATGGCAGAAATAGGAATATGAAACATTGCTTGGAAGTGGGGTACAATTGTCTGTTTTGGCAGAGTTCCAAGATGAAGAAATATTTTGTCACTTTGTCAAGCTTGAATACTTACCTGTTTTGTACAAGCTTCACAGATGGAGTCACCCCTATAGTATACACTGGAGCACCTGTGTGGGCCCCCTAATAAAAAAGGTGTTCTTGTGTCCCACACTAGTGCTCCAGCGTCCAGATGTGTAAACAGCTGCTGAGTGTCCTCTCCTTACACAGAATCTTTTTTGCATTTCATTCTAGTTACAAACCCATCTAGACAATAAAATTATTTTAAGAGAAGTAGGCCGGAAAAAATGTATTAAAAAGCATCTGGACAAAACATGGTGCTTTATTGGCCGAACGAACAATGTTTCCTACGAACTAATAATGTGTCCATGAACATGAAAGTTGCCATTTTAAACTGTACAACAGTAAAGAAAAGCACATGGAGCAGCACGAACGTTATAAAAATAAAGAAGAGGAACACAGGACAACTACTTACTTTTTTGCAGCACTCTCCTGATCCTTCTATACTGATCGTGCTCCCTTAATTTGAAGTCTGACCACCGCTTCCTGAGTTGATCCTTGGATCGATGTACCCCAAAATTCCTGTGCAGACTCTTCACAACTTTAGTCATGATCTTGGCCTTTCTGACATTGGGGTTGGGGTAAGGTTCATACTTCCCATCATAGTCGGCCCTCTTCAGGATGTCGACCATCTCCACCATCTCCACAAAGGACATATTTGATTCCTTAAATCGTCTCCTCCGGGATCGTGACGTTTCTGGCTCCGGCCTTTCCTCCTCCTCCTCCTCCTCCTTGTCCTCCTCCTTGTAGCTGTAATTAGCACGCACCTGTTGTGTCTCCGCCATGTGCTCTGCCCCCACTGCGCCGAACGAGAAGGGGCGGGGAATAGACTAGAAAGAATGTCAGGGGCAGGCGGAGTTTCACACATTCGTAGTGTATATAAAGCGTAACACACGTGCGTAGTACGTACGATCTGTGAGCGGAGGATGGAGTAGAAGAAGCGCTGATCATGATAACGAAGGTAACATTTAAACTTGGGCCTATACTGCTTAGAAATTGTGTCCTATATTGGGACAAGATTAGGAGACTTTAGCCTGACATTAGGGTTTGTCTTGTGTTGTGTCTTGCAGAGAAAATGGATATATTGAATGATCAGGACTTTATCCCCATATTCATTGATATGTTCAGGGAGCTGCCCTGTCTGTGGCAGGTAAACCACCCACATTATAAGAATCAAACAAAGATGAAGGCAGCGCTGGATCAATTGATGGAAATTGTGAAGGCGGTGATCCCCACGGCAGATATCACCTATTTGAAGATCTTAATTGGTGGCCTGAGGAGTACATATGTAAGGGAACGTGAGAAGGTCCAGGATTTTCAGAGATCAGCAGCTGCAGATGACATTTATGTCCCCAGGCTGTGGTACTTTGACAGGCTGCATTTTCTGGCAGGCCAGGCTGAACCCAGGCCAGCACTCTCCAGTCTTCCTTCCATGCTTCCTTCCCCCTAGCTGAGGCTTCTGACGTTCAACCTGGGCCTTCCAGGCAGCAACATGTGGAGGAGCCCAGCTTGAGCCAGGTATAGCATTCTTCTAAATATTTCTGTTGGTCAAATTAATGATGTTAAATGTTAGTTTGGATTACTCATTTATGATTGTGATTGATGAACCAAAAACTAAAACGATGTCCCTTTTTCATACACAGGAAAGTCTCAGCCAGGAGGTGGCTGGGCCCAGTAGCCTGCCCGATACCCAGGTCCCTCCCCTCCGCCTTCAAAAAAAAGTGGCAGGAAGAGAAGTAACCTGGAGGAGGTAGCAATTGGCCTATTTGGAAGGCTACTGAGGCCCTCAGAACCCCACACAGTGTTGAAGAGGACTTTGCAGACATAACAGCATGCAAGATGCAGCAAATGGAGGAGCGCCAATGCCTCTTATGTGAGTTTATCATTTTACAAACACTAAATAGGGGGTTGAGGGGCCAACTCACATGCCAAAGCCACATTTGTGAGCTCACCCATGGTCCTCCTCCTCCTCCTCCAGGTCCTCCTCCTCCTCCTCCTGCCACACCTCCAACACCAGAGCCACAGCCTGGAAGGAAGCGTCTAAGGAAGACCAGTCTGGTCTGACAAAATATGCAGGCTCTTGTATGACCACAGCCTGGGGACATACATGTCATCTGCTGCTGTTCATGATCTCTTGGACTTCTGGACCAGATTGTACTCCCTTAGATAAGGACTCCCCAGGCCACCAATTTTGCAGTAAAATAGTTGATGTGTGCCCTGGGGGCCAAAGGCTTCTCCAATTTCTGCAGTTTATCCAGCTTTGCCTCTTTGGTTATGAACCCTTAATAAAGGTATTTTTGTTTCAATTAAACTTGCCTATGTGTGTTTTCCTTCAAAAAGGAAAGTTTTTTTGTGAGGAGGCAGGTACATTTCAAAAATACAATGTCAAATTAACAAGGGACACCAACACCAAACAATCTCCTTGAGATTAAATAATACAAGATAATAATGGTGTTGTGGTAACTTGACACACAAAACACACCCAAAAATATTCTGGAGTTAAAAAAAAAAAACACAAGATCAGGCGTTAAAAAAATCCCAAATAAATTATTTAATCTAAAAACTTAAAAAAAAAGAATTTTTTTCAGTAGATGTGACAAATAAAAATATTATATTGATGAAATCACGATAAATAATAAAGAAATAAGTTTGTAAGAACTCTGTGTGAATATCAGCACCAAAACTACTTCATTCTTCTAGCATTATAAAGAAAAAGAGAGTGCACTGCATTAAACAATTTAAAACATTGCAGCGTGACGAAAGTGCTATATTTATTCCGAACGCTAATTTTACCAGACCGAGCAATTCTGAGCATGCGTAAGAACTTTGTGTGTCGGAATTGTCCACACACGTTTAGAATTGACGCGATCGGATTTTGTTGTTGGAAAATTTTTAGCCTGCTCTCAAACTTTGTGTGACGGAAAATCCGATGGAAAAAGTCCGATGGAGCCCACACACGGTCGGAATTTCCGATAACAAGCTCCGATCGCACATTTTCTGTCGGAAAATCGGACCGTGTGTACAGGGCATTAGTGGGAGATCATATTACCCATAATCCTACATATATTTGGAGAGCAAATCCTATACTTTTCCAAGATGCTCTGACCAAGTCTAGAATAGAGGGACAGATAAAGGAATTTTTTGAAATTAATAGGGAATCGGTTTCTAATCCATTCACAGTTTGGAATGCCCACAAGGTTTTCACGAGGGGTATTTTGATACAGCAAGGGGCAAGGTGCAAGAGGAAGAGGCAGCAGCAAACAGTAGCATTGATATCAAAAATAGATGCTCTTGAAAGATAAACAGCACTGTAATACTGAAGAGTATCTGAATCAATCACTTTTAGTTACAGTATAGAAAAAAATATTCCATGTACTGCTCTTCACTTCTCAGGGTGTTAGTTCAATATCAAAATAAGCAGAGTAAGAGGCTGAAACTACCTTAATATAACATAATGATATTTATTTGCTCATAAAGTCTTACAAATAACCACTCAGTAAAATTTAGTTAATCCTCTTCACAAAGATTGCTGGATTTCACAGTAGATTTCTTTTTTGTTCACTATATTTTAGGCATGTAGGAATGTGTAGGAAATTTCTATTTCCTTGCCTGTGATCTCCCTGGTTTTCCTGCTGTATAACTGAATTACACTTCTAATGGCTACCAGCAGGCATTTCAGGTAAGTATAAAATGATCAAAAGTGAAATGTTCTATGACATTAACAACTCCTGTGACTTGTAACTATAAAGAATTATATATGACATTTTGAAATATAGGTTAGAATTCCTTTTTCTCGTATGCTGGATATCTATTTGTACAGTAACTGCTCTGCAGGAAATCATAGAAAGTGAATGAGTTCTGAAAATGTTCTTAGAAATCTGTTTGAGCATGCTACTTAATGTAGAGTGCAAAAAAGGTATCAAGTCTATATGCAGATATACAAAATATTTGGGAAGCTAAAATGGTCTGTTTGATTGACTCTCTAAAACAGAAATATTTATTAACACAATATAGTGATTCGGTAAAAAGAAGTGGACCCTGAAATTATGCTATAGATCTTTAAAATGCAAAACATAATATTTTCTAATTCTCTACTGAATGTGCTTAATTATTATTTAGGTTCAATGTCTAAAGGTGACAGAAGACAAAGTTTCCAACTACCTCCTTTATTGGCCAGAACCTGCATCTTTGCACTTTTTCACCTAGACTAGATGGGATTTATAAATGATTGTAGCACCCTCCTAGTTAGGTGCTAAGAGGTCTGTTCTGGAATCTGCAGCTGAAGGTTTGCCTGCCCCCCCCCATCTTTTCAGAAAGTGCTAGAACATAGTGGGTAGGGAAGGTAGAGCCTGAGCTGATCATGTATGCAGCCTCAAACAATCCCTGGTTGGGAGAGTGACCAGCAGGGGACTGAGAGGTGTATATAAGGTCTGGAGCATGGAATATTAGGGTCCTTTGCCTGCTGGAGAGTGATCCAGCTTGGAAGTGATGTTAAACTTTCCCAGGCCTTTTAGAGTCTGCAAAAGGTTATGGGTGTTTTTGGTTCAGGAGGGGGCTGAAGGATCATCCAAAAGTTATAGGAACAGCTGAGGAAACATTCAGGGAGGATCTTATCGGGAGGTGCAGGGTCAGCTGATACCGGAAGGATGCATCCACGTAGCCAGTGACACAGTGAGTAGGCCTGAGAAAAAATCTGGGGAGAGACTGTTGCCATTGTGCCCTTTTTTGTTGTCCGGACTGTTCCTCACCTGCTGGCTGGGGTTGTTTCCAAGGTGGGAGCCCCCTGTGCTGAATTGTTTGCATTTTTCTACGTAGAAGATTGTTCTATAAAAGTTAACTTTTTGCTATTATAGCGTTCTCGATCAAGTTAGTCCTAGGTATCCTAAGGTCCACCATAATCTCACTGCTTGAAAGATTGTGAGAAATTCAGTGCACCTGGCTGAAAATACCTTGTGACTGTCTGCTTTGCACTAAATTGGGGTTGGAACCTGATTAAACAGCAGGATCAGGTAGAAAGTCCGTACCACATGATAAAATGGCAATAGTACCCAAAATGCTTTATTATTTAAGAGATCAACTAAATTCTATGACAAACGAAGGAAAGAGGAGACAGTGATGTAATTTTCTGTGCCACAAACTAGATAGTGTGGCTTCTGATTCATGTGTGACTTCATGGTTAAAGCGTGAGATTTTGCAGTACAATTTGTAAATCTTGGTACATGCAGATTGTTTGAGAAAATGTAAAAACAAAATTAACCAATTTGTGCATCTACACAAGCGAGCTGGATGCAGGAATTGGCCCGACCGGGCCATTGTAATTGGACAGTGGGGACTTCCTTTTTTTTTTTTTATTAAATCGTTTTTATTAATTTTTTTAAATTTGTACACAAAACAATCACATCGCGTAATACAGGTAAAGATCTCAAAACCCTCCAAACATTAATTCCAAAATTTGAGGTTAAAATAACCATCTTTACCTTTAGTTACCCTTACCTATGCCCAACCCTCCCCCCTCCCCTATAAGCCTACAACCCACCCCCCATCCAGAATACTAGATAAGCCCTTAACTGAAACATAGTGCACCTTTATTAATCCATCCTTACATTTATGTTTAGCTCTTAATGCAACTAGTCCCTCTTTCTTATACACATAGCCACATTGTATCTAGAAACATTATTTGAGAGATTTCCTAGCATATTACTCAACTTTGAAGCCATGATTTCCATATTCCCACATACTTCTTGTAGCTTCCCCTTCTAATGTAAATTGACCTTTCTGTTCTCACCAAGGCATCCATTGTTCTAACCCATTCCTCTGGGGTAGGGGGCACCGATGACAACCAGGATTGCGCTATAAGCTTCCTTGCCTGGTATAAACATCTTGCCATTGTTATAACTACATAGCCACTCCCAATGTTCTGTTTAACTAAGCCCAACACACAAGTCTTGGCCTCAGATTCCAATCTGACCTCAAATCTACATTCAATAATGTTTAAAATCTCTGACCAGTATCTAGTCAATTTCGGGCATCTCCACATCATATGTATGAGGTCGCCCTTCTCCAAACATCTGAGGCACTTATCATCCGGTCTCCGAGCAAACTTAAATAACTTCTTAGGGGTATAATAAGATCTGTGCACCAGCAAGAGGTGCAAAGCCCGCTGCGACGGAGAGACCGACACCAAGGGATAGAGCTCTAAAATCCTGTCCCACTGATCATCCATTAACTCCCCCACATCGGCCTCCCACCCCTCCCTGGTGCGAGAGAGTGTTTGTGATCCTGTCTTACTAGCCATCAATTGCCCGTAGATTGCTGATATTAAGCCCTTGAAGCTATTAGTCCTTACTACTTTGTTAAGAAGCGGTACTTTACACCATAGCAATGCCATAGTTCTAGATTGTTTATCTAGGGCATGCCGAATCTGAAGATAGTAATAAAATGTTTCCTTTGGGATTCCAAACTCCCGACCCAGGTCGGTAAAGGACTTCAAAGTATTACCCTCGAACAACTGGGCCAGTCTATTAACCCCAACCTTTCCCACAGCTTGTTTTTCTCTATGGATTGTAACTCCTGTATCTGTTTATTATGCCATATAGGTGAAAACTCAGTAATGCCCTTGTATCCCATCTCCGCCTTAACTAGCCAAATTTTTGTAACCAACTTGTATGTGGGGAGCGCACATCGGAGAGAGCCAGCCTCCAGTGCCTCTACAAGATATTTGTGTGGGTTGCCTAATAACATAATTTTTACACTAGTATTCTCTTCTCCTGTGTATTCACAACCTCCCAGGTGCTGTAGTTGGGCAGCCAAAAAATACTTATATGGGTGCGGAACCGCCAGCCCCCCTCCCTGTTAGGACGTTGCAAAGTTTGTAGGCTAATCCTGGCCTGCCCCTTCCTCCATATTAACTCACGGAAAAGATAATTTATTTTAACAAACCAGTCCCTTCCGATCCAGACCGGGGAGTTATGGAGTATATACATTAATTGTGGCATCCAGATCATTTTGACCAGGTTAGCTCGGCCTGCTACAGATAGAGGGAGTCGACACCAAATATCACTCTTCCTTTTGAGTTTCTCCAGCAATGGGTCTAAGTTATCTCTAATATAATGGTTTGGGTTATTAGATAGAACTATACCCAAATATCTAAACTTCTCCATTATTTTAAAACATGGGACACCCTGAGGGAGAGAGTCGGCAGTCGAATCAACCGGGAGGAGCATAGATTTCTCCCAGTTGACAATGAACCCCGACACCCCCCCAAATCCTTCCACCAGTTTGATAGCTTTCACTAACGACGGAACCATATCACCCAGGAAAAGTAGAACATCGTCGGCATACAACACTATTCTTTCTTCACCCGATCTTCTTTTATAACCCTGCAAACCAGGTGAGTTTCTTATTACCTCTGCCAAGGGCTCCATTGCCAAGGCAAATAACAGGGGTGACAATGGGCACCCCTGCCTTGTTCCTCTCTCAAGAGATAACCTTTCCGAATATGCATTGTTGATTTTTAGTCTGGCACTAGGATGTTGATATAATATTTTAAGCCATTTAATGAATAAAGGACCAAAGCCATATTTCCCCATTACCCACCATAGATACTCCCATTCCAGGGTGTCAAATGCCTTGGCAATGTCCAAGGACAAGACCACTCTGGAACCCTTGTTGTCTAAGGGGGTCTGGAGATTCAAATAAGTTCTTCCAATATTTATACTAGTGGACCTATTCTGTATAAACCCGGATTGGTCAGGGTGCACCAAACTGGAAATACACTTATTTAGCCTAGCTGCCAGGACCTGCGCCAAAATCTTGACATCGGTACCCAACAATGAAATTGGCCTGTATGAGGATGTATCGAGCTGCTCTTTCCCCTCCTTGTGGATTAATACTATAGTAGCTTCAGACATTGAAGAAGGTAAGCTACCAACTGTAGATGTCCAATTCAAAGTCTTCAGAAGTTCCGGAACCAGCACCTCCCCATATTGCTTATAAATTTTTAGCGGGTAATCCATCTGGGCCCGGAGACTTCTGGTTGGGCATCTCCGCTACAGCTTGTCTTAATTCCTCCAATGTTAAAGGGGCATCTAATCTATCCCTATCTCCTGCCGATAAAGCCGGTAATTTAACTCCTTCCTGGAATTTATCCATCTCTACTTGATTTGTGTGATATCGTGATTTATATATCTCGTTAAAAAAGTAAAAAAACGTTTCCCTAATTACCGAGGGGTCGGACGATAATTCCCCGTCTATTGTCCTAACCATAGGAATTGTTGAAGAGGGAGAATTAGTTCTAGCCAATAAGGCCAGTGTTCGGCCCACTCTTTCCCCTTCTTCAAAGTTTTTTTGTCTTTGAAAAAGTTTCCTATTTTCGGCCGTTCATGCAGATCGTTTGAGAAAATGTAAAAACAAAATTGACCAATTTGTGCATCTACACCAGCGAGCTGGATGCAGAAATTTGCCCGACCGGGCCTTTGTAATTGGACAGTGGGGACTTCCTGCTGTCAGAGTACACTGATCAGAGCTACAACCAATTGGCTGCAAACAACAGAGCAAGGGAGGTTTTCCAACAGGATTATCTGATGATCTACTTCTGTCAAACCAGGAGAACTTCACACAGATTGGAATTTGACCAGTCCCTGAAACGGATGTGTCAGAAACCATGAACCAGACTGAGACAGAAGTACAGTAAAATCACACTTGTTTATTAATAAAAATAAAAAGGTAAATAGAGTAAGCGTAGTCAAAGCATAGCCAGAGTCCAGTAACCGGATTGGGTAGTCAGCCAAGCCAGAGTTCAGTAACCAGATTGGGTAATCAGCCAAGCCAGAGTTCAGTAACCAGATCGGGTAATCAGCCAGGCCAGAAGTTAGGGATCCAAGTAGAGGAACAGCAAGCAGGATAAGGAGCCAGAAGGGATGTCAGCAAAGCCAGTCTTAAAACAGGAATGCAGGAGATGGTTTCTTGTGATGTGACCAAGGCAAAGGCAGGAATGAAGTGAGCTAGAGATCTTTAAGTAGGCTGGACTGACGAGCAGATCCACAACAGCTGGTTAACTGTGATGAGAGATGAGAGCTGGCAATTAGCCGACAGCTGAGTGGCCAGCTCAGAGAAGGAAGGGCTGAGCCAGTGCTGACAGTACCCCCTCCTCAATGACCCCTCCCCCTCGGAGGACCACGGGGCTTGAGGGGAAAACGTCTATGGAAATCACGGAGGAGGGCAGGAGCATGTACGTCTGAGGATGAGACCCAGGAGCGTTCCTCCGGACCGTACCCCTTCCAATGCACCAGGTACTGTATGCGCCCATGGAACTTACGGGAGTCAACAATAGATTGTACCTCATACGGTTCTCAACCTGTATAGGGTGAGGACGTGGCACTGAGGTGGTAAAGCGATTGTAGACCAACGGTTTCAATAAGGAGACATGAAACACATTTGAGATGCGCATACTAGTAGGAAGGTCCAATGCGTAAGCCACTTGGTTAATCCTGCAAAGGTTACAGAAAGGCCCAATGAACTGAGGTGCGAACTTCAGTGAGGGAACACAAAGTCGGAAGTTGCGAGATGACAGCCAGACCCAGTCCTCAACCTGGTAGGAAGGTGCAGGCAGGCGTCTGCAGTCAGCATGGAGTCTGTACCTATAATTAGTATGACACAAAGCCTCCTGGACTTATGCCCAAGTGGAATGAATACCACAGAGATGCTCCTCTAGCGCAGGAATACTCTGTGGAACAAACGAGTCAGGCAACATGGAAGGTTGGAAACCATAATTCGCCATAAACTGAGAAAATCGGGAAGCAGAATTCAAGGCACTGTTGTGAGCAAACTCTGCCCATGGTAATAGGTCTGAGCAGTTGTTGTGATGGCCAGAAATATAGCAACGTAGGAATTGCTCCAAGGACTGATTGGCTCGTTCTGCGGCCCCATTAGACTGCGGGTGATATGCAGAGGAGAATGCAAGCTGAATTCCCAGCTGTGCACAAAAGGCTCGCCAGAACCAGGACACAAACTGACTACCCCTGTCCGAAACAATCACCTTGGGTAGCCCATGTAAGCGAAAGATCTCCCGAGCAAAAATGGAAGCCAGTTCCTTAGAAGTGGGCAACTTCTTAAGTGGAATACAATGACACATCTTTGAGAACCGGTCAATCACCGTAAGGATAACTGTGTTGCCTTGAGAGTTGGGCAACTCCACAATGAAATCCATAGACAGGTGGATCTAGGACCTCTCTCTATTGGGTATGGGTTGTAGGAGGCCCACTGGAAGGTGTCGTGGAGTCTTACTCTGAGCACACACGGAACAGGCAGCTACATCAGCACATAGACTAGGCCACCAGAATTGTTGGGAAATGGCCCAAACGAGTTGATCTTTACCAGGGTGGCCAGCTGCCTTGGGAGAATGGTAAGTCTGGGGCACGGCAGTATGGATACACTCTGGGACAAAGCAGCGGTCACAAGGTTTCTCAGGAGGAGCATCGACCCGAGCAGCTAGAATTTTGTCACCCAAATGAGAAGTAAGACTGGTGTGAACCGTAGCCAGAATGCGATCAGGAGGAATCATAGGAACCGGAAACGACTCCAACTTGTAAGTGGAGGAAAATTGTTGTGACAAGGCGTCAGCCCTTACATTCTTAGTACCGGTTAAGAATGAGACAATGTAATTGAAACTTGACAAGAAAAGAGCCCATCGCACCCTTCTGGGAGAGTCCCAGACAAGAATGTGAGATTCTTATGGTCAGTAAGAATGAGAACCGGCACAGTGGTACTTTTAAGGAGATGTCTCCATTCTTTCAGGGCTAAAATGATTGCCAACAGCTCTCTGTCACCAATCTTGTAATTGCACTCGGCAGGTGACAATTTCTTGGAAAAGTAGCCACAAGGATGCATAGCACTCTCAAAGGTAGGACGTCGAGACAGAGGGGCGCCAATACCAAAAGCATCAACCTCAAGGATAAAAGGTAACATAGGATCAGGATGTGCCAACACAGGAGAAGAAACAAAGGCAGCTTTGAGACTTTCAAAGGCCTTAATGGACTCCAGAGACCAACTCTGTGGGTTACCGTTCTTTCTGGTCATATCGGACTGATAAGCAAATCCACAAAAGCTGGTTAACTGTGGAGAGAGATGAGAGCTGGCAATTAGCCGACAGCTGAGCAGCCAGCTCAGAGAAGGAAGGGCTGAGCCAGCCCTGACAGGATGATTTTTGATCCATGTGTACCCAACTTGAGTGTGTTGACTGGGTCTTCATTATTAAGTAAATAAAGAGATATTCTATGATTTTCCCCCTCCGCTTTGTTTCTGAATACATCTGAGAACAGTTTGTTGAGTCTTCTTTTGAGTTATGGAGTCTGAATTATCTGTGAACTATGGCATAATCTGATAGGAGCAACTACACTCAGATAACCTGGCAGTCAGTGAGGTCTGATTTGATTAGAAGTAGATATCAGAGTGAAAGAATCAAGAAGATAACACATATTATGCAGATTGTAATTCATAGTATGATATTTTTTTAGACACTTTTATACTTTTATTGGACTTTAATGTATTAAAGTATAGTATATAACCTTTTCTTTATTTGTGCAATTTATGATTTTATCTGCCCCTTGGGGCACTATTGTACCTGTACTGATATGAGACACAATTCCTCCTACTAACACCAATGATAAGGCACCATTCCTTCCACTGACACTGATGATAAGTCAGCATTCATCCCACTTACAGCAACAGCGAGTCACCATTCCGCCTACTGACACCAACAATGGGACATAATGCCTACATATGTTTATTTAATTTACCAACTGTGATTGCTTGTACTAAATATGTCTATCCAATTTGAATATTAAATATGTTAATATGATTACTACTATTTTTTATTATGCTTTTTTCTGCATGATCCATGTATTATATATTATGATACATTATATATTATTTTTCATTAATTAATTGAATTTAATTTATTAGATTGATTATTCAGCAATTCTTTATGGTTATTTAGATCTCCCCTTACAGGGACTGTGACAGCTAACCTATTTCAGGTAATCTACATAATTTTATACACATTACATCCATTTCAGTGGCAACATATCCCACCCACTTTCACATGCCATTGGATATAGATGATCAATGTTATTTACTTTACCTGTCAGTGGTCATAATGTTATGGCGGATTAGTGTTAATTAACCACTTGCCCACTGGGCACTTATACCCCCTTCCTAATCAGGCCAATTTTCAGCTTTCAGCGCTCTCACATTTTGAATGACAATTACTCAGTCATGCAACACTGTACTCATATGAAATGTTTGTCCTTTTTTCACACAAATAGAGCTTTCTTTTGGTGGGATTTATTCACCACTGGGTTTTTTATTTTTTCCACTATAAATTAAAAAGAACAAAAATTTTGAAACAAAAAAATGCATTTTTCTTAATTCCTGTTATAAAATTTTGCATATTAGTAATATTTTTTCATACATTTTGGCCAAAATTTATACTGCTACATTTGTTTGGTAAAAATAACCAAAAAAGTGTATATTATTTGGTCTTTATGAAAGTTATAGAGTCTACAAGCTATGGTGCCAATCACTGAAAATTGATCACACCTGATGTACTGAAGGCCTATCTCATTTCTTGAGATACTTTCAAGCTAGGATAGTACAACCGCCCCTCCCCCATCCCAAATGACCCCTTTTTGCAAAGTAGACATTCCAAGGTATATAGTAAGAGGCATGGTGAGTTTTTTGAAGTTGTCATTTTTTCCCATAGTTCTTAGCAAAATTAGGATTTTTTTTTACAAAATTGTCATATTAACAGGTTTTTTCTTTTACATGGCATATGCATACTTGCAACTACACCGAAAATACATTCTGCTACTCCTCCTGAGTATGACGATACCACATGTGTGAGACTTTCACAGCCTGGCCACATACAGAGGCCCAACATGTAGGAAGCACCATCAGGTGTTCTAGGAACATAAATTACACATATAATTTCTTGACTACCTATTACACTTTTGAAGGCTCTGGAGCACCAGGACTATGGAAACGCCCAAAAGATTACCACATTTTGGAAACAAACACTTAAACACATAATCTAGGAGTCTTTTGAACATGTCATTTTTTTCCACAAGTTTTTGGAAAATGTGGGAAAAAAATTAAAACACTTTTTTTAAAAAAAGTTATCAGTTCATAAGATATATATATTTTTTTTCAATTATTTTTTTTAATTCAATCATAAGACAAATTCAAATACATATACAGAAGAACAGGATAACACAACATCAATTATCACAATAAGAACATATCCTTATATCTATCTTGCAATAAATTAAGTCGCTACCCAGACACTCCTCATCAACACAATAATCTTGACCAAAGATCCCGTGTCCTGCCAACTTGTAGTATCAAACTCGTCTTAATCTGTTTTATACAAAAACAACAAAGCAAAGCAAAACAAAAAAGAAAAAAGGAAAAAAAAAAAGGGGAAGGGTCAAACCCCTCTGAGTTTGTTTAAAGTATGTAGATGGTATACGTATCGGCAATGCCTGTAGAAGAAAAATAAATTTGGGGAGGATGCTCATCTTAATGATGTTGCAGTGTCCAAGCCATGAGTGAAAGCCCGTTTTCCAATTATCCAATAAACTCTTGACTTTTTTAAGCAATGGGGGGAAATTCGACTCAAACATCTTACCTATATTGGGTGGGATCAGCGTACCCAAATATGTTAGCGCTTTATCCGTCCATTTAAACTTAAAAGTTTGCTTAAGTTGCTCAATTGATGTTTGAGGACAATTGACCCCCATTGCCTCCGACTTAAAAAAATAAATACGAAGATTGGAAATTAGACTATACTTCTCAAATTCTCTCATTAAATTTGGAATTGTGATCAAAGGGTTCGTAAGAGAGAATAGCATATCGTCTGCATATGCTGAAATTTTACATTGGGCCTCCCCTATTTGTATTCCTGTAATATCCTGATTTAGACGTATTGTGCAGAGAAACGGTTCCAGTGACAGGGCGAACAGGAGTGGTGACAGGGGACATTCCTGGCGTGTCCCATTAGAGATTGAAAAGGTTTCTGATAATACTCTGTTAGCCCGTACTCGGGCTGCCGGGCGACAGTAAATGTAGGTGATCCACTGCAGCATTTTACTCCCAAAGCCTCCATATCCGCAGAACTGCCAACATATAACTCCAGTTCACCCTATCAAAGGCTTTCTCCTCATCTGTGTTTATAAACACACATTTTGTCTGTGTTTTATTCGCTACCTGTAAAAGATTCAGGACCTTCGTAGTATTATCTCTTGCTTCACGTGTGGGAACGAATCCCACTTGATCCAGGTGTATCAGATTCGGGATATACTGTTGGATCCTATTTGCTAAAATTTTGGTAAAGAGTTTGAGGTCTAAATTAAGCAGAGAAATCGGTCTATAGCTTCCGCAGGAAGCTGAGTCTTTCCCCTCCTTCAGTATCACCGAGATATGGGCTAGCAAGGTGTCCTGTGTTAATGTTGCTGACGAACCAAGAGCATTAATTAATTTAACCATATATTGAGCTAAAGAAGGGAGCAAGATCTTATAATATTGGGCCGTCAAGCCATCGGGACCTGGTGCTTTACCCATTTTAGTGGCCTTTACAGCTCCTTGAAGTTCTTCCATAGTTACGGGGCTTTCAAGGTTATCCCTATCCTGATCCGACAATCGGGACATTAATGACCGCAAAAGATACCGGTCTATCTGAGCTTGGGTAGGGGGTTACGTCTGCAAATTATATAAAGAATTGTAAAATGTTTGAAATTCTCGAACTATGTCATATGGTTTCGTGACCCTGAGCCTATTAGATGTAACCAAGTGTGGGATATAGTTTCTTAATTTCTGCTCACGCAAAGACCTAGCTAAAAATCTCCCACACTTGTCCCCAGACTCGTACGAGAACTTCCTACAAGTTTGTAGTGCTACCTTCACTTTAAAATGAAGAAGATCCGAAATTTGTGCTCGTTTAGCCAGAAGATCTTTCTCTAATGAAGAGGACTGAACCCGTTTATGACGAAGCTCTAAAGAAGTCAAATCCTCCAGTAATAATTTGAGCTGTTCTGCCCGTTTCCGTTTAATCCTGGCTCCATGTTTGATCAGCACCCCTCTAATAACCGCCTTATGTGCTACCCAGACAATTCTGGGATCACAATCTGGGGTATCGTTGGTGCTAAAATAAAATTCTAACTCTTTGATTACGTCTTCCAGGACATCTTTGTCCTGTAGGCTCTCATTCAGTCTCCATTGAGTAGGTCTATTCGTCCGAGATTTATATAGGTCATATGTCAAAAATATAGGTGCGTGGTCTGACCAAGTAATAGAGCCTATTGTGGCAGTTCGTACTGAGTGAAGTTGGGCATGTGGAACGAAAAAGAGATCTATACGGGAATAAGATTTATGAGGAGGGGAGTAAAAAGTATAGTCTTTTTCTGTAGGATGGAATAGACGCCATATATCAATCAATTGATTCCTGTGCAAAATTTGGGCAATACCATTCCGTGTACTAAGAGAAATGGATGACAGTCCAGTGGAAGTATCTTCCACTGGATTTAATGACATATTCCAATCTCCTCCTAAGATCAACTGTCCTTCTGAGAATTCAGTCAACCGCTTAAGCGTTTTATCCAAGAAAGTCCCTTGATGTACATTGGGAGCATACACTGTCGCCAGTGTGACCCCAACATCGCCCACTCTGTCCTTTACAAACAGGAAGCGCCCTCCAGGATCTCTGACCGCGTCTACAAAAAACCATGGTACTCTGCTCGAGAGGATAATAGACACCCCCCTTGACTTCGCCATTTGATTTGTGGAGTGATAAACTGTTGGATATGGCCGGCTTTTTAAAATAGGTACTTTATCATCTCTAAAATGCGTCTCCTGTATAAATGCAACATCTGATTTAAGACGCTGCAAATCGTGCAGGAGCATCCTCCTTTTCTCTGGCATATTTAGACCCTTAACATTAAGCGAGAGCACATTGAGGGTTTCCATGGTAGGGAAAGAGAAAAAAAAAAAGCGTGGGGAAGGGAAGCAATAAGGAATGGACACTAATCTAAAAAAAAAAAAAAAAAAAAAGCAATATACTGCTAAAACGTTCACCGGCGGTCCAACCTGGTACTTGAGCATTGGCCTATGTGGGGTTGTGGACAAAAATGGTCGGAGGTAGAGCTCCGGGTATACCTGTCCCACCCAATCATCTAAAAAGAATATATAGAAAATAAAAATAGAAAGGAGCCGACCTTCTAGATTATATCGAACGGCATATAGGAATACTTATACTACTACACGGTATCAACTTGCGGGTCATGGGGTACTATCTTGTAATTGGCAGTTTATAATCTAAAGCATATGGTAGGTTCCCCTCAATATCTGATGATTTCCCCTTTCTAAGAACCTCTCTCTTCTTTAATAGACCTTTTAAATCAAAATAAAAATGATATGTATACCTCCATTGGGCCCACCTCTATAATTACAAGTAGGGGAGGTGCCGATCTTCTCTACTATACACACCTTCCAGTCACCTTCTAAAAAGGGGGCCCCCTATTTAATTTTATCTAAACTGTTTGTTATATTTGTCTCTCTTCCTTTTCTAATATCTACAATACCACCGACAGATAATTAACAGGAGGACTTAGGTACGACCTAGTCATATAACCTATCCCCTATTCCAAGAGGCGCAAAGCAGGGTACAAAATATGCATACCCACATATTTATATATATATACCTAATCACACCTACACACGCATACACATATATTTACCCAAAAAAATAACTAAATATTAATTTTAGTCATTGCATCCGGAGGAAAAAAAAACAAAATCAAATAAAAAACCCAAATTCCATTAACATTTTAAAAGGGGGGAAAAAATACCTGTTGCTTCAATAGATTAGAACACAAAAAAGTACAAAAAAAACCCTCGTGTACCCTAATTATTACATCCAAATATAAAAAAAAAAAAAGAAACAAAACTATATCCTTTTTAAGTTGCAGAAACCACAACATAACAAAATCGTGTTGCTAACGCGCCCTTAAAAAAAATAAATAAATAAATAAATAAATAAATAAAAAAACGGAAGGGAAATGTCCTTCCAAGTGTGGAGATTAATTACCTATCAAATGCTATGGAGCAACCGGTGAAGGCCCCTGCAAAAATAAATAAATAAATAAATAAATAAATAAATAAAAAGGGGAGAACCCCAATATCTAACCAAAGTGGACCTATACACTCATATTTCTTCTGGTTCTTCTATTTCCAAACCCAGTTTAAGCATCTTTACATTAATATATATTCGACAATACCCAAAAAATAAAAAAAGAGGGGTGTCTTACAAAATATATCATATATATATATTAAAGAGGCTACAGCTAGACCTTAAACAAATATTGCTACTAACGGGCTCAGCTTAAAAAAAAAAAAAAACACACAGATTCTAAAGAAAAACAAGTGCCATTGACATTTTAGGGGGAGGAAGAAAACACCCGTTGCCTCAATAGATTAAAACACAAATAAGTGTTAAAAAAGAAGAAAAAATAAATAAATTATCAAATACGAGTTGCAGAAACTGCATCTCAAGAAAAGCAGTGATACCCAAGTGTCTAAAAAAAAAGAAAAAAGAAAAACGTGTAATTGTTACATCCACATGTGAACTTACAAAAATAAAAAGGACTATATCCTTTTAAGTTGCACAAATCGCAACATAGCTAAATCGTGTTACTAACGAGCCCTTAAAGACAAATTCCATTTGTGCTAAGGAAAAAGAGAAAGGGAGATACCCTTTCAAATGTGAATGATTAATTACCTACCAAGTGCTATGAGGCAACAGGTGCAGGCCCTCCTAAATAATTACAGAAAAAAAATAAAATAAAGGGGCATATGCCCAACACGGAATGCAATTAACTATCTTTTTAACGCATCCTAAATAAAGAGCCTACCGCTTCCTAGTTCAATAAGTGATTACATTCGTGTCCTGTCTTAAAACGCCAATAACCTATAGCGTCCTCTCAGAAATGTCAGGGTTCTTATCTTAATACATATGGCAGGGGCCAAAATGACAGATCTAGGATAGGAGGAATTGTGAAAAATGTCCACTAGTGTCCTCTCTGTCACCTCTTTCACTCAATTGAGCAAAAGGTCTAAGTTCTGGTTCTTAGTTCTGTGCCCTGCAGGAACTTTGGGGTCCGCATCAAGGCTGCTGTTGTTGTAGCACTTGAGTATGATTTCCACGACCTTGCTTACTCTGGGGGCCCGATCAACCCCCCCCATATGTGGAATGTAAAAGAGCCAATTGGGACTCTGAATAGGTGGCACTTCTATAAAAGCAAATAGTCCCGGAAGATCTGTCGGTGTACGGAGCGTATATGAAGATGATGCCTTACGAAATGTCACTGCCAATGGGTATCCCCATCTGTATGTGTACCCCTGTTCTCTAGCCAGGCATGCTCTGCGCTGGAGGGTAGCCCGAGATAGATCCGACAAGATTTTAATAGGGTTACCCTCAAAGTCAATATTCCCTGCTCCCCACGCAGCCCTAAGTATCTGCTCCTTCTGTGAATAGCTATAAAGTCGGCATATAACATCTCTAGGTCTCTCTGGATCTCTTGATTTTGGGCCCAGAGCTCTATGGACCCTATCTAACTCAACCATCATCTGGGGGGGTTTAAAGCCGTCTGAAATATAGTATTCACTATTTTCTGGAGATCTTCTACCTCCGTCTCTTCAGGGATACCGCAAAGCCGCAAATTGTTCCGGCGGCTTGTATCTTCCAAAACCTCCATATGGAGTTGTAAATCCACCGCTGTATCTGCCTGGATAGTCTGTGTTCTTTCAATAGCTTTTACCCGCTGTTCGAGGGAAGACACATTTCCCTCTCCTATGCTCACCCTCTCCGCGAGTGTCTCAATATCTGTTCTTACCGCTTGAATGTCCTGGCGGTGTGACTCCACTACACGGAGAATCAGGGCCTCGATATCCCGGCGTGTGGGAAGCTCTCTCAGCAATGCTCGGATGTCTCCTTCCACACTGCCTGTATCCTCAGCTTGCAGGGGGTCACCGGCTTCCGCCTGCGCATGATGCGAGGACGCCGGGGTTTCCAACTTAGAGTCCGGCATATGGGGGGGGGCAGGCAGGCTCGGCTTAGTACTGACAGCCCGGCTTGAGCTACGTAAAGCAGCCACTGTAGTGCCTGGAGACTCTCGTGGAGGTGGAACAAAATATTGCTGAATATCTCCCTGTATGGTGTGAGAGGCAGGAGACTGGGCTCTCCTTATTGTAGATTGTGTCTTGTACTCCCGAGTTGTCCCCATGCCGCGGTAGCACCTATTAGTCGGCTATTATTTGGTCGGGAGAGCATGGTAGTCCCGGAGCTCCACTATAGCGTGTCTTCACACCGCCATGTCCAGGCCACGCCCCATATGCTCATAAGATATTTTTAACACATAGCATGTACATAGCAAAAATTACACCCCAAAATACATTCTGCTACTCCTCCTGAGAATGGCAATACCACATGTGTGACACTTTTACACAGCCTAGCCACATACAAAGGCCCAACATGGAGGGAGCACGGTCAGGTGTTCTAAGGACATAAATTACACATCTAATTTCATGACTACCTATTACACTTTTGTAAAGCACTGTAAGGCACTGATGGCACTGATGAGTGTAGCACTGATGGGCACTATAGTGCCACTGATGGGCACTGTAGTGGTGCAGGTGTGGCACGGATGAGCACTGATGTGGCACGGATGAGGCATGGATAATCACTAAAGTGGCATGGATAAGCACTGATGTGGCATGGATGAGGCACGGATGAGCACTAATGTGGCATGGATGTGGCACAGATGAGTACTGATGTGGCATGGATAAGGCACGGTTGAGCACTGATTTGGCATAGATATGGCATGGATGTGGCACGGATGAGCACTGATGTGGAATGGATGAACATGGATGTGGCACGGATGAGGCATAGATGTGGCACAAATGAGCACTGGTGTGGCATGGATGTGGCACAGATGAGCACTGATGCGGCATGGATGAGCACTGATGTGACATGTATATGGCACAGATGAGTACTGATATGGCACGGATGTGGCAGGGATGAGTACTGATGTGGCATGGATGAGGCACGGATGAGCACTGAGGTGGCATGAATGAGGGACAGATGAGCACTGATGCGGCATGGATGTGGCATGGATGAGCACTGATGTAGCACAGATGAACACTGATGAGGCACGGGTGAGCACTGATGTGGCACGGATGAGCACTGATATGGCACAGATGAGGCATGGATGAGCATGGATGAGCACTGATGTGGCATGGATGAGCACTGATGTGGTATGGATGAGGCATGGATGGGCACGGATGAGCACGAATGTGGCATGGATGAGGCACTGATGTGGCATGGATGAGGCATCGCTTAGATATGGATGAGGCATGAATGGGCACGGATGTGGCATGAATGAGACATAGATGGGCACATATGTGGCATGGATGAGGCACAGATGAAGGATGAGCACAGATTAGGCATGAATGAGCACAGATAAGGCATGGATGGGCACGGATGAGGCAAGGATAAGGCATGGATGAGGCATGAATGGGCACAGGTCAGTGCTGTGGGCACTTCAGATCCAGCCCACTTGTGCTTCTGCACTGGCTCCCTCCTATCCTCACACGCTGTACAGATTGGTGTGAGGAGACGGGAAAACTAAACCGGACATGCGCCGGTTTGTTGACCATCATTAAATGGAGCAATCACGTGGTAAAGGGCCGTTGTCATTGGCCCTTTACCTCGATCCGTGATGCGGACACCTCTGGGTGTGCACCCCAGGGGGCGCATGGGAAGTGCGAGTTTGGGAGGATGTCATAGTGCTGTAGTAGTCATTCGGTTAAGAACCGGTTGGCAAGTGGTTAATAGTGAATAGATCATGATTTCTACTGATGTTGTTGCAACACATTACTTGATGAATTTGAAATGCCTCACGATGAAATGTTGATCACTCTTTAGACAAGTGAATTTGCTTGTTTAATTACTGCTGTGTACATACCTCCACAGGTGAAGTTGGCTCTGGAGAACTTATACCATGCTAACAATATTCAATTGAATGTACATCTGGGTGTGTGGCTAAATATTTTATTCATGTGGCATTGGAAATGTCTTTTTCTAAATTGCACAAAAAATTTGAATTTTCAAAATGAGCAAGGGCAATATTTTGGACTCCGTCTATAAATGTTTGCAGAGCTACTTTGCTGCCAAATTTTGGTCTATCAGATTTGGACCCAGCAATGATGACTCCATGCTACAAACCTCTTATCTACAGAACAATAACAGCTTTTAAAACTGTACAGATTTGAAATAAAAAGAAACAATCGCTTTTGTAAGAATGTTTATAACTGACAGATTAGAATGTGTTTGTTCATGTAGCACCCTCCTAGGTAGGTGCTAGGATTGGTAGGATTTGTGTAATATTGTTTTTATTCCCCTGCTTAACAGGAGAACTGCTAGGGAAATGTACTTAACTCTCTGCTTAACAGAGAGCTGCAGTTGCTTAGTGTAGCCTGCTTAGTGTGCTCAGATGCTGGTCAGGTCTGCCTTTGGCCTCCTCTGTATCCAAGTAACCTAGAAAGGCTCTGAATGAATAGGTGGGTACTATGCAGAACACAGCATGAATATTGATGCCGCTCCAGCCAATCCCAGGGAGGTTGGCCCTGAATGATTCTGGGAGAGGGTATTTATTCTTTGGACACACTAAGCACAAGGTCTTTCCTGGAGAGGAGAGTTCCAGCCTGGGGGGGGGGGGGGTTTGTTCTCCCAGGTACCTTCTGCCATGCAGTCTTAGGTGGGTAGAATGAGTGACCCTGATTCTACAGAGAGCTGGCTGAAGTGGCTGTCTATTGAAGATCTGGTCTGGCATCACTGGTGTAGTGTGCCATTTGGAAGTTGGAAAGAGGCTACCAGCTGTCCCTGGACATTTTGTAAGGAAAGACAGCATAAAGGATCCATAGGCTTGTGCTCTTAACTCTTTCTGGTGTGTTATATAGTCAGCTAAGGGTCCAGACAAGAGAACACTGGCTAGTGTTCTAGAGAGGTGTGTCCAGCTGCTGACACTGCATAGGACAAGGAACTTTGCTGAATCCTGAAACTACTATCCGTTAGATGTCCTCAGTGAATAGTTTGATTTCTGCATTATCTCACTAAATCCCCTTCCCTATCCAAAAACCACAACCCCTAGACTGGTCATTAAAGACAATGAGCGGAAGTGTGTGTGCACCTGGCTATGTGAATCCACCTTGTGCCTGTCTGTGGGACAAAAGTGGGGAAGACCTGGACAAAATACTGGCAGCTTCTATGGGGGTATCGCTACCTACAGGATGCAGATTTAAAAGAATATGCCTCATCTGTTATAGCCTATATTCACTTCTGTACAGAGATGGTGCTAACAACACAAACTGTTAGAGGTCAATTTACTAAAATTGGAGGGTGCAGCTATGCATGGTAGCCAATCAGCTTCTAACTTCAGCTTGTTCAAACAAGCTTTGCCAACAAAAATGGGAAACTGATTGGTTTCAGATTTTGCGCTCTCCAGTTTTAGTAAATAGCCCCTTAAACTACTAAAACATCAGAAGTCATGGCTGGATGGTAAATTGTACGCTCTGCTTACAGCAGAGGATACTCTGGCCATGTGATTGCATCCATGTTTGCTGTAAAAAAGTTTTCTTTATCGCACATCACGGGACACAGAGCCATAGTAGTAACTATATGGGTTATACAGGCCACCTTTAGGTGATGGACACTGGCACACCCAGTTTACTCCTTATATAACCCCTCCCCTTACCAGGAGTACCTCCGTTGTTTCGCCAGTGTCTAAGGTGTTGGTCACGAGTAAAGATGTGCTGTGCTGAGCTCCGCTGGAGTAATCCTTGCTGGGGCAAGCTATGCAACCAGATCCATTCAAAGTGTCTTTTTAGGCCAAATTGAGTGGTACCCGGGCCTCGTTGTAGAAGAAACGAGGTTTAGCCTGTAACACTTCTCTCTTTAGAGAGCTGGACCCCGGGATCCAGTGCTTTGTTTTTTTCAGCCATAAAGCTTCCTGGCGGGGTGCTATATGGGTCCAAGGAAGTGGAACCCCCGATAAAAAGGGGCCCCGGTCCTTGAAGGTTTTTGTAATGGAGCCCTCCGTGAGGGGGTGAAGATTGGGTCTGTTTGGTTTACCACAGAACCCTGTGGCAGGATAAGGTAAGTGGAGATTCCTAAGGAATTTTTAAATTCTTATGGGTTTTCTCCTTTATTTGAACATTGTCATGCCTAAAGTTGCCACCGGGGGCTGTCAAGAGCATGTACCCATGCTTTCTCAGATCTTGCTCTGTGTCAGCAGAAGCTGCAGGCTTCCTCCAGTCCCGAGCCTCTGGTAAGATGTTGGAGGGGGGTTTTCTTCAGAGGACATCCCCCACCTGGGCTCCTCTCTCCAGGAGGCAGAGGGAGCCTGGAGCGATCTGCGGTATGCCGCTCCACTCCCTCTTTCACTGTTGTAGACGGGGGTTTTCCTTCTCCGTCCTCCCCTCAGATAAGCTTCGGCTCTCCTCCTCTCCCCCCCACATGCCGATCCAGTCGGATCAGAGGCCGCACACACGGGAAACAATCTATTTTGAAAAGAGTGGGGGGCGCAGTAGGAAGACGGAGGAGGGGGCGTGGCTTAATGCTGCATCGACGTGCTTCAACGTCCACACGCAGCACTATGCAGGCTATAAATGCAACATTTGCAGGCTGCATGTAGCTGACGGAGGGATACAGAGCAGACGGGGGCATGTGAGTGTGCTGACACAGGCATTCCCCAGGCACATTTACTTAGCATCAGACTGAGCTTTAATAGCAGCATCAGTTGCTGGACTATTTGCTCAGCAGTGGGTGCATTTTCCTGTCAGTACCTCTGCATTTGTGCTTGGCATTATGGTTGACAGAACGGGAGGTGAAAACACCCAAAAAAAAAAAACAAAGTTGTCACCCTCAGGCTCTGAGGACCCTGGTCTTGCCTCTGCAACACCTTCCTCCCCTGAAGGAACTGGGGGTGCTGCTCAGAGTGAGCCATCGGGTGCGGCAGGTGTTGCTACTGTTTCCAACATTTAAGCCCCTGTCTATATTACTGAGGAGGTTTTCTCCTCAACCTTGGTGGGATTGGAAGAAAGCTTAATGGCTTTAATCGCATCTTCCCAGAGTGGGAGAAAATGCGATAGGTCCCCTTCTACCACCCGGAACCCTCAAACAGAGGAACAGTGGGAGGGAGAAGATGAATTCCCCTCAGGGGATCATGAAGAGGCTGATGACTCCTCTTCCGAGGGGTCAAGTGTGGATGAACCTTCTTCAGCTTCACAATCTGAGAAATTGCTAGTGCAACCTCTTACTGAAATGGTCCGTTCCACATTCAAGCAGAAAGGAGGCTTCCATCATGACAAGTGTAGAGTATGGTGGTCCCATCCCTAACGTATTAGACCACAGAAAAGAGTATCCCCCTTAGACTGGGACTTTAATAGACCACCAACTCTTAAGGTAAAAAATGTATATTTTAATGGTGTACTTAAAAAGGACGTGGAGACGTCTATGACATACAAAGAAAAAAATGCATTCCATACAATGCATTCCGTTCCACATTTAAGCTACCCTTAACTGAGTCAGCTGGAAAGCCCATTTGTTTGGGTTCATTAAAGCCTCCTCAAGCTTTGCGTGCCTTTCCGATCCATTCATTGCTGGAACAGCTTATGTATTCTGAGTGGGATCACCCAGATAAGCATTTTTTCCACCTAAAAAGTTTTTAACACTTTATCCTATGGAGGAAAAATTTACTAAAAAATGGGGTATACCAGCAATTGACGCTGCTATATCCTCTGTGAATAAAAGTTTGACTCGTCCGGTTGACAACGCTCAAATGCTTAGGGATCCAACCAATCTTTGGCAGGTTCAGTAGCTCAACCTGCAGTGGTGGCAATTGGGGTATGTCAATCCTTGAGGGACCAATTGAGACAGGTGCTCAAGGCTATCCCTGATCAGCAGGCCCGGGATTTAGCTGAGTTACCAGGGGCTTTGTGTTTTGCAATTGACGCAATAAGAGATTCTATTCTTCAGACCTCTTGCCTTACGCTTGGGTTGGTGCATATGCGTAGAATCTTATGGTTGAAAAATTGGTCAGCCAAAGCTCCATGCAAAAAGCTCCTGGCTGGTTTTCCTTTGCGTGGTGAAAGGCTGTTTAGAGATGATTTGGACAAATATATAAAAAAAAATCAAGTTGAAAAAGTACCCTTTTGCCAGTTAAGAAAAGGAGTAAAGGTCCCTCATTTAAACTGCACTTTCTCCAGGACCGGGGGCATCAGCCTTCAGGCAGTCACGACGGCCTCCACCATCAGGTTTAAGAGGTAAACCTCAGGTCAACCTCAGGGTCAAAATAAGTCCTGGGGCAGGAAACCTACAAGACAGAATACTAAAGCCTCTTTATGAAGGGGTGCCCCCGCTCGCTCGAGTGGGGGGAAGACTTCTGCAGTTCTCAAAGGTCTAGCAGGAAGAGTTTCGAGACAGATGGGTGGTCTCCACAATAGCTCTAGGATACAAACTAGAGTTCTGAAAGTTCCCATCTCCTCGTTTCCTCAGGTCAAACATCCTCAAAGATCCAGAGAAAAATACGTCTCTTTTTCAGGCATTAGATCAACTTTTGTCTCAAAAAGTGATCATGGTGGTCCCCATGGAAGAGCAGGGGTTGGGGTTTTATTCAAACCTTTTCATGGTGCCAAAACCAAACGGAGATGTTCGACCCATTCCAGATCTCAAAGATCTAAACTGATTCCTGAATATCCATTCTTCCGCATGGAATCAATCTGATCAGTTGTCTCTATCCTGCAAGGAGGAGAACTTTCGGTGTCAATCGACATCAAGGATGCATAATGTACCTGCACTCTGTAATGGAAATTTGTACGTTCTGTATATAATTGTATTGTATTTTGTATGTATTGCACACTGCCCTCACTGTGCACACGGCACTAATAATGTTTTCAGTAAATGTTTACATTCTTTTGAGTCCTGATTAGAATAAGCCTGCCTATGTAACGCCCCTTGTTACCATAAACGTACAATTGTAATATTAATGTGATACCTACGTAATCATGTGCATAAAAACCTTCAATTGCGTCATAATAGAGCAGAACAGTAATTTGGAAAGATGCTGAGCGTATCTTTTGTGTCTGTTCCCTACTGCAGTAGTTATTATTAATTTGGAACCACTAATCAATATGAGGATAGGAGTTGCCTATCATCAATTCAACCGAGTCAGCATGGCGAGCCAGCCAGGAGGGGATTCCAGGTGACCCTGAGTATCCGAAACGAGGAGCTTGAGACGATCCGGGAATTTCTGATAATCAGCCGGCTGAGGTAAGCCTTTTGCTTACATTTGAGTTATCAGACTTCCTTGATCGGTAAGGCATTTTCGGGACAAAGGGTACCTATTTTACTCCCCTTAATCGAACTGTATTGATTGGTGGTTATATGTTATGTTGTCCCTATCTATTGTCCATTGGAGTGTTATAGATAAGAAAGGGAAGAATAGTGCTGTTCACAGGTATATGTAGTAAATCTGCTAGATAAAGTAGTTTAGAGGCAAGAGGGTATAGGCACATGTAGAGAAGAGAGAAGACTGGCCAGTCATTATGGGTATTGAATTAAGTAAGGGAATGAAGGGTAAGAGACCCTCAAAAATGCCCAGCGCAAGAGGAGCGCTATATATGAACCAAAGGTGCGGTTCCGCCTATACTGAGCCCCTAGATTAATTGTTAGAGTGGACAGGGATCCACAATGGGTAACTGGGTTACCAAAGTCCACAGGGACTAAGAATCATGCAGAGTAAACAGCTATCTATATGAGCAGAATGGATCAAGGGTGACATTAACACTAGACAGAAAGGGACATTTTCATGTTAAGTTGTGGGATGAATTTGGGGTCAGGCACTACAACTATTAGAGCCAGAAACAGAGAAATGAGAGTTAAAACAGAATACTTTATATGTTGTCAGAGAGGGAAGATGGGATAAGCACTCTGGCTGCCCGTCTGATCATAGAAGCTACATATAAAAGATATCTGAACAAAATAAGGAATGCAGAATTTATGCAGGGAAATATTAATGAGAGTTAAATGTAAACGATTTTAGAGAGATATTGGTGTATGTGTGTGCGAATGCTGGGACCTTTAGTTCTATTGCTTGTGTGTGTCATGTACGCAGATGTGACCCCCTCCTTTGTGCTCTCATGAACGAATGTGGCTGAGATGAGAGGTCAGTGATAAGTTGGAAGGACACCATGCCAACTCCAGTTCTTTAGACAAAACATTTATAACAAAATGTGCCGGGGTAACGAATCTAATGGTAAACAATGTGATCACAATTATTTTGAATCTGTTTTCCAAACATGGTAAAATGAAGGTTACATTTAACTGTGTATTACACAAATTGAATATCCTTTGATAGTGGAAACAGTGCATGTAAAAAAGGGAAATTAAGTAAAATTAAGTAATAATGAGTATTAATTTCTAATATGAGTTTAACAATTTTATTAATAATATAGATACATTGAAACTGGTTTAGACAACCTTTGGTTGGAAATTAAATCCAGGTTATTGGGGAAATTTGTAAAAATGGGATTAGTTTAGATTAAGATAACAATTTTTGTAATTTTACATTTAGAGAATAAGCCCTGAGAGAAAAAAAAAGATTAAGATGAGGTTGTTATTTTGAATAAAGCTGCCATAATATTTAACAAAGCCAAGATGGATGAGATACATAAGAAGTTTTTCTACAAAAATGACATTTTTAGGTTTTTGATAATAACTTGATGTGCGGTCCATGATGTAAGAGTAAATAAATAAAATTTAAATATAACAGACCCATCACATCAAGTCCACACACTCTGTTAGGATAGATGCCACCTGCAGCCAGTTGTTTTTTAGTTTTTGATGCTTTGTGGTCCATCACACAGATTGTTGGTCCTTTTGTTTTTATTTATTTTTATTTTTGAAATCCAAAGCAGAATGTGTGGATTATGAAATGATGTGCCCCTTTTTCTTGTAAGTACAGTGGTATAAGCAGAAGAATAGTTTGGATTTATGGGCATCTCTCCATGAGACCGCAGGGTATTGTTATCGTTTATTATAATATTGCCAGGAAGAAGTTGTCTTTTGAAACATGAAACTGGAGTTCTTACACAAACAGCGTGATAGAAAACAAGCCATTGTAATATATTTATGCAAGCTGGACCCAGTAATGAAGGGTTCATCCCGATATATCAGAGCTGTAGCTTTTATGCAAAAGTGCTATTAGACAAAGTTAGATATTGTTTTGGTCAAACATTTAATTTTTAATGGTCCGACATTCTGTGCAGCAAATATACAGCTAACTAAATGTTTGTCTAATGAAAGGTTTAAAATATGAGTTTGTTTATGTACAAATCTAACAATGAGAAATGCGTACATTTGAATCCAGCCACCTTATTGCCTCTATTGGAGGAGGCTGGAGACAAAGGAAGACACGTGTTAAATTGATGATGTAGGAATCAGCTGCTGTGAGCCCAGTGCAGGACACACTCCCTGAAGACCCAGATATTAAATTTTTTGTAGATTTGAGTATGCAGTTTATCACCCAGAAGGATACTCTGTATTCAAAGTCATTGGATCCTTTTTCCCCAGCTCAAGAAGCAGAGCTCCATGTTTTAGCAAAGCCTGTGAGCTATAAAAAGAGTGTATATATTTATATAGATAGTCGAGATATAGAGAGCTTTTGGTTCCATTTAAAGGGCCAGAAGTTTGTTTTTACTTCGGCAGGTAAACCAACCAAGCATGCTAAGTTAATTTGATCGGCTGTTTTCAGCCTTCCAGGTTCTTGCTGAGGTAGCCATATTAACTTTCACACATGGAAGCAGACCAGGTGACTAAGGATGCTGCATTTACAGCCCCGGACACTTGATGGGTCTGTGCAACTCACAGATTCCACCCTAGTTCTGGCCCAGTATAGCTGGGATTAATAATTCAACTTTAAGGACCCCAGAACGAGAAGAACAAGTGGTCCACAGGGGGCAACTTCTTATGAAACAGGACTTTGGAAAAGGTGATCATTTATGTCTGCCAGCCACTCTTTTCCCTCCAGCTTTTGACACATGGACCGTGTCATCAGTCACAAGCAGTTATGGCTGCCTTAGTAAATGAGCGTGGGATAGAGACAGGGTTCTCCACAGTTGTTTATTTAACATACCACTTCTTGTTTTACCTGTTACCAAAGGTGTTACCAAAAGCTGAACATCCCTTCCAGAGATTGTAAAAAGATATATCCAGATGCCCAAGTCAGGATCTTACAAGTATGCATTTTGTCTGTATGGACATGTTTTTTGGATGTCCAGTGGCAAATGCTACTGCAAAGGCCACAGTAAAAAGTGTTATCAGAAGTAGTTTTAAGTACAGAGTGCCAGAAAGTACAGAGAGTAACAGAGGAAATCATTTTTTATAGGAGAGTCCTTACTAGAAGTTTTGAGGTTTTATTTTTACACCCCCACTGTCTACAATGTAGTGGACAAAGTAGAGTAAGAAACTAGAAAACTTTTGCCTAAATGTTTTCTTATATTTTATCAAGCCCCTAAGGGAAATGTTGGACTCTCTCCCTATGGGATTTGGTTTGGGAGTGTGTTACTCACTTGCATATATTTTGTCTCAGCAGCTGAAGTCCTCCATTCGGATCTCACAGAGAATGTTGCTGATCTTTTAAGGTTTTTGACAAACTAATTTATGTGTTTTCTCCCCAATTCCAGATCCTAAAAGTTTGGAAGGATCTAAAACTAAAGCCAGGTGACTTTTGGATTGTTAAGAGACATTTATATATAAGGAAATGTTTGGAGACTCAATACAGCATCTATTTCATGTACAGTTTTTGCAAAACTTGAAGGAAAAGTCACCTGGATCCACACCAGACACTGCAAAAATGACTAAATTAAAGAAATCTCTGTGTTTGATTTTTTTCCCTCTTGTGATCACAGTCTAGGGTACTTTTTGATTCAATTACTTTAATTGTAAGGGATATATATATATTTGAAAAGTAGTTTAGCCATGTTGAAGTCATATTTGTCTTTTGTACGTCTTCCATTTTATGTAGAATTGTCTGTGTTTACATATGCCGATAAGTCAGCATGCCTACAATTCAGCTAGAAGGCCATTCTGGCCACAGGAGTGTACAGACAGTACTCTGTAAATATGTCTTATCAATCATTTGTTTTTCACAATGAAAGGTCATTTTGTAATGAAAAAGTTGCTCAGCTATTATTTTCTCCACAATGGAGTTTTTTTTTTTTGCCTCTTTGGCCAGGACTACCTCCACCTAAGCGTGTGGAGGTTCCAGGTTAAAGGTGATAGCAGGTGTAGTTAGTGATCAAAATATTGATCAAAAGAGGGGAGACTGTAATGGAAATTTGTACGTTCTGTATATAATTGTATTGTATTTTGTATGTATTGCACACTGCCCTCACTGTGCACACGGCACTAATAATGTTTTCAGTAAATGTTTACATTCTTTTGAGTCCTGATTAGAATAAGCCTGCCTATGTAACGCCCCTTGTTACCATAAACGTACAATTGTAATATTAATGTGATACCTACGTAATCATGTGCATAAAAACCTTCAATTGCGTCATAATAGAGCAGAACAGTAATTTGGAAAGATGCTGAGCGTATCTTTTGTGTCTGTTCCCTACTGCAGTAGTTATTATTAATTTGGAACCACTAATCAATATGAGGATAGGAGTTGCCTATCATCAATTCAACCGAGTCAACGTGTATATTTTCCCCGATCACCATAAATATCTGTTTCGAGGTAGACAAACTCCATTTTCAGTTTGTAGTTCTGCCTTTCGGTCTAGCTACTTCACCTCTGGTGTTTACAAAAGTCCTGGCCCCTCCTCTGGCCAAGTTAAGGGCTCAAGGTATAACAATTGTGGCAAACCTAGATGACCTGCTATTGATAGCCCGCTTAGACCAAAGCATGGTCACCACAGTCAACTACCTGGAATACCTAGGTTGGATCCTCAACCTAGAGAAATATTCTTTAAAACCATTAAGAAGACAAGAGTACTTGGATCCGATCATAGATACAGCTCAGAAAAGGGTGTTTCTACCCCAGGCAAAAATCAGTTCCATAAAAGAGCTGGTTCAGGTGGTCAGGGCAAAGAAGGATCCTTCTATTCGCCTTTGCATGAGGTTGTTGGGAAAGATGATGGCTTCATTTGAAGTGGTTCCCCATGCTCAGTTTCATTCGAGACTGCTGCAAAACAGTATCCTATCTGCTTGGAACAAGAAGGTCCAAGCGCTAGCTTTTCCAATACATCTGTCGCCAAAGGTGTGCCAGAGCCTCAGTTGGTGGAGGATATCCAAGAATCTGCAGAAGGGGAAATCCTTCATGCCAGTTACCTGGAAGGTGGTAACAACAGATGCCAGCCTTTCAGGTTGGGGACCAGGAAAATGGTCCAGGACCGAAAGGACCTTGCCCATCAATATTATAGAGATTCAGGCAGCACGTTTAGCCCTAAGGGCCAGGACATTCAGGTTGCGGAATTGTCCGGTCAGGATTCAATCCGACAATTCCACAGCAGTGGCTTATATCAATCACCAAGGGGACACCAGAAGTCATGCAGCCCAAGGAGAGGTAAGCCATATCCTAGCCTGGGCAGAAGAGCATGTGCCATGCATATCGGCAATATTCATTCCAGGGATAGAGAATTGGCAGGCGGACTACTTGAGTCGCCAACAGTTGTTCCCGGGGGAATGTTCCCTTCACACTGACATCTTCCTGGTCATATGCCAAAGATGGGGGGTCCCAGGTGTGGATCTGTTTGCGTCCAGGTTCAACAACAAAGTCGACAACTGTGTCAAGAACAAGGTATCTGCTCGCGTGTGAAACGGAGGCCTTAGTGACCCCGTGGGATCGGTTCTCACTGATTTATGCATTCCCTCCTATTCTGATGCTACCTCATCTTCTTTGCAGGATCAAGCAGGAAAAGAAGTTGGTGGTTCTTGTGGACCAGCATGGCCCAGAAGGTTCTGGTATGCAGAGATCATAAGGATGGCAGTAGGGGACCCATGGACCCTACCACCATGTCCAGACCTGCTCTTGCAGTGACCAGTATTCCATCCTACCTTACAAATGCTAAATTTGATGGTTTGGTTATTGAAACCCACATTCTGAAGAACCATGGGCTTTCAGGTTCAGTGATATCTACCTTGATTAATGCAAGGAAGCCAGCTTCCAGAGTCATTTATTATAGAGTCTAGAGGGCATATGTTTCCTGGTGTGAATCCAGGGGTTGGCATCCTAGAAAATATGTTATAGGTAGAATTGCCTTTCTGCAAATGGGAATAGAAATTAAGCTGGCCTTGAGTACCATCAAAGTTAGGTCTCGGCCTTATCGGTATTGTTCCAATGACCACTTGCTTCTCATTCTCTGGTCCGTGATTTCATTTGAAAATGTTTTTCTAGAAATGCTTAGGTGTTTTAAACTAGCCTTGCTTGAGGTAAATGTCTTTTTTGCATGTGTGCGCTGTAATATTTTTCTTCTACTGTATGGTCTTATGGCTGCACCATCTTTAATGCATTTTTTAGAGTGTGCCCCCCAAATATCTTGTTTGTATTTTGTATGGATTCTGACCAAATCCTGTTGGGTGCGGAGCACCTCACTACATAACATAAGTACCTTTAATTAGTGTCCACTTGTGTCATGGGTGGAGACCTTATGATTCTCCCATTTAGAAGAGTGAAATGCTCTCATTGTTCAGAGATGCAGGTTCTCCCACTCCATGGATAGTGTAGGACCCACTGATTATGGGGTACTTTGTCGCAGTAAGTGGGCTTAGCACCATATAGCAATATGGTGTGACCAAATCCCCATATTTTTTGAAAATGTTTTTCTAGAAATGCTTAGGTGTTTTAAACTAGCCTTGCTTGAGGTAAATGTCTTTTTTGCATGTGTGCGCTGTAATATTTTTCTTCTTCTTCATACAGGGGGTAACACGGCTTAATCCGCCAGTTAGGTCACCCTTGAATCCTTGGGACCCGAATCTAGTTTTGTCGGATTTACAAAAACAGCCTTTTGAGGCGATACAGCATACTCCCTTGATCCTTTTGACAAGGAAGTTAGTTTTTCTGGTTGCCATATCTTCTGCAAGAAGGGTATCAGAGTTGGCTGCTCTTTCTTGCAAAGAGCCATATTTAATTATTTACAAGAATAAGGTGGTATTGCGTCCTCATCCTAGCTTTCTGCCGAAGGTGGTGTCAGGATTTCATCTAAATCAAGATATTGTTCTACCTTCATTTTTTCCAGAACCCTGTTCTACGGAAGAAAAGTCGCTACATGCTCTTGATGTAGTGAGAGCAGTCAAGGTCTATTTGAAAGCGACTGTTCAGATTCAAAAAACAGATGTTTTGTTTGTGTTGCCTGGAGGTCCTAGGAAAGGACAAGCAGCAGCGAAATCTACTATTTCTAATTGGATTCGGCAAGTAATTGTTCAAGCTTACGGTTTGAACAATTACTTGCCGGAAGATTCCACCTTTTAAAATCAAAGGGCACCCCACCAGAGCTGTTAGTGCTTTGTGGGCGGTGCATCACCAAGCCTCCATGGCTCAAATCTGCAAGGCCGCAACTTGGTCTTCAGGCCATGCTTTCACCAGATTCTATCAGGTGGATGTAAAAAGACAGGAGGATATCGACTTTGGGTGCAGTGTGCTGCAGGCAGCAGTATAGGTCCTCAGGTCTGATGGCACCCTACTTTTGTTTGTGTCTCCCTCCCCTCAGATAGCATTGCTCTGGGACATCCCATATAGTTACTATTATGGCTCTGTGTTCCGTGATGTACGATAAAGAAAATAGGATTTTTATAACAGCTTACCTGTAAAATCCTTTTCTTGGAGTACATCCCGGGACACAGAGGTCCCTCCCCTCTTTCTGGTATACACGTGTATTGCTTTGCTACAAAAACTGAGGTACTCCTGGTAAGGGGAGGAGTTATATAGGGAGTAAACTTCCTGTCTAGGGTGTGCCAGTGTCCATCACCTAAAGGTGGCCTATATAACCCATACAGTTACTACTATGGCTCTGTGTCCCGTGATGTACTCCAAGAAAAGGATTTTACAGGTAAGATGTTCTAAAAATCCTACTGTTCCTGGTCAGCACTAGTAGGTGTTGTTTGAAGATGGCACATCTGCTTCACCACTGAGGTGTGCAGTCTGTCTCTCAAGAGCATATTGCTTAGGCCACAGCAGGATGTGTTCAGATCCAGTGGGGTTGAGTTACTAAAACTGGAGAGTGAAAAATTTGACATAGTTGTGCGTGGTAGCCAAAAAGCTTCTAACTTCAGCTTGTCCAATTAAAATTTGACAAAAAAAATCTGGAAGCCACTTGGTTTCTATGCAGAGCTGCACCAGATTTTGCACTCTTCAGTTTTAGCAAATAACCCCTTAACCACTTGACGACCGCCACATGACTATATACGTCCACAGAGCGGCACGGGCAGGCAAAAGGACATACATATACGTCCTTGCCTTCCCGCGGGTGGGGGGTCCGATCGGACCCCCCCGGTGCCAGCAGCGGTCGGATTCAGGTCAGGGGCGATCAAAGGTGAGGGGGAGGCCACTCATTCGTGGCTCCCCCCTCGCGATCGCTCCTGGCCAATGACAGACTTCCTCGGCTTCTGTAATGTAAACAGAAGCAGAGGAAGTGATGTCACCTCTCCTCGAGCCGGTCTTTTCGTTCCGGCGCCGAGGAGAGAAGACATCCAAGTAAGTTTGCACAACACTACACTAACAGTAGAACACGCAGGCACACTTGTCACCCCTCAATCACACTCCAGTCACCCACTGATCACCTCCCTGTACCCCCTGTCACACTGACACCAAAAGCAGTTTTTTTTTTCTGATTATTGCATTGGTGTCAGTTTGTGACAGTTATAAGTGTTAGGGCAGTTAGGGTTAGCCCCCTTTAGGTCTGGGGTACCCCCTTTAGGTCTAGGGTACCCCCTAACCCCCCTAATAAAGTTTTAACCCCGTGATCACCCCCCGTCGCCAGTGTCACTAAGCGATCGTTTTTCTGATCGCTGTATTAGTGAAACAGGTGACGCTAGTTAGGGAGGTAAGTATATAGGTTCGCCGTCAGTGTTTTAGAGCGACAGGGACCCCCATATACTACCTACTAAAGGTTTTAACCCCCTGATTGCCTCCTAGTTAACCCTTTCACCAGTGATCACCATATAATTGTTACGTGTGACGCTGGTTAGTTAGTTTGTTTATTATAGTTTTAGGGCACCCGCCGTTTATTATCTTATAAAGGTTTAACCCCCTGATCGCCCGGCGGTGATATAAGTTAAGTTTTTGGGGTCAGATAAGGTCTGCGTCACCCCAGGCAGCGTCAGGTTAGCGCCAGTACCGCTAAAACCCACGCATGCAGCATACACCTCCCTTAGTGCTATAGTATCTGAACGGATCGATATCTGATCCGATCAGATCTATACTCCCCAGCAGTTTAGGGTCCTCAAAAACGCAGTGGTAGCGTGATCAGCCCAGATACCTGCTAGCACCTGCTTTTGCCCCTCGGCCCAGCCCAGCCCAGCCCACCCAAGTGAAGTATCAATCGATCACTGACACTTACAAAACACTAAACACGTAACTGCAGCGTTCGCAGAGTCAGGCCTGATCCCTGCGATCGCTAACAGTTTTTTGGTAGCATTTTGATACAGTCGCTGACAGTCAGGAGCTTTTTTGCCTGTGAGTCTCACTAGTGTACCCCTAAATTTAGAGCCCAAAATGTCAAATCGAAGGTACACTAGTGAAGAGGCCTACACGTTTCTGAGCATGAAAGATAGTGAAGAGGAAGTCACTCATCTGTCAGATTCAGGCTCAGAATACGATCCTGTAGAGGACAGCGGCTCCATGACAGATAGCTCTGGCGACAGAGTTGTGGTCCCTGCCATGGTCAGGCGTACCAGACCCCAATCTTCTTCTTCTGTCCTTGAAGTGCAAGAACCGCAGGGCTCTCGTATGGAGCAGAGAAGTACTAGCGCCGCTATTCCTTCTGGTGAACTGGCAAGCACCAGCGGCCTAGTTTACCCTGGTCGTACATCCAGCACTGCAGTAACACTTGGTGACGTGGCGAGTCCCATAAGTGCAGTTCAAGCTGGCGAGGTGGCAAGCACAAGTAGTGTCCCGCTGCCACCAAGAAGACAAAGACAGGCCCGTCGTGCCCATAGTGCCCTTCCTGCTGCATTCGCCAATCCGAATTGGGAACCCACCACTTCTGCAGCACCCGTACTTCCCCCATGCACTGGCCAACCCGGAATTCAGGTCGAAACAGTTGATTTTACGCCACTGGATTTTTATTCACTCTTTTTCACCGAAGATCTCTATAGATCTATTGTGGACCAAATCAATTTATACGCTGGTCAACACATCACCGCTAATCCCCAGTCCTCCCTTGCCAGAGATTGGAGACCAATTACGGTCTCCGAATTTAAGCTCTTTCTGGGCCGTTCCCTCAACATGGGCTTGAATAAAAAGAGTAAGTTGCGGTCATATTGGTCCACTGACCCAATTTACCATGCGCCCGTATGCTCTGCCTCCATGACCAGGGCACGATACGAGCAGATTTTGCGGTTCATGCACTTCAACGACAATGAACTCTGTCGTCCTCGTGAAGACCCTGGATACGATCGGCTCTACAAAATTCGGCCCCTCGTAAACCACTTCAACCAACGTTTTGCAGACTTGTTTACTCCCCATCAAGTTGTCTGCGTTGATGAGTCCCTGATTAAATTTTCTGGCCGCTTGTCAGTCAAACAGTACCTTCCCAGCAAGCGTGCCAGATACGGGGTCAAGATGTATCAGCTCTGTGACAGGGCCACAGGCTATACATGTAGTTTTATGGTTTACGAGGGCAAAGATAATCACGTAGAGCCGACAAACTGCCCTGACTACATAGAAAGTGCTGGCAAGATAGTGTGGGACTTGGTGTCACCCTTATTCGGAAAGGGCTACCACTTGTACGTGGACAATTATTACACGAGCGTGCCACTTTTTAGTCACTTGTTTGATCAGCAGATTGGAGCATGTGGAACCGTGTGACCTAATCACCGGGGCTTTCCCCAGCGGCTTGTAGATTCCTGTCTTAGGCTGGGGGAGAGAGCCTGCTTGCAGTGTAATAATTTGCTCGCTATGAAGTGAAGGGATAAGAAGAATGTTTTCGTTCTCACCTCCCTTCATGCAGACACGACGGCCCAAATTACTACGGCGACTGGTGTTGTGGAGAAACCCCTCTGTGTCCACGAATATAAACAAAATATGGGAGGGGTGGACGTCAACGACCAGTTGTTGGCGCCGTACCTAGTTGCCCGTAAGGCCAGACGCTGGTACAAAAAAGTGTCTGTTTATTTATTTCAATTGGCTTTGCTGAATGCTCATGTGCTATACAGAGCTTCAGGACGGACTGGATCCTTCCTTACATTCCAGGAAGAGATCGTCAGAGCCCTTCTGTTTCCAGACAGTGCTTCACCTCACCTTCCCCAACCAATTGCAGTAAGCCGGCTGCATGAGAGGCATTTTCAATATGTCCTCCCGAGTACCCCTACCCAATGAGCCCCCCCAAAAAAAATTTGTGTCTGCAGCAAGCGCGGATTTAGGCGTGACACCCGGTATTATTGTCCCTCCTGTCCTGGCAATCCTGGTCTTTGCATTGGTGAATGTTTTGAGCGCTACCATACACTAGTTGAGTTTTAGCGTAGGGTACAGCATAGCACAGACTAGGACACACTTTCACAGGGTCTCCCAAGATGCCATCGCATTTTGAGAGACCCAAACCTGGAACCGTTACAGTTTTAAAAGTTACAGTTATAAAAAAAAAATGTAAAAAAAAAAAAAAAAATACACAAAAAAATATAAAAAAAAAAAAAAAAAAATAGTTGTCATTTTATTGTTCTCTCTCTCTCTATTTTCTCTCTATTGTTCTGCTCTTTTTTACTGTATTCTATTCTGCAATGTTTTATTGTTGTTATGTTTTATCATGTTTGCTTTTCAGGTATGTCATTTTTTTATAGTTTACTGTGTTTTAACCATTTTTTTGTTTTCAGGTACGCCATTCAGTTGCAGCGTGGATTTACTTATCTTGACAGCAACAGTGTTTGCTCCCACGATACATAAAGCCGTGACTCCAGCGCTGTCGGAGGTGATTTCACCACCACAGTTACATACTTTAGCATATATGCCGAAGCGTGGGGGCAGCAGTGGGTGGAGGAGCGATTTGCTCCTGCCTTTTGCGGGAGGATGCCCCCATGTTTCGGTATATATAAACGGTGCATGAATGCCCATCATTAGAAGTGGGTGGATGAAGGCAGGTATTCTAATGGTGGGCATACCCACCGATCAATATCTTTTTTTCGTTCAGCCCACAGGATGCATGAAAAAAAAGTTTACAATATATGCCCAACAAGGACCAGCAACGTACTGAGTGGTTATACCAGAATGATGCCTGCAGGTTTAGGTATCATCTTGGTATCATTCTTTTCAGCCAGCGGTCGGCTTTCATGTAAAAGCAATCCTAGCGGCTAATTAGCCTCTAGACTGCTTTTACAAGCAGTGGGAGAGAATGCCCCCCCCTCCCCACCATCTTCCATGTTTTTCTCTGGCTCTCCTGTCCCAACAGGGAACCTGAAAATGCAGCCGGTGATTCAGCCAGCTGACCATAGAGCTGATCAGAGACCAGAATGGCTCCAAACATCTCTATGGCCTAAGAAACTGGAAGCTACGAGCATTTCATGACTTAGATTTCGCCGGATGTAAACAGCGCCATTGGGAAATTGGGAAAGCATTTTATCACACCGATCATAGGGGATATTTACATTCCCTGAGATAACAATAAAAATGATTAAAAAACATAAAAATTAAAGGAACAGTTTAAAAATAAGATAAAAAAATCAAAAAAATAATAAAGAAAAAAAAAAAAGCACCCCTGTCCCCCCTGCTCTCGCGCAAAGGCGAACGCAAGCGTCGGTCTGGCGTCAAATGTAAACAGCAATTGCACCATGCATGTGAGGTATCACCGCGAAGGTCAGATCGAGGGCAGTAATTTTAGCAGTAGACCTCCTCTGTAAATCTAAAGTGGTAACCTGTAAAGGCTTTTAAAGGGTTTTAAAAATGTATTTAGTTTGTCGCCACTGCACGTTTGTGCGCAATTTTAAAGCATGTCATGTTTGGTATCCATGTACTCGGCCTAAGATCATCTTTTTTATTTCATCAAACATTTGGGCAATATAGTGTGTTTTAGTGCATTAAAATTTAAAAAAGTGTGTTTTTTCCCCAAAAAATGCGTTTCAAAAATCGCTGCGCAATTACTGTGTGAAAAAAAAATGAAACACCCACCATTTTAATCTGTAGGGCATTTGCTTTAAAAAAATATATAATGTTTGGGGGTTCAAAGTAATTTTCTTGCAAAAAAAATAATTTTTTCATGTAAACAATAAGTGTCAGAAAGGGCTTTGTCTTCAAGTGGTTAGAACAGTGGGTGATGTGTGACATAAGCTTCTAAATGTTGTGCATAAAATGCCAGGGCAGTTCAAAACCCCCCCAAATGACCCCATTTTGGAAAGTAGACACCCCAAGCTATTTGCTGAGAGGCATGTCGAGTCCATGGAATATTTTATATTGTGACACAAGTTGCGGGAAAAAGACATTTTTTTTTATTTTATGCACAAAGTTGTCACTAAATGATATATTGCTCAAACATGCCATGGGAATATGTGAAATTACACTCCAAAATAAATTATGTTGCTTCTCCTGAGTACGGGGATACCACATGTGTGAGACTTTTTGGGAGCCTAGCCACGTACGGGACCCCGAAAACCAAGCACCGCCTTCAGGCTTTCTAAGGGCGTAAATTTTTGATTTCACTCTTCACTGCCTATCACAGTTTCGGAGGCCATGGAATGCCCAGATGGCACAACCCCCCCCCCCCCAAATGACCCCATTTTGGAAAAAAGACACCCCAAGCTATTTGCTGAGAGGTATAGTGAGTATTTTGCAGACCTCACTGTTTGTCACAAACTTTTGAAAATTGAAAAAAGAAAAAAAAATACATTTTTCTTTTCTTTCTTCATTTTCAAAAACAAATGAGAGCTGCAAAATACTCACCATGCCCCTCAGCAAATAGCTTGGGGTGTGCAAAAAAAAAAATTGTCACTTTCCCGCAACTTGTGCCAAAATATAAAATATTCCATGGACTCAACATGCCTCTCAGCATATAGCTTGGGGTGTCTACTTTCCAAAATGGGGTCATTTGGGGGGGGGGGGGGTTTGTGCCATCTGGGCATTTTATGGCCTTCAAAACTGTGATAGGTAGTGAGGAGTGAAATCACAACTTTACGCCCTTAGAAATCCTGAAGGCGGTGCTTGGTTTTCGGGGCCCCGTATGCAGCTAGGCTCCCAAAAAGTCCCACACATGTGGTATCCTCATACTCAGGAGAAGCAGCTAAATGTATTTTGGGGTGCAATTCCACATAGGCCCATGGCCTGTGTGAGCAATATATCATTTAGTGACAACTTTTTGTAAATATATATATATATTTTTTGTCATTATTCAATCACTTGGGACAAAAAAATAAATATTCAATGGGTTCAACATGCCTCTCAGCAATTTCCTTGGGGTGTCCACTTTCCAAAATGGGGTCATTTGGGGGGGTTTTGTACTGCCCTGCCATTTTAGCACCTCAAGAAATGACATAGGCAGTCATAAACTAAAAGCTGTGTAAATTCCAGAAAATGTACCCTAGTTTGTAGACGCTATAACTTTTGCGCAAACCAATAAATATACGCTTACTGACATTTTTTTTACCAAACGCATGTGGCCGAATACATTTTGGCCTAAATGTATGACTAAAATAGAGTTTATTGGATTTTTTTATAACAAACAGTAGAAAATATCATTTTTTTCCAAATTTTTTGGTCTTTTTACATTTATAGCGCAAAAAATAAAATTGGCAGAGGTGATCAAATACCATCAAAAGAAAGCTCTATTTGTGGGAAGAAAAGGACGCAAATTTCGTTTGGGTACAGCATTGCATGACCGCGCAATTAGCAGTTAAAATGACGCAGTGCCAAATTGGAAAAAGTCCTCTGGTCCTTAGGCAACATAATGGTCCGGGGCTAAAGTCGTTAAACTTCTATAAAATCAACCCCAGTGTGTATGGAGGCAGATTCACTGTAAGTTACAGTATATTTTAATATATATATATATATATATATATATATATATATATATATATATATATATACAGACAGTATCTCACAAAAGTGAGTACATCCCACACATTTTTGTAAATATTTTATTATATCTTTTCATGTGACAACACTGAACAAAATTATACTTTGCTACAATGGGGTGGATTTACTAAAGGCAAAACCACTCTGCACTACAAATGCACTGCAAGTACACTTGGAAGTGCAGTTGCTGTAGATCTGAGGGGGAAGATCTAAAATGAGGGGAAGCGCTGCTGATTTTATCATCCAATTATGTGCAAGCAAGAATTCTGTTTTTTATTTTCCTTGCATGTCTTCCTCAAATCTACAGCACTTGCAGTGCACTTGTAGTGCAAAGTGGATTTGCCTTAAGCAAATAACCCCCAATGTAAGGTAGTGAGTGTACAGCTTGTATAACAGTGTAAATTTGCTGTACCCTCAAAATAACTGAACACACAACCATTATTGTCTAAACCGCTGGCAACAAAATTCAATACACCCCTAAGTGAAAATGTCCAAATTGGGCCCAATTAGCCATGTGACTCATTCATGTTACAAGGTGTCAGGTGTGAATGGGGAGCAGGTGTGTTAAATTTGTTGTTATCGCTCTCACTCTCTCATACTGGTTACTGGAAGTTCAACATGGCACCTCATGGCAAAGAACTCCCTGAGATTCTGAAAAAAAAGAACTGTTGCTCTAAGTAAAGGTAGGCTAGACTATAAGAAGATTGCCAAGACCCTGAAACTGAGCTGTAGCACGGTTGGCCAAGACCATACAGCGGTTTAACAGGATAGGTTACACTCAGAACAGGCCTCACCATGGTCGACCAAAGAAGTTGCACGTGTGTCAGGGCTGGGCTCAGCCCTTCCTTCACTGAGCTGATCACTTAGCTGTCGGCTAACTGCCAGTTCCTATCTCTCCACAGTGACTCACTTGTCGATGATATCCTGCTTGCCAGTCCTGCCTACTTAAGCCATCCAGCCCTGGGGATCTCTGCCTTCACCTTAGTCAACATCACAGAGATCTCCTGCATTTCTGTTTAAAGACTTGCTTCACTGACATCCCGCCTGGCTCCAGATTCTGCTTGCTGTTCCGCTACACTGATCCCTGACTTTCTGGCTTGGCTGACTATCCATTCCGGTTACTGAACTTTGTCTATGTTTTGACTACGTTTGTTCTATTTACTTTTATTATTAAACAACTGATTTATCTGTACTTCTGTCTTGGTCTGATTTAATGGTTTCTGACAATGTGCTCAGCGTCATATCCAGAGGTTGTCATTGGGAAATAGATGTATGAATGCACACTGCATACGTTGCACACTGCATCAAATTGGTCTGCATGGCTGTCATCCCAGAAGGAAGCCTCTACTAAAGATGATGCACAAGAAAGCCCGCAAACAGTTTGCTGAAGACAAGCAGACTAAGGACATGGATTACTGGAACCTGATGAGACCAAGATAAACGTATTTGGTTCAGATGGTGTCAAGCATGTGTGGTGGCAACCAGGTTGGCAGTACAAAATTGATGCGAAACACCGCGCTAACTAATAAGATAAATGAAAGCTGCTGCATACAGTCTGACAAAAACAGTGAACTTATATATGGAAAAAATGCAGCGCATGTACAATGAAAGTAAATAAATGTGATTATAATGGTGAAATAGTGCTAAAATAATTAGCCAGGGGTGAATTTAAACAAAACGTCCATAAATGGGTGTAAATGTCCAACTGCACAGGAGGTTTGGATACTCCAAGGGGTGGTGGTAATCTGATGGTTGTCAGAAGTCACCTTGCATCTTAAAACGACTTCCCAGAAGGATGAGCCAATAAGAAGAAATGCAAAAAAGACTCTTACCAGATCCCGTGGATTCCCGTGTCAGCGACAGGGAATCGCATGCGCAGTTTGTCACCAATGACATAGAATGGAAGGTCTGGAATCACCAATCCTTTGGGTTGTGGTCTGCATAGATCTCTGAAAGCAACCAGATGGGTCCTCACACAGAACAGCCAAAGCGTGGATCAGGAGTTTCCAAAAAGACACCAAGGGGGCGGTTGGAGGTGCTGGGCCTCATGCAGTGAATGTAAAGACAAAAAGGATATGCCTGTCCGGCGGGTGGAAGGCTCCGGTGGGGGTGGAGTTGCCCGGATGACTCCACCCCCACCGGAGCCTTCCACCCACCGGACAGGCATATCCTTTTTGTCTTTACATTCACTGCATGAGGCCCAGCACCTCCAACCGCCCCCTTGGTGTCTTTTTGGAAACTCCTGATCCACGCTTTGGCAGTACAAAGACAAGTGTGTCTTGCCTACAGTAAAGCATGGTGGTGGGAGTGTCAAGGCCTGGGGCTACATGAGTGCTCCTGGCACTGGGGAGCTATAGTTCATTGAGGGAACTATGAATGCCAACCAGGGGCGGACTGATAACTCATGGGGCCCCCGGGCAATAGGAGATTATGGGGCCCCCGGGCAATAGGAGATTATGGGGCCCCCAGGCAATCAGAGAGTATGGGGCCACACAGTATACACACACACAGTATACAATCACACAGTATACACATACATGTACACACAGTATACACAGACAGATGTAAAAAAAACACAGATTTATACATACTGCCCCTGGTTTTACTGAGGCTGGCAACCCTGATGGGGCCCCCTAGTGGCCCAGGGCCCTCGGGCAGTGCCCTAATCGCTCAATGGTCAGTCCGCCCCTGATGCCAACATGTACTGTAACATACTAAAGCAGAGCATAATTCCCTCCCTTCAGAGACTGGGCCACAGGGCAGTATTCCAACATAACGACCCCAAACACACCTCCAATATGACCATTGCCTTGCTAAAGAAGCTGAGGGTAAAGGTGATGGACTGGCCAAGCATGTATCCAGACTTAAACCCTATTGGGCATCTGTGGGGCATCATCAAACGGAAGGTGAAGGAGCGCAAGGTTTCTAACATCCACCAGCTCCGTGATGTTGTCATGGAGGAGTGGAAGAGGACTCCAGTGGCAACCTGTGAAGCTCTTGGTAAACTCCATGCCCAAGAGGGTTAAGGCAGTGCTGGAAAATAATGGTGGCCACATTAAATATTAACACTTTGGGCCCATTTGAGACATTTTTGTTGCCAGTGGTTTAGACAATAATGGCTGTGTGTTGAGTTATTTTGAGGGGACAGCAAATTTACAAGTTATATTATACAAGCTGTACACTCAGTAATTTACATTGTAACAAAGTCTCATTTCTTTAATGTTGTCACATGAAAAGACCTAATAAAATATTTACAAAAATGTGAGGGGTGTACTCATTTTTATGAGATACTGCATACAGTATATTAAACAAAATGATCTGCTAACCAATTGCATTCTTGTTAGAAAATCTGGGAAGGAGTCGTTTTTATTACAATTTTTAATTTCCACCACCTTTAAAGTAAAACGGTAAGAAACGAGGGACTTGAACTTGGAGTGGGATTTCAAACAATCTTTTCAGGAATCATGCTTATGAATCCTTGGCATAGTTGATTGTTCCATGTTCAATAATCCTTATATGTACATGTTTTTTGAAAAAAAATAAAACATAAAATGTTCAATATTCCCCCACATAACCATATAATAATAGTTATTATCATAGTAATAATGTTTCCTGGTTTAACATACACATAAAAACAGTACAATTTCCAGTCACAGATCTCTGGGTATTACAAAGTTAATAACTGTTCACACTGAGTGGGTAAACTGATCTGCTATTTGACATGTATATAGATCTATATATAAGGAAATATGTTTTTAAGTGACAAAATATTTCCTATCTGTGTCTAAAATGGAAACATTAATTAAATACAGAATTTTTTTCCAGTTATCTATTTTTTAAAGTACATCAATCCAATATAAGTCTTGCTTGAAAAGCAAAATAGTAGGGGAAGAAAGACAAAACAGGATGAGAGAAGAGGTCTCACTTTGGAGCTATTGCAATTACTTTTATGGGATTGAAAAAGGTGTTGAGACTCCAACACCATGCATGTGCATTTAGATTTATTTTCTCAAAGGGATATTGTATGCGATGAAAGCATAAAGTGTGAAGAAACACAAATCATTGCACTGCAGGAGACACTGAAGCTTTTATTCCTAATTTACAGAAAAAGCCCATGTGAACATACATCACCGCAGTTTCGACTACAATTCCTCATCTACCAGTAGGTGAAGGAAACATGACAGATTAGAAAAACATCAAGCTATTATGTTTGTAAAATTAGAATATCCTTTGAGTTTTATGCTTTCACATAAAACAAGAATCAATTGAAATAATGGCCAGGGTATCATCCATTATTCTTGATAATAATCATATTTAATCTGTTCAAACTTGCATTATACCATGTAGGGTCTCTTAATGAGCTATTTATATTCTAAGCATTGTGAAGGTATACTTTTTCTATGTATTCAATGCAGTTTTATGACCCGAACAGTACTAATATAATAAATTAGCAGTGTAACAGGAGTATGTCCAAATGTATATGTAATTGACATATTCAAAAATTTAAAAGAATTAAATAGCCCATTTTTAAGTCATTCTAATGTAAAATTGGAAGGTGTATCTAGAATTTCACTCTAGGGAATAGATTAAAAAAAAGAACAACTATCATCCATTTATTGTAGAGGAAACACTAATGCATTGTGAACTGCTCTGCTGCGACTCTATGTATTATTCCATTGTGCTTCTACATATTGGACTCATTTGCTTTAATTATTATATAGTAATCAAATTGAAATAACATTGCATATAAGTCAATCTGGTTTGCACTTACATGTTTTTTTGCCAATAAACCCTGCAGGTTGTTTCCAATCATTTAGATTCAATAGCAGTAGTATGGGACAATATATGACTGGCTTGCCAGGATGGTAGATTTCAACTGCATTTTTTAACTCAGATTTTTTTGTTCTGTAAAGCCCTCAGAGGTTTGTTAGAGAACCTGTCAGGAACCATGAATTAGACTGAGACAGAAGTGCAGTAAAAATCACACATTTTAATAAAATGGTAAAATGGTGCAAACAGAGCAAGTGTAGTCAAAACATAGCCAGGGTTCGTGGAAGAGGAATCCAGAGATCAGCTTAGTAGAGGCAGTAAACAGGATCAGTAACCAGAAAGGAAGTCAGCCAGGCAAAAATCTTTAACAGGAAAATGCAGCCACAGAGTACCTGGATATGTTGACCAGGCGAAAGCACAGGGGATCTGATCCAGGCAGTTTAAATAGCCAGCAAGGCTAGCTGACGAGCATGAAATGAAGACCAGGTGAGTCACTGTAGAATGAAGAGTACTGAGCACAGAGCTCTGAGAAGGAAGAGCTGAGCCCAGTCCTGACAGTACCCCCTCCTCAACAACTCCTCCCTCTCAGAGGACCACCAGGTTTGAGGGGAAAATGTCTATGGAAAGCACAGAGGAGGGCATGAGCATGTACGCCTGAGGATGAGACCCAAGAACGTTCCTCCGGGCTGTACCCTTTCCAATGGACCAGGTACTGTATGCACCCATGGAACCTACGGGAATCAATGATAGATTGTATTTCATACTCCTCATGGTTCGCAACCTGAACTGGGTGAGGACCTAGTACCGAGGAGGTGAAGCGGTTGCATACCAAAGATTTTAATAAGGGGACATGAAATACATTAGAAATATGCATATTAGATGGAAGGTCTAAAGCGTAAGCCACTGGGTTGATCCTATGGAGAATACAGAAAGGCCCAATAAACCATGGTGCCAGTTTCAGTGAGGGAACACGGAGTCGGAGGTTGTGAGATGACAGCCAGACCTTGTCCCAAACTTGTTAGGAAGGCATAGGTAGGCGTCCATAGTCAGTATGGAATCTGTACCTATCATGGCCCTATCATGGCCCCTAAGGCCATGGTCAATGGGGCAGTCACATGGGCAGGTTGTAGAGGTCTCCCATCAACAGCCTCAATGGCAAGTAGAGTGGCACGAAGCTGCAGCGGAATCAAGTGCTTATACACAGAGGCACCATTTATGAACAGCAGGAGAAAAACTTCCTTCCTGATCCCCAAGAAGCAATCAAATATTCCCTGGATCAATTTAACCTATAAATTTTAGTATCCAGTTATATTATGTGTATCTAGGGAAGAATCAAGGCCTTTCTTAACTCATCTTCACTTGTTAATGCACCACAGCTTCATTGTGATGTATAAACTTTAACCACTTAATGACCAGGTATTTTTCTTACATTTGTTGGTTACAAGAAAAATGTGTATTTTCTGCTAGAAAAGGACTTAGAACCCCCAAACATTATATATTTTTATTTAGCAGAGACCCTTGAGAATAAAATGGCAGTCATTGCCATTTTTTATGTTGCATGGTTTTTGCACAGCGGTTTTTTAAGTGCAATTTTTTGGAAAAAAATAAACTTTAATGAATAAAAAAAACATAATATTTACCCTTTTTGTATAATATGAAACATGATGTTACGCCGAGTAAATAGATACCTAACATGTCATGCTTTAATATTGCACATGCTCGTGTAATCGCGCCAAACTACGGTACTTAAAAATATCCATAGGCGATGATTTAAAAATTTCTACAGGTTACCATTTTAGAGTTACAGCGGAGGTCTAGTGCTAGAATTATTGCTTTTACTCAGACGTTCGTGGCGATACCTCACATGTGTGATAAAAACAATGTTTACATATGTGGGCGCGACCTACATATGCATTCATTAATGCACGTGAGCATGTGGGGATGGGGGCACTGTAAAAAATGTTTTTTTTTGTATTATTATTTTTTTTTTATATTTACGCTGTCCCTTTAAAAAAAAATGTTTCTTTGCAATGACAATACAACATGACAGGTCTAAAAGACCCCAGATCTCTCCTCTACCCTTAAAAGCAAAAGCTTACATTTTTCTTAATCTTTTGCTTTAAGAAAAAAAAAACAAGTTTACATGGCCTGAGAACTGTAAGTGACGTCATGACTAGGGATGGGCGAACAGTTTGGCCCGAACATAAGTTTGGGCCGAACGTTCACTGTCCGGTTGTTTGATGAACAGCCGAACAAACGGGTCATTCGCCCGTTTGTTCGCCCCCCCGAACTGACCACAATGCATTGCGGCGCTGAACAGTGCATTGTAAGCCCTGATTGGCTGAAGCAGTGAAAGCATCAGCCAATCAGAGCACAGAGCACTGTCAGAGTCATGATTGGACACTGTCATCATGACTTTATCCAATCATGACTCATTCCTGCCCCACAGTATAAAATTATTCTTTTAATGGCAGCCATTTTCTGTGTGATTTTGGTGTGGAGAGAGATAGAACAGGGCTCTGTTCAGTGCTGTTAGTTAGTGTGCTATACTGTGCTATTTTACTTCAATTGTCAGTGTAGAATATTAGTTTAGTGTCAGTCTAGGGATAGTGTGAGTGTAGTGAGGAGGACCATTATTCATCTTTGCATAGTGTGCAGCTAGAGTAGGGACAGCTCAGATAGTGTAGTCAGTGTAGTGTAGTCAGACCGTGTCAGTAATCTTTACATTAGTGTATAGCTAGAGTAGGGACAGTTTAGATAACGTCAGTGTAGTGACCGTTGAACACTGTCTAGTTGATTGATTAAAGTGCATCTACATACAGATTTCACCTTCTTCTTTACATTTGCTTATAAGTAGGGATGAGCTTTGAGTACGAGTCGAACTCATGTTCGACTCGAACATTAGCTATTCGCCTGTTCGCTGAAGAGCGAACAATTTGGGGTGTTTGCGGCAAATTCGAAAGCCGTGGAACACCCTTTAAAAGTCTATGGGAGAAATCAAAAGTGCTAATTTTAAGGGCTTATATGCAAGTTATTGTCATAAAAACAATGGAAATAAAAAGTAGTATAGGGCGCACAGGACTGGCGTAGTCCAAATGATGTCTCTATTAGGGGTCGGCAGTCCAAAAATGAACGGGAGAAATGTTGGTTGAAAGGGATGAAAGGATGGTAATCTTCAGCAAAAAGGGCTGCAACTTTAAAAGACTTGAAGCAGGGTCTAAAATGACATAAAAACAAACAAAGGCGCCTCTAAGTGCAGAAGATAAACAATTTTAATACCCCAACTGGGTTAAAAACACTTACAAAATAGGAGTAGAAAACAGGCACATCGTGGGTAAGGCTGCATTGGAAGGGGTCACGATCAGAGGAAGCCTTCAGGAGGATGGATGTAGTCACTGTCAGCAGCGGTGTAAAACACAGGGAACAGCTGTGAAGCCGGCGTCGTCAGCGTGTGAGGGCTGCGAACCCGGAAGTGATGTCATCCGATGAGCGGCTCTGTGACCAGCCTGAACCGCAAACGAAAGGCCAGAGAGGGGATGTGATGTCATCAATGAGGGACGCGTTTCGGAACCGTCATTCGTTCCTTTCTCAACCTCGGATTACACTGATGGCTGGGGAGGATATATACAAGCACACTGGCAGTGGATTGGCCGGGGGGCGGGGACAACAAGGTTAAATAACAATAGGTCTAGTAAATGCATATGAATGTAGACACACACCTGCAATAGCATGCTGAAAAACGAAAAAACAAAACAATTGAAGAAAATAAAATCAAGGATGGTGATAATAAAGGTTAAAAACGATCTGTATGACAATCAAAGTACCCAATGTGTGGGTCTGACAGATCATAAAAAATGCTGCACATAACAAATTGTCCGCAAATGGGTAACAAGAAAGGGGGGGGGAGAAAAAAGGGGACCATGCATGACATTAGTAACATTAAAATATCATCATATAAAAATATATAAAAAATATATAAAAAATATATATAAAGAATGTGACATGAGAACGCCCATAGATTCGAATAAAAGAGGGTATGTGGAAATAAAAAAAGGTATTAGTGATAATGAAACATCTTTTTATTAAAAATTCTAAAAAAGGGGGGGGGAGGGGGAAAAAGATTAGTGTGGTAAAGAAATGTATTGTCAAAGTATGGCACTAACTTCGAAGTCCTCGTTTAACCCTCCAGGGGCTAAAACATTTAATAGAAATATCCAATACATTTCTCTATGGCATAGTCGTCGGTAGCGTTCAGCTGGGGGGAGATCTTTTGACATTGTCTCAATGACCCATACTCTGAGGCCGCTAGTGGACTTATCATGGACGTGTAGATAATGTTTGGGGACACTGTGATTATCTAGTCCGCCTTCAATAAAGCGACGGTGTTCGCCAAACCGTTTCCGTAGTGGCCGGATAGTGCGCCCTACATAAAATAGACCACAGGGACAAGTAAGGCAATATATGACATGGTCAGAGGAACATGTGTGGAAGCCCTTTATTGGATATGTTTTGCCTTTGACGTGAAAATCTTTCTGGCCATGTGTCACAAACCGACAGGTCTTACAGAGGGGTTTGCGGCACTGATACATCCCAGAAATAGCTAGGAAGGTGGGCATATGGTGACCAGGAGGTGGAGGTCTAGCCCTGAGTTTGCTGGTCGCTACCTTGCTCTTAATATTGGGTGCCTTCCTATAGGCAAATTGGTGTCTATTAGACAGAGTGGGAAGTAGATGTTCGTCTTGTAATAGTAGAGGCCAATGTTTTTTAACGATATTTTCCATTTGTTTGTGTTGGGTATGGAATTGGGTAATGAATCGTGGATTACTATTGTCAGTGTTTTGGCGTGGATGGGAATTTTCAGTAGGCGGTTTACTCTTATATTTTTGATACGCTGTATCCACGAGATCAACGGGGAATCCCTTTTCAAGAAATTTTTCTTTTAGGATGAGACCTTCAGTATCATAATCACCCTGTAATGTACAGTTCTTATTAAGCCTACAGAACTGGCTCTTAGGTACGTTGTTTAACCAAAGAGGGTGGTGGCAGCTCTTATAGTGGAGGAAGGAATTTCCAGCTGTTGGTTTGGTGAAGTTTTTGGCGTGTATCTCCTTACCTATCCAAAACAGTTCGAGGTCCAAAAAGGCTAATTTGTTTGGGTCAATGACAGAGGTAAAGGTAAGGCCCATATTATTGGTGTTGCAATATGTGACAAAGTCTGAGAATACTGATACACTGCCATCCCAAATGATGATCACGTCATCTATATAGCGGCCATAAAAAACAATATGGGAAAAAAACGGATTGTTGTTCCATATATATTGATGCTCCCAATGCCCCATGGTAAGGTTCGCATATGAGGGCGCAAAATGCACCCCCATAGCTGTCCTCTGTAGCTGCAAAAAGAAGTTGTCCTCAAATTTAAAATAATTGTGTGTAAGACAAAAGGAAGTGGCCTCAACAATAAAGGAAGCTTGCCTTGGATTGAGCATGGGATCTTGACAGAGAAAGAACTGTAGGGCATTGAGGCCCACTTCATGAGGTATAGATGTGTAAAGGGATTGAACATCTAGAGAGGCCCAGTGGTAGTTTGTGTCCCAGGAGTAGGTGGTTAAAGTTTCCAGCAGATGAACGCCATCTCTAATATGTGACTGGAGAGATTGGGCCAGTGGCTGGAGGAATTGATCTATGTACTGTGATAGTCCACTGCTGATGCTATCCATAGAGGCCACAATCGGTCCCCCAGGTGGTGTTTTAAGGTCTTTATGCACCTTGGGCAGGTGGTAAAAGTAGGGAGTGAAATGTACTTCTTTAACTAAAAAGAGGCCTCTTGTTGTGTGATGATGTTTTCCTTCAGTGCTTTTTTAACCAGAGAAGAAGCTTCGGTGGTGAATACGGGTAAGGGATCTTTATTGAGTCTGATATATGTATTGGTGTCAGATAATAGTCGCATGGCTTCAGAGACATAATCAGCTCTATTCTGTATCACTATACCTCCCCCTTTGTCAGCACTCTTTATAACCAGTTCTAGATTGTTGGTGAGTGTGTCAAGAGCTCTTTGTTCATGATGGGTAAGGTTGGAGATTGAATGTTTATTCTTATTTTTATTGTTATTACACAGCTCCTGTATTTCTGCATGAACGATGCGATAAAACGCATCGATACATGAGCCTTTGGACTGGGTTGGATAAAAGACCGATGTGGGTTTGAAGGTGGTGTTTTGAATGGGTGGAGAAGTTATCAGATGTTGCGTGTACAGCACAAAATCATTATCGTGATCTGCTGAAGGAGAGGATAAGATGGGGGGATGATTGTACAATTCTTCTAAAATGGAAAGGGGATCACTGTCAGTATGAGCCTCAGTAGTATTATGGGACACTTCAAGTATGTTTGAATCAGCATGTGAGCGATGTTTATTGGATTGGATGTTGAAAAATCTTTTTAAAGTAAGGAGACGGACAAATTTGTTCAAATCTTTGAAGAGAAGGAAGGGATTGGGAGCAGCAGATGGAGCAAAATTTAGACCTCGACTAAGTAAGGAGATTTCGTCATTAGTTAGGACATGGGAGGAGAGGTTGAAGATTTTAACAGTACTCTCTTTTTGCTGGGGTCTGGAGTGTTGCTTATTGCCTCTGCCTCGACATCCTCTTCTGTGTGTTTTCTTTTTTGTGGTTTTGTCCGAGGGAGATCGAACACTAAAAAAGGGACCGCAGTTAGTTCTGAAGATGGAGTGGTTGCAAGGGGTGTGATAAGTGAGGAGTTAGAGCCAAAGGATACCAAAGAAACAGGGGATGTTATAGGTGGAACACATGTGTTATTAACAGTATTACCAGTACTCTGTTGGCTATCTGAAGTAATAATAGAACAAGGAAGGGCGTTGGGGATGTTAAGTGCAGTGGAAGTGGGGGTTACTTGTGTCACCTGTGTAGGCTGAACAAGAATTGAACTGTCAGTAGGGGATGGTGTCGTGGGTGCCAGGGCAGTGGTATTGATTACCTTATTCTGCAAACTCCCTCCACGAGCAGGTGCTGTGTTGGAAGTTATTGTTTTATTGGAGGGGAATATTTTACGAGGGACAATGGGAGCAAACGGATTGATATCCATAAGGGATGGAAGACTGTGAGCGGATTTGCGTTTCCAGGAAAAAACGTTGTTACTACTATAGTCTTTCAAGTCTCTGCTAAATTTCCCCAATTTTTGTTTTATCAGAGCGTCTTCTTTTTTGTGGGAAAGTTTGGTTAAGATGGACAGCCATGAGGAAGGTAAGTGGGTGGTGAGATCTGCAATGTGGGAAAATACTGTTTTTATTTGGTGGAGACATTGTTCATATTTAATATGTCTCTGTGCAGAGATAATTCTGATCCATTTATTGGTGCAGAATTCAGATATGGAGGACCATTCTCTCTGTGACTCTGGGTCTAGGAAAGAGCATGTTTTTAAAATTCTCAGGCCTCTAGGGGTAATGTGGGCAGACAGATATTTGAGAAGAAAAAATTCATCCCACCACTGCTGGTTAGCAGAGATGACTAGTCTTTCTAATTTTTCGGAACAGTGAACAGAGAGATTTATATTCTACATGGGAAAATTGTAGTGTAGGTGTAAAAAAACCTATGGGTATGATTGCTAAAATGTCATATATGTCATATATAGGTTTGCAGCCCTCACACGCTGACGACGCCGGCTTCGCAGCTGTTCCCTGTGTTTTACACCGCTGCTGACAGTGACTACATCCATCCTCCTGAAGGCTTCCTCTGATCGTGACCCCTTCCAATGCAGCCTTACCCACGATGTGCCTGTTTTCTACTCCTATTTTGTAAGTGTTTTTAACCCAGTTGGGGTATTAAAATTGTTTATCTTCTGCACTTAGAGGCGCCTTTGTTTGTTTTTATTGTCATAAAAAGTGTTTGGGGACCTGGGTCCTGCCCCAGGGGACATGGATCAATGCAAAAAAAAAGTTTTAAAAACAGCCATTTTTTCAGGAGCAGTGATTTTAATAATGCTTAAAGTGAAACAATAAAAGTATAATATTCCTTTAAATTTCGTACCTGGGGGGTGTCTATAGTATGCCTGTAAAGGGGCGCATGTTTCCTGTGTTTAGAACAGTCTGACAGCAAAATGACATTTTAAAGGAAAAAAAGTCATTTAAAATTACTCGCGGCTATTAATGAATTGCCGCTCCGACAATACACATAAAAGTTCATTGATAAAAATGGCATGGGAATTCCCCACAGGGGAACCCCGAACCAAAATTTAGAAAAAAAAAAATGACGTGGGGGTCCCCCTAAATTCCATACCAGGCCCTTCAGGTCTGGTATGGATATTAAGGGGGAACCCCGGCCAAAATTTTTTAAAAAAATGGCGTGGGGTCCCCCTCAAAATCTATACCAGACCCTTTAGGTCTGGTATAGATTTTAAGGGGAACCCCGCGCCAAAACTAAAAAAAATGGCATAGGGTCTCCCAAAAAATCCATACCAGACCCTTATCCGAGCATGCAACCTGGCAGGCCGCAGGAAAAGAGGGGGGGCGAGAGAGCACCCCCCCTCCTGAACCGTACCAGGCCACATGCCCTCAACATTGGGAGGGTGCTTTGGGGTAGCCCCCCAAAACATCTTGTCCCCATGTTGATGGGGACAAGGGCCTCATCCCCACAACCCTTGCCAGGTGGTTGTGGGGGTCTGCATATCGGAATCTGGAAGCCCCCTTTAACAAGGGGACCCCCAGATCCCGGCCCTCCCCCCTGTGTGAAATGGTAAGGGGATACAAAAGTACCCCTACCATTTCACAAAAAAAGTGTCAAAAATGTTAAAAATGACAAGAGACAGTTTTTGACAATTCTTTTATTTAAATGCTTCTTCTTTCTTCTTCTATCTTCTTTCTTCTATCTTCTATCTTCCTTCGGTTTCTTCCTCTATCTTCTTCTTCTTCTGGTTCTTCTGGTTCTTCCTCCGGTGTTCTCATCCGGCATCTTCCTCTGCGGCGCTGGCATTTTCTTCCCTTCTTCTCGGGCCGCTCCGCATCCATCATGATGGGAGGCTCCCGCTGTGTGACGCTTCTCCTCTTCTGACGGTTCTTAAATAATGGAGGGCGGGGCCACCTGGTGACCCTGCCCCCTCTGACGTACGGGGACTTGACGGGGACTTCCCTGTGTCATTCCCCATGATGTCAGAGGGGGCGGACAGGGAAGTCACCGTGCGTCAGAGGGAGGGTCACCGGGTGGCCCCGGAGAAAGATCCAGAAGAAGAAGAAGATGGAGGAAGAAACTGAAGGAAGATAGAAGATAGAAGAAAGAAGAAAGAAGAAAGAATATAGAAGAAGCATTTAAATAAAGAAAGGGCCGGGATCTGGGGGTCCCCTTGTTAAAGGGGGCTTCCAGATTCCAGTAAGCCCCCCGCCCGCAAACCCCCACAACCACTGGGCAAGGGTTGTGGGGATGAGGCCCTTGTCCTCATCAACATGGGGACAAGGTGCTTTGCGGGGGACCCCAAAGCACCCTCACAATGTTGAGGGCATGTGGCCTGTTACGGTTCAGGAGGGGGGGCACTCTCTCATCCCCCCTCTTTTCCTGCGGCCTGCCAGGTTGCGTGCTCAGATAAGGGTCTGGTATGAATTTTGAGGGGGACCCCACGCCATTTTTAAAAAAAAAATTGGCAGGGGTTCCCCTTAATATCCATACCAGACCTGAAGGACCTGGTATGGAATTTAGGGGCACCCCCACGTCATTTTTTTTTTTTAATTTTGGTTCGGGGTTCCACTGTGGGGAATTCCAATGCCATTTTTATCAATGAACTTTTATGTGTATTGTTGGACCGACAATTCATTAATAGCTGCAAGTAGTTTTAAGTGACTTTTTTTCCTTTGAAATGTCATTTTGCTGTCAGACTGTTCTAAACACGGGAAACATGCGCTCCTTTACAGGCATACTATAGACACCCCCCAGGTACAAAATTTATAGGAATATTACACTTTTATTGTTTCACTTTAAGTATTATTAAAATCACTGCTCCTGAAAAAACGGCTGTTTTTAAAACTATTTTTGCATTGATCCATGTCCCCTGGGGCAGGACCCAGGTCCCCAAACACTTTTTATGACAATAACTTGCATATAAGCCTTTAAAATTAGCACTTTTGATTATCCATGTTCGTGTCCCATAGACTTTAACGCTGTTCGAGTGTTCGAACAAATTTTTTGCCTGTTTCGCATGTTCTGGTGCGAACCGAACAGAGGGGTGTTCGGCTCATCCCTACTTATAAGCACCGCCCCCTCCCTTACAATAATGTCTGGGAGGACAACAAGGAGAGGCAGACGTTCCCCTGGCACTGTAAAAGGGCCAGCAACAAATATGTCCACAGGCAAAGGTGGACGTGGTTGTCAGTCCTCAGGCAGGGCATAATTTCCTCTGTTTAGTGAGTTTGCTGGTGCTATCCAGCCACAGCATGCAGAGGAGGTGGTGGACTGGCTTATTAAACCTTTCTCATCCTCTTCATCCTCTGTCACGCAAGCAGAGACAAGAGTGCAGTCCCCTGCAGTTGCCAGAGTGGATAAACCTGCCTCCTTGCCCACATTTGTACCTGCCATAGTCCCAACATCAGCCATTGAGGAGTCAGCTGAGTTATTAGACCACAGCATCAGCCACTTGCTCCTTGATGATGCCCAGCCATTACTGGATTCAGATGTTGGTTCTGAGGTTGAGGATGTCAGGAACATGAGCCTAGAGAGAGGGAGGAACACTGGTAGACAAATTGCCATTCATGTTCCCCAAGCCACAGTGTCTCCAGTGGTAATGATGAAGATGGAGGAGATGGAGATGGAGATGATGATGATGATGATGATGATGATAATGATGATGATGATGATGATGAGGTCACTGATGCAACTTGGGTGCCAGATAGAGCAGAGGAGGAAACTGAAGGTAAAACGGCACAACCCCAAGGAGGCCGACATCAAGAAACAGTAGAGAGCAGCCACCCTATTCTGTCACATTCTGCAGATGTTATCTCCCGGCCCACTCCCCAAAGCTCAGCTGTCTGAGCCTTTTTCAGCACATCTGCAGCAGATCGCACTGTTGCAATCTGCAAACTGTGTCTCAGGCTGATGTGCCTGTGGCAAAAACACCCACCATATGCATATCATTGCAATTTTTTTTGCCTTCATCAAGAGCACTTCTATAGGGTTACGGTGGGAAAGCACCCCCGACACCCAAAGAGTTATTTTTCTGCATCTGTTTGACATGTGCATATCATTGCAATTTTTTACAGCAAGGCCAATTCTTGCTTTCATCAAGAGTACCTCTATAGGGTTACGGTGGGAATCACGTCACAGGTCCCAGAAGATTTCTCGGCCATTCACAGCTTGCGGCGTGGCTCGCACTGTGACATTTAGATTGCCAGTGCCTCAGAGAGGAGGGGGAGAGGATCAGGGCTTCATGCGCCAGCATCGCTGGACCATGGGACAGGTGAGTGTCTGATTATTAAAAGTCAGCAGCTACACTTTTTGTAGCTGCTGACTTTTAAATGGGTGGAACTCCACTTTAAAGTGCAATAACAAAATTGAAAAATGTATTTAAATATATTCAACATCAAAATAGTCACATGAACTTCCAAATACTGTGTTTGACTACATAAGCTCAGTTTACTGGTAAAACTAAGTGTGAATTTCCAGACTTCAGTGGGTGTAAAAAGATGTCCGCTTGCTGCCTTCTGACTGTAGGCTTACTGCGGACGAGTGCGGGTGTACCAAGATGGCCACACCAAAACGTCACTTCCATTACATATTCTGATGAGTAGCGGCTTCCTGAAAGGACGCCGGCACAAAATGCACTGTGCAGCGTATTGCAGGGAGCGTTCGATGGGGCGAACACCCACTGAACTCCCTGCAAATACGGATATTGGACGAATGGGCCTGACAGCCAATATTTAGTCCAAACTCATGCTCGGACCAAACCATTCACCCTATCTCAGTGTTTCTAAACCTTTTTGCAGTCAAGACACCCTATATAATTATGCAGGACCTTGAGGCACCGCCAAAATGTAAAAAACAAAACAAATAGAGCACAGCAACTGCCACCACACTGGTACAAACTAGTATTCCAATGCTCTTTTTTTCACAGTTTCTTTCCCTGACTCTGCTAATGTTATCGCAGTTCTGACAGAGGTGGGCACCAGAGGGCTAAACAAGGATGCTGTGCAGGTAACCAACATCCTCCTTTTCAACTGATGACATCATTGGTTGTTAGGTTGCCAGTATCTAGAAGTCTGTAATAGTGCACAATGAAAACCTATGGCTTGTATAACTAAAAGGCAGGCTTGATCAACCTCTGGCTTAATAAACTATTTTTTGGCAATTTTTAGCCATTTTGCCAAGGCACCCCTGAAGAAGCCTGGACACCCTGAAAAGGCTGATCTATCTATCTATCTAATCAAAAGTATTGGTACTTTACACGCACATGAACTTTAATGGCATCCCAGTTTTAGTCCGTAGGGCCCAATATTGAGTTGGACGACCCTTTGCAGCTATAACAGCTTCAATTCGTCTGGGAAGGCTGTCGACAAGGTTTAGGAGTGTGTCTATTGCAATGTTTGACCATTCTTCCAGAAGAGCATTTGTGAGGTCAGGCACTGATGTAGACGAGAAGCCCTCGCAGTCTCCAATCTAATTGATCCCAAAGGTGTTCTATCGTAATGAGGTCAGTACTTTGTGCAGGCCAGTCAAGTTCTTCCACCCCAAACTCGCTCATCCATGTCTTTATGGACCTTGTTTGTGCACTGGTGTGCAGTCATGATGGAACAGGAAGGGGCCTTCCCCAAACTGTTCCCACAAAGTTGGGAGCATGAAATTGTCCAAAATGTCTTGGCATGCTTAATGCCCCGTACACACGGTCGGATTTTCCGATGGAAAATGTCAGATCGGAGCGTGTTGTCAGACATTCCGACCATGTGTGGGCTCCATCGGACATTTTCCATCGGATTTTCTGACACACAAAGTTTGAGAGCAGGCTATAAAATTTTCCGACAACAAAATCCGATCGCGTCAATTCGGACCGTGTGTGGCCAGTTCCGATGCACAAAGTGCCATGCATGCTCAGAAGAAATTCGGAGACGGAACAGCTCGGTCTGGTAAAATTAGCGTTCGGAATGGATACAGCACTTTCGCCACGCTGCAATGTAAAAAATGGTTTAATACAGCGCACTCTCTTCTTCTTTATAATGTGAGAAGAATGAAGTAGTTTTGCTGCTTATATTCATACAGACTTCTCACAAACTTCTTTCTTTATTATTTATTGTGATTCCCTCAATATATTTTGATTTGTCACATCTGACCAATTTTTTTTTTGTTTGTTTTTAATTGTAAAAATTTTTTTTTCAAAGCTGTTTTTTTTTTAATTTTGTTTGCTTTTTAATAAACAATATTTTTGGGTGTGTTTTGTGTGTCAAGTTACCACAACACCATTGATATCTTGTATTATTTAATCTCAAGGAGATTGTTTGGTGTTGGTGTCCCTTGTTAATTTCACATAGTATTTTTGAAATGTACCTGCCTCCTCACAAACAAACTGTCCTTTTTGAAGGAAAACCCACATAGGCGAGTATAATTGAACCAAAAATGCCTTTATTAAGGGCTCACAACCAAACAAAGAGGGAGGCAACACTGGAGAAACAGCAGAAATTGGTGAAGCCTTTCACCCCAAGGGCAGACATCAATTATTTTACTGCAAAATTGGTGGCCTGAGGAATCCATATCTAAGGGAGTGCAGTCTGGTCCAGAAGTCCCAGAGATCATGAAAGCAGCAGATGACATCTGTGTCCCCAGGCTGTGGTCATACAAGAGCCTGCATCTTTGGCCAGACCAGACTGAACCCAGGTCATCACTCTCTGGTCTTCCTTCCACGCTTCCTTCCACGCTGTGGCTCTGGTGGTGGAGTTGTGGCAGTAGGAGGCAGTGGCGTAGCATGGGGGGTGCGGAAGGGGCCGTGGCCCCGGGCGCAACATTTAGGGGGGCGAAATCCCACGCCAGGCAGTGTGTGTCACTGCCGGCTCCGTTCCCCTAATGTTTACTTCTTGTGTCCCTGAGCTCATTTGCGGCTGGCGCCCTGTGATTAGGTAAATTAGGTCATGTGCAGTGGCGGGGCTGGCCAATCCCTGATAGCGGCGGTGCCGGCCAATCCGTGATGGCAGCCAGGCCGGCCAATCCGTGATGGCGGCCGGGCCGGCCTATCCGTGATGGCGGCCGGGCCGGCCAATCCGCGATCACCTTTGCTCCTGACTGGAGTCCACCCCATTGTGAACACCGCTGCTGCCTTCACCTCCTCCAGGCTCCCTCCTCTCCTCCGGACTGATGGAAGCCACAAGCTGCAGGTGAGGGGGTGGATACGGTCTGGGGAGAGAGCGAGTAGCCAGTCAGAGAGATTAGAGAGATAAGACAAGCAGTTAGATTCAGTATAAATTTAAAACATTTCTGGTGTCAGGTCAGTATATGTGCAGTGTAGTGTAGTAATCAGTGTAGTGTAGTGGAAAGTGTAGTATAATGGCTAATATAGTGGACTGTGTAGTAGTCAGTGCAGTGAAGTGGGCAGTGCAGTGCAGTGTAGTGTACAGTGTAATGGTCAGTGCAGTGTAGTGGTCAGTGCAGTGGTCAGTGTAGTGGTCAGTGCAGTGTAGTGGTCAGTGCAGTGTAGTGGTCAGTGTAGTGTAGTGGTCAGTGCAGTGGTCAGTGCAGTGGTCAGTGTAGTGTAGTGGTCAGTGCAGTGGTCAGTGTAGTGGTCAGTGCAGTGGTCAGTGCAGTGGTCAGTGTAGTGTAGTGGTCTGTGCAGTATAGTGATCAGTGCAGTGGTCAGTGTAGTGAAGTGGACAGTGCAGTGGTCAGTGTAGTGTAGTGGTCAGTGTAGTGTAGTGGTCAGTGTAGTGGTCAGTGTAGTGGTCAGTGCAGTGGTCAGTGCAGTGGTCAGTGTAGTGTAGTGGTCTGTGCAGTATAGTGATCAGTGCAGTGGTCAGTGTAGTGAAGTGGACAGTGCAGTGGTCAGTGCAGTGTAGTGGTCAGTGTAATGGTCAGTGCAGTGGACAGTGTAGTGTAGTGGTCAGTGCAGTGGACAGTGTAGTGTAGTGATCAGTGCAGTGGTCAGTGTAGTGTAGTGGTCAGTGTAGTGTAGTGGTCTGTGCAGTATAGTGATCAGTGCAGTGGTCAGTGTAGTGAAGTGGACAGTGCATTGGTCAGTGCAGTGTAGTTGTCAGTGTAATGGTCAGTGCAGTGGACAGTGTAGTGGACAGTGTAGTGTAGTGGTCAGTGCAGTGGACAGTGTAGTGTAGTGGTCAGTGCAGTGGACAGTGTAGTGGTCAGTGCAGTGGTCAGTGTAGTTTAGTGGTCAGTGTAGTGTAGTGATCTGTGCAGTATAGTGATCAGTGCAGTGGTCAGTGTAGTGTAGTGGTCAGTGTAGTGTAGTGGTCTGTGCAGTATAGTGATCAGTGCAGTGGTCAGTGTAGTGAAGTGGACAGTGCATTGGTCAGTGCAGTGTAGTGGTCAGTGTAATGGTCAGTGCAGTGGACAGTGTAGTGGTCAGTGCAGTGGTCAGTGTAGTGGACAGTGTAATGTAGTGGACAGCGTAGGTCAGTTTAGTGTAGTGGACAGTGTAGTAATCGGGTAGTGTAGTGGTCAGGATAGTGGACAGGAAGGTCAGTGTAGTGGCCAGTATAGGAAGCAGGTAGGTTAGTGTAGTGGTCAGGTAGGTCAGTGCAGGAATCAGGTAGGTCAGTGTAGAAATCAGGTAGGTCAGTGCAGTGGTCAGGTAGGTCAGTGTAGAAATCAGGTAGGTAGGTTAGTGTAGTGGTCAGTGCAGTGGACAGTGTAGTGTAGTGGTCAGTGCAGTTTAGTGGCCTGTGCAGTGTAGTGGTCAGTGTAGTGTAGTGGTCAATGTAGTGTAGTGGACAGCGTAGTGTAGTGGTCAGTGTAGTGGTCAGTGCAGTTTAGTGGACTGTGCAGTGTAGTGGTCAGTGTAGTGTAGTGGTCAGTGTAGTGTAGTGGACAGCGTAGTGTAGTGGTCAGTGTAGTGTAGTGGACAGTGTAGAAATCGGGTAGTGTAGTGGTCAGGATAGTGGACAGGTAGGTCAGTGTAGTGGCCAGTATAGGAAGCAGGTAGGTTAGTGTAGTGGTCAGGTAGGTCAGTGCAGGAATCAGGTAGGTAGGTTAGTGTAGTGGTCAGTGTAGGAATCAGGCTGGTCAGTACTATTGTAGGAAGGGAAGGGACTCGGGGAGTGCTAAAAGTCCGCAGGTTAGGGGGCACAAATTACTTGCCTTTCCCCGGGCGCTGACAACCCACACTACCCCACTGGCAGGAGGAGGAGGAGGATGGTCCAACTCAATCACGTCGGTCTTGGGTGTGATTTCGCCACTCACCCCTTAGTTAGGACTTTATAAATAAGTTTCTCACACATGAGGCGTTGACCCTCCTGCATGCACTTCAGTTTGGTGGCAGCCATGCAGGCAAAGGCCTCTTTAGGAGTGGGTAAGACTCTGAGGGACGCAGAAGCCTCCTGAATGAGCCTGAGTGCTGAATCCTGCATGTGAGTACCCTTCCTCTGTCTTTTGTATGGAAGGCGGAGGGGAGGAACCTGCGATTCTGTCAGGCTGCGACTAGTCCCAGGCTTCTCCTGGCTGTAACTTAGCCCCGCCTCCTCCTCGCTGCCACATTCCACAGCCTCCTCCTGTGTGCCACATTCCACAGCCTCCTCCTGTGTGCCACATTCCAGAGCCTCTTCCTGTGTATGAAAAAGGGACATAGTTTTAGTTTTTTATTCATCAATCACACACAATTGTTACCTCATGACTGTTGCAAATTGGATGTTAAGAAATATAACTGATGATCATTCTGAGCCCTGCATTTTTCATTCTTGTCCCAAATATTTTTGCCCACTGTCTTTTGATATGTAAAACATACAACTTACATACATACTCTTAAATCAGCAATTAGTGATCAATAATGACATCTAGTAAAGATCATTTATTTCTTGACTAGAAATCTGTAGAAGAATGCTATACCTGGCTCCATCTGGGCTCCTCTACTTCTTCCTGGCTGGAAGTCCCAGGTTGGACATCGGAAGCCTCAGCTGGGGTGGAAGGAAGAGTGGAAGGAAGAGTGGAGAAGGATTCCCTGACTCCAGTCTGGTCTGACAGAAATCGCAGTCTCTCATAGTACCACAGCCTGGGGACATAAATGTCATCTGCTCCAGCTCCTGATCTCTGGGAATCCGTGACCTTCTTGCGCTCCCTTACATATGTGCTCCTCAGGCCACCAATTTTGGTTTTTAAATAGGGGATGGTTGCTGTGGGGACCACCGGCTTTATCAACTCCAGCAGTTTCTCCAGCGCTGCCTGCCTCTTTTGTTTATGATTATAATGTGGATGTTTCACCTGCCACAGACAGGGCAGCTCCCTGTATTTGTCTATGAACAGGGGGAGGAAGTTGTGGTCATTGAAGCCATCTATTTTATCTGCAAGACACAACACAAGATAAACCCTAATGTCAGGCAAAACTCTCCTAATCTTGTTACAATATAGGCCTCAATCTAGAAGCAGTATAGGCCCAAGTTTAGATCTTACCTTCGTTATCACGATTGGTGCCTCCTATACTTCTTCCTCTGCTCACAGATCGTACGTACTACGCACGCGTGTTACGCTTTATACACACTGCGCATGCGTGTAACTCCGCCACCTCTGGAAGAAGGGGAAATCCCACAAAGACAAGCAGAGCAGGAGGAGGAAGACGTGGTGGAACTAGTCACCACAACAGGTGAGTGTCTGCGACCACAGGTTCAGGTAAGAGATGAATGCCGGCATATTTATAATACATGGTTTTTTTTGGTTTCTATCTTTTTAGGTGATCGTGATGTTGTGGATCCAGGGCATTTCACCTCAGGAAAGTGCACAGATCCTGATTGGGGAGATCATGGGGTGTAATGTTGTATTAGAAAACATCAAGAAAAACATCAATGATGTTATTCAAAAAAATAAGAACATCATTGATGTTTTGGGGAGAGTTTAAAATCCCTCCAAATCCCTTTCTTTTATGGTGTGCTACAATTTTTACATTTTTTGTCGAATTGTAGAAAAGCCAAATTTTGAAGAGGCACACAGTGTGTCAGCATGTGCTATCTGCCATCACGGGAGATCAATGGACGCGTTTTGGGGGTGCAACTCCTTCCTCAATAATAAAGTAGCTGAGAGGAAGGGGTTGCTCCCCCAAAACACGCTCCTTGATCCCCCGTGATGGCAGGTAGCACATGATGACTTGTTAAATTTGTGTGCATCTTCAAAATTTGGCTTTTCATGGGGTGACTTCACCCCATCTGAACGCAATATCAAACACAGTTCCTAAATACTCATGTCTGATATTGCCTTCAAGTTCTACCAAAAGTGAACTTTGTAAGTTCAAGATTTGTGTCTTTCTTGTTGGTTATAAACATGCCTGTTTTATCTTAAATGGACATTTCTACTTTTTCTAATGTGACCCCAAAAATTGTTATACAACAAACATGTTGGTTTGTTTTAAAAACCTTTTCTAAATGCACATGTGATTGTGCAGGTATTAACCACTTGAGCCCCGGACCATTATGCTGCCTAAGGACCAGAGGTCTTTTTCCAATTTGGCACTGCGTCGCTTTAACTGCTAATTGCGCGGTCATGCAATGCTGTACCCAAACGAAATTTGCGTCCTTTTCTTCCCACAAATAGAGCTTTCTTTTGATGGTATTTGATCACCTCTGCGGTTTTTATTTTTTGCGCTATAAATGGAAAAAGACCGAAAATTTTGAAAAAAAATGATATTTTCTACTTTTTGTTATAAAAAAAATCCAATAAACTCAATTTTAGTCATACATTTAGGCCAAAATGTATTCGGCCACATGTCTTTGGTAAAAAAAATGTCAATAAGCGTATATTTATTGGTTTGCGCAAAAGTTATAGCGTCTACAAACTAGGGTACATTTTCTGGAATTTACACAGCTTTTAGTTTATGACTGCCTATGTCATTTCTTGAGGTGCTAAAATGGCAGGGCAGTACAAACCCCCCCCAAATGACCCCATTTTGGAAAGTAGACACCCCAAGGAAATTGCTGAGAGGCATGTTGAACCCATTGAATATTTTTTTTTTTTGTCCCAAGTGATTGAATAATGACAAAAAAAAAAAATATTTACAAAAAGTTGTCACTAAATGATATATTGCTCACACAGGCCATGGGCCTATGTGGAATTGCACCCCAAAATACATTCTGCTGCTTCTCCTGAATATGGGGATACCACATGTGTGGGACTTTTTGGGAGCCTAGCCGCGTACGGGGCCCCGAAATCCAATCACCGCCTTCTGGATTTCTAAGGGTGTAAATTTATGATTTCACTCTTTACTGCCTATCACAGTTTCGGAGGCCATGGAATGCCCAGGTGGCACAAACCCCCCCCAAATGACCCCATTTTGGAAAGTAGACACCCCAAGCTATTTCCAGAGAGGCATATTGAGTCCATGGAATATTTTATATTTTGACACAAGTTGCGGGAAAGTGACACATTTTTTTTTTTTTTTTGCACAAAGTTGTCACTAAATGATATATTGCTCACACAGGCCATGGGCATATGTGGAATTGCACCCCAAAATACATTTAGCTACTTCTCCTGAGTATAGGGATACCACATGTGTGGGACTTTTTGGGAGCCTAGCCGTGCACGGGACCCCGAAAACCAATCACCGCCTTCAGGATTTCTAAGGGTGAAAATTTTTGATTTCACTCTTCACTGCCTATCACAGTTTCGGAGGCCATGGAATGCCCAGGTGGCACAAAACCCCCCCAAATGACCTCATTTTGGAAAGTAGACACCCCAAGCTATTTGCTGAGAGGCATGGTGAGTATTTTGCAGCTCTCATTTGTTTTTGAAAATGAAGAAAGACAAGAAAAAACTTTTTTTTTTTCTTTTTTCAATTTTCAAAACTTTGTGACAAAAAGTGAGGTCTGCAAAATACTCACTATACCTCTCATCAAATAGCTTGGGGTGTCTACTTTCCAAAATGGGGTCATTTGGGGGGGGTTTGTGCCACCTGGGCATTCCATGGTCTCCGAAACTGTGATAAGCAGTCAAGAGAGAAATCAAAAATTCACGCCCTTAGAAAGCCTGAAGGCGGTGCTTGGTTTTCGGGGTTCCGTACGCGGCTAGGCTCCCAAAAAGTCTCACACATGTGGTATCCCCGTACTCAGGAGAAGCAGCAGAATGTATTTTGGGGTGTAATTTCACATATTCCCATGGCATGTTTGAGCAATATATCATTTAGTGACAATTTTGTGCAAAAAAAAATAAATTTGTCTCTTTCCCGCAACTTGTGTCGCAATATAAAATATTCCATGGACTCGACATGCCTCTCAGCAAATAGCTTGGGGTGTCTACTTTCCAAAATGGGGTCATTTGAACTGTCCTGGCATTTTATGCACAACATTTAGAAGCTTATGTCACACATCACCCACTCTTCTAACCACTTGAAGACAAAGCCCTTTCTGACACTTATTGTTTACATGAAAAAGTTTTTTTTTTTTGCAAGAAAATTACTTTGAACCCCCAAACATTATATATTTTTTTAAAGCAAATGCCCTACAGATTAAAATGGTGGGTGTTTCATTTTTTTTTTTCACACAGTATTTGCGCAGCGATTTTTCAAACGCATTTTTTGGGGAAAAAAACACACTTTTTTAAATTTTAATGCACTAAAACACACTATATTGCCCAAATGTTTGATGAAATAAAAAAGATGATCTTAGGCCGAGTACATGGATACCAAACATGACATGCTTTACAATTGTGCACAAACGTGCAGTGGCAACAAAATAGATACATTTTTAAAAGCCTTTAAAAGCCTTTACAGGTTACCACTTTAGATTTACAGAGGAGGTCTACTGCAAAAATTACTGCCCTCGATCTAACCTTCGCGGTGATACCTCACATGCATGGTGCAATTGCTGTTTACGTTTGACGACAGACCACCGCTTGCGTTCGCCTTAGCGCGAGAGCAGGGGGCGACAGGGGTGCTTTTTTTTTTTTTTTTCTTTATTATTTTTTTGCTTTTTTATCTTATCTTTAAACTGTTCCTTTCATTTTTATTTTTTTTTAATCATTTTTATTGTTATCTCGGGGAATGTAAATATCCCCTATGATAGCAATAGGTAGTGACAGGTACTCTTTTTTGAAAAAATTGGGGTCTATTAGACCCTAGATCTCTCCTCTGCCCTCAAAGCATCTGACCACACCAAGATCGGTGTGATAAAATGCTTCCCTAATTTCCCAATGGCGCTATTTACATCCGGCGAAATCTAAGTCATAAAATGCTCGTAGCTTCCGGTTTCTTAGGCCATAGAGATGTTTGGAGCCACTCTGGTCTCTGATCAGCTCTATGGTCAGCTGGCTGAATCACCGGCTGCATTTTCAGGTTCCCTGTTGAGACAGGAGAGCCAGAGAAAAACACGGAAGACGGGGGGGGCATTCCCTCCCACGGCTTGTAAAAGCAGTCTAGAGGCTAATTAGCCGCTAGGATTGCTTTTACATGAAAGCCGACCGCTGGCTGAAAAGAATGATACCAAGATGATACCTAAACCTGCAGGCATCATTCTGGTATAACCACTCAAAGTTGTGAATGGCGTACCTGAAGACAAAAAAATGGTTAACAATAAAGCACAGTAAACGGTAAAGTATAAAAAATTGCATACCTGAAAAGCAAACATGATAAAACATAATAACAATAAAACATTGCAGAATAGAATACAGTAAAAAAGAGCAGAACAATAGAGAGAATAGAGAGAGAGAGAACAATAAAACGACAACTATTTTTTTTTATTTTATATATATATTTTTTTTTTTTACACTTTTTTTGTAACTAACTTTTATAACTGTAACCGGTTCCAGGTTCGGGTCTCTCAAAATGCGATGGCATCTTGGGAGACCCTGTGAAAGTGTGCCTAGTCTGTGCAATGCTGTATCCTACGCCAATACTCAACTAGTGCATAGTAGCGTTCTAAACATTCACCAATGCAAAGACCAGGATTGTCAGGACAGGAGGGACAATAATAGCGGGTGTCACGCCTATATCCGCGCTTGCTGCAGACACAATATCTTTTTTGGGGGGGTTCGCTGGGTAGGGGTACTCTGGAGGACATAAAAATGCCTCTCATGCAGCCGACTGCATTTGGTTGGGGATGTGAATGGGGGAAGTACGGGCGCTGCAGAAGCGGTGGGTTCCCAATTGGGATTGGCGAATGCAGCTGGAAGGGGATTATGGGCACGACGGGCCTGTGTTTGTCTTTTTGGTGGCATCGGGACACTACTTGTGCTTGCCACCTCACCAGCTTGAACTGCACTTATGGAACTCGCCACGTCACCAAGTGTTACTGCAGTGCTGGTTTGACTACGACCGGGGTGTACTAGGCCGCTGGCGCTTGCCAGTTCACCAAAACGCTACCAAAAAATCTGTTGGCGATCGCAGGGATCAGGCCTGACTCTGCGAACGCTGCAGTTATGCCTTTTAGTCTTTTGTAAGTGACAGTGATCGATCGATACTGCACTTGGGTGGGCTGGGCCGGGCGGAGGGGCAAAACGCAGGTGCTAGCAGGTATCTGGGCTGATCCCACTAACACTGCGTTTGTGAGAACCCTAAACTGCTGGCGATGCTAGTATAGATCTGATCGGATCAGATATTGATCCGTTCAGATACTATACCACTAAGGGTGGTGTACAGTGCGTGCGTGGGTGTTAGCGGTACTGGCGCTAACCTGACGCTGCCTGGGGCTGGTGCTTGCCAGTTCACCAAAATACTACCAAAAAAACTGTTAGCGATCGCAGGGATCAGGCCTTATGCATTTAGTGTTTTGTAAGTGTCAGTGATCGATCGATACTACACTTGGGTGGGCTGGGCTGGGCGGAGGGGCAAAACGCAGGTGCTAGCAGGTATCTGGGCTGATTCCGCTAACACTGCGTTTTTGGGAACCCTAAACTGCTGGGGACACTAGTATAGATCTGATCGTATCAGATATTGATCCATTCAGATACTATACCACTAAGGGAGGCGTATGCTGCGTGCGTGGGTGTTAGCGGTACTGGCGCTAACCTGACGCTGCCTGAGGCTGGTGCTTGCCAGTTCACCAAAATACTACCAAAAAAACTGTTAGCGATCGCAGGGATCAGGCCTGACTCTGCGAATGCTGCAGTTATGCATTTAGTCTTTTGTAAGTGACAGTGATCGATCGATACTGCACTTGGGTGGGCTGGGCGGAGGGGAAAAACGCAGGTGCTAGCAGGTATCTGGGCTGATTCCGCTAACACTGCATTTTTGGGAACCCTAAACTGCTGGGGACGCTAGTATAGATCTGATCGGATCAGATATTGATGCGTTCAGATACTATACCACTAAAGAAGGTGTATGCTGCGTGCATGGGTGTTAGCGGTACTGGCGCTAATCTGACGCTGCCTGGGGCGACGCATATCACCGCCGGGCGATCAGGGGGCTAAACCTTTATTCGGTAATAAACGGCGGGTGCCCTGACACTATAAAAAATAAACGAACTAACCAGCGTCACCCGTAACAGTTATATGGTGATCAGTGGTGAAAGGGTTAACTAGGGGGTCATCAAGGGGTTAAAACATTTATTAGGTAGTATATGGGGGTCCCTGACGCTATAAAATGCTGACGGCGAACCTAAATATTTACCTCCCTAACTAGCGTCACCAGCGACACTAATACAGCGATCAGAAAAATGATCGCTTAGTGACACTGGTGACAGGGGGTGATCAAGGGGTTAAAACTTTATTGGGGGGGTTAGGGGGGTACCCTAGACCTAAAGGGGGGTAACAGTAACTGTCCCAACACTGTAACTGTCACAAACTGACACTATGCAGTAATCAGAAAAAAAAAAAAAATGCTGGTGTCAGTTTGTGACAGGGGGGGGTGATCGGGGGGGGGGGATCGGGGTGTTTAGTGTGCCTGGCATGTTCTACTGAGTGTGTAGTGTGTTGTGCACTCACATACCTGTCTTCTCTCCTCGGGCCAGAACGGAAATTACCGAGCCGAGGAGAGATGACATCATTTTCTTTGCTGCTGTTTAGCATACAGCAGCAAAGGAATGATTCGATTGGCCGGCGGCGATTGCGAGGGGGGGCCACGAACAGATGGTCTCCCCCTCACCTCTGATCGCCGCTGGACAAAAGACGACCGCCTCGGGCACCGGGGGGGGTCCGATCGGACCCCCCACCCGCGGAAGGCAAATCACGTACCATGTACGTGATTTTGCCTGTCCGTGCCACTTTGTCGACGTACATCGGCGTGAGGCGGTCGTGAAGTGGTTAAAAAGATTGTTAATCAAGAATGTGTGGATTATTGTCTCAACGCTCCAACACTTATGTTGTGCTCTAATTGCTGCTTTCTGTGACAATGGGGGTTATTTCCTAAAAGGGCAAATCCACTTTGCACTACAAGTGCAGTTTCAACTGCACTTGTAGTGCAAAGTGTCTTTGCCTTTAGTAAATAACACCCAACAGTGCTTTGTATAAGGTTACACAATCATGCCATTTTCAGGACTCACCACATTTCTGTCAGGGTCAGCTAAAACAAACACAAGCAGTAAATGTCACCAAAGATTTGCTTAATTTTTTTTTATTTGATAAAGGTTTCACACATTGTCTGGCATATTGATAGCCCCCCTACCCGCAAAGAATTCAAGGTATCTTAGCCGGACATCACGGGCACTCAGGGAGGGCAAGCCAGGACGGCCACTTTCAAGCGCCGTCAGGGTTGGTTCATTTTGAATTCCGGCTTCAGGCCCAACTGAGCCAGCATAGTTGGCAGAATGTTGCCGTAAAAAGTTGTGTAGAACACAGCATGCCAGGATAATGTGATTCAGTTTGTACTCCGCCATATGTATGGGTGTAAGAAATAGGCAGAACCGGCTGGCCATGATTCCAAACGTGTTTTCCACCACTCTTCTGGCTCTGGCCAGCCGGTAATTAAAAACCCTCTGGTCTGGAGTTAGGGTCCTCATCGGGAATGGCCGCAAAAGATGGTCCCCAGCGCAAAAGCTTCATCTGCAATGAAGACGAATGGGAGTCCTTCCACATTGTCTTCTGGAGGTGGCAAGTCCAAGCTGCCATTCTGGAGATGCCTGTAGAACTTGGTCTGGGCGTTGACTCCACCATCGGACATCCAGCCATTCTTCCCCACGTCCACATACAGGAACTCATAAGTAGCCGACACCACCGCCAACATCACAATACTATTGAACCCCTTATAATTATAATAGCACGACCCCGAGTTGGGTGGTGGGATAATGTGGACGTGTTTCCCATCAATTGCCCCTCCGCAGTTAGGAAAGTCCCACAGCTGGGCAAAGTGGGAGGCCACAGTCTGCCATTCCTGTGGCATGGAAGGAAACTGTTGAAGAAGATAGATGATTGAGGATAGATAGAGAATTGGTATCAGCTGACTTAGCAGTTGGGGGGAGGGAGGGTTCCAAATGATTTGGGGACCCCCCCAAAAAAAGCCTCTGGCTTTTACTATAGAGCTGATTAAATACATTGTTAACTGACTACATGAGGTGAATATAGGGCCAGGAGAGCATGCTGGGGAGGTAAGTGAAGGCAAATATGTATGAAGGTGAAAAAAAAATTACATAAAAATCCAGCATGCATGAGAACAAAGGGGACATTCACAGCATATTACAATCATGGTAATTAGGGAATGAGGAAAGAAATACAAAATATTATCAAACATTATATACAATAAAATGTGATATTAAAGGATAAAAATCTTACCTTAATATACTCCTTCTGCAGGACCTGAATGATGGCAGAACAGGTCTCTGGGATAATGATCCCCAGAGCCTGGGGGCAGATGCCTGTCGAGAACTTGAGGTCCTGCAGGCTTCTCCCCGTCGCCAAGTACCGCAGGGTGGCGACGAGCCTCTGCTCCGGAGTGATGGCTTGCCTCATGCAGGTATCCTGCCTGCTAATATAAGGGGTCAGCAAAGCCAACAAACGGTGAAATACGGGGTCCGTCATCCAGAGAAAGTTCCTGAAATCATCAGGATTATTCTCACAGATCTCACGGAGCAAAGGCATATGACAGAACTGGTCACGCTGAAGCAACCAATTCTTGGTCCATGAACTCCTCCCCACCCTGTTCATGGACTGGACTTGTGTCAATGTCAGGACCCCAACACCAAGCCCCCGCACAGCACGAACTCTACGAAGAGTACGTATACGCAACATGGCTAGAAAACGGTCGGCTGCTCAGAACGAAGTAACAGAACGCACTGAAGAACAGCAAGGCCTGTGAAGAGCGACCTGAAAAACAGTAACGAACAAACAAGAACACAATGACAAGTCACGCGTAGCTTGCTTGCACGCACTGAAGAGCAGATACAAACCCACAAGCACAAACTGAACAGCAGAAAACGATCTGAAAAACACAAGTCTGAAAAAGCGCGAATCGTCTCTCACCAAACTTTTACTAACACGAGATTAGCAAAAGGAGCCCAAAGGGTGCCGCGCTTGGTTCTGAACTGGCCTTTTCTAGGCTCGTCGTACGTGGTTTACGTCACTGCGTTCTTGCCGATCGGAAATTCCGACAACTTTGTGCGACCGTGTGTATGCAAAACAAGTTTGAGCCAACATCCGTCTGAAAAAATCCTAGGATTTTGTTGTCGGAATGTCCGATCAATGTCCAACCATGTGTACGGGGCATAAGAGTTTCCTTCACTGGATCTAAGGGGACAAGCCCAACCCCTGACAAACAACCCCACACCATAATCCCCCCTCCACCAAATGATTTGGACCAGTGCACAAAGCAAGGTCCATAAAGACATGGATGAGTTTGGGGTGGAGGAACTTGACTGGCCTGCACAGAGTCCTGACCTCAACCCGATAGAACACCTTTGGGATGAATTTGAGCGGAAACTGCAAGCCAGGCTTTCTCGTCCATATCAGTGCCTGACCTCACAAATGCGCTTCTGGAAGAATGGTCAAACATTCCAATAGACACACTCCTAAAACCTTGTGGCTGGCCTTCCCAGAAGAGTTGAAGCTGTTATAACTGTAAAGGGTGGGCTAACTCAGTATTGAACCCTGTGGATTAAAACTGGGATGCCATTAAAGCCCGTGTGTGTGTAAAGTCAGGTGTCCCAATACTTTTGGTAATATAGTGTATCTATAAAGCTGTTTCACACCATGCTATATGTTTTATCTAGTTACATAATACCTTTGGTTAAATAACTAACTTCAAACAGTAAATCCTCTATTGACATAGTATTGTGCTAGTATAGCATAAAACATTTTGAATTCATTTTGTCATTTTTAAAATGAACAAACATTAAAAAGAAATTTTATTTTACTATGCAGTCTTCTGCTTTACTATTGTCAGAATTAGTGACAACTTCTTGTCTACCTGTCATAATCTGTCCTTTCAACTGTGGTGCTGAAAAGCAATTTTCTGCCTCAAAAGCACTCCATTTTTTAACTTTGCTTTGACCAGTTTCCATTTTCAACAGAGCTGCACAAGTGTATACATATGACAAAGGACCCTTTTTTACCATTTCAAAAACATTTAGCTGATACTGCATATCTATGCCTAATGAGCAGAGCTGTTCAAATGCAACCTGTGCTGACACATATCCATTTTATTTAAATAAGTATTTCAACTGAATTATATTTCCATACATATGTTCCACTGATGCTGTCTCTTTGCATCAACTTGCATAAATATGCAGGGTTTATCAATATTCCTGTGTAAAATAAATACAGATTTCTAAATTGTATTATAAGTAGCTGGGTGTGATCTTATATAGAATCTTCCCTTAAAAAGTGTTAGTTTCTGACCTGTAGATTAGATGTTGTTTAGGCAGTGTTTTTTTACTATTGTTCATACATTCTTGACCTAAGGATATTTGTACGCCCCTTTCCCCTTTCATACATAGTATACAGGATGCCAGTTATGTGTCCTGGAAGGCAGGAATGTTTCTCTGTTATTTGGGTTGTGGTCCTATTAAGGGGGTTGATAAGAGACATTTTTAGAACTTAGCTGTTCTCGCCCATGCAGGGTCAGATGTTCTGGAGTAGTCTGCTTGGAGAGGTTGAGGCTGCTTTACAGTAGTCTCTGGACTGGTAAGTCCTCATTTGGGACCCAGCATTCCTAAGCTAAGAAAGACTTTGGATGGGAAAGAGCCTCCAAACCCTGATTACAGGGAGTTTGGTCCTAAAAGGTTAACCCGACTGGGGTTACCCCACATTCAATTCGCATGACAGGAGATTGTGACCGGCTTTCTATGGAGCCGGTTCCCATATCTCCGTTGCGGCTGCAGAGCGGATTACACAGGAGTTCTGTGTGTCTTTGGCTCCATTTCAGGGCTAAATTCAGGAAAAAATGTGGCCTTGATTTGTCCCTGAAATGGAGAAAAGGGACGCACTGGACCCCTGCTGTGAGCCGCATCTGTCGGATGTGTGAACCCAGCCTCAGAATGATAGCTGCACAGTGAGAATTAATATATATGGATCAATCTTAGGTTTTGGAGAGAATGGGCAAAGTAACAGTGTCTCTTTAAGGTAATTTTAGAACAGTGTACTGTACCATGTATAATCATAAAATATTATATCTAGAATTATAATAGTGAACACAAATCACATACAGTATAGACCCAAAAGGGCTCTCTGGAAAGTAGACTGTATATTGATTTTAAAGTATCAACAGTCTACAACATTAACTAGTTCATTCACTTACTTATATTACAGAAGAAAAACAAAATAATATGTCATTTTTGAAAATACAATAATATACTGTACACATAATAGCCATGCTGTCCATGTATTATAGCAATCATAATAGCACTAGAGAAGCTAAGAGGTTTATGTTTAAAAGTCAATTTAACTGATTTATTAGAAAAACAAACTATCCATGTACAAAGACGTGCTACTGTGGCTTTCTTCTTTGCCCCTCCTCTTTTGTGCAATCGGCAGCTTTCATGCAGTGTGGTATGCATTGTCTTTTACTCATCAACTTCATCAAAGAAAATAAAGTCCAAAGCTATCAGTGGGATGTTTGTTAATTATTCAAGAATGATTAAATCAGAAATCTGATATGAAGCTATTTAAATTTTAAGTTGCTGTAGCATGTCATTTTTCCAGGTTTTAGATTAAAGCACAAGCACATCAAGCACTATATTTTGCATCTGGAGCCAATTGAAATATAATTAATTTGATTATGATTAACACAACAATGGTCTAGGTTGCAGTCACTAATTATAAAATACATGTATATTCTGCATGTGGAAAGAATGTTTACTATATATTAAGTATAGTATGTGCTGTTTGTTTCTGTATGTTTACACATTTGGTCAAAAAGTGTTTAACCACTTGCCATTCAGGTCAATACTCACATACATGTAAACATCAGCTTTTTTAAAAAAAAATTGTTAAAACATTGCTTAGAGCTCTCAACGTGTATATTTTCTGAAATAAAAGTCACTAGAGAATAAAATGTTGGGTGTTTATTTTATTTTTTTATGTTATACGCTATTTGTGCAGCAGTTTATCAAACAAACATTTTCAGGAAAAACCCTAATGAAATTTAGTGAACACAAACACAATATAATACCCAAAGTTTTGTTAAAATATACAAGATGATGTTATGCTGAGAAAATAGATACCTAGCATGTCATGCTTTAAAATTTGGTACACCTGTGTAACAGCCACAAACTAGCATGGACCATGATTGGGGGGAAGAGAGGGACCAGCTTCCTCCTCCTGTAAAAGTGATTGGGTGTCTGTTTGCTGTGCAGATCATTTTTACAAGAAATAGAATCACTGGCTGAATCCATAAGGTACAGTATATGTCAGTATTATCAAATCACATTATTTTGGTTACAAATTTTTGGCAAAAATAAATAAACACATACGGTAAATAAATTCTCTAAGAATATTTACATTAGGAGCTCTCATTTTTTATCTAATAAAAAGTTAATAACTAAACTGTACTGTGGGGGTCATTTACTATAGCGCCACGGTGTTAATTAGCGCTACTTGCCACAAATTAGCGTTAATTAGCTCTAAAATGGTATTCACTATAGCGCTGATGAGAAAATACTCCTAAAATCAAATTTACTATAGTTTCCTGAAACCAAATAGCACCCAAACCCCTATTTTGCTAAAACCTGGAGAATTGCACATGGAAATATTGTTTAGAGCATGATATAATTGCCTAAATGGTACTGAAATATGCGGTATATTATTTAAAGATAATCTGCTTTTAAACTGTGTGAAAAGGTGATTTCTACACTGAAATATGTTTAAAAGTCTCAAAAGAGATAAATTCCCTGTTTTTGTACAACTAGGTGCCAACCAGGCCCGGACTGGGGCAAAAAATAGGCCCAGGCATTTTAGCCCGAGGGGGCGGGCCGGGGCGTTCGCGGGGGCGGTTGATGGTGGGATGTGGGTTTCCAGGATGTGTGGATTTGACTACTTTAACTCGGGTTTTGATGGTGGAGTCCTGAAAATAGTATGATGCAGCAAAAGATGAAGGTTGCTCTAATCCAGGGGAAACCTTTTGGGCATTTGAAAAATTTTTCAAAGAAATTGAGAGTGCCAGATACATAAAAAAGCAAAAAAACTGTCAACTTCACATGGAAAAGAATCTTTATAGTTAAGTAAATGCTTTAAAACAACTTGAATAATAATAAGAAATCAACTGAGCTTTGCACCATCACACCTCATATCAGCCCTAATACCTGCAAGTAACTGGCTTTCTGAATACTGCGTAATGACTAACTTTGTGAAAAAGTCACAAAGAACAAAGAGGACCTCTCCTTGCTCCTCATCAGCTGAGATCTCCAACCCCACTATATCTTCAGTTCTCTCTGAGACCTGCACTGAGAGGAATGAAGGTGTAGAATTAGGTGTGTCACAGCCAAGTACTTGTGGGCAATCTGCTTTCGGTACACCGACGTCAGATTGTACCAGGCAAATTTTCCTGCCCCAGCTGCTGCACCGCCGAAAGAAGTTCGCTCAAAGCCATCCACATGCCCAGCAGTTGAATGCTAGCTTGGCAGAATTGCTAGCACTTCAACTGCTGCCTTTTCAATTGGTAGACTCTGCCCCCTTCCGTGAGTTTGTGGAATGTGCGGTTCCTCAGTGGCAGGTACCCAAACGCCACTTTTTCTCACGGAAGGCGATTCCGGCTCTCTACCGGCATGTGGAAGGCAATGTCCATGCCTCGCTGGACAGGGCGGTCAGCGGTAAGGTGCATATTACTGCTGACTCATGGTCCAGCAGGCATGGACAGGGATGTTACCTAAGTTTCACCGCGCATTGGGTGACTCTGCTGGCAGCTGGGAAGGATGCAGGACAAGGTGCAGTAGTGTTGGAGGTTGTTCCACCACCACGCCTCCAAAATGTCACTACTAATGATTGTGACACACCTCTCTCCTCCACCCCCACCTCTTCTTGTTTCTCCATGGCCTCTTCCTGTGATTTGTCCTCGGAACCAACGGTGCTCCGTAGCCGTTCAAGGGGCTACGCAAGTACACAGGCCAAAAGATGCCATGCAGTGCTTGAGCTGGTGTGCTTGGGGGACAGGAGCCACACTGGGGCAGAGGTTCTGTCAGCTCTGCAGGGGCAGGTTCAGAGGTGGTTGACACCACGCCAACTTAAGGCAGGAATGGTGGTTTGCGACAATGGCACCAACCTCCTCTCTGCCCTCCGACAGGGACAAATGACCCATGTGCCCTGTTTGGCACACGTCCTTAACTTGGTGGTGCAGCGGTTCTTGGGCAGGTACCCGGGCTTACAGGATGTCCTGAGGCAGGCCAGGAAAGTCTGTGTGCATTTCCGCCGGTCATATAATGCCACTGCTCGGCTGGCAGACCTCCAAAAGGAGTTTAACCTGCCCAAGAACCGCCTAATCTGTGATATGCCCACCAGGTGGAACTCAACGTTGGCCATGCTGCAGCGGCTGCACATGCAGCAGAGGGCCATCAATGAGTACTTGTGCGACTATGGCACCAAGACAGGGTCAGGGGAGCTTGGTTTTTTTCCCCACGCCAGTGGGCCTTGATCAGAGATGCATGCACTGTCCTGTCACCATTTGGGGAGGCCACGAGGATGGTGAGCAGTGACAGTGCATGAATCAGTGACACTGTCCCCCTTGTCCACCTGTTGGAGCACACGCTGTGTGGAATAATGGACAGGGCACTTGAGGCAGAACAGAGGCAGGAAGAGGAGGACTTCCTTAGCTCTCAAGTCCCCCTTTATCCAGACAGTGTTCCTGCGTGCCCGCCGATCACACAGAAGGAGGACGAGGAGGAGGAGGATTGTGTCAGTATGGAGGTGGAGCCTGGCACTCAGCATCAGCAGCAGTCTTTAAGAGATCAGTCCCAAGAAACACATGGACTTGTACATGGCTGGGAGGAGGTGGCTGCGGACCATGTCGCCCTTAGTGACTCAGAGGACTCCGGACCGAATTCCTCAGCAAACCTACGCTGCATGGCCTCCCTGATCCTGCAAAGCCTGCGTAAGGATCCTCATATTCGTGGTATCAAGGAGAAGGACCAATACTGGCTGGCAACACTCCTTGATCCACGTTACAAGGGTAAGGTTGTGGAACTTATCTTGCCATCATAGAGGGAGCAGAGGATGAAACATCTTCGGGAGGCCTTGCAGAAAGGTCTGTGCAACGCGTTCCCAGAGACTGGGAGGTTACAAACTCCTGTTTCTGGACAACGTGTTGCTGAGGCTTCGGTCAGTCAAAGAAGGAGCGGTGGAGAAGGTGGCCGTCTGACCGATGCGTTCAGACAATTTTTTAGTCCGCAGCCCCAAGGTATGATCGGTTCCAGCAACCATCGCCAGCGTCTGTTTTACATGGTGCAGGAATACCTAGGGGCAAGATCTGACTTGGACACCTTTCCCACCGAAAATCCTCTGGGTTACTGGGTCTTGAGGATGGATCACTGGCCAGAGCTTGCACAGTATGCAATTGAGCTACTGGCCTGTCCTGCATCCAGCGTTCATTCGGAATGCACATTCAGTGCTGCTGGAGGCTTTGTAACCGATCACAGGGTGCGTCTGTCCACCGACTCGGTCGATCGACTGACCTTCATAAAAATGAATCAGTCTTGGATCACCACCAGCTACCAAGCACCTGATGCTGATGTAACCGAATAATTTTTTTTGAAATCTCAGATCCCTTCAAAGTCTGATGCTGATGTTGAGTGACTATCCTGAGTAATTATCCTCTTCCTCCTCAATGATCACGCTGATAGCTTGTAAGAACATTTTTGGTTCTGGGCGCCGCCACCAGTGCCTAAGGCCCATTTTTTCAGCCCCTGTTTAACAGGGGCGTGTAATTACAATTTTTCAATGGGGTTCTAACGTTCGTGCAAATTTTCGGTCCGTTTGCAGGTTCTGGTGCGAATCGAACCGGGGGGTGTTCGGCTCATCCCTACTAATCTCGTGTTAGTAAAAGTTTGGTGAGAGACGATTTCTCGCTTTTTCAGACTCGTGGTTTTCAGTTTGTTTTTCTGCTGTTCAGTTTGTGCTTGTGGGTTTGTATCTGTTCTTCAGTGCGTGCAGCGAGTTACCATTGACTTGTCATTGTGTTCTTGTTCGTTTGTTACTGATTTTCAGGTCGCTCTTCACAGGCCTTGCTGTTCTTCAATGCGTTCTGTTACTCCGTTCTGAGCAGCCGACCGTTTTCTAGCCATGTTGCGTGTATGTACTCATCGTAGAGTTCGTGCTGTGCAGGGGCTTGGTGTTGGGGTCCTCACTTTGACACAAGCCCAGTCCATGAACAGGGCAAGGAGGAGTTCATGGACCAAGAATTGGTTGCTCCAGGGCGACCAGTTCTGTCACATGCCTTTGCTCCATGAGATCCGTGAGAATAATCCTGATGATTTCAGGAACTTTCTCCAGATGTTGGACCCCGTATTTCACCGTTTGTTGGCTTTGCTGACCCCTTTTATCAGCAGGCAGGATACCTGCATGAGGCAAGCCATCACTCTGGAGAAGAGGCTAGTCGCCACTAGAGATGAGCTTCGAGTTCGAGTCAAACTCATGTTCGACTCGAACATTGGCTGTTCGCCCGTTCGCCGAACAGCGAACAATTTGGGGTGTTTGCGGCAAATTCGAAAGCCGCGGAACACCCTTTAAAAGTCTATGGGAGAAATCAAAAGTGCTAATTTTAAAGGCTTATATGCAAGTTATTGTCATAAAAAGTGTTTGGGTACCTGGGTCCTGCCCCAGGGGACAAGGATCAATGAAAAAAAAAGTTTTAAAAACGGCCATTTTTTCGGGAGCAGTGATATTAATAATGATTAAAGTAAAACAATAAAAGTGTAATATTCCTTTAAAATTCGTACCTGGGGGGTGTCTATAGTATGCCTGTAAAGGGGCACATGTTTCCCGTGTTTAGAACAGTCTGACAGCAAAATGTGTCATGCCGTTTTTAACAATGAACTGTTATGTGTATTGTCGGACCAGCAATTCATTAATAGCCACGAGTAGTTTTAAATGACTTTAGAGGGGGGGGCGGGGTCACCCGTTACATAACCCCACCCCCTTCGGACATCACAGGGAATGCCACAGGGAAGTCCCATCAAGTCCCTGTGCGTCAGAGGGGGGCGGGGTCACCGGGTGGCTCCGCCCCCCGTTATTTAAGAACCGTCAGAAGAGGAGAAGCGTCACACATCGGGAGCCTCCCTCCATGCCATCATGGATGCTGAGCGGCCCAAGGAGAAAAAGGGAAAAAGACGCCATGGATGAAGATGCAGGACGAGAAAACCGGAGGAAGAACCAGAAGAACCAGAAGAAGAAGAAGATGGAGGAAGAAACCGAAGAAAGATAGAAGATAGAAGATAAAACATAGAAGAAAGAGGATAGAAGAAAGAAGAAGCATTTAAATAAAGGAATTGTCAAAAACTGTCTCTTGTCATTTTTAACATTTTTGACAGTTTTTTAGTGAAATGGTAGGGGTACTTTTGTACCCCCTTACCATTTCACACAGGGGGGCCGGGATCTGGGGGTCCCCTTGTTAAAGGGGGCTTCCAGATTCTGATAAGCCCCCAGCCCGCAGACCCCCACAACCACAGGGTTGTGGGGATGAGGCCCTTGTCCTCATCAACATGGGGACAAGGTGTTTTGGGGGGCTACCCCAAAGCACCCTCTCAATGTTGAGGGCATGTGGCCTGGTATGGTTCAGGAGGGGGTGCACTCTCTCGTCCCCCCTCTTTTCCTGCGGCCTTCCAGGTTGCGTGCTCGGATAAGGGTCTGGTATGGATTTTTGGGGGGACCCCACGCCGTTTTTTTTTTATTTTGGCGCGGGGTCCCCCTTAAAATATATACCAGACCTGAAGGGTCTGGTATGGAATTTAGGGGGACCCCCACGTAATTTGTTTTTTTTTATTTTTGCCGGGGTTCCCCTTAATATCCGTACCAGACCTGAAGGGCCTGGCATGGAATTTAGGGGGACCCCCACGTCATTTTTAAAAAAAAAATTTGGTTCGGGGTTCCCCTGTGGGGAATTCCCATGCCGTTTTTATCAATGAACTTCTATGTGTATTGTTGGACCGGCAATTCATTAATAGCCGCGAGTAGTTTTCAATAACTTTTTTTCCTTTGAAATGTCATTTTGCTCTCAGACTGTTCTAAACACGGGAAACATGCGCCCCTTTACAGGCATACTATAGACACCCCCCAGCTACGAAATTTAAAGGGATATTACACTTTTATTGTTTGACTTTAAGCATTATTAAAATCACTGCTCCTGAAAAAAACGGCCCTTTTTAAAACTTTTTTTGCATTGATCCATGTCTCCTGGGGCAGGACCCAGGTCCCCAAACACTTTTTATGATAATAACTTGCATATAAGCCTTTAAAATTAGCACTTTTGATTTCTCCCATAGACTTTTAAAGGGTGTTCCGCAGCATTCGAATTTGCCGCGAACACCCCAAATTGTTCGCTGTTCGGCGAACTTGCGAACAGCCGATGTTCGAGTCGAACATGAGTTTGACTCGAACTCGAAGCTCATCCCTAGTTTTTAATTACCGGCTGGCCAGAGCCAGAAGAGCGGTGGAGAACACATTTGGAATAGTTTGGAATAATGGCCAGCCAGTTCCGCCTATTTCTTACACCGATAAACATGGCGGAATGTAAACTCAATCACTTCATTCTGGCTTGCTGTGTTCTCCACAACTTTTTAAGGAGAAATTCTGTGAACTATGCTAGCTAAGTTGGGCCTGAAGCCGGAATTAATCTTAATGAACCAACCCTGACGGCGCTTGAAGCAGGCCGTCCTGGCTTGCCCCCCAGAGTGCCCGTGAAGTCCATCTAAGATACATGGAATACTTTGCCGGTAGGGGGGCCATCAATATGCCAGACAATGTCTGAGACATTTTTTAAATCAAAAAATGTTTTAAACTGAACAAATATTTGCTTAGATTTACTGCTTGTCTTTCTTTTAGCTGACCCTGACTGAAATTTGGGGAGTCCTGAAAATGGTGTGATTGTGTAAAATTAGAAAGCACTGTTGGGTGTTATTTACTTAAGGCAAATACACTTTGCACTGCAAGTGCACTTGAGACTGCACAAAAACTGCACTTGTAGTGCAAAATGGATTTGTCTTTAGTAAATAACCCCCATTGTCACTGAAAACACCAACTTTACAACCCAAAAATGCTTTTGAGCATTGAAAGAAGAAGCCACACATTGTTGATTCTCAATCTTTTTAATCAAAGCACAATCACATGTGCATTTATTTTTTAAAACAAACCAACATGTTTATTGTATAACAATTTTTTAGGTGACATTAAAAGTAGAAATGTCCTTTTAAGGTAAAACAGGCATGTTTCAAACCAACAAGAAATACACAAATCTGGAACTTTACAAAGTTCAACTTTTGTAGAAATTGAAGGCAATATCAGACATGAGTATTTATAAACTGTGTTTGATATTGCGTTCAGATGGGGTGAAGTCACACCTGGAAAAGCCAAATTTTGAAGATGCACACAAATTGCCGAATGTCAACATGTGCTAGCTGCCACCATGGGGGATCAAGGGATGTGTTTTGTGGGTGCAACCCCTTCCTCTCAGCTACTTTAACATTGAGGAAGGGGTTGCACCCACAAAACGTGTACATTGATCTCCCGTGATGGCAGATAGCACATGTTGACACACTGTGTGCATCTTCAAAATTTGGCTTTTTGAGAATATGTCAAAAAATGTTCAAAAAATTGTCAGAAAAACAAAGCAGAAATAAGTTAGGGATTTCTAGGGGTTTTAAACTCTCCCTAAAACATCAATGATGTTCTTCATTTTGTTTTGAACATCATTAATGTTTTGCTTGATGATTTCCAAGTCCCTATTACACCCCATGATCTCCCCGATCAGGATCTGGGCACTTTCACTGGTGAAATGACCTTCATCCACAACATCACGATCACCTAAAAATTTATAAAAAAAAAACACCATGTATTATAAATATGCCGGCATCCATCTCTTACCTGAGGCTGTGGTTGCAGACACTCACCTGTTGTGACAATTTCTATACCGTCTCCCTCCTCCTCCTCCTGTTGTGTTTGTGGGTTTTCCCCTTCTTCCTGAGGTGGAGGTGGGGCAGTCTGTTGTCTCCTCTGATGAGTGGTGTCCTCCGAATCTTTTCTCCCCTATGTAAATAAAAATAGGTATACTTAGCACACAGATATTTGATGTCAGAAATAGGAATATGAAACATTGCTTGGAAGTGGGGTACAATTGTCTGTTTGGCAGTTCCAAGATGAATAAATATTGTTTTCCTTTGTCAACCTTGAATAATTACCTGTTTAGTACAAGCTTCACAGATGGAGACACCCCTGTAGTATACACTGGAACACCTGTGTGGGACCCCTAACAAAAAGGGTGTTCTAGTGTCCCACACTAGTGCTCCAGCGTCCAGATGTGTAAACAACTGAGTGATCTCTCCTTACACAGAATCTAGTTTGCAGTTCATTCTAGTTACAAACCCAACTAGACACCAAAATTAATTTTAGAGAAGTAGGCCAGAAAAAATTTATTGAAATGCATCTGGACAAAACATGGTGTTTTATTGGCCGAACGAACAATGTTTCCTACAAACGAATAATGTGTCCATGAGCATGAAAGTTGCCATTTTAAACTGTACAACAGTAAAGAAAAGCACATGGAACAGCACGAACGTTCTAAAAATAACGAATAAGAACACAGGACAACTACTTACTTTTTTGCAGCACTCTCCTGATCCTTCTATACTGATTGTGCTCCCTAAATTTGAGGTCCGACCACCGCTTCCTGAGTGCAGACTCTTCACAACTTTCACCGTGATCGTGGCCTTTCTGACATTGGGGTTGGGGTAAGGTCCATACTTCCCCTCATAGTCGGCCCTCTTCAGGATGTCGACACTCTCCACCATCTCTACAAAGGACATATTTGATGCCTTAAATCGTCTCCTCCAGGGTCATGACGTTTCTGGCTCCGGACTTTCCTCCTCCTCCTTGCTGTAATTAGCACGCACCTGTTGTGTCTCTGCCATGTGCTCTTCCCCACTGCGCCGAATGAGAAGGGGCGGGGAATAGACTAGAAAGAGATTGAGGCCTATATTGGGACAAGATTAGGAGACTTTAGCCTGACATTAGGGTTTGTCTTGTGTTGTGTCTTGCAGAGAAAATGGATATATTGAATGATTAGGACTTTATCCCCATATTCATTGATATGTTCAGGGAGCTGCCCTGTCTGTGGCAAGTAAACCACCCACATTATAAGAATCAAACAAAGAGGAAGGCAGCGCTGGATAAATTGCTGGAATTTGTGAAGCCGGTAATCCCCATGGTAGACATCACCTATTTGAAGATCCTAATTGGTGGCATGAGGAGCACTTATCTAAGGGAGCGCAAGAAGTTTCAGGATTCCCAAAGATCAGGAGCTTCAGATGACATTTATTTCCCCAGGCTGTGGTTCTATGACAGACTGCATTTTCTGGCAGACCAGACTGAACCCAGGCCAACACTCTCCAGTCTTCCTTCCACGCTTCCTTCCCCCTCAGCTGAGGCTTCTGACGTCCAACCTAGGCCTTCCAGGCAGCAACATGTGGAGGAGCCCAGCTTGAGCCAGGTATAGTATTCTTCTAAATATTTATGTTGGTCAAATTAATGATGTTAAATCTATGTTAGTTTGGATTCCTAATTTATGATTGTGATTGAAGAACCAAAAACTAAAACAATGTCCTTTTTTCATACACAGGAAAGTCTCAGCCAGGAGGTGGCTGGGCTCAGTAGCCTGCCCGATACCCAGGTCCCTCCCCTCCGCCTTAAAAAAAAAAGTGTCAGGAAGAGGAGTAACCTGGAGGAGGCAGCAATTGGCCTATTTTGGACAGCTACTGCGGCCCTCAGAACCCCCCACAGTGTTGAAGAGGACTTTGCAGACATAACAGCATGCAAAATGATGGAAATGGAGGAGGGCCAATGCCTCTTATGTGAGTTTATCATTTTATAAGTCCTAAATAATGGGTTGAGGTTCCAACTCACAAGCCAAAGCCACATTTGTGAGCTAAACCATGGTCCTCCTCCTCCAGGTCCTCCTCCTCCTCCTTCTGCCACACCTCCAACACCAGAGCCACAGCCAAGAAGGAAGCGTCTAAGGAAGACCAGAGAGTGATGGCCTGGGTTCAGTCTGGTCTGACAAAAGATGCAGGCTCTTGTATGACCACAGCCTGCGGACATACATGTCATCTGCTGCTGTTCATGATCTCTTGGACTTCTGGACCAGATTGTACTCCCTTATATATGGACTCCTCAGGCCACCAATTTTGCAGTAAAATAGTTGATGTGTGCCCTGGGGGCCAAAGGATTCGCCAATTTCTGCTGTTTCTCCAGCGTTGCCTCCCTTTTTGTTTGGTTATGACCCCTTAATGGTATTTTTTTTTCTATTATACTCGCCTATGTGTGTTTTCATTCAAAAAGGACAGTTTGTTTGTGAGGAGGCAGGTACATTTCAAAACTACAATGTGAAATTAACAAGAGACACCAACACCAAACAATCTCCTTGAGATTAAATAATACAAGATAATAATGGTGTTGTGGTAACTTGACACACAGAACACACCCAAAACTATTCTGGAGTAAAAAAATAAAAATAAAAATAAAACACAAGATCAGGCTTTAAAAAAATCCAAAAAAAAAAAGAATCTAAAAACATCCCAAAAATAATATTTTTTCGGTAGATGTGACAAATAAAAATATTATATTGATGAAATCACGATAAATAATAAAGAAAGAAGTTTGTGAGAAGTCTGTGTGAATATGAGCAGCAAAACTACTTCATTCTTCTAGCATTATAAAGAAGAAGAGAGTGCGCTGCATTAAACAATTTAAAACATTGCAGCCTGACAAAAGTGCTATATCCATTCCGAACGCTAATTTTACCAGACCGAGCTGTTCAGTCTCGGAATTTATTCTGAGCATGTGTGGTACTTTGTGCGTCGGAATTATCCACACACAGTTGACGCGATCGAATTTTGTTGTCGGAAAGTTTTATAGCCTGCTCTCAAACTTTGTGTGTCGGAAAAAGTAGAATGGAACGGAAAAAGTCCGATGGAGCCCACACACAGTCGGAATTTCTGATATTTCCAATCGCACATTTTCAGTCAGAAAATCCGACCGTGTGTACAGGGCATAAGACTGGGATGCCATTACAGTTCATGTATGTGAACTTAGGGCTGATTCACACCACAGAGATGCAGAGAACATGTGTGAGGCTGCCTGCTGGCTAAGTGAGTAGTAATTCTGTCTAGTTGCACTGGGGTTGCTGGTTTAATTCTCCAACATCCTAATGCTTGTGTCAAAGTTGATATGTTCTGCCTGTGTGGGTTTCTCACTACAATCCAAAGACATGCTGGCATTTTATTTGTCTCCTATTGAAATAGTCTCTAATGTAAGAAAGTTAGTTTTGGACTTTATATTGGAAGCTCATTGCAGCCAGGGACTGATGTTAATGTTTGTTAGCATGAATCATACCCGGGGACTTAGACATTTAAAATTGTAGAGTTTACACTGCACCGGTACATATGCTTAGAAAACTGTTGCTTTGTTTAGATTCATGTAAATAGACTTTGGTGTTTGGCCTGTAGTTGGAGATTTGATGCACATAGCCAAGGACTAACACAGTTGCAAATAATACTATGTGTTCCTGCCCATCAGGTGCAATCACTTTGGACATACATGAAGAGACATATTGAAAGATATTGGTGGGCGTGTACTTCTATTGGGCGTGTGTCCGTGTGCTAACAATACAACCTACCTTATATAAAGGGATGCAGTAGGGGGGGTTTGTTTGCCCTGCGAAGGCCAGGTTTTTTGCTGTGATTTGTGGGGGCGAAGGAATAATATTGTGCCTATTGACAAACGCCCAACTGGGGGCTGTTTGCTGAAATTCTTGTGCATTTTTTCAATCAAAAGTGGGTTTATGTGGCCATGCTGTCAATTTTGTGTGTATCTTTCCTGTCTGACCATGCATACATGGTTTGGGAGCATGTGCTGACCTTCTACTCTCTGATCTCATTGCTTAATCATATACACAGAAATGCAGCTTTCAGCAGAACATACTCAGCAATATATGTATGTGTGTGGATTTGTGGGGTGGTGGCGGGTGTTATATTTTAAAGATGTGGCTTTTTTAATATTATGTTAGAATGCTTTGTAAGAATAATGACTTAAGTATGTTTCTATAATCTTGCAGATAAAAATGTGATGTGTTGCCCATTATGCCGCGTACACATGAGCATACTTTTCGACTGCACTGGTCCGACGGACCGAGTCCGGCGGACAAATCGACCATGTGTGGGCTTCATCGGACCTGCAGCGGACTTTTTCGGTTGAAAATCTGACGGACTTTAGATTTGGAACATGTTTCAAATCTTTACGTCGGAACTCCGCCGGACCCAGTTCCTATCGAAAAGTCCACTCATCTGTATGCTAGTCCGATGGATGAAAGCCGACGCTAGGGCAGCTATTGGTTACTGGCTATCAACTTCCTTATTTTAGTCTGGTCGTACGTCATCACGTACGAATCCATCGGACTTTGGTGTGATTGTGTGTAGGCAAGTCCATTTGTTCGGAAAGTCCATCGGAAGTCCGCTGAAAGTCCGTCGGATAGACCGTCGAAAAGTCCGCTCGTGTGTATGCGGCATTATACACTGAAAGTAAAGCTGTGTCCACTCTAATATTTAGACAAATTTTAGATTGTAAGCTCCTATGAGCAGGGCCCTTAAAAATTGCTAACTGTTTTGCTAAATGTAGCATCATATATCCTGTAGAATTTTTTTTTAAGCTAGTAAATGAATGTACATAATTTTGTTTCTGCTGGCAAAATAAAAGTAAATTATTGAGCTTGTTTGTTGTGTTTTTTTTCTCTTTTCTTTCTTCTTTTTAATTAGTTTTGGGGGTGGTGGTTTTGGGGAAGTGTAAGATCTTTTACATATTAGGCTGCTTTCACACTGGAGGCGCTTGATGCGAGGTTCCCCTTAATATTCATACCAGACCCAAAGGGCCTGGTATGGACTGGGGGGAGAACTCATGCCATTTTCTTCAATGATTTTTATCTATATTGCCAGGATCCGATTTTTTTGCATTGATACATGTCCCCTGGGGCAGGACCCGGGTCCTCATACACTTTTTATGGCAATAACTTGCATATAAGCCTTTAAAATGAGCACTTTTGATTTTTCGTGTTCGTGTCTCATAGACTTTAATGATGTTTCCACACATTTTTGGCCTCTTCGCAAGTTCTGGTGCAAACTGAATCAGGGGCGTTTTGCTTATCCCTACCTAATGGCACATGAGCATGGTTGGTACCATAATATTAATGCCTCAAATGCAAAACATTATTGTATACAATGAAAAGAATCAAACATTAGTAATAGTATTTTCTATGTATTGTTGTGCTCAGCTCCATAGCGTAGTGGTATGCCCTGCTACCTTCAAAGGTTCAAGCCAATGGTCTCACCTCCTGAAAACGTACATTGTACTCAGCAGCATAATTAGCAAATGCACATCAGTTTCATTTATTTCATCATTTTATCTCTACAAATGCATGCAATGGTATGTAATTATTCAATAATATTATGGTGTGGAATTCAAAAAATCAGCTATTCAAAAATCAAGGAAAAAACAGCGCGGGGTCCCCCCTCCAGTGCATACCAGGCCCTTCAGATCTGATATGGACTTTAAGGGGAATTCCACACCAAAATGTTAAAAAAAATGGCGTAGGGGTCCCCCCAAGGTCCATACCAGACTGAAGGGTCTGGTATGGATATTAAGGGGAATCCTGTGCCAAAATTAAAAAAAAAATGATGTGGGGGTCCCCCCAAAATCCAAACCAGACCCTTATCCGAGCACGCAACCTGGCAGGCTGCAGAAAAAGAGGGGGGATGAGAAAGCACCCCCCCTCCTCCTGAACCATACCAGGCCACATGCCCTCAACATGGGGAGGGTGCTTTGGGCTCCCCCAAAACACCTCGTCCCCATGTTGATGGGGACAAGGGCCTCATCCCCTTGACCCTTACCCGGTGGTTGTGGGAGTTTATCGGAATCTGGAAGCCCCCTTTAATGAGGGGACCCCAGATCCTGAACCCCCCATGTGAATGGGTATTGGGTACATTGTACTCCTACACATTCACCAAAAAAAGCAGTAAAATGTGACAAAATACAATAGCTGTTTTTTGACAATTCCTTTATTGTAAAATAGCTCTTCTTCTATCCCCACTTCTTCCTCTGGTTTTCTCCATTTTCCTCCAGCTCAGGTCTTTCTCCTCCACCGCTCCCGCCACCGACCTGCTATGAAAACAAACCTCCTCCGACGCTGTGGCCAGCTTATCTGTCCACTTCCATAGCGCCCATTTCATATATAACTATGGGGCATGGCCGCCGGATGACATCATCAGGAGACCCCGGGGCGGGGTCTCGGAGGGACATCATCCGCCCCATCGCAGGATCGGAGGAGGTTCCATTTTTGAATGTTCAGCGGGAGCGGCGGAGGAGAAAGACCGGAGGACGGACAGGGGGAAGAAGAAGCCGGAGGAAGATGGTGAAGACCGGAGGAAGAAGTGGAGGAAGAAGTGGGGGAAGAAGAAGCCGGAGGAACACGGAGAAGACCGGAGGAAGAAGCGGGGAAACAAAGGCTATTGTCTTTTGTTAAATGTTACTGCTTTTTTTGGCGAATGTGTAGGGGTACAATGTACCCCAATACCCATTCACATCGGGGGGCCGAGATCTGGTGGTCCCCTTATTAAAGGGGGCTTCCAGATTCTGATAAGCCCCCCACCCGCAGACCCCCACAACCACCGGGCAAGTGTTGTGGGGATGAGGCCCTTGTCCCCATCAACATGGGAACAAGGTGTTTTGGGGGGATCCCAAAGCACCCTCCTCATGTTGAGGGCATGTGGCCTGGTACGGTTCAGGAGGAGGGGGGCCACTCTCTTGTCCCCCCTCTTTTCCTGTGGCCTTCCAGATTGCGTGCTCAGATAAGGGTCTGGCACAGGCTTCTCCTTTATATCCATACCTTCAGGACTGGTATGGATTTTGAGGGGGGCCCTATGCCATTTTTTTTTATTCGGCATGGAGTTCCCCTTAATATCCATACCAGACTCGGAGGGCCTGGTATGGACTGGTGGAGGGGAACCTACGCCTTTTTTTCTTTGATTTTAATTCTATATTGCCGGGGACCAGCAATACATTACAGCCGCGAGCAATTTTAAATGACATTTTTCCTTTAGAAATGTCATTTTGCTGTGGTACAGTAATAAACATGGGAAAGATGCGCTACTTTACAGGCATACTATAGACACCCCTCAGGCACGAGGAATTTTTCATTTTTATTGTTTCACTTTAAGCATTATTAAATCACTGCTCCCGAAAAAAGGGCCGCTTTAAAAACATTTTTTCCAATTGATACATGTCCCCTGGGGCAGGACCCAGGTCCCTATACACTTTTTATGGCAAAGAACTTTAATATAAGCCTTCAGTGAGAACTTTGGATTTTGCAGGTTCGAGCCCCATTGACTTCCACTATTCCGCATATGTGATCTGACAGGCATTTTTTCCCGCAATAGCGCTGCTTTCCATTTGCATTAGCGCTCAATTTCTGAGAGTTGAAGTCTTACTTGGCCTTATTTGGGTGCACTGCAGGATCATTTTTCAGCGCTATAGTAAATGACCCCCTGTAGGTTCTTAAAAACAGGCTGTTCCCCTTAGTGACCATTATAATCTGCAGTACCCTTACTTATACCCTGTACTCAAGGTGTACTCAGTGTACATTACAACTAGGTACTTACATCACTCAAATCACAAAAGTGCTTCCCAAATGCTTCTTATGGGGTTGTGCTTTATGGCAGAGCATGTAAGAATCCATGATGAAGCCCATTTTACATTACCAAAGAGTAAAAATTTGACATCTTTTGTTGCAAATTGATGAAAGCTAGACAGTACTGCACTTGAGACCCTTACCCAGGACAACCTATCAAATTGATTAGCTCATTGAAGCTGAATGCTGTACTACTGCTACTATAAGATATGCAGTATTGATTTGAGGATAAGGGACACTAAATAACTTGTTGTGTAGGCCCTGTTCTATTGCCAAGCTGCTGTAACAACCTAAGAAAAATTTGATTTAAAAGGTCATAAAGGGAAAGCTTCATGTAGTCACTAGAGGGTTAAAATAGATATAATTTTCTTTTTTAAGAGAGACTTGTATTTGTAATTTTGTTTGTAATATGCCAATGTGTAATTGACAGATAAAAAGAATTTGCATCACAAATTTAGGACTGGCGGACAAACAAATGTTCTCCCCCACCTCACTTGAGATGAAAAGAACACAAATGGATCTGAAAAGTAACTTTCAGTAGAAATCTTTAATCTCACCAGGAAACCATACACTTGAATTCAGGAAGGAGCTTAGTTAAAGTTTGCTTTATTTAAATGCCATCCACGCTCTACTCTATTTTACTCTAAAATGAATGTGTATGTTTATTGTGTTCAATGAGAAAGGTACAGTATCTCACAAAAGGGAGTACACCCCTAACTTTTTGTAAATATTTTATTATATATTTTCATGTGACAACACTGAAGAAATGACCCTTTGCTACAATGTAAAGTAGTGAGTGTACAGCTTGTATAACAGTATAAATTTGCTGTCCCCTCAAAAAAACTCAAGACAAAGCCAATGATGTCTAAACTGCCAGGAACAAAAGTGAGTACACCCCTAAGTCAAAATGTCCAAATTGGGGCCAATTAGCCATTTTCCCTCCCCGGTGTCACGTGACTTGTTTGTGTTACAAGGTCTCAGGTGTGATAGGGGAGCAGGTGTGTTAAATTTTGTGTTATCGCTCTCACTCTCTCATACTGGTCACTGGAAGTTCAACATAGGCACCTCATGGCACAGAACTCTCTGAGGATCTGAAAAAAAAAGAATTGCTGCTCAACATAAATATGGCCTAGGCTATAAGAAGATTGCCAAAACCCTGAAACTGAGCTGCAGCATGATTGGCCAAGACCATACAGCGGTAAAACAGGACAGGTTCTACTCAGAATAGGCCTTTCCCTGGTCGACCAAAGAAGTTGAGTGCACATGCTCAGCATCATATCCAGAGGTTGTGTTTGGGAAATAGACTTATGAGTGCTGCCAGCATTGCTGCATAGGTTGAAGGGGTGGGGGGGTCAGCCTGTCAGTGCTCAGACCATACTCTGCACACTGCATCAAATTGGTCTGCGTGGTTGTCATCCCAGAAGGAAGCCTCTTATAAAGATGATGCACAAAAAAGCCTGCAAACAGTTTGCTGAAGACATGCAGACTAAAGAGGACATGGATTGCTGGAACCATGTCCTGTGGTCTAATGAGACCAAGATAAACGTATTTGGTTCAGATGGTGTTGAGCCTGTGGGGTGGCAACCAGGTGATGGGTACAAAGACAAGTGTGTCTTGCCTACAGTCAAGCATGGTGGTGGAAGTGTCATGGTCTGGCACATCCTAAAATGGAAGGTGGGGGAGCGCAAGGTCTCTAACATCCACCAGCTCCGTGATGTTGTCATGGAGGAGTGGAAGAGGACTCCAGTGGCAACCTGTAAAGCTCTGGTAAACTACATGCCCAAGAGGGATAAGGCAATGCTGGAAAATAATGGTGGCTACACAAAATATTGACACTTTGGGCCCAAGTTTTACTTAGGGATGTACTCACTTTTGTTGCCACAGGTTTAGACATTAATGGCTGTGTGTTGAGCTATTTTGAGGGGACAGCAAATGTACACTGATATGCAAGCTGTACACTCACTACTTTACATTGTAGCAAATTGTTATTTCTTCAGTGTTGTCACATGAAAAGATATAATAAAAATTTAAAAACATGTGAGGGGTATACTCACTTTTGTGAGATACTGTATGTTTGCAAAAGTCCAGAAATACAGTTTGTTCTATGTTTTGTCTTTTCTATTACCTATAATGGTTTACGCACATCTTGATCTTTAACTGCTTCCCATCTGGCCACAGTACATAAACAGCCGGATGTACTCTAGAGAATGCAGCAGCAGGATCTGTAAACTGCTGTGTTCACCAGACACAGCCAATCAAAGATCATTGAACCAGACTGCTGTGTTTGGCCCTGGTACCATGTGATTGCTGTGACCAATCTCTGTGACCAATTGAGCACATAAACAGTAGTGGCCACAGCGATCCCAGGGTACCAGGGCCAATCTCAGTGGCTGTACAATGTGATAGCTGTGACCAATCACAACATCACAATAGTACATAAAATTTCATGATATGAATGAAACCTTTATACAGTCTTTTACTGATAGCTCATTACAGTGAGCATCATTTTAAGCAATCACAGTGTAAAAGAAAATCCCTGATCATCCCCCCTTCATATTATTATTATTTTTTATTTTTTTACATACTCTCACTATACATACATAGATACATTCTCTTTACATACATACCCCCACATCAGTCATAGTGTTCCTGATCACCACTACACCAGTCATATTGTCCCTAATTACCACTACACCAGTTACAGTGTCCCAGAACACCACTACACCAGTTACAGTGTCCATTATCACTGCCACACTGTGTAATTTATGCCCCCTGATTGCCTGAAGGTGTTCCTTGGATTTTGGGCTCCTCTATGTGACTAGGCTGTGAAAAAAGTTTCACACATGTGGTATTTCTATACGCATAAGGAGTAGTAGAATGTGTATTGGGCTGTAATTCTAAGTTTGTCTATGCTGTATGTGAGAAATAACAACTTTGTGGCAAAAAAAAAACAAAGAAAAAACTTAAAAAAATCTCACATTGGATCATATTAAATACCTTGGATTGTCTACTTTCTAAAAAGGGGATACTTGTACTGTCCTGGCATTTTAAGGCCTCAAGACATGAGACGATACATGTCACAATCCGCAACCTACCTGTACCAACCGCAAGGGTCCTCGCACTTGCAGCATGTCAGTTCTCGGCACTCTTGTCGGTGGCCTGTGTCCTGTGGCACCCCCATGTGAAGATGGCGGGGCTTCTAGCACTTGTCTGATGGCATCCTCATATCAGAATGGCAGCACTAAAGTGCTTCCTGTTATACACAGCAATTGCATCACTTTCACCACACAACCTGAGATCATTTCCTGTTTTAGAACCATCCACAGTGTGTATCTGTTGCTTGCCGTGTGATTATGTTACCTGACCTTTGCTACATTTTTTGACTCTTATCCTTTGCTGCCTGCCCTGACCTTAATCTACGTTTGACTTTGATTATGGACTTTCGCTTTTTGTACCATGTTTTTAGAAACTGTGTCGGATTCACCTCCTAAGTATCCTTATCCAAGGTGCATGCCCCTGCTATTGGGCTCCCCATATCTAAACACTGACAGTACATCAGGACTAATCGATTTTCAAACTAGTATAAACTTTTTTTTCAAAATGTTTGTTTATATAGAAAAAATAAATAAATAAAAACCCAGTAGTTATTAAATACTACCAAAATAAAGCTCTATCTCTCTAATGATACCAATTGTATTTGGGTACAGTGTTGCATGTCTGAGTAAATGTCATTCAAAATGTGACATGCTGAAATCTAAAAATTGGCCTGGACTGGAAGAGGGTGAAAGTGCCTGGACCTGAAATGGCTAAAGGCTAAGTAAACCTTTAAGAACATGTCACATGTTGGACCCATATTTAGGGTGTAAAATTGAATGTTTCTAATCACCTGATTTCCATCCCCATGACAGCATGTGGGGGCTCTTCTCCCCACAGCTGCTGTCTGCCCCCATCCATTGTGTACCCTGTAAGGCTATGGCGTCTGATTGTGTTAATGTATCCTTTCTCATCATTTTTGTCATGTAGGAACCCTTGAAATACCTTCATGTATCAGGAACCCTTACTAAGAATTATTATACAGTACATACAGCTCATGATATGTTCTGTCCACCAGATGTCTTGCTGATTATTTGTACCTTATTTTGTACCTGTGTTGTTAAATGTACATGCAAAATGTGTAATTTACTTAAGACAATCATATGTGGTGTGCAGGCCCCATCTAGCGTTCCTTTTTGGTATTGCTGCAGTTCTGTTAATTGTTGTATGTGTAAATAGGAAGTTGTCAGCAAGCAGGGAATTCTGGGTAGAATCTTAACAGGAAGTCAGCCATCCACCATTCTTTTCAACACATTGCAAGAAGCAAGTCATGTATTTCTCTATCTATCGCCATCACCCCTTAGAGAACTTAAAAAGTAAGTTTTTATTATCTCATCTTGTACTGTATATCGTTGTTTATGCAATATATGCTGTATTGTATGCAATATTATACTTATTGAGGTCTATTTCTGTTATTGTTTAGTTTCACCTGGCTTGTTCTACTAAAACTGAGATCAAAGAAATATGGTATCTACAGTTATTGGGATAAGGAGGTTTAGCTATCTGCTCCTTAAGATACTTATTGAGGTCTATTTCTGGTATTGTTTAGTTTCACCTGGCTTGTTCTAATAAAACTGAGATCAAAGAAATATGGTATCTACAGTTATTGGGATAAGGAGGTTTAGCTATCTGCTCCTTGAGACAGAACATGATACATTATCATGAACAGTAAGTTGAAGTATAAGAATATTGTACATCTGGGGAGCATGCAGTTTAGCTGAGCTGACATCCTTCTCTAGGGTTCTGCACTCCCCATGGGATTCCCGAGGCACACAACCTGCCCAACAAGTTGCACACAGTTCCAAACACAGTGCTACATCCATCTGCCTAACAGGGAGAATCGCTATGGTCTCCACCCACTCCAAAACTAAACTCAAGCTAAAAACAATCTGTAAAGCGCTGACACAAGCTTCATCCAAGAGGGAAACCACGCCCTGTCTCTGTCTGGCCTCACACAGCATGACTTTCTCAAAAAATTGAATCCATGATGCAGAAAGCTTTACAGAGCATATCACAAACTGTCTGTCTCATGACATCAGGCCAGTGAACTGCAGACTTGGAAAACTGCAGGCCAGTGAACTGCAGACATGGATGAGATAGAATTGACCATGCATGAACATATCCAGCTTAATGAAGCACTCCAAGAGGAAAACAGAATGCTCTTGTATTGCTTAGAGGACATGGAAAACAGATCTCACAGATCTAATCTGCGCATCAGATGGCTGCCAGAGACCATCGCGTACCTCCAGTCCACGGCAACCACTCCATTTCAGGAACTTGTGCATTGCTCCCCATATAGTTCTTAGAAATGGCCATGCAGTGAAAAGGGACATAATTGTGAAATTTCACTTTTATCGTACAAAGGAACAATTGCTGGCTGGTCGCAGAACCAAAGACTCCTTTCCAAGGCAACGCTTACCAACTCTTTTCTTTTCTTTTTTTTAATATCTTTATTGGGACAAAGTATTAAAATATCTTCATTTGGGAGCACATTAACATGTATCAACATATATGCCCTTTTACTTCGTAAAAGGCATATATCGTACAAGTTTTAATGTTTATAACATACCTCTTTTATTCAACCTTTTTACTAAGAACACACACAAGAAAAAGGAGAGAAAAAAAAAGGTTTTCAAATGTATTTTCTTTTTCTTTCTTTCTTAAATGAGCAACCTCCTATAATTAAATACTACCTCTCTCACAAAAAGAGCGTGTGAGAAGGAGAGAGATCGCAAGATGGAAAAAAAAAAAAGCCCCTTGTGCTTTAAGTGGGAATAGACCCTGTTCATCTATAATTCCTTCTGTGTAAAAAATAAAATAAAAATACCTCCCCCCGTGTTTAATTAAGGAAGAACCTGATTCCTCTACAGTTCTTTGTGTACCAACTCTTTTCTCCTTTGGCACCACTTACTATTGCAAAGCATAGAGCTATGAGACTACAGATGCAGGTCCAAAACCAGCGCCATCCAATTCACCTACAATGGAAAGCAATACACCAGATCAGTGTGGAGCTGCATCGGAGGGGGGGGCGGTGGCATAGCGTGGGGGGAGCCTGGGCGCGACATGTAGAGGGCCACAGAAAAGGTAGGTTGGTGTACAGCCCGATTCTCTTAACCTTTTTTGTAGCATTGTCTCTATTAGTATTGTGTAAGTGCAAATTTGTGGTTAATAAAAGCAATTTTTCCTACTACACAATGGGAGTCTGTCCAGTGCTGTGCTCTGCTGTAAGGCTCTCTCTGTGTCATAAACTTAGTTAAAGTGTCATTTATTGGTTTAAAATAAAATATTAAAATATTGTAAATATTTATTTACTTCACAAGGCAGTAATGATGTGTACTTTGCCTATAGTAGCCAATCATATTTTATCCTTATTTTGTTTATCACAGTCAGATCAATGAAATACGATTGCTGGTATTGGTTATTTTTATTTTTTTCCTTATTCTGTGTAATTATTACGCTGAATAAGGAAGAAAAAAATAAACAATACAAGCAATCGGCAATCATATTTCATTGATCTGACTGTGATAAATAAAATAAGGATAAAATATGATAATTTACAAGAGCGTGTTTAGGTGTGGAATTAGGGGTGGGGCAGGGTAGGGGTTGGGTGGGGCAACTGGTGGCGAGTAACTCTTAAGGCCCGGCTAGTAGCTCAGGATTTGAAATTTGGAGCCCTGCACCAGATAATATTTGGACCACCTGCACCAGCTCCTGGTTGATCTTCAACTGGCACATCTAGATAATCCATTCCAGACACAGTTGCCTCAAACCCCAAAGTGGAAGACCCCCAGGCCTTATTCCACCACTCTGCAGCATACCGCTAAAGACTTGACCCCCAAGAACAAAGGCACCCTGTCTTGCTAGATGGGACAGCTCTCCCAATCACTGAGAGTCTTCACACCTGTATGACTGCCTTGTCCATAGCAAGCTGCCTTATTTTTCAATTTAATTCCTCTACACTTGTGAGACCAACACTACAGTTGTAACTGTTCATAGCCATTTCCTATAATGGGTCAATAACCCCCCGTTTTTCTCTATTTTGTGTTGAGCATTTGTTAACTGCATACTAACAAACTTTTTACTTTGTTTTGTTTTCAGAGTGGGATAGCCTAATGGCTCATGTAAGGTTCTCTGCCCAGTTGTCTACCATTTAAGTGCATAGTTTGTGGCTACCTCTCTTTTGATAATATGTTGCTTGTTGCTTTGGTTAGTTTGTCTGACTGACTATCTTTTTTAGATCCCTTTTAAGAACTAGAGGATCTGACCAGAACCTTCTGCCTCCCTTTACCATCTGAATAGGCATTACTTTTTACTAGTCACCACAACCACATCTCAATCACTTGTTTTGATTGACATTTTGGTGGTCCTGTTGCTTCTTACACCCCATTCATGCAGGTTTTCCTGTTCCCCCTTCCCTCGTATTCCCTTTCATCCCCCCACAATTATATTTGTCACATGCAATGGTGGGCCACCTCCAATTGAACTACATGTCTTCTGGCATTTATTTGCATTCCTTCTGTCTTATTGTTAATGTACATATGCCTCTGCCCCCACGGGCAGTAGTCACTACACCCCGAATTGACTCCCTCTCCTAAACATTATCTATGGTTTTGGAGATGTACTGGTACTAGTCAAACCCAGGTTCGTATCCCAGTTTTCTTAATTTTGAATGTATTTGATACTCAGAGTTTGTTTCAGAGACATTCCTTACTTTTCCTCTTTTTTCTTTTCTTTTACTCCATTCCCTCATTCCCCCCCCCCCCCCCAGGGTTTTTCTGTGCTGTAGCCGAAGTGCCGCCCTGCCAAGGTTTACTCATTCTGGTCTTTTTCTTCTCTCACGGCTGAAATAATTGCACTACAGGAAGACCATTATGCAGTACACAGCATACCAAAATTCTTCAGCCCAGCTTATCCGGCACACTGTCACCGTATACCGTAAAGCTATGATACTTTAGCTATTGACAATCTAATTTGGCTCTCTCCTCAGAACGTACATCAATAGTTAAATCTATTACACTCCACTACCTGTCACTCTGTGATAGACTGAAGGTTCCATACCAACTACAATCTTCACATAACCCACTTCTATCTCTCGTCCCGCCCTCTTTTCCTGCGGCCTGTCAGGTTGTGTGCTCAGATAAGGGTCTGGTATGGATTTTTGGGTGGACCCCATGCCATTTTTTTTAATTTTGGTGCGGGGTTCACCTTAATATCCATACCAGACCTGAAGGGCCTGGTATGGAATTTAGGGGGACCCCCACGCCATTTTTTTTAAAATTTGGTCCAGGGTTCCCCTGTGGGGAAATCCCATGCCGTTTTTATCAATGAACTTTTATGTGTATTGTCAGACTGACAATTCATTAATAGCCGCCAGTAGTTTTAAATGACTTTTTTTCCTTTGAAATGTCATTTTGCTGTCAGACTGTTCTAAACACAGGAAATATGCGCCCCTTTACAGGCAAACTATAGACACCCACCAGGTATGAAATTTAAAGGAATATTACACTTTTATTGTTTCACTTCAAGCATTATTAAAATCACTGCTCCCGAAAAACGGGCATTTTTAAAACTTCTTTTTGCATTGATACATGTCCCCTGGGGCAGGACCCAGGTCCCCAAACACTTTTTATGACAATACCATGCATATAAGCCTTTAAAATTTGCACTTTTGATTTCTTAGACTTTTAAAGGGTGTTCCGCGGCTTTCAAATTTGCCGCAAACACCCCAAATTATTCGCTGTTCGGCGAACTGGCAAACAGCCGATGTTCGAGTCGAACATGAGTTCAACTCAAACTCAAAGCTCATCACTATTTGTGAGATAGTGGAGTGTTCTCAGAGTGGGAGAGGACACACCAGTACAGCGTCTTTATATTTGTTTGGCTTGTTACAGAGTGGTGTGCTCATAGCACCTATTAAATGGGAGTACTCTAATATAGGAAATATTGCCATTTTAAATAAAACTTTTAAGCTGTAATACACTTCCAGTTTCCTCTGTTTTCCATATGAATATTGTTGCAAGCAACCATCCAAGGATCTGAATGCTGACCATAAACCCAGAGGTGGTTTGACCGAGCTTAGGTGCAAGGTCACACACTCTAAGGTGAGCGCATACACCAAAGGGGCAGCACAAGAGTGAACATGAGCAGTTTATGGTTTTATCATCTGTTTTATCAGCTGCAATGAGTACCAGAAGAAAGGAGTAGTTATGAATGGACTTTATGTTACGATTCTGTGGACAAAGATTAATGAATGAATTTGTTTGGCACTAGACCACTTTAAACACGGGTCACTTTATCTCTATATTGATTATTGTATATTGATGCACTTTTATATAGATTGATGTAAATTACAGATGGTCACTGCAATTATCGCAATTATTGCAAATTTCTCTATTGCATATGAAAGCAACATGTGTATATAGAGGTGTGTATCCTACACAGGTTGCCATTGGGAGGATCGCATAGGATTACAATTTTTTAATTGTTTACGATTGAAAATAATAATGCAAAAGATTGCATTATTATGTTCACTAGATGTTTCACATAGGAATGCAATATCTCACCACCACTATTTAACTACAGTCAGCAATAATAGGGTTCAGTACGATTACCATATGATTTTATTTAGATAGCGCAGCATTATATTCGTATAAAACAAATGTTAACTCTGCTGCTATTTTCAAAATTGTCTATCGTCCTCCCACATCAGAGTGTCTGTCCTGGCTGTCCAAGCAGGAGGGAGAGGAGGGGGTGGAAGCGAAGGCAGTGGCAGATGTGGAGATGGGATTGAAGAGGCTGCTTGTGCAGCATGCTCACCCGGCACCATCATGGACGATCCTGCAGGGCCCCAGCAGGTCTCTGTAAAATTAACACCATGCGAGCCATAACAACTCCGAGGGGTCTGTTGCGATTGCGGGGGACATCTTTTGCTTGGGGGGCATAGCAATATGCCGAGATCTCCCCTAGAAAGCTGCTACTGGTGTGGGTATCAGAGCGGGTCTCACAGAGCTCACTGGGTACACGTCCTCCCACGTTCATGCCATGGCCACACCCCCCAGATAACTCACTTTTATTTGACTTATCTCAAAGGCCAAACATATAGTATCTACAATCGCAATCCCTATTCGAGCATATTTGGTCCTCAGATCCTCGAGCCTCTGGTCTAATTTCAGGATACATGTATCTGACTCCTCCCCTTCTATATTACCGTTATATGCTGTCTGGTGGGCCTCAGATCTCAACACCTTGATGGACCCGGAGGATTGGACCAATATATATCAATCCACTAAGTCTTCCTTAGCCTTAGAAGCGAACTAAAAATTGCTCACTAGATTGTACTTACTGTAGTACAGGCGAGGATTACCAAAATTCTTCCAGCTTACCCCTCACAATGTTTTTGGGGATGCACAGATAGAGGAACCAACTCACATATCTGGTGGTCTTGACCTGTTGTAGCGGCCTTTTGGGTTGAGGTGTTTCCTATGATGGAAAACACACAATGATTGTTGCGCTAAGGTATTTCCAGCAGGCAAAGCTGTATTGTCTGGGGTGGTGAGGGAATGGTTAAAAAATCAGGGTCCTAGTCCTAGTCCAAAGTTCTGACAAATGAGCAGCAGAGAGTCAACAAATAAAAATGATGTTAGGAATGACTCCTGATAGAGGTGCAGGGTTTTTAAAGACAGTCCATAGCCTGGGTGATTACCATAGAGAGTATAGCTGGCACAGGGAAGACAGCACGCTGGAGAGTAGAAGAACCTTTGGGGGGAAATACAAGAAAAACAGACAAGCAGCGCCAATCTAAGTGCAGCAATATTGTAACATATTCAATTAAGTAGTAATGCACTTACTCGAAAATGGATAAAAACAGGCACATCATGGTAAATGTCAGATTGACAGCAGGGTTCCAGAACAATAATCCAGGCAGGGCTGTGGTGTCTTGCTCGGCGGCGCCAGTGGTTTCCCGGGATAGAGCATGCAGGGCGCAGAAGGAAGCCATCACTCAGGAAGTCCCTGGTCTCAGTGGGGAGAAGCTATGACATGCACACGTTCGGAGCATGCATGCTCCTTTATCAGGCATAGTCATCGGCCATCTTAGGTGTGGTATATAGAGCTGGCAGGGCAGGCCAATCAGATCACAGGGCCGCCCCTTTCAGTAATCACACACACCAGGGAAGCCGAGGGGCGGGTATTGGGTGTGAATAATGCAGAACATTTGGAATTTTATATATAGGAAGGGAGAACACATATACACACAGTGTAAAGAAGTCAGGGCACACAAAGTAATAAAAGATATGAAACACCAAAAAATCACAAAAAATTATCAAATTTGGATGGATGATCTGATTGGAGGACGATTTAGATTAAAAATAAAATAATAAAATAATAAAAAATGGAAAAATACATATATTATATGCGATTATTATATATATATTATATATATATATATATATATATATATATATATATATATATATATATATATATATATATATATATATATATATATATATATATATATATATATATACACACACACACAGTATATATGTGTGTATATATACTGTGTGGGATTTAATAGTGTCTTAAGACTATAAGGATCCTGTGAAACAATACGATGAGAATTGATTAGTAAGCAATAATAATGCTTGTAATAAAATGAAAATTTAAAATAAGAAAAATTGGGGATGACCTTATAGGGGGGGGGGGGGGGGCAAGGAAGGGGATATTAGTACAATGATGGAGAGATTGGATAACATCATTTATATGACACAATTGATCTCTATGGCTTTGTTTAGGCCTCCAGGCGCGAGGACATCCAGGGTATAAATCCAGAAGGTTTCCTCTTGCAGAGACGTTTAAAACGCACTGCAAGAAGGAGAGTCCTGGGTATCTGTTCTATTAACCAGATCCAAAGTCCGTCAGTAGAGCCCTGATGGAATTCTTTGAAATGTATTGGGATACTTAGGTTACAGTCTTCTTCTACTGACCTGCGGTGTTCATTGAACCTTTTTCGTAATGTCTGGATAGTACGACCAATGTAAAGCAGACAACAGGGACAGAGACATAATGGGGGTCATTTACCATAGCGCCGAAAAATTATCCTGCAGTGCCATAAATTAGCGCTCAAAAAAGGGCAAAAATACTTCAACTCTCAGAAACTGAGTGCTAATGCAAATGGAAAGTAGCACTATTGATGGCAATAATGCCTGTCAGATCACATATGCTGGAATAGTGGAAGTTAATGGGGCTCAAACCTGCAAAATCCAAAGTTCTCACTGAAGGCTTATATGCAAGTTCTTTGCCATAAAAAGTGTTTGTGGACCGGGTCCTGCCCCAGGGAACATGTATCAATGCAAAAAAAGTTTTAAAAGTTTTAAAAATGGCCATTTTTTCAGGAGCAGTGATTTTAATAATGCTTAAAGTGAAACAATAAAAGTGAAATATTCCTTTCAATTTAATACCTGGGTGGTGTCTATAGTATGCCTGTAAAGTAGCGCATGTTTATAACAGTCCGAGAGCAAAATTACATTTCTAAAGGAAAAAAAATCATTTAAATGTACTAGCGCTAGTGCCAGTTATTAATGAATTGTCGGTCCCAACAATACACATAAAAGTCATTAAAAGTCATTGGAAAAAAAATGGCATGGGGTTCCCCCCAAAATTACATTACCAGGCCCTTCAGGTCTGGTATGGATATTAAGGGGAACCCCGCACCACAATTTAAAAAAAAATGGCGTGGGGGGTCCCCCTCAAAATCCATACCAGACCCTTCAGGTCTGGTATGGATTTTAAGGGGAACCCTGCACCAAAATTAAAAACAAATGGGATGGGGTCCCCCTAAATATCCATACCAGACCCTTATCCAAGCATGTACCTGGCAGGCCGCAGGAAAAGAGGGGGGAAGAGAGAGTGCCCCCTTCCTGAATCATACCAGGCCACATGCCCTCAACATGGGGAGGATGTCCGGGCAAGGGTTGTGGGGGTCTGCGGGCGGGGGGGGCTTATCGGAATCTGGAAGTTCTCACTGAAGGCTTATATGCAAGTTCTTTGCCATAAAAAGTGTGTGTGGACCCGGGTTCTGCCCCAGGGAACATGTATCAATGCAAAAGTTTTAAAAACGGCCGTTTTTTCGGGAGCAGTGATTTTAATAATGCTTAAAGTGAAACAATAAAAGTTAAATAGGGGGGATATATAAATAGGTTAAAAACCATAAGACCTGCTGGAAATAGGGTGTTATGACTTAATAAGAATTTGGGGGGGGGGGTTTGTGTTTTTTTTTTCTTTTGCTTAAACACAAGACACCTGTGATCACTATTGTTGAATAGGGGAAGGGTAGGTGTAATTAGTATTGTCTGACACTAAATAGAGATACTTTATATTGGAATATAACACAAATTTTGTGTATTTTATTTTTGAGAACATTATCAGCCCAATATACCGGGAAATTCAAGTTGGGGTGTATTAATTGGAGTATATATATCCACTGGGGGGGGGGGTTATTTTATTTATTTATTTATTTATTTATTTCTCACGGTTATCATCTATTTTGTCCCTATTAAGAGAGGTTTGGGGGTGATGGGGGGCTTTTCTTTTGTTGTGGGTTTTTTTTTTTGCGCTAATATTTATTGTATGACCTTATACGTCATGCATCTTATTATCACATATTTCTCAGGGTGCAAGGGGTGTGTTTGGTCTTTAGTTACACATTTTTAAATTTAGCATTTTAGCACTTCCCCCCTCCCCCCTTTTTTTTTTTTTGTGTTTTTTTTTTTTTTCTTCTCCTCTCCCCCCTTGCCCCCCAGATATATAATTTGCTAATTACAATTACTCTATAGGTAGAATTTGATCTTGGGTTCGGAAGAGGTAGGCAGCAGTGCTGCTGTTTTGTCCATAGGGTTGATCTCAGCACCTGTGAGAGTATGGGAGGGGGGTTGGTTGGGGTGTTGTGGGGGGGGGGAAGTGGAATTTGATAGAATACCCCTAGTATAGAGGGGAGAAGATAGTTTAAAAGGGGGTTAGGAAGAAGACGAATCAAAGGTAATTTTTCTTCCTTCCTGAATTTAGGTAGGAGTAGGTGATAAAACTCGCGCTATATGTGTATGGTTTTGTACAACTGTATGTTTCTTGATAATATTATGTATTGTTTAAAATAAGTAGAACTGCAAACTCAATGTGTAAAATAATTAGAGTGGTGGGGTCGGGGGAAGGAGGGGAGCACCCTCCTGGTTTTCTCTCACTATACCCCCTTGTAGGTTAGCGCTCATTTTTCCAGTGTAGGACTGGAGAGCGTATTAGCAATTTTTGCTGTTATTCTTTTTAGAATTCTTTCCCAATAAAGTGGGTCCATTTATTAACTACTTAACACTTTTTGGATATTCTTTTCTTCTTTAAATTATTATTTTTTTTTTTTTTTCCCTTTATTATTATTTTTTTTTTTTCGGTGGTTGTTTCTACTTTTTAATTATTCCTTTCTTAATCTCTCTCTTTTCTTTATTTTATTTTATTTTATTTCCTCCTTCCCCTTTGCTTTTTTTGTTTTTTTCCCCCGTTAGGCATTATGACCCGTGTGGGGGGGACTGAATCTCGCTCCATTTTACATGGGGTCAAATTTACTTCTTTCAATGTTCGTGGCCTTGCTACACCAGAGAAATGTTCCAGACTTCTTTATGATCTTAGAAAGTCGCATAGCCAGGTAGTGTTCTTGCAGGAGACACACTTTAAGCAGCAAGCGATTCCAAGGCTGTATAATCGCGACTTTCCCACGGTATATCATGCACCCTCTCCCTTGTCAAAATCTAAAGGAGTAAGTATTTTAATTGCCAAGTCGGTCCCATGGACCTTTGGGGAGGAACGGGTAGATCCGCTAGGTCGATATCTGCTTTTGAAAGGGAAAATTGGAAATATTATTGTGACCCTGGTGAACGTGTATTTCCCGAATTCAGATCATCTGGCCTTTTTAAGGTCTTTAGTACCTACCATATTAGAATTCTGGGAGGGTGTTTTTTTGCTAGGGTGCGATTTCAATTTTGCACAAGAGCCCTTATTCGATGTTTCGAGAGGGGCATCACATCTCTCTTTTTCCTACCTTAAAAAACTTAAAATAGAGCTGTTGAACATGTGTTCGGTCGACCCATGGAGAATTATGCATCCTGATGATAGGGATTACACCTACTTCTCACATGTACATCAGACATACTCCAGGATTGACTGCTTTATGATTCAGCATAAAGATCTACCTCTTGTTTCCTCCTCCCAGATTGACTATATATCCCTCTCTGATCATGCACCGATTCATATGACTTTAAGCTTAGACACGGAACATCGCTCTCCTCCGACGTGGAAATTGAACGAATCTCTGTTGCAAATTCCTGAAGTACGCAGTGAGGTGGGAAGGACCCTCACAAACGACTTCTTAGAAAATGTTGATCCATTGATGAGCCCAATAATTGTGTGGGAAGCGCATAAATGTGTGTTAAGGGGAGAGTTGATTAGGATCGGGGCCTTAAAGAAACGGGAAAGAGCTAAGCAGATTTATCTGCTGATTTCTAAGGTGCATTCTCTCGAATTATTACACAAACGTTCCTTAGCAGAAGACCACCTTAAGGCCCTTCTGAAGGTCAGAGGAGAGTTAAAAGACTTGCTTTTTCAAAAGACGGCTCAAAAGCTGGCATGGGCAAGACGCTCGTTATTTGAATTCTCAAACAAACCGGGCTCGATGTTAGGTAGAGCCTTACGTGGCCCGAGAAAGCGCACCTTTATCCCGTACATTACAACTAGCCAGGGGACTAAAGTACACACCTCCAAGAGTATAGCAGATGAATTTTATAAGTACTACCGACAATTGTATAATCTACACCCTAAGGACTCTACTGAGGCCATGACGGACAAGACAAAGTCAGATATCGAATACATCAGGGCCTCAGGCATGCCCATATTATCGGACGAAGTAAGGGACTCTTTGGAATCTGAGATTACAGCTGAAGAATTTCATGAGGCCTTGGCCCAAACGAAACCACAGAAGGCCCCGGGGCCTGATGGCTACACACTGACTTACTACCAATCTTTTGTGACTTCCCTGACTCCACACTTCTTGGCGGCCTACAATGAGCTGAAAGGAGATAGTTCCATGCCAATAGACTCGTTGAGGGCTTATATATCCCTGATACCTAAAGAAGGGAAAGATCTATCCCAATGTGGGAACTATCGCCCCGATCACACTTCTCAACATAGACTTAAAACTCTTTGCCAAAATACTCTCTAATCGACTCATACTGCATATTCCAAAATGAATACATTTAGACCAAGTAGGTTTTGTACCGAGGCGGGAAGCAAGAGATAATACCATCAGGGTTCTGAATCTTATCCACAAGGCGCGTCAGACGGGGAAATCATTTCTCTTGCTTTCGACAGATGCGGAAAAGGCCTTTGACAGGGTGTCCTGGCCTTTTATGCGGGCCACCCTGGAATACATCGGTCTTGGCCCTAATATGTTTAATTGGATTTCATCCCTTTATTCTAAACCGATGGCGGCGGTTCGGGTGAATGAATGGTGCTCAGAGTTTTTTATGATAGCGAATGGGATGAGACAGGGTTGCCCCCTGTCCCCCCTTATTTTCATATTGACTTTAGAGCCATTTTTGTGCCATATAAGAGAAGACCCAAATATTACAGGGGTGTGGAAACCCTCAGGACACCACAAAATAGCGGCTTATGCCGATGACTTGATCTTCTTTGTCTCTAACCCACGAGTCTCGCTTCCCAATATTTTGGCAGCGGTTGGGAGATATGGAGAATTGTCAAACTTTAAGGTCAACTGCGCCAAGTCCACTGTGCTTAATATTACGATCCCAGATTTGGAGGCTCGTAGTATGCGTACGTCCTTTGCATTCCATTTGGCGGATAAATCAATAAGATATCTGGGTATTGATATTACATCGGACTTGGCGCATTTGTACGCTGCTAATTATGAACCTTTGCTCCAGAGACTGAAAGCTGACTTTCGTAAATGGCACACTTTGACCTTGACCTGGTTTGGGCGTTGTAATGCCCTGAAGATGACGGTTTTACCGAGGATATTATATATACTCCAAACCATACCGATTAGAGTACCTTTAACATACTTTAAACAGCTCCGGACGATAATCAGACAGCTTATTTGGTCACATAAGTCACCGAGGACCAAAATGCAAACATTGTCTAGACCCAAAGAGAAGGGGGGATTGGCCTACCCGATCTCCTCCAATATTACAGAGCAGTACACCTTTCAAAGATAGTAGACTGGCACTGTAATAAAGAATTCAAACAATGGGTGAGGATGGAGATTGAGGATGGTTCTATTCCACTGTTGACCTCCCCATGGCTCACCTGCTCTCTTCCAGAAGACATAGGGAACCACCCCTTGGTAAGTGTCACTCTTAGGGTGGCTAGATTAACGTTTCGCAGTACGGGCCTTTCGCCACTACCCTCCCTCATGACACCGGTGATAGGTAATCCGGATTTCATACCGGGTCTCACAAGTAGAAAGATTACACAACTAACACTATCAGGGAGATACCGCCTAATAGATGTCTGGCCTAACGGGGAGCTCCCCTCACTAGCGATTATTTCTAGTCTCATAGATCCATCGCTAGATAGTTTCAGCTCTTATCAACTGCGAAACTTCTTACAGTCCCTTCAGAAAGCATCATATGTCCCTAGAGACCCTACCCCCTTTGAATTGCTATGTAAAACGAGGGAACTTGTGCGACATACTCTTTGTACGATATATAGTTACCTGACTAACCAGACTGAAGAGCCAGCCCCGTCATTTGTTTCTCAATGGGAAAGGGATCTAGGGATTCAGTTTTCACCACAGCAAGTAGATAAAATGTTGACTTTGGCACATAAGTCCTCTATTGCAAATCAATACCAAGAAATTGGATACAAAATTGTGTCCCGATGGTATAGAGTCCCCTATATACTTCACAAGATGGATGGAGCCGGTGCTGGAGGTGCAACACAGATACTGGCACGATTATGCATATTTTCTGGACCTGTCCGTTACTGAGGCCATTCTGGGAGGAGGTAACAACTACAATTAGAAGCTTGACAACTGTGGATCTGAAAGACAATCCAGCTGCATGCCTTTTACATGTGACAGAGAGACCCATTCGGAAATATAAAAAGAGAAAAAAGTTGACTCGCGCTTGAAACAAAAAAAGAGGGCTAACGTGTATAAGGCTGAAAAATCCCAGCCTGTTTGTGATGTTCTAAACATTTAAAATGTGTCAAAAATATGTGTATCAGGTTGGGAGATGAGTCCCACCTCCCCTTAAAAAATATGTGTAACCAATAGCAACTCAAATTGGTACATGAAACAAAGCAAAAACACTTAAAAATTGCGAAATAAGTAGGCTGATTTAAGGAAAAATATAAAAAATATATAAAAAAGAAGAAAGTCCATGTACAAAGACACCAAACGTGCTGTGATTAAACCAAAAAGTGTCCAATTGTATACAGTCCTAAATGTGTGGTTCTACCACCATGAATGAAGTGCCTGGCCACTTACCGGAACCCCATGACCCCCCGTTACAGAGGGTCTAAATGGGCATTGAAATCCTGCTGCTTCCGACAGCCTGGGGACCCGAAAGGAGACTGGATTGGAACCTCTGGAGTTGGTGGTGCTGTAAAAGCTGTGTCACAGGTGGATCTCCAGGGAAAAGGCAAAGCTCAGCCCTCAGTGGAATATAAACGTCATATAGGGGAAACAGAAGAAGGCTCCCATAGTGTAAAATCACTTATGTTTATTAAAAGAAAATGGTAAACACTCACATTAAAAAAGGCACTTGTCCTCTGATGAGAGGCAGTCTGTGACACCGGCCGGATGTACACAGGTCGCCCGTCCTACTGGAGTGCCAACGACAGAGGGAGGTGACGCGATGACACCGCTCAGCCCTACGCTGCGTTTCGCAAGAGATTGCGTCTTCCAGGGGCACGGGCTTGCACGTGGGGCACGTGCCCCTGGAAGACGCAATCTCTTGCGAAACGCAGCGTAGGGCTGAGCGACCTGTGTACATCCGGCCGGTGTCACAGACTGCCTCTCATCAGAGGACAAGTGCCTTTTTTAATGTGAGTGTTTACTATTTTCTTTTAATAAACATAAGTGATTTTACACTATGGGAGCCTTCTTCTGTTTCCCCTATATGACGTTTATATTCCACTGAGGGCTGAGCTTTGCCTTTTCCCTGGAGATCCACCTGTGACACAGCTTTTACAGTACCACCAACTCCAGAGGTTCCAATCCAGTCTCCTTTCGGGTCCCCAGGCTGTCGGAAGCAGCAGGATTTCAATGCCCATTTAGACCCTCTGTAACGGGGGGTCATGGGGTTCCGGTAAGCGGCCAGGCACTTCATTCATGGTGGTGGACCCACACATTTAGGACTGTATAAAATTGGACACTTTTTGGTTTAATCACAGCACGTTTGGTGTCTTTGTACATGGACTTTCTTCTTTTTATATATTTTTTATATTTTTCCTTAAATCAGCCTACTTATTTCGCAATTTTTAAGTGTTTTTGCTTTGGTTCATGTACCAATTTGAGTTGCTATTGGTTACACATATTTTTTAAGGGGAGGTGGGACTCATCTCCCAACCTGATACACATATTTTTGACACATTTTGAATGTTTAGAACATCACAAACAGGCTGGGATTTTTCAGCCTTATACACGTTAGCCCTCTTTTTTTGTTTCAAGCGCGAGTCAACTTTTTTCTCATTTGATTTTTGTGTGTTTGTGTCATACATAGGACTCTGCAGCATAGATTGTTAATATTTCTTTTTGTTGCGCAGTTAATTTGACATTTTTCTTGGAAATATAAAAAGACCTTGACAATACAGCTTCTTAATGCAGCAAGGGCATGCATTCCCGCACTTTGGCAGCAATCTCAGCCGCCAACGAGGATCCTGTGGTATTCTAAAGTTCAGTGTATACTCCGTATGGAGGAATTGACCGCCACCCTCCATAATACAGAGGAATTATTACAGAACAAATGGAGGCCATGGAGATATTTCATGGGAACAAATGCGAACCTACAGTAGGTAGCAGAGTCTGTGATATCAGGGAATTAAGTAACTACAATAATGATCATGATATTGAGACCCCGTTCAACTTACCTTATCCCCCCCTTCCCGCCCCCCTTTTTTTTTTTTCTCCTCCTCTTCTTTTTTCCTCTTTATCTTTCTCTTTTTTTTTTTTCTTTATTATGTAGTGAAATACAGCCGCAATTTTGGCTGTTATAAGTATAGAGAACGTAAGATACATTGAGTTTGCAATTTAGTCTGTTGACTGGGGTCACTCGAACATCGGCTGTTCGCCAGTTTGCCGAACAGCGAACAATTTGGGGTGTTCGCGGCAAATTCGAAAGCCGCGGAACACCCTTTAAAAGTCTATGGGAGAAATCAAAGGTGCTCATTTTAAAGGCTTATATTCATGGTATTGTCATAAAAAGTGTTTGGGGACCGGGGTCCTGCCCCAGGGGACATGAATCAATGCATGTGATTTTAATAATGCTTAAAGTGAAACAATAAAAGTGCAATATTCCTTTAAATTTCATACCTGGGGGGTGTCTATAGTATGCCTGTAAAGGGGCGCATGTTTCCCATGTTTAGAACAGTCTGACAGCAAAATGACATTTTGAAGGAAAAAAAGTCATTTAAAACTACTCATGGCTATTAATGAATTGTTGGTCTGACAATACACATAAAAGTTCATTGATAAAAACGGCATGGGATTTCCCCACAGGGGAACCCCAAACCAAAATTTAAAAAAAAATGACGTGGGGGTCCCCCTAAATTCCATACCAGGCCCTTCAGGTCTGGTATGGATATTAAGGTAAACCCCACGCCAAAATTTAAAAAAAAAACGGGGTGGGGCCCCCCCAAAAATCCATACCAGACCCTTATCCAAGCACGCAACCTGGCAGGCCACAGAAAAAAAAGGGGGGACGAGAGTGCCCCCCTTCCTTAACCGTACCAGTCCACATGCCCTCAACATTGGGAGGGTGCTTTGGGGTCCGCCCCAAAGCACCTTGTCCCCATGTTGATGGGGACAAGGGCCTCATCCCCACAACCCTTGCCCAGTCATTGTGGGGGTCTGTGGGCAGGGGGCTTATCGAAATCTGGAAGCCCCTTTTAACAAGGGGACCGGCCCCTCCTGTGTGAAATGGTAAGGGGTACCCCTACCATTTCACAAAAAAAGTGTGAAAAATGTTAAAAATTACAAGAGACAGTTTTTGACAATTCCTTTTTTTAAAGTCTTCTTCTTTCCATCTTCTTTCTTCTATCTTCTTTCTTCTATCTTCCGTCGGTTTCTTCCTCCATCTTCTTCTTCCTCTGGTTCTTCCTCCGATCCTCTGCTTCTTGCTCTGGTATTCTCGTCTGGCATCTTCCTCCACGGCATCTTCTTCCCTTCTTTATTCTCGGGCCGCTCCGCATCCATGATGGGAGGCTCCCGCTTTGTGACGCTTCTCGTCTTCTGACACTTCTTAAATAATGGAGGGCGGGGCCACCCAGTGACCCCGCCCCCCTCTGACGCAAGGGGACTTGACGGGAACTTCCCTATGGGTTTCCCCGTGATGTCAAAGGGGGCGGGGTCACCGGGTTACGTAATTTAAGAAGTGTCGAAGACGAGAAGCGTCACACAGCAGGAGCCTCCCATCATGGATGCGGAGCGGCCCGAGAACAAAGAAGGGAAGAAGACGCCATGGAGGAAGATGCTGGACAAGAACACCGGAGCAAGAAGCAGAGGATCGGAGGAAGAACCAGAGGAAGAAGAAGATGGAGGAAGAAACCGAAGGAAGATAGAAGAAAGAAGATAGAAGAAAGAAGATGGAAAGAAAATGGAAAGAAGAAGACTTTAAATAAAGGAATTGTCAAAAACTGTCTCTTGTAATTTTTAACATTTTTGACACTTTTTTTGTGAAATGGTAGGGGTACTTTTGTACCCCCTTACCATTGCACACTGGGGGGGGCCGGGATCTGGGGGTCCCCTTGTTAAAGGGGGCTTCCAGATTCCAATAAGCCCCCCGCCCGCAGACCCCCACAACCACCGGGCAAGGGTTGTGGGCATGAGGCCCTTGTCCCCATCAACATGGGGACAAGGTGCTTTGGGGGGACCCCAAAACACCCTTCCAATGTTGAGGGCATGTGGCCTGGTACGGTTCAGAAGGGGGGTGCTCTCTCATCCCCCCTCTTTTCCTGCGGCCTGCCAGGTTGCGTGCTCAGATAAGGGTCTGGTATGGATTTTTTTGGGGGACCCCACGCCATTTTTTTTTACATTTTGGCACGGGGTTCCCCTTAAAATCCATACCAGACCTCAAGGGCCTGGTATAGAATTTAGGTGGACCTCCACGCCATTTTTTTAAAAATTTTGGTTCAGGGTTCCCCTGTGGGGAAATCCCATGCCGTTCTTATCAATTAACTTTTATGTGTATTGTTGGACTGACAATACATTAATAGCCGTGAGTAGTTTTAAATGACTTTTTTTCCTTTGAAATGTCATTTTGCTGTCAGACTGTTCTAAACACGGGAAACATGCGCCCCTTTACAAGCATACTATAGACACCCCCCAGGTACAAAATTTAAAGGAATATTACACTTTTATTGTTTCACTTTAAGCATTATTAAAATCACTGCTCCCAAAAAAACCGGCCGATTTTAAAACTTTTTTTGCATTGATCCATGTCCCCTGGGGCAAGACCCAGGTCCCCAAACACTTTTTATGACAATAACTTGCATATAAGCCTTTAAAATTAGCACTTTTGATTATTCATGTTCGAGTCCCATAGACTTTAACGGTGTTCGCAAATTTTTTGCCTGTTCGCATGTTCTGGTGCGAACCGAACAGGGGGGTGTTCGGCTCATCCCTATTCTTGATTTATTCTGTGACATTTGGTGTTTTTTTGTGAGTGAGAGTAGAATATTACCCTCAAATTTTTGGGAATTACATTTTGATTTCTGATCACATTTTTTGGGCTACAATTATGAATATTTGGAAATAATAAAAAGCACAAAAAATTGTGATTAATTTTAAATTTGCATTAGCGATGGTATTGTTTGTGGATTGTAAAGACACCTATGTGCGTTTGGGTAAAGACTGTTGTGAGACGGAGAGTAACAAGTGAAAGTAACAGAGAAAAATATATTTTACCAAAACATCAAAACATTCCACATTCTAGCATTCTTAAAAACAAAATATTTGAAGTAGAAGCAACAATGTTGCAAAGGAAAATTTATTTCAGAGAAAGATACATTTCATCTCAACATTAAAAGGTTTTTTTGTGAAAGTTACAATTGTTCCATTAGAATCAATGGCTAAAACTTGCATTGGACTATAATAAAGCAGATTTTCACTTCCAAAAAATGCTCTCTAATTAGCTCTCATTTTGGTATTTACTATAGTGCCGGGTAAAAAAGACACTGGAGCTAAAATGAGAGCTATTTTCAGGTCTGAGCATGTTCAGTTGTGCTGGCACCTAGTTGTCCAAAACGGGGAATTTTACACTTCTCCGACTTTTAAAGATATTTCAGTGTAGAAATCACTTTTTCACACAGTTTAAAAGCAGGTTATCTTTAAATAATATACTGCATATTTCGGTACCATTTAGGAAATTATATCATGCTGTAAACATTATTTCCATGTGCAATTCTCCAGGTTTTAGCAGAGTAAGGGTTTGGGCGCTATTTGGTTTCAGGGAACTATAGTAAATTCGATTTTGGGAGTATTTTCTCACCAGTGCTATAGTGAATACTGTTTTACCACGAATTAGCGCTAAATTGCCACAAATTAGCGCTAAATTGCCACGAATTAGCGCTAATTAGCGTCACGGCACTAGTAAATGGCCCCCAATATATTACAAAATCAGAAGAACAATTATAACATTTGTTTAGGATGTATGTTTTCCCTTTGGTAGTGAATGATTTGTGATGGTGGATGACAAATTTCCAAGTCAGGCATTGTAATATATATATATATATATATATATATATATATATATATATATATAGTATATTTTTGTAAATATTTTATTAAATCTTTTCATGTGACAACACTGTAGAAATGACACTTTGCTACAATGTAAAGTAGTGATTGTACAGCTTGTATAACAGTGTCAATTTGCTGTCCCCTCAAAATAACTCAACACACAGTCATTAATGTCTAAACCGCTGACAACAAAGGTGAGTACACCCCTCAGTGAAAATGTCCAAATTGGGTCCAATTAGCCATTTTGCCTCCCCGGTGTCATGTGACTCGTTAGTGTTACAAGATCTCAGATGTGAATGGGGAGCAGGTGTGTTAAATTTGGTGTTATCACTCTCACTCTCTCATTCTGGTCACAGGACGTTCAACATGGCACCTCATGGCAAAGAACTCTCTGAGGATCTGAAAAAAAGAATTGTTGCTCAACATAAAGATGATCTAGGCTATAAGAAGATTGCCAAGATCCTGAAACTGAGCTGCAGCTTGGTGGCCAAGACCATACAACGGTTTAAACAGGACAGGTTCCACTCAGAACGACCAAAGAAATTGAGTACAGTGTCATATCCAGAGGTTGTCTTTTGGAAATAGATGTATGAGTGCTGCCAGCATTGCTGCAAAGGTTGAAGGGGTGGTGGGGTCAGCCTGTCAGTGCTCAGACCATACGCCACACATTGCATCAAATTGGTCTGCATAGCTGTCGTCCCAGAAGGAAGCCTCTTCTAAAGATGATGCACAAGAAAAGCCCGCAAACAGTTTGCTGAAGACAAGCAGACTAAGGACATGGATTACTGGGACCATGTCCTGTGGTCTGATGAGACCAGGATAAACTTATTTGGTTCAGATGGTGTCAAGCGTGTGTGGTGGCAACCAGGTGAGGAGTAGAAAGACAAGTGTGTCTTGCCTACAGTCAAGCATGGTGGTGGGAGTGTCATAGTCTGGGGCTGCATGAGTGCTGCCGGAACTGGGAGCTACAGTTCATTGAGGGAACCATGAATGCCAACATGTACTGTGACATACTGAAGCAGAGCATGATCCCCTCCCTTCGGAAACTGAGCCGCAGGGCAGTATTCCAACATAATGACCCAAAACACACCTCCAAAACCACCACTGCCTTGTTAAAGAAGCTGAGGGTAAAGGTGATGGACTGGCAAAGCATGCCTCCAGACCTAAACCCTATGTGTACACATCATAGCTCCCCCCCCTCACTGAGACCAGGGACTTACTGAGTGATGGCTTCCTCCTGCGCCCTGTACACTCTAGCCCGGGACACCGGAAACCACATGTGCTGCGAAGCAAGACACCACAGCACTGCCTGGATGACTGTTCTGGAACCCTGCTGTCCATCTGACAGTGCATTACTACTTGATTAAATTTATTACAATATTGCTACACTTAGATTGGCGCTGCGTGTCTGTTTTTCTTGTGTTTCGTATGAAATCTATGCTTGCTGGAGTAATCCTAACTCCTAGCCCTACTGCAGCCCTATTGAATAAATGCCCACCCGATCTAACTTCATCACAATTTAAACTATTTACTAAACTGAATTCTTAAACACAATTTAGCAACCATGTGTGGACAATTACCTACCACAAGATTTTGATCAATTACTACTGGAACCTTGACTACAGATCCACATGGATACCCACTGGTATTCCAAGTTGGCCGCTGCTTTGTTGCTGCAACCACTCAAGTCCCTGGTTTTTGCTTTCCTCTCCTACTGTTCTTTTGCTTTCTTACTTCCTAGACTGCTTATTTGATAGGCTGCTTCACATTTCTGGTACTCTGGAGCTCTTAAGTGTGATTGTCCCCTTGAGTTGGGGTTGACCATCTGTAATTGTTATGTTTATAATTTGACATTTTGCTCCAACTCGTATTCTTCTTTGCATCATTACTGTTTATGAACCCACTGTGCATTGTTTATTGCATTCTGATTGAAAGGCAGCATACACAAAATGTAACAATCATATACCTGGTTCTTTATACTCAATAAAATTATTGAACAAGGAAGAATATTGTATATCAAAGAATAAAGAATGTGGTGTAGTTAGTTGTATGTTATTGGCACAGGGTGGTTCTTTATAACAAAATTATTTTCGGTAATGAAAATGAATTGAAATGAATACTATTATTGACAAGAAAAGGACATAAGACAATATAAAGTGTAGTGTTTTAGTGTCAGAGGGATGAGGGCTGCATTACACTGGTAAATAGTTGTAAGAAGCGCATTACACTGGTGATCAGCAGTAAGAATATTCCTTATATTAGTGGCCAGTCGAAAGAATGCTTTTACATTGTAGGTCAGTGGAAAGAATATCCCTTTTTCCACACAGATAGCTAAAATTATCACAGATGTCAGGGGTTGCTTATTACTGGCTGCTCAAAAAACTCCTATCAACCTCTGGAGGTACTCTGGGATTGCTAGGCAACTAATTGGGTGGGGGAGGGCACAAGCACATTGACTTATAACAGGAAGACATAAATCCAGCCCGTATTGTATCCTGCCTTCTTTTCAAGGTTTTTTTTTTTAGTGTTGTCATTTTTAATAAAGTTTTATCAGAATACAATAAAGTAACAACAGTGTCATTCACAAGTTGACAGATTATATGACTTACTCGAATACATCCAACAACAAGATAGACTTTAGACTTAATCAAGTCCAATAGTAACAGAGGTTTTCCAAATCTGCTAATACAGTATAAGAAAATACGTAAAGACAATTCCATGTATTATAACACTGAAGCCAGACAGCTGGCAGAAGCCAATTTCTGGCTTGAACAGAAATTGAATCCAGTAAAATGTATAAAATCAACATGGAAAAAAACAAACAATAGTCCAGTTGCATTCCATGGCTTTTCTAGACAGTTCAGCTTTAATATATTGTTAATTTTTTTTTCATTTTAAATATATAGGGCAACCAAACTGATAAGAGGCATCAAGGAGTTCAGCTATGGGGAAAGATTAGCTGAACTAAATTAATTTTCTCTTGAGACAGGGGCTATAAATACAAAAGTGTCCATATAGAGAACCCTTGTGTAGAGTTATTCAGTTTCAGGTCATTACAGAGGACAAGGGGGGATTATTTACATCAGGGAGGAAAACAGATTAAACCTCCAAATATGGAATGGCTTCTTCACAGTAAGAGCTGTGAAAATGTGGAATAGACTCCCTCCCTCCCCCTGATTCTGGACAGCTCAGTAGCATGTTTGAAAAAAGGCCTACATTTTTTCCTAAATGCACAAAATATGACTGGATACTTATATTTATAGGTAAAGATGATCCAAGAAATATCCTATTGCCTCTTGGGGGATCAGGAAGGAAATTGTTTCCTCAGCTAGAGCAAATTGGATCATGCTTTACTGGGGTTTTTTTTGCCTTCCTCTTAATCAGCTGTGGGCATAATTATGTGATTCCCCCATCAACACAGTTTGTGTAGATGTGGGACTCCCTCCTGTGGAGCCATTGTGTTTTCCCAGGGGGGGAGCTGTCACCGCAAGGAGAACACAGTAACTATTGCTAGCAGAAATAACAGCCGCTAGCAGTAATCATGTGTAAAATCCGACAGGCTGGTTGTACCCAAGTTGATCGATCAATCAGCTTGGGTAAATGCAGCCTGCCCATACATGGTTCAAATCTTGACTGATCCCTGCTAAACTGATTGAGATTTGAATCAACTATGTCCGGATTAACAACATTGAAGGACACTAACCAGCACTCCTGTGTGAATTTCACCTGTCGGGTTCTGATTCAAGCTAATGCTGCTACCTATGGCTCAGGCGCAGTGAGAATAGGAACATCTCCTCTTTTGCCTGAACAGGAAGTTATTTCCTAAGGATTTGTCATTTGCATTTGAAAATAGGTGATTTTTGCAGGCACTGCAGAAGCTGCCACACCATTTGTATGGTTTCAGCCTTGCAGTAATGAGTCCAAGGTGTTCCAAAAATGGAATAAAAAAAAAACTTATTCTCTTAAAATTCACCAGTCTGTAACATAAGTTTGATTTAAATCTTTGTCTGTAGGATAAGCAAGACCTTGACATGATTCATATACCCCCAGGTACAGAAATCCTAAATTCCATTACAGACAAGCCATTTAAATAAGGTAAACATTTCTTATAGGGTCTGTAAATTTCAAAAGGACTTTTGTTTTGCCTCAGAAATGGCCATTAAAATTGATGCCATAACATAACTACAGATGGCCAATTTAGCCAGCTCAGTTGGGTCTGGCCAAATTTTGATTCATCCATAGCCGGTCCCATTCGTGAGAAGTTTAATGATCGACTTTTGATGAACAGGCTTGTTGGGAAATTTTTGTTGAATCTGCACGGTAGCCAAGTGGCTGTTCCCACTGTCAGAATGCAATATTGCAGTGGGGAGGATTCTTCCGTCCACCTTATTTGTGTGGAGATGGGAAGGCCTGGAAAAAAACTGAATATTTGGGGGAAAAAATGTTTCAGTTTTTTTCCAAAGCAGTTTTTTGTGGAAAAATTGGGGGGAAAAGCATAGAATGTGTTCTTTTACAATGATAAATAATATATCTATAACATGGTATTTAAATTATAAAACATGAAGACCTTGATGAAAGATTTCTGAAACGTTATGTAAAGTCTTAAATTATTGCAAGTTCTCTCAGCTGAAGACAAGCAAATCCTGCAATACAATTCAAGTAATACTGTCCTTCTCAATACTGTCCTTCTCAAACAAGAGACATATGCATTTCTGCCACTAGGGGGCACTGTAGGGGAAAGACTCAAATTTATTTTGCATGTGGGCTCAATCTTGTACCTCCTACAGTTGGGAGATTGTGTGGATACAGTAGATAATAGTTTCTGTCCTCTCAGGCCTTAAGAGAGTTCTAAAGTCAGAAGGTTTTTTATCTTAATGCATTCTATGCGTTAAGATAACAAGCCTTCTGTGTGCAGCAGCTGCCCCAGCACCCCCTAATATTTACCTGAGCCCCATCTCTGCCCAGCGATGTTCACGAGTGTCTCGGTCATCCGAGACTCTCCCCCCTATTTGGCTGAAACACAGCAGCGGCACCATTGGCTTCCGCTGCTGTCAATCAAAGCCAATCAGCCAACCAGGAGAGAGGGGGTGGGGCCGGGCCGGGCTGGGCTGCAGCTCCATCTCTGAATTGATACAGGGAGCTATGACTCTGCTTGGGTGCCTCCATAGCAATCTGCTTGCTGTGGGGGCACTCAACAGGCGGGAAGGGCCAGGAGAGCCGAAGAGGAACCCAAGAAGAGGAGGATCTGGGCTGCTCTGTGCAAATCCACTGCAACAGAGCAGGTAAGTATAATATGTTTGTTATTTATTATTGAAAAAAAAACAAGACTTTACAATCACTTTAATTGACAGGTAAGAGGGTATGTTTGTCTGACAAATTAGTTTATCTTATTTAACATTTAAATGATTAATTTTAATGTTCTCCACCATTGCAGCATAATGTTTGCCTATAGTCTGGTCAGTAATTTTTTTTTTCTTTTCCTCCTCTCAGAGAGACCAACAAAACACATCCATGTAAGCCAGAGGTGCCCTAAAGACACAAAAAATACTTAATGAAATTAAATGATGAGCACCATAATGAAAGTGCAAGTGAGTTCTCATTCCAGAAACACTCTTTCTGCTGCTTCTGGATTATCACAAAGTGTTTCTTCACCAGCAGCATCTTCAAGTAAGGAAGTGTTACAAACCACTGCTTCACAAAAATACACAATACACATTTATAGATAAAATGATACCTAAAAAACAGGAGAAAAATTGATCAAGAGCAATATATGCTTCTGGATCAGCATATCCTGACTCAAAATGTATATTGGCAGTAAGCCTTTAAATTATTATGAGGGAAATGGGGGTGGTTACCTGTTCTCATGTATAATTGAAATGTTCTACAGTCCTTGTTATGCAATTTGCAATAAAAAATACAATTTAAAAAAGCAGGTTTAGTTTATTTACTTAATAAGCTGTACTTGTAGTTTAAGCATAACAGTTGTATATACATGCATTTCACATTTCCAGTGTAACAAAATAATGTTCAATTTGTAAAATTACTCAGCATTGAATAAAAAAATAAACACAATCCCAACATTTTAATTTTTATGGAAAAAAACAGGGGGCATTTTTTTTCTCATGAAAAAGACTGCGCTAGAACACATATTTAACAACATATATGATTATGTGAATATTAGGAAAATCAATCAATCAAGTAATCAAAAATAAATAAAAATCATACAGTGGGAATATATGGATAATGTGGTGAACCCAATATAACTCAAAATTGCAATATTGAAATTGTATGTGACAAATGGCAAAAATATATCCAAAGGTGTGGAAAAATGTTCAAAGGAAATAAGTCCCTGGAGCCAAAGCCGATAGAATAGGTGATCAAACGGTTAAACACTCAGCACCCAGTGAGAAATCCTCCACCTATATAGATGTACGCTTACCAGAGGTAAGCTGGATAATAGCTTATCTATGGATATCCACACGGGGGACACAACTCTATGGATCTCCTCACAAGGAAGGGGTAGGCAGGAACTCTCTTGCAGCGAACCTCAGACAGCATACCAAGGGGACCCAGAAGAATAAAAAATTCCCTCCATAGTGTGAATCCGTATGGTAATTTATTAAAAAATAGGTAATTGCACTTACATAAAATCTTGGTTAAAAATCACAGAAACAGCCGGCCGGCTTGCATACACCCGTTCAACGAGATGGAAACGATGACGTCAGCGCGTCGACCTTCCTGGAAGGTCGACGCGCTGACGTCATCGTTTCCATCTCGTTGAACGGGTGTATGCAAGCCGGCCGGCTGTTTCTGTGATTTTTAACCAAGATTTTATGTAAGTGCAATTACCTATTTTTTAATAAATTACCATACGGATTCACACTATGGAGGGAATTTTTTATTCTTCTGGGTCCCCTTGGTATGCTGTCTGAGGTTCGCTGCAAGAGAGTTCCTGCCTACCCCTTCCTTGTGAGGAGATCCATAGAGTTGTGTCCCCCGTGTGGATATCCATAGATAAGCTATTATCCAGCTTACCTCTGGTAAGCGTACATCTATATAGGTGGAGGATTTCTCACTGGGTGCTGAGTGTTTAACCGTTTGATCACCTATTCTATCGGCTTTGGCTCCAGGGACTTATTTCCTTTGAACATTTTTCCACACCTTTGGATATATTTTTGCCATTTGTCACATACAATTTCAATATTGCAATTTTGAGTTATATTGGGTTCACCACATTATCCATATATTCCCACTGTATGATTTTTATTTATTTTTGATTACTTGATTGATTGATTTTCCTAATATTCACATAATCATATATGTTGTTAAATATGTGTTCTAGCGCAGTCTTTTTTTGATTTTCCTTTGTATGTTTGTGTGCACGCCTCACTTTAGGACTGCAGCTTGCTTTATTCTACTAATCATCAGTAGCACAACCTTTAAGTTAGCGCGGTAATTCTTGTGGTTTATTTTTTTTCTCATGGCTTCAAATTTTCACAAATTTTTCATCTATAGGTAAGTGTTTAAGGATGAACTGGGGGTAACTACTATTGAAAGGTTGTTTAACTTAATGCAGGGAATGCATTAAGGTAAGAAAACTTTTTACCTTTACAATGACTTTAAACACTTTCTTTTTCTTGTTTCCATTTATTTATTCTGTCGCTATTAATTTCTAGTGTGTAATATCCATTTTCTGTAAATATTTTGCTTGCACAGTTTATCCTTTTCTTTTATTAAACAATATTTTAAAATCATATAGACAAAAAAAAATGTACTGCTCTACCTGTCACTAATATCAGCCAACATGACGTGATGAACTGCTCCAGATCGTATAAAACAGCTTGTCAGGCTACAATATGCTACAGAAAAATGGCAATTGATTGTACACAGGATACAGATTTACTGTGACCAAAACTAAGCCAGGTAATGCAAGATGGCTTAAACTCTGCCCCCCTCTCGCAGAAGGGGGTCTCTCGGATGCATTTCATTCCCTAGTGGGATTAATAGTTGCCTCAACAAAAACATGAAAACATGTAGAAAACCAAATAAACATGATTAATTCTATATTACACAATAGTATTTGTGTGCTTACATATAAAACAACATAGAAAATAGAGGGCCATATCCTGTTTTCTCTCTCAGGGAGGTGGTGGACCGGTGGTGAGACGTGGATGAAGCTGCCTCATAGTTACTATATTTTTTGTCTCATGATCATAGAGATGTTGCTATATGTTAAAGTTAGTGCATGCTGTTTACATGTATTGTTTTATTTTTGCCGGGGTGGTGGAGGTGGGTTAGGGACGCTCTCCTGGAGCCTGTTCTATCCGCTCCCCCAAATAGGCCGACACACAGACCCTCCAATTAACCTTGGGGGGTATGGCTGTATATTGTAATTGGTATTAGCCAATTTTAGTTTTGGAGCAGAGCGAGGAACGGACTGTGTCCCTCTCTTGCTCCCTCTTTTTTCCCTTTTTTTTTCGATTTCTCTCTTCTCTCCTAGTTGGCAATTGATAACCTTAAGGTGTTCTCTCTCAATGCTAAGGGCCTGAATATTCCCGAGAAAAGAAAGATGCTATTACATGACCTAAAGACCTCTTGTGTTGATATATCATTCATACAAGAGACTCATTTTAGAGATGACAAGTTGCCTGTACTTAAAAACAGATTTTTTTCCAGTGACCTATCACTCTACCAATAGGGCAGCTAAGTCCAAGGTTGTATCTATTTTGATATCTAGTAAACTTCCATGGACTTGTAGTGCAACTTTTCTAGACGTAGGAGGTCGCTTTGCATTTATAAAAGGCCTCATAAGTGGGGTGTGTCTGATGCTGACAACAATTTATGCACCTAATGATCACCAGGATGTCTTTGTCCATCTGATTTTGACTAAGCTATTGGACTTTACAGACTTTCAATTGATCTTAGGCGGTGACTTTAATGTCCCCCTGACCCCTAAAGTAGATACATCTTCAAGTAAATCCTCTATTCCCGTAAGCTCTCATAAACGAATCACACAATCTATACATAGGGCCCAGCTAATCGATGTGGGGAGACTCCAACATTCGGGAGAAGGAGTTATTCATTTTACTCTCCCCCCATAAAGTTTATTCGAGAATCAATTACTTGCTGATCCCTCATGCTCACCTACATGTGGTTCACGAAACCTGGGGTCGATCACGTGGTCTGACCATGCCCCCATTTTATTGACATACGCTCTGTTGCAAGTCTCTTTTCAGGCATCACACATATGGACGCTAAATTAAAGTCTCCTCCAAATTCCAGAAATACTCGTAGAAATTAAGAAAGAATTGCTCTTATACCTTCAGATGAACCAAACCTCAGATAGCAACCTGGGTATGGTATGGGAGGCTCATAAAACAGTTATTAGAGGCATTTTCATTAAACATGGGTCCAGACTCAAAAAAGAGAGAGAGAAAAAATTTAATCTATTACTGATTAAGCTTCAAACTATGGAATCCCAACACAAGCATGCACCCTCCCCAAGTTTGGAACAGGAACTTACTACACTTCATACTCAGATTAATACTCAGATAAAGTGGCCTTACAGAGATGTAGAAAGATTAGTTACGAGCACGGAGATAAATGCGGGAAAACCTTAGCTAGATCAATCAGAGAACATCGACTCCAATCATGTATACCACACATTATGTCTCTAAATGCCCAGAAGATTACCCTACCAGAGCAAATATCTGAAGTTTTTAGAGACTTCTATGCATCTCTTTACAATCTACCCTGTGCCATGAATTCTCAAACTGCAATAGACGAGTATGTCCATTCCTCTCAGCTGCCCACAATCTCATCAGAAACTAGAGCAGATTTGGATGCGCCAATAAGTTTAGAGGAATTGGAACTGGCAGTAGGCTCCACTAAGCCGTGTAAGGCTCCGGGCCCAGATGGTCTTACTCCTCAGTATTACTGGGCATTGCTTCCTATCTTAGGCCCTCATATGGTGAATTTGTTTAATGGCCTCGGCAATAATGTAATTCTACCTAGAGATACTTTGCAGGCGCATGTCTCTGTTATCCCGAAAGAAGGCAAGGACCCAACTTTGTGTGGCAGTTAAAGGCCAATTTCGCTCCTAAATGTTGATCTTAATCTATTCACTAAGATCCTTGCTACCCGCATAGCTGAGCACTTGCCGAACCTGGTACATTTGGACCAGGTAAGCTTTATTCCTACTAGGGAATCTAGGGATAATATGAAGAAAGTTCTCAACCTACTCCATGTAGCCAGTTCCACCAATATACCCTGTGTTTTTCTTAGTACAAATGCTGAAAAATCATTTGATCATGTGAACTGGCAATATATGTTCACGGTCCTTCGACACCTAGGCTTCAGGGAAACTATTATTAACTGGATCAGTAAAGTGTACTCTCAACCTACAGCCCAGGTTAAAGTCAATAGTGTTCTGCCTGACCCTTTTTGTATAGCAAATGGCACAAGACAGGGGTGTCCGCTTTCCCCTTTGTTATTTGCTTTGTCAATAGAACCATTTCTGAGCAGAATTCATTTGAACCCAGACATACAGGGCCTGACTGTCTGAGGCAATCAGCATAAAACTTCAGCCTATGCAGATGACTTATTTTTCTCCCTGACAAATCCCGCACTCTCGCTCCCTAATCTCTTACGAGAGTTTGAAATCTATGAGTCTCTATCCAATTTGAAGATAAATTGGCATAAATCAGAGGCAATGGGAATTGGGATACCTATTACTCTTTTATCTACATTTAGATCCAGCTTTAACTTCAGATGGACAGTGATGGCCCTAAAGTACTTGGGCACCTATATTCCTACAACTTTATCACGTGTATTTGAGCTTAACTTCCCGCGACTGTTATCTAGAACCCGCTTGCTCCTAGACACCCGGAACAAAGGTCTACATTCATGGTTTGGCAGAATTAATTTATTGAAAATGTCTATATTACCTAAGTTTCTTTACCTGTTTCAAGCTTTACCAATTAAGATCCCTCTTGCTTACTTTAAACAGGTTAACACGCTCTTTGTTAAGTTTGTGTGGGCACTAGACATGTGCATTCATTTTCGTCCGAATTTCGGGTATTTTCGTTATCGTTTTAACAACCGATAACGAACGTGCAGAATCCGAAAACCGAAAGATCCGACCTAAACAAATGCTTTATTTTCATTTTCGTTGTGACAACAGTTCGATACAGAATGGAGATTCGACATGACGCTGACAATAGCGATCTGTGTCCATCGAACCTGTGGTCGAATGTGCCTAACCTTAGCTCTATTAGTCCAAGATTATTCTACATAAAGAAAAGATTCGACATAGAGAGAAAAGATTCGACAGGCGCCGCGAGCGGACATTTATGGTCAAATGCTCAGCCCATAGGCTATAGAAGAATTCTAATGTTGGTTGACTAGTAATATTAATTAATAAATATAATTATTACTAGTGTTGTACAACATTAGAATTCTACTATAGCTTGTAGGCGGAATATTCGTGAAGTGTGCGATTGCGGCATCGTACAGTTTAGCTGCTTCGTCCAATCTTCTTAGAACATTTGACAGACACCATAAGCCTTCAATAAAAGATTCGACCTTAATTATAGCGAATTTTCGGACGAATGCATTTTTTAACAAAACAAAATAAATAAAAACGAATTTCGGGAGTAACTAAATACATTTATTTTTCGGACAAAAACGAAATTCCGAAACAAAATATTTCAGTGTGCACATGTCTAGTGGGCATATAAGAAACCACGTCTTCCTCTCCATTTACTGTCACTAACCAAACAATACGGCGGTTTAGCACATCCAGATGCCAGGAAATACTATCAAGTGACTCACTTGAGTAGGATCATAGACTGGTGCCATCATAGTCAATTTAAACTGTGGGCTCAGATAGAACAATCTCAGACACATACTTTGCTTTCAGGGACCTTGTGGTGTTATGACCACCTTCAGTTATTATTGAAAAGTCACCCTATAATAGGCACGATGCTATACATAGGCTTGCACGTTAGTAAACAGTTTTCTCTTTGTTCACCGGATTCCCCATTATTTCCTATCTTGGGAAATCCAAGCTTCTCCCCAGGCCTTTGCCCCAAAACATTTGGAACCTGATGACATTTGGGCAAAATTCAGGTGTCCCACTTTCTAATAGGCGGCAGATGGCCCTCTATAGAGGAACTGATAGCGGAGCCAGGCCCCTTTACATTGCCCTTTTGGCCGGCACTACAGCTGCAACTTTTTTTGACACCTTGCCTGATCCAATGCGATTTGTTCGTCCTCTGATGATGCTGGAGAAATACTGTTCCGAAGAAGGAGTCATAACACAAGTACTCTCCAAAACATACTCTTTATTGAATTGTCCAGCGGCTCCGCCACATCTGCCATTCTTGGATAAGTGGGAACAAGACCTGCAGAGGAAATTTACACACGCCCAAAAACAACATATATTAGGATTTGCTCTAAAGTCTTCAATTTGTACAGAAATCCAGGAGTCCAATTATAAAATCATGACGAGATGGTATCGCACCCCCCACCTTTTATACCGGTACTATCCCAATACTACTAATTGCTGTTGGAGATGTCTGGGGGATAGAGGAACTCTACTTCACATATTTTGGTCCTGTCCTAAACTGACCCATTTTTGGAAGACAGTCCAAAAAGTGACTCAAAAGTTCACGGAATATAAGATTTCTGGTGATCCGGCTTTCTTTCTTTTACATGTGTCTACTATTTCTGCTAAAAGCTACCAAAAGTCTATCCTAAGACACCTCCTAAATGCTGCAAAGTGCTGCATTCCACTTCACTGGAAGAAACAGACACCACCGACGGCGGCAGATTGGTTACGTAAAGTGGATGATATAAGTAAAATGGAAGATTTAGAAGGCATGGTCCTTTTGGGAAATGGAAGCTAATTCTGAATATACCTTTTGAGCACCTCGGTCATCCGGAGCCAACGAAAACCAAGCCCCCTTTTCCCTTTATATCCCTCCCTTGTCCATAACATTTCCCCCCCCTTTTTTTTTTGTTTTGCTTAGAATATAGGAAAATGAAGGCGGCAGCTTCGCGTCTTGTATTAAAGTTTTATATATTTGTTTATTTTAGTGGGCAGCAAGCAGCAACATCTATTGGACTCTCAATTTATATTATGCCCCCTTCGATACCTTTGCAGATACCGGTATGGATATGTAGATAAAGTGTAAACTGATATCTGATGTATATACTGGCTGTATTGATTTGTTTTTTGCCCGTTATAGGTGTTAATAAAATTTATATTTGAAAAAAAAAAATAAAGGGCTGGAGAAACACATTTGCAAATATATGCATAAGCCTCAGTGCCCACATTAAGAGACCCCTTGTTTATACTGCGGTCCTAACTCTAAACAAAAACTGCTAGACAGGGTCAATTTGGTTGTTTTGCAGGCTGGCTGGTAAGTGTGCTGGGAAATCTTGTGTTTGTTTGTGATGTGCATTGCCCTTCCATGTGCACCTTGCTGCCAAAGCAGTTATATGCTGGGGTGGTTGCCCCTTTTTGGTACAGTTTGTTGAAATGGGTGCAGAGATGCACTGGATGCCTTTGCTGCCATTGTGCTTTTGCTGAGCATCACGTGCACCCCCGTGCCTTTAAGGAGGGGTGGGCTCCCTCCAGGCACACCTGTCCTTAATCTATCCATTCTTATATGTGCTCCTACTATGGAGGCTTGAAAATTTAGAGTTAGGGACCATAGTATATACAGAGGTCCTTCATGCATATATTTGCAAATGTGTGCAAACAAACCCCTCTTTTTTTTTAGCATAAACAGGGTCAATTTGGTTGTTTTCCAGGCTGGCTGTTAAGTATGCTAGGAAATCTTTTGTCTGTGATGTGCATTGCCCTTCCATGTGCACCTTGCTGCAAAGGCCAGTTAGAGGTTTGAGTAGTTGCCACTTTTTGTACATAAGATACTAGTCTAAGCTATTCTTATATGCTCCTTACTGCTTTATAGCTTTATTTTATTACCTAATACAATAAAAAACGCAGCAAGCCAGTTGTACTTACAGAGAAAGAACACTGCATTTACCTAAGGAGATCAACACAACACCTTATATTACACTGTTAGCTGCATTTCCTGAGTCCTAGGATTCCGTGTACATTGGGGGGTGGGCTCTGCATTAACCCTTTCTCATTCAGATCAAAATGGCTCTATAATAGCTGTGTACACCCTGCGGCAATTTAAATGATACTCCCTAAAGTCCAGAGGGGATACCTAAGACAGTCAGAAGATCTTGTGGAAGACTGGGCATTTGAAGACAGGAAGTGTGCATGCACACACAGCCGCTGCACTAAATGAAAATGCTTTGGATGCATGAGCACTCTTTTTTAGGCAATGGAGAAAAGGAAGGGGTGGCAAAGCTTTGCAAACATTCCTAGTGCTGTCTCATCTCATTAAAAGGTGGACAAGGTTTTTGTAAGTGTTGGTTACTTGATAAGATTTCATAACTGGTGGTGTAATGCTATTCATCATTAGAGATGGGCCGAACCACCCCCGGTTCGGTTTGCGCCAGAACTTTCGCACATCGCAAAAGTTTGGAGCCGAGCAACAAACCCCATTAAAGTCTAAGGGACCCAACTTGGAAAATTCAAAAGTGTCCATTTTGTAGGTTTATATGCAAGTTATTGGGCCTGTTTAGGAAATGCTGCACCACCAAATTGAGATAATGTGGCAGGCATGGAACATGTGTCAACTTTCCCTGTCAAAGGGCGGACAGGAGGTTAATGCCATTATTGCACACTACCATTCCTGGCTCAAGCTGCCGTGGTGTGAACCACCTCTGGTCCTGCCCCTGTAAAGCTGAAAGAATCTGTGTTCCGGTGTGGCTCCTGTCCCCTAGACAGACCAGCTAAAGCACTGCATGGCATCTTTTAGACTGACTCATTAAATAGCCCCTTGAACACTTAGGAGCTACCGGTGGTTCATAGGACAAATTAACAGAAGAGGGCATGGAGGAGGAGGAGGGGGTGGAGCTGACAAATCTCGCATCATCCCTACCAGCTGTATGGAGACGTGGTGGTCCTGTCCTGCAACTTTCCTAGTTGCAAACAGAGTTATCCAGTGTGCTGTGAACAAAATATATTGTCCCTAACCATGCTTACTGGACCAAAAGTCAGCAGTAAAGTGGACCGGGAGATAACAGCTCCACAATCTTATGGAATAGGGTGTCTGCTTTCAACTCTTCCATGATGGCTGCCTCTGGAGGACATCCTACCTCGTGGGGTTGTGCCTCACCCTCACTTTCCTCCTCTGCTTTATCCGGCACCCAAGTCACATCAGTGACCTCATCATCATCATCATCCCCTCTATCCTCATCATCACTGGAGCCAACTTGGCAATTTGCAGGTGGCTGGGGGAACATGACTGCCAATTTGTTGTTTATCAGTATTCTCCCCTCTCTGTAGGCTCATGTTCCTACCTTCCCCAACATCAGAATCAAGTAATGCCTGTGCATCGTCAAGGAACATGTAGCTGATGCTGTGTTCAAATAACTCAACAGACTCCTCCGTGCATGATGCTGGGGCTATGGCAGGAGTAACTGTGGGCAAGGAGGCAGAATAAGCAACTCTGGCAGCTGCGGTGGACTGTGCATTTGTCTCAGCTTAGGTTTAGTAAGCCAGTCCACCACCTCCTCTGCATGCTGTGGCTAGATAGCATGGGAAAAATCACTAAACAAAGAAAATGGTGCCCTGCCTGAGGACGGACCACTTCCACCTTTGCCTGTGAACACATACACTGCTGGCCCCCTCACAGTGGCATGGGAACGTCTGCCTCTCCATGTTGGCCTCCCAGACATAATGGGGGGCTTATTACTGAAATGTAATACAGGTGGGGAAATGTGTAATTGGATGCACTTTAATCAATGGTAAGTGGTGTTTGGTGCACTTTACCTTGAGGACTGCCGCTGACAGAAATGCCACTTTAATTTACTGCAGTAAAACTACACTGACACACTACAATATACTGCAGTAAAACTGCACTGACGCATTTCAATATACTGCAGTAAAACTGCACTGATGCACTACAATATACTGCAGTAAAACTGCACTGACACATGTTAATATACTACAGTAAAACTGCACTGACGCACTTCAATATACTGCAGAAAAACTGCACTGATGCACTGCAATATACTTCAGTAAAACTGCACTGAAGCACTTAAATATACTGCAGTAAAACTGCACTGACTCACTTCATTTTACTGCAGTAAAACGTCACTGATGCACTACGATATACTGCTGTAAACCTGCACTGACGCACTTCAATATACTGCAGTAAAACTGCACTGACTGCACTTCAATATACTTCAGTGAAACTGCACTAATGCATTTCAATTTATTGCAGTAAAACTGCACTGATGCACTGCAATATACTTTAGTAAAACTGCACTGACACACTTAAATATACTGCAGTAAAACTGCACTGATACACTACAATATACTACAGTAAAACTGCACTGATGCACTACAATATACTGCAGTAAAACTGCAGCGACGCACTACAATATACTGCAGTAAAACTGCACTGACGCACTTAAATTTACTGCAGTAAAACATCACTGACGCACTACAATATACTGCAGTAAACCTGCACTGACGCACTTCAATATACTGTAGTAAAACTGCACTGATGCACTTAATTATACTGCAGTAAAACTGCACTGATAAACTTCAATATACTGCAGAAAAACTGCACTGATGCACTTCAATATATTTCAGTAAAACTGCACTGATGCATTTCAATATACTGCAGTAAAACTGCAATGACGCACTACACAATACTGCATTAAAACTGGACTGATGCACTACAATGTACTGCAGTAAAACTGCACTCATGCACTACAATATACTGCAGTAAACCTGCACTGATTCACTTCAATATACTGCAGTAAAACTGCACTGACACACTACAATGTAAATACTTAAATAGCACTTAAATATACTGCTCTAAAACTGCACTAATACAATACAATATACTACAGTAAAACTGCACTGATGCACTACAATATACTGCAGTAAAACTGCCCTGACGCACTACAATATACTGCAGTAAAACTACCTTGCCGCACTTCAATTTACTGCAGTAAAACTGCACTGATGCACTACAATATACTGCGGTAATCCTGCAATGATGCACTGCAATATACTGCAGTAATCCTGCAATGATGCACTTCAATATACTGCAGTAAAACTGCACTGATGCACTACAATATACTGCAGTAAAACTGCACTGACGCACTTCAATTTACTGTGGTAAAACTGCACTAATGCACTACAATATACTGCAGAAAAACTGCACTGATGCACTTCAATATACTGTAGTAAAACTGCACTGATGCACTACAATATACTGAAGCAAAACTGCACTGATGCACTACAATCTACTGTAGTAAAACTGCACTGATGCACTACAATATACTGAAGTAAAACTGCACTGATGCAATTCAATATACTGCAGTAAAACTGCACTGACGCACTACAATATACTGCAGTAAAATTGGCCTGACACACTACACTGACACACTTTAATATGCTGCAGTAAAACTGCCCTGACACAATACACTAACACATTTCAATATACTGCAGTGAAACTGCATGGACGCACTACACTGACACAGTTAAATATACTGCGGGAAAAAACTGCCCTGACACACTACACTGACACACTTCAATATACTGCAGTCAAACTGCACAGACGCACTACACTTATGTTGCACTATATTCACACTACACCGACACTCTACACTCACAATAGAATCACAAAAGCACACTAACTCGCTAGTAGCAATGAACAGAACTCTGTTCTAGCTATCTCCACTCCAATATCACACTGCAAATGGCTGCTCTGGGAAGGAACCTTCTAAAGTGTGGGGTGGGTCCATCAGCAATGAGCCATGATTGGCCTAAGTCATCATGACTTTCTCCAGTCATGGCTCTGACAGTGTTGTGTGCCCTGATTGGGTAAAGCTTTCATTGCTTCAGCCAATTAGGGCTTAGAATGCACTGTGGGGCCGAACAAATGGTCAAATGCCCTGCAATTCGGGTGTTCACCAAATGTGGAAACAGCCAATGTTGAGGCCTAACTTATGCTCGGCCCGAACAGTTCGCCCAACACTATTACTCATTACCACACACTTGTCTTTATTTGACACTACTTCTTTACTAAGCTTTATGTTCTTGAACAATCCTTGAAAAATACAAACAGGATGGATCTTCCCATATAAAGTCTAAGTAATAGCTCAATGGATCAAGACTTGTAATAAAGTGGAGCAAATGTTTTAAAATGTAGGACAAGGGAGACTCAAGTAAAGCATAAAGCCAGATGATGCATTTCCAAAAATTGGAAAAGGGAGATTGAATCAGGAGATAAGCGGTAAAGCAAAGAGCTGGGGACACAGCAGTGTTTAGGGCAGAAGGTGTTTACTGAGGACCAGGAAATTATATGGTAGTGGAAAAAAAGGAAAATTTATTGTCAAATACTTACCGTAATTTTCCTTTCCTGATGGACTCCATGGCAGCCTACGTGTGGGTTAACCCCGCCTCCTCTCCAATGCTATAGGACCCCATTCCCATAAATGAGTGCTAGCTACTGCGTTCCGTAACTAGCCTACTCGTTGACCAATGGGTGGGAACTCCGTCTGCCATGGAGTCCATCAGGAAAGGAAAATTACGGTAAGTATTTGACAATAAATTTTCCTTTTTCCTGACAGACTCCATGGCAGCCTACGTGTGGGAAATAACTAGCCAACCACACGGGCGGGTATGCATGATCAAAACATAAATTTTAATTTGTCCTATCGGTCGATAGGATTTGTAACCCAAAGTTTACAGAGGATAGTGAGGCAGGCTCTATACAATAATGCAACATGAAGGTATTAATAGAAGCCCATGAAGCTGCCTTGCAGATGGTATCTGGAGCCACATGCCGAGCCGCTGCCCACGAGGCTGCCATACCTCTGGTGGAATGGGCTGTCACCGCCTTTGGAGGAGCCAAGCCCTTAGCCCTATATGCCTGTTGTATGGTCTGTACGATCCAGGACGCGATAGTCCTGGTTGAGGCTTTCTTCCCTATATTGCTGCCTGAGTGAAGCACGAAGAGATGACTAGAACGTCTGAAGGGAGAAGTAACCTTGAGATATTCCTTAATAGCTTCGCCCACATCTAGAGGGTGATTCTCAGTGGACCCTGGGGTCCTAAATGTAGGTAACACGATCTCTTGATTGACGTGGAATACTGAAGACACTTTTGGGTTGGAACCCAGCATAGGAATGAGGACTACGCGGTCCGGGAAAAACGTTAGGAAGGGTTCTTCGTGACCAAGTGATGCAATTTCAGAGACCCTTTTGGCTGAGGTAATGGCCACTAAGAAGGCCACCTTTGCTGAAAAGACCTTGATAGGGAGCGGGGAGGGCCCCGAAGTACTGAGTCCAGAGATCGAGTCAAGGACTAATGGGAGGTCCCATTTGGGGAACCTCGGCTTTCTCTGGGGCTTGAGTCTCGATGCGCCTCGGAAAAATTGTCTAACCAGAGGATGAACTGCCCATGAAGTGCCGGAGAAGGCCGAAAGTGCCGAAACTTGGACTCTCAGAGAGCTGACAGATAGATGTAAATCTAGGCCCGTTTGGAGGAAACTGAGAACGTCCTGGACTTTTGGATGTCTAAAAGACCTGCCCTGAGGAGAGCAGAACTCCACGAATTTGGACCAGATCCTTCCATAGACTTTATTTGTACTGGATCTTCTCGAGCTCATGAGAGTGGATATTACTTCTGAGGCACAACCTAGGGATTCCAGCCTCTCCCTCTCAAGAACCAGACCATCAGTCTCAGCACCGCAGGACAAGGGTGCAGGACTGACCCTTGAGAAAGAAGGTCCGGTCTGAGAGGGAGAGGCACTGGGTCCCGACAGCTGAGCTGGACCAGGAGAGGGAACCAAGGCCTGTTCGGCCAGTAGGGAGCTATTGTCACCACCTCCACTGGCTCTGCTCGGAGCCTCTGCAGGAATCTCAGCAAAACTGGCAGTGGCGGAAAGGCGTATGCCCGCTTGAACCTCCACTGATCCGTCAGGGCATCTGTCCCGATGGCTTGACTGCAGAGCCCCCGGGTGTAGAACTTCTTCAGCTTGCGATTGCAGGAGGAAGCAAACAGATCTACTTCGGGATCGGTCTTTAGTGACAAGATCCACCTGAACGTCTCTATGTGGAGAGACCACTCGTTGTTGTCCAACTCGGTCCGTGACAGGAAGTCTGCTTGAGTGTTTTGGACGCCTGGGACAAAGACTGCCGAGATGTTGGCAAGGTATTTCTGCGCCCACGATAGGATGGGCTCGACTTCCCGAAGGAGTGTGGGACTCCGAGTACCCCCTTGCCTCTTCACATACGATACTGCTGTGGTGTTGTCCATTCTCAACAGCACTGACTCCCCCATCAGAAGATGAGAGAAGAACTGTAGGGCACACCAGGCCGCACGAAGTTCCAAGACATTCGACCCTAGGTTGGGGAGACAAGTTTCCCACTTGCCTTGGGCCAGGTTCGACCCACAAAGGGCTCCCCAACCGGTACCGCTGGCATCGGTCGTGACTGTCACCCAGGAGATGGGAGCGATGGAGTGGCAAGTCAGGAGGTTCTTGCGCTGAAGCCACCAGAAGAGGCTGTTTCTCATTGCAGATGTTATGCGGATGACCTGGTTCTTGTCCCCTGACTTCCATTGCCGTAGGAGACCTGACTGGAAGGGACGCAATCTCCATAAGGCCCATTTGACCATGGGAGTCGTAGAAACCATCGTGCCAATGACTTTCAGACACTGAGAGGCTTTCATTTGCCGAGCATGTAGAGCCCGGGAGACTCTGTCTCGAACTGCAGGAATTTTCTGTAGTGGAAGGGAGATAGTGTTTGCCACTGTATCGAACTGGGCTCCCAGATATATTAGACGCTGAGTTGGGCTCAGTTGACTCTTTTCTATGTTTAGGAGCCACCCGAAGTTGGACAGAGTGGAGATTACTTGATCCTGGTGGACCAGCAACTGCTCCCTGCTCTGGGACAGCACCAGCAGGTCATCCAGGTAGTGGTAAAGACGTACCCCTTTGGATCTTATTAGTGCCACCGTAGCTAGGAGGACCTTTGAAAAGACCCGGGGGAAGTTGTCAGCCCGAAGGGGAGGCAAATAAATTGAAGATGATCTGACCCAATGTGAAAGCGGAGGTATTTGTGAAATTCTTTTTCCACTGGAACGTGGAAATAAGCGTCCTTCAGGTCGATTGATATCATCCAGTCGCCTGGTTGTATGGCTCTCTGAATGGTCACCAAGGTTTCCATCTTGAACCTTCCATTCTCTATGAATCCGTTGAGATATGTGAGGTCTATGACTGGGCGCCAAGAGCCCCCCTTTTTTTGAACTAGGAAGAGAGGGGAGTATATCCCCTGGAACCATTCGTCCTGTGGTACATGTACTACTGCTCCTTGAATTTTCAGGAGGTCCACATAGGACAGCAAAATTTGTTTTTGATCCTCTGCCCGAGGGAGAAGAGTGGAGACGAACCTTGGGTGCGGAGTCCTGGAAAAGGCCCATCTGTGGCCTGACGAGACCGTCCTTATGACCCAGAAGTCTGAGATCGAGGCCACCCAGACGTGCCGGAAGAGGAGCAGACGAGCCCCCACCCGGCCCGCCTGGGCGGGCGTAATCTCAAAAAGATTTAGCCTGATCACGAGCACTGGACGTTTGATTTTTAACGGGTTTGCGGAAGGATGACTGCCCTCTGCTCCAATTCTTCCTAAAGTCCCGGCCAGGCTTGTAGGAGCGTGCTTCCCTGGAGCGCTCCGGACTTCGTCTTCTGAACTGGGGCTTCTTTCGACCCAGCATGCGCCTGTCCTGGGGAAGAAAACCCGATTTGCCACCTGTGGCTCGCGTAATGGCATCGTCAAGCTTATTGCCAAACAGTGAGGACCCCTCAAACGGGATTTTACACCACGCTTGCTTAGAACCAGGGTCCGCAAGCCAGGGACGCAACCAGAGGGCTCTTTTGGCCGTAACTGAGGACAGCATAATACGAGCCAGAAGGCGGATCAAGTCAATGGACGCCTCCCCCAGGAAGACCGCTGCAAGCTTCAGCTCTGCGGCTGCTGAACTTCCAGCCAGCTCTTCTGACACGCCTTTAAGGAAGGATTCCACGTTCTCCGTCCAGGCCTCCATGGCCTTAGACATGGCCGCTAATGCCAGGGCTGGTTTACAGGCCATACCCGCGAGCCCATAGATTCTTTTTAGATCTAGGTCTATCTTCCTCTCGAGCCCATCTTTAAAAGATACTGCGTCTTCTAGAGGAAGAGTCACATGTTTGGCCAGACGCATAAGAGCTGCGTCCACAAGGGGAGTATTCTCCAAATTCTTTACTTCTTCTGACTTGAAGGGGTACAATCTGGAGGTTTTATTAGACATGGAGGATTTTTTCTCTGTTTTACTCCATTCTTCCTCAATGATTTCCTTTAGCTCTGGAAGGAGCGGAAAGTTTGCGCGTTCTCTCCCCAGGTGCTTGAAGAATTTTTTCTGCTTGGCTGGGGGAGTGGAAGGGTCTTCCCACTTCAAGGCTTCCTTGATCGCTTTGATTAAAGGGGAAACCATCGCGAAGTCGAACCCTCCAATGACCTCCTCACTGATAGACTCATCCTCTGAGGAGTCAGGAGAGGTAATATAGGGCTGCGAAGTACCCGGATCATCACGGGCCTCTTCCGCCGGCGGGCCAGACGCAGTGGTAGACTGGCTCAATGTGCGAGGTGCTTCCCTCTCCATTAGGGATTGCTGTACCACTCGTTTCACAAGAGACTCTAAACGCTGGTTTTCCGTCTCTTTTTCCCCAACCGCACGGGCGAAACAACGGTCACATAAGGACTTGCCCTCCGGGATTCGTGTCCTACATCCCCAGCAGGCTCTGTGGTCTGAGCGGCTGTCATGGCGGTGGGAGCGGTGTCTTGAGGAGGAACGAGAGCGTCTCCTCTGGTGGGATCCGGACTGTGAATCTCGTCTGGATGAAGATGAATTGTATTGTGGCTTGGCAAGGTCATTGGCATTCTGGACCGCATTTAGCGGGTCCGACCTAGAAGGGCTGGGAAGAGAAAAAATAGGGGAAGGGGAGAGAAGAAAGGTAGAACATGGTATCAGCACGACAATAATGTGCATAAATCTCATCCCCTCCCCTCACGAGCACATACCTTGTGCGTGAGGGCTGGCCACTTAAAGGCGGTGAATTGTCCATAACCAGGGACACGAAATGTCACTTTAATAGTCTGCAGGGATAATGGTCTAAGAAAACCTAGGCATCAAAATATGAGAAGGTTTTAGAGAAAAAGAAAAAACTCTGCTTGCCTCTTCTTTTTTTTTTTTTTTTTTTATAATATGCACAAGGCATGTATCAACATATAATCAATGCAAAGGAGAAACAACTTCCAGCCGCATATGTATGTATATTTAGATAACATATATAATGATAAAAGAACAATTTTCCATTATTTTGCTCTTTTTTTTTTTTTAATTTGCAGAGGTTTCCACCACTCACCTGGAGACCAGCAGGGATCCGCTCCTCCTTTCCCTACCAAGGGAGATCCCAACTCAGCAGGACAGGAGGGCGGAATTTAAATTCCCCGCCCGTGACATCATTATCCCCTACAGCGCACGCACAAAGGGGAACCACCGTACGGCGCCTGCGCGGACGACGAACGAGCCGCCGTACTGCGCATGCGTGAGCCAAACCTCGCTCTCAGGTTGGCTACAGCGCAGGTGCCAGCGGCGAGACTGCCGCAACCCGGAAGTGCCGTGGCGGGCTGGAACGCACGCGAACCAGCCGCCATGAGGGGGATAGGACACACTGGATCACCAGGGAAAATACATACAACACATAGAAACACTGCCATGGAGTATGGGAAAACATCCACAGACCTTGCCAGCCGTTGATGAGAACTGTCCGCCGGGCATACAGAGGCGACCACCCATCCACCAAGGGGGAACATTCAAGCCTCTTCAAGCTACTTGCCCGCTCATAGCTGGGCTTTTGAGCTGCACCGCACAGGTATGCCAATCTTGGATTCAATCAATCTTGGATTCAATCAATCTTGATGCGAACAGCATGTGTAGGTCCATAGAGGAGGACAAAAAAGGAACGCAGTAGCTAGTGGTGAGCACTCATTTATGGGAATGGGGTCCTATAGCATTGGAGAGGAGGCGGGGTTAACCCACACGTAGGCTGCCATGGAGTCTGTCAGGAAATGTAAATTTCTTAAACAAAAATTTCAACAAAACCTTGGTAAATTGGAGGCAGAACAGACATGGGACAAAATTCTTCAAAAGGATGGTTTTGGTAATTGACAAAACAACGTGACCTTGCATCACACCACAATGCGTGTTAGTCGTTAAAGAGGAAGTAAACCCTGATAAGTTTACTTCCTCTTTGTTTCCCTGCAAAGGTAAAGCATAATGGGCTACTATGCATCGCATAGTAGCCCATTATGTGTCACTTACCTGACAAGGGGGCCTGCGATGTCACCGCTGTCCCTTCTCCTACGAAGCATCCATCTTCTTTCCGGGTATCGCGGCTCCGGTGCTGTGATTGGCCAGAGCCGCGATGATGTCACTCCCGCGCATGCGCGCTGGTGCTGCCACTAACGGCATGATCGCCGTCAGAGAGGGCACGCTCAGTGCGCCTGCGCGCTGTTGCTTACAGCGCATGCACCGTAGACATTGGTGCCTGTCTTTTGGAAATATCTCCTAAACCATGTAGGTTTAGGAGATATTTCTTGCACCTACAGGTAAGCCTTAATCTAGGCTTACCTGTAAGTAAAAGTGGTCTGTAAGGGTTTACAACCACTTTAAGGTTCATTGGGGTGCATTGTCATGTGATGTGGTTCACTTTTTTGCAATCTGAATTTTCACCACATGCCCTGAGCTAAGGGGGAAAGGGAAAAGTGGATGGCCTATTTCCTTTTGGCGAATCAACCCCAATGCATAACACATTTTTACATACACATACCTGCACACACACAATGCTACATTATGACATTTTGCATAAAACATATCAAACAATAACAAGGCTTTGCAGTTTAATTACTAGACTGCATACTTTGCAATTGCAGCTGCACTCATTTTCCCCAGAGCCTAATGAATGTGGTAAAGCATGTGCCAGCAAAAATACTGTTTTTTATTTTCCTTCTATCTGATTGTGTATTCAATAAAGTATATGTAAACCACTACTTTGTAACACAACCAATTAAGCTTAAAATAGAAATTAAAGGCAAACCATTTGTGTATAGATATAAAAACATCATAAATACCTTTGTTTTGCCTTTTTTAATAAGTGATTACAGTACATTCCCTCTGTTCTCAGCGGCATAAAAAGCTAGGGGTGGGGAAACAGCAGCACACTAACCTTCAAAATGAATTGCAGGGTGTGGCTATCTGAACAAGTCTGATCATTGAACAAGAGCAGGCTGAGTTCCCAGCACAGCCAGAAAACTGACCATGCTGTGTTCTCATGCCTAGTGTGGTCAGTTTTTGATAGGAAAGCATAGTGGCTGGCAGGAACACCAGGTATTTCACACAAAGGAAGCAATACTAAGTGAGCAGGATACTTTTTCATATAAGTACGTTACAGCAGGCACATTTTAGGAATATGAAATGTTGGGTTTACAAATGTTTTAAGCTCTGAGGAACATGAGTGCAACTTCATTTGCAAAGTGCACAGTCTATTTACCTTTAGTAAATCAGCTTCTTTGGGAATTATTGTCATTTTAAAAAAAAGTTACAGTCAGGTCCATAAATATTGGTACATTGACACAATTCTAATTGTTTTGGCTCTATACACCACCACAATAGATTTGAAATGAAACGAACAAGATGTGCTTTAACTGCAGACTTTCAGCTTTAATTTACGGGTATTTACATCCAAATCAGGTGAACGGTGTAGGAATTACAACAGTTTGTATATGCGCCTCCCACTTTTTAAAGGACCAAAAGTAATGGGACAGATTAACAATCATCCATCAAACTTTCACTTTTTAATACTTGGTTGCAAATCCTTTGCAGTCAATTACAGCCTGAAGTCTGGAATGTATAGACATCACCAGACGCTGTGTTACATCCCTGGTGATGCTCTGCCAGGCCTCTACTGCAACTGTCTTCAGTTCCTGCTTGTTCTTGGGGCATTTTCCCTTCAGTTTTGTCTTTAGCAAGTGAAATGCATGCTCAATTCAGGTCAGGTGATTGACTTGGCCATTGCATAACATTCCACTTCTTTCCCTTGAAAAGCTCTTTGGTTGCTTTTGCAGTATGCTTCGGGTCATTGTCCATCTGCACTGTGAAGCGCCGCCCAATGAGTTCTGAAGAATTTTGCTGAATATGAGCAGATAATATTGCCCGAAACACTTCAGAATTTATCCTACTGCTTTTGTCAGCAGTCACATCATCAATAAATACAAGAGAACCAGTTCCATTGGCAGCCATACATGCCCACGCAATGACACTACCACCAACATGCTTCACTGATGAGGTGGTATGCTTTGGATCATGAGCAGTTTCTTTCCTTCTCCATACTCTTCTCTTCCCATCACTCTGGTACAAGTTAATCTTAGTCTTATCTGTCCATAGGATGTTGTTTCAGAACCGTGAAGGCTTTTTTAGATGTTGTTTGGCAAACTCTAATCTGGCTTTCCTGTTTTTAAGGCTCACCAATGGTTTACATCTTGTGGTGAACCCTCTGTATTCACTCTGGTGAATTCTTCTCTTGATTGTTGACTTTGACACATATACATCTACCTCCTGGAGAGTGTTCTTGATCTGGCCAACTGTTGTGAAGGGTGTTTTCTTCACCAGGGTTCGGTCATCCACCACAAGTTGTTTTCTGTGGTCTTCCAGGTCTTTTGGTGTTGCTGAGCTCACCGGTGCGTTCTTTCTTTTTAAGGATGTTCCAAACAGTTGATTTAGCCACACCTAATGTTTTTGCTATCTCTCTGATGGGTTTGTTTTGTTTTTCAGCCTAATGATGGCTTGCTTCACTGATAGTGACAGCTCTTTGGATCTCATATTGAGAGTTGACAGCAACAGATTCCAAATGCAAATAGCACACTTGAAATGAACTCTGGACCTTTTATCTGCTCCTTGTAAATGGGATAATGAGAGAATAACACACACCTGGCCATGGAACAGCTGAGCAACCAATTGTCCCATTACTTTCGGTCCCTTAAAAAGTGGGAGGCACATATACAAACTGTTGTATTTCCTACACTGTTCACCTAATTCAGATGTAAATACCCTCAAATTAAAGTTGAAAGTCTGCAGTTAAAGCACATCTTGTTCGTTTCATTTCAAATCCATTGTGGTGGTGTATAGAGCCAAAAAGATTAGAATTGTGTCGATGTCCCAATATATATGGACCTGACTGTATATTTCCTTGATAGAAAAATCTCATGATCTAAATCAAAAAAATATTTTTGTTATTATTATTTAGTTTGACTTTTATTACATACACACAGGATTACGTTTTTTTGCATTTATATTTATAATATTATAATATATTATATTATTGCATCGACTCATATCATATTTCCGGAAGTCATGAGTTAAAGTAGAATACTCTATTCCGTTACATAATGATTTATTTTCTTTTACCATTTAATCACCATAATCTAGTAAGAGAACAATATTTCAACCTGCAACAAAAATAATGTAAATCTCTCAAATATTTGTTAATATAAATAAAAGTAAATGTTCCTAAAACTTATGTGGCATACACTATCCATTTTACTTTGCAACTGTGGGACCAGATCAGTAGCACTCAGAATAAAATGATTTTAAACTTAAAAGGCCCCTAAGAAATTGGATATCCCACTGTAAAATTAATTAATCACTTTGAGGATTTAGTGGAAAGAAATGGCCGTAAACATCTTATTTGCCCAGCTGGTGGTAAAAAGTAGACAGAAATAAAGCTTTGAGAACAGGGATGAAAAGGGTAAACTGGGATTGAAAGCGAATAGATATATTTGGGGCAACTGGATATAGTTTAACATAGTTATACATGATTTATACACATACAGAAAGGGAAAGGTGAAAGATTAATGTTTTTCTTAAATTTCTATCATCTATGTGAATTATTACCTATATGCACGATATGTCCTAAAAGAAAAACTGTGATTAATAAATAAGCAGCTCTAGAAAGCTTCAATAGGGTGCTTTACCTTGCAGGGAATATTATCATTGGCTTTTGATACAATTTCTGCTGCAGGGAAAGATTTTCAAAGCTCAGAAAGCTGAAGTACTGCCAAGCACTCAAAGACCCCCTACTGTGCGCGTCAAACTAAGAAATCTCTCTGAACTTGTCGAATTAAAAATCATCTCCCTCTCTCGGCATCCCCCTGCATGAGCCGGGAAAGAAGCTCTGTCCTCATTTTTAAGGCCCTCCATGATAAACAAATGGAGCCTAGAGCGTCTTTATTCTTTACTGCAGATAATTAAAAAATCTTTCAAAAAATGCAATTGTAGGGAACGTATTTCGAATTTTGCTCCTAGTTAACAATAAGACTTAAACAGTTTGTACAGGCCAAATTACTTTACCATTCAATTGACTTTCAAAGGTACGAGAAAAAAACAGCTTGCTAAGATCCTGGATAAGTGTCTTTTTTATTTTTTATTTTACATCAAGAGGATGCTCCAAACTGAAACATCTCAGCAGGATTTATACTTTCTTGAATGTCATAAGACTTAATTACGGAAACTACTCTGAAAACCTGCAAGGTAATAAAAAGAGAGAAAAAAAAATAAAGCTGTAAGAATTACTAAGTTAGAGTACACCCATATTATTAACTAAATACAAGATAGCAGAAGAAAGCAATAGATAGTGCAACTGATTTTTGTTTTATTGACAGCATGTAAGGTGAGCAGTTTTATTTTTGTTTTTGCAAATTTAAATAGTAAGACCTACTTCACTTCCACTTTTGTTAAGAAAAAAACATTCCCCTCTATGTGATCCATGTACATTGCAGGGATGCCAAACATTTTTGCAGATTTCTACCTTTTGTTATTCTGAAGAAAAAGCTTGTTTGTTTGCAGATGCAGAGTGAATCTGTATGAGAGTGGTTTTATAATGATCAGTTAGCTGCTAATCCTGCAGGGTTCTAGTAAGTGGCAGGGTCTACATCCCTTTAGATGTGATTTCCTCTTGGAAGTATCTAACCAAAAATGACATTTTTGTTGCAGGGGGTGCTCAAAATCTGATTTGTATCATAATGCAGACTTCTGGGAAAATCAGTAAGCCAATCACACAAGCAATAAATTACATATCTGGGGGCACGTTCTGTACACCATCTGTGTACAGAATGCCTCCAGGCTGCCCTATTGCATTACATTTTACAGAGAATTACAGCACTGCAGATTGAAAGGGAAAGGTAATTTTTAATATTTTCAATTACAATATGACTTGTGTTGCAATTACATATGCTATATTATATATTTTTTATTTGCTAATTTTTTTCTTACGAAAATGGAGTTACCCTTTAAAATAACTTCACTAATCATTCTGTTGCTCATTCTGTTACACGTTGACACAAGTGTAGAGGTAATGAAAGCATCCTGAATACAGTTAGATCTAAAAGACATGGGTTATCTTTGTGAGAATTGAAGGCACATAATCCGTACAACCAACATAGCCCACAAATGTAGTACTCACAGATACTGTATCTGTAAATTAGTAAAAACCACAACTACTGACTTTTGTTATAATCACTAAACTATCATCTTCCCAGCAATCATCAGTAGCTAAGAAGAGAAAAGAAGCAGCAGAAAATACAGAAGTAATAATTAGTGATTTAATATTGTAATATTTCATTTGTAAATTGATATGATTAGACAAAAAAAATCAGATTGGTGCAGCTCTATTGCTTAAAAAGAAAAAAAAAAAAACAGAAAATCAAAGCACAACAAATCGATGACAAAAACTTGCTATTTACAGAAAAATGACTATGTTTGCTTTATGCAGTCATTAGCAGAAAGGTTGGTCTTACTGCATCTCATCATATTGCAGTGCTGGGATCCTTGATTGACCCAGTCCCATCACTAAAGACAATTAGGGCTGATGTTCAGGTTCAATGTTACCATAGATATGTTACCATAGATATGTGGCAAAGCCAGCTCTTTTGCTGTGCAAATTTAGCTGGGTCATAGTTAAAACAAAAAACTATAATGTACTGCATTGCCTTTGAACCTTGGCCAAATAAGCTGGTTGTTAAGGAGCGGGGCCGGGAAGCTGGCCGTGGCATCCTTAATAACTAGTGAATCATCAGCTGTCAATGAGTTTCCACGCTGACAACTGAACAATAAAAAAAAGGCGTGGGGTCCCCCCATCCATACCAGACCCTTATCCGGACATGCAGCCTGGCAGGGCAGGAAAGGGGGTGATGAGCTAGCCCCCCTCCTGAACCATACCAGGCCACATGCCCTAAACATGGGGGGTGGGTGCCTTGGAGCAGGGGAGACTCTGCCCCCCACCCCAGAGTACCTTGTCCCCATGTTAATGGGGACAAGGGTCTCTTCCCCAGAAACCTGGGCTGTGGTTGTGGGGGTCTGCAGGTGGGGGGCTTATCAGAATCTGGATTTAACAAGGGGGCCCCCAGATCCCGCCCCCCCATGTGAATGGGTACATAGTACCCCTGCCCATTCACCAAAAAAGTGTCAAAAAGTAATAAACACAGGAGACCATTTTTGACAAATCCTTTATTAAAAAATAAAAAATAAGGTCCCTTGGTGTAAATCCATCGTTAATCATGCCACCTGCCAGACCCAAAAAAAAAATTATAAACATTCTCGCCTCCTGGGAGGCCTCCCATTGAATGCCTTCTCACATGCCCAGCACGCACCAATCTGTGATGTCAGAAGGGGTGGTGCCACTGGATGACGTAGCCAGGTGGCCCCTGCCCCTTACCTATATAAGAAATGTCAAAGTGTAGAGCAGGCAGGAGGCCTCCCAGGAAGTGAGAGCATTTTTGATTTTATGAATCTTTGGGTCCGACAGGCCGCGTGATTGATGATGGATTTACATCGAGGGACACTATTTTTTTATTTTTTAATAAAGGAATTGTCAAAAACTGTCTCTTGTATGTTTTTTTTCTTTAGAAATGTAATTTTTCCTGCAGCATGTTATATATATGCTACAGATGCGCCACTTTAGAGGCATATTAAGGGGACCACCCGGGCACTATATTTAAAGGAATTTTTCATTTTTATTGTTGCACATTAGGCATATTTAATATCACTGCTCCTGAAAAAACAATTGTTTTACTTTTTTTTTATTGATGCATGTCCCCCAGGGCAGTACCCAGACCCCCATACCCCTTTTATGGCCAATTACTTGCATATAAGCCTTCAAAATTGTCACTTTAGATTTTTCCTGTTTGGCTCCCATAGTCTTCAATAGGGTTCACTCTTCGGGTCAGCAGAACTCCTGAACAATGGGGTGTTCGGCTCATCCCTATTGAGCACCTGATTGCTAGCTTTCACTGGTTTCTCCTGCTGACCTCCACAGTTTCCCAGCAGACCCTGGCAGAACTGCTCTCGGCAAAGGATCTGCATTAAACTGCTCATCTGGCAGGAAAGGCAATTCTTGTCAGGTAGACCTTTTCTATGAAACTTAATTATAGTGGCATGATCATTAAAAAAAAAAACAACCCTTCTTAAGATCATACAGGCCAGTTGCCAATATGTATGAGCATGGATGTGATCTTGTTTGTAGTCTTTTAGCCATGGAGATAGCAGCCAATTTACCTGCTTTGGAAGAGGAGAAATAAAGTGTTTGCAGATTTAAACCAACAAATCTGCCATACTGGTGCCATAGTGGGTAAATTATTTGTACAAGGGGTTCTTACATATTTTGCTGGGTGGTGAAGGTCATTTTGTAGAAACAGCCATTATAGTAACAGTGTTCTTTGTAAGCTAGAGATACCCAGACCTACCAGAATTCTGGACAGTGTCTTGTCATATACGGGGGAACACAAATTGTGACACATCATGTACCACAGCAATCTTGAAAAGACACTTGTGAAAGGACTGCATCAACCAAAGATGAGTACATTTTTTGGCCAATAAAGTGAATGTCTGATCTGCTGATCAATGTGAATATTGTGTATTGAGAAGATTTTAATAAAAGTTTCACAGCTTGAATTAAAGTGTGTACATAAGCTATAAACAAAGCTGTGCTATGGGAGGTAAAGTAAATGTTGATTGGGCAAGTAATACAGTTTATGGAATTGACACAGTACTCGCTACACTGAGAAGACACTATGCCTCTTTGGTCTGTGCCTGGTGGGAGCCGTGACATTGATAAGAGAATAGGCTGCCTCCTTGTGTCTGGGCTGGGCTGAGTTTCAACCCTTAAGTCACTAGTTCCTCAGAAGATCTTTAAAGTCTTATGCCACGTACACACAAGCGGACTTTCCGACAGAAAGATTCCAATCGTGTGTGGACTTCATCGGACCCTTTCTGTTGAAAAATCTGACAGACCTTAGAAATAGAACATGTTTCAAATCTTTCCGACAGACTTGATTCCTATTGAAAAAAATGTTCATCTGTATGCTAGTTCGACGGACCTAAAACAACGCAAGAGCAGCTATTGGCTACTAGCTATTGAACTTCCTTTTCTAGTCCAGTCGTACGTCATCACGTTCGAAACGATCGGACTTTGGTGGGATCCTGTGTAGGCAAGTTTGTTTCGTCGGAACTCCGTTGAAAAGTCCTTCGGAGTTCAGTCTGAGGAGAAGTCCGCTCATGTGTACGTGGCATTAAAGTGAAAGTGTGATGATCCCCTTCACTTCAAGTAATGTCTTCTGGACTGGGCAAAGGATGTAACCTCTTATCAAAGAATGGGGCATTACACTCTGATTAGCATATCCAGTTATTTCTTACATAGCTTTTATCTTAATAAAGGTATATATTATTGTTCGAAACATAAAAAATGCTGATTTGCTAATTTTAGGTTTGCCTAGATATTTGTATTCAGGTCTGTCCTAAATGGTTCAATTCTCCACAGACTGCAAAAAAAATAAAAAATCTGCATTTTTTGTATTAAGGCTCATAAAAACTGTTTTTTAAAACCTGGTTTTGTAACTGATTTATTTATCACCAACTGTAGGTATAAGTGATAAATCTGAGAATGCACACTTAACTACCAATAATAGATATCACTTTACATTAACACTTTCATTGTTGATTTTCTCTGATATAAACAATGCTTTTCGAACAGAATAGACTTTGGATTTCATATCAAAGTTTTGCTCTATACAGTCCTCATTTAAAACACATAGCGAAAAGTATTAAGCAAGATGCACTTTTATCTTTTTCAGATCTGAAGCAAAGGCTTGTGAGGTTTCACAGCTTATTCTGTATCAGTGATTACATTTTATCGTGGCCAAAAATATTAATGATGGGCTGACAAGGCTAATGCTGTACAGGGTTTCTGATCTAAAACAAACTTGAAGGGAATACACGAAAATTTCAGTGTGAATATTTGAATATTTCAGTGGTTGTTTCTACTGTAACACATGTTGAGTGAAGAAAACATGCTTATCTCAAAGCAGCACATTCTTATTTTGCTTGTGCTATCTTTGGAGTGCAACCATTTCATATTGCCTATCACCTAAAACTATTTCAGTGAATTTTTGGCCTCTATGATGTTTTTGCCTTAAACTTTGTTGTTTATAAGAGCAAATAAACATGTGCTTAGCTGCAAGGTTAGCATTGCAGAATTTCCCAGGTTGAATGATTTACATATGGGATACAATGCAATGCAATGATTAATCAAGTAATTGGAGAGCATTGCATATTGTTATAAATAAATAAATAAATAACACGTTTATAGAGTGATGTACTTAATTGTTTTTAGAGTTTTATTTTCTTGCTGACATTTACAGCTATGTACTTTCTTTTGAACTGGTATATCAAAAAGTTACAGTATTTGTATCTCATTTACCTTTTAGACTACCCATTTAGTTAATATAGCAGCTCAGCTATATTTGGTATTTTGTTTTTTTATAACCAAAAGGGGAAGCTCTGCTTGTTTGCTCCCTCCCCCCATCCACTGCTACATTTGTTACTTTCTGGGGGGGAGGGGTAGCGGGCAACTGGTTTTGACAGGTAGCTGCTCCCACTTCCTGCTCAGATCGCCGCAACAATCTACGATGATGTCCATTATTCTACCCTACATTCCCTTCAATCAATGCTACATGCTACATTAAGTGCCTGGGCACTCTACATGAACAGACTACTCAGGGCACACCCTTACTCTGGAAAGATCTCCCACTGGGAGTTTATGAATACCTTATTCCCTCAATGAGGGTAAATAGAGGGTCGCCGACAAAAGAAATCACATATAAAAAGCTAATTTTGAAACGCTCCACTGCTGCATCTTATGTAGAAATTCAACTACAGTACACCACTACCATATAAAAAATCCAGACTCTCACTGCACTTTACAAGCAGACACATGGGAATATTTAACTACTTCATTCCACTAAAGGCCTCTCCTGGTTTTACCTAAAGCTACAAAATAACTATATCCCTACAAAAGCTTCTAGTATGCTAAATTGGGAAAAGGACCTCAACACAACTTATACTCTCAGTGGTCTCCAAACTTTTGAAAACAAAGGGCAAGTTTACTATCCTTCAGACTTTAGGAGGGCCAGGCTATTGCCAGTGGGAGTAGAAAATGCCTCAGACTTTGTGGTTGGGGTAAAATAATTACATACAGTGCCTTGAAAAAATAATCATACCACTTGAAATTTTCCACATTTTGTCATGTTACAACTAAAAACGTAACAGTTTTCGATTGGGATTTTATGTGATAGATCAACACAAAGTGGCATATAATAGTAAAGTAAAAGGAAAATGATCAATGTTTTTTAAAATTCTAAACCATTCCATTGTATCCTGTATGTTTAGGGTTGTTGTCCTGCTGGAAGGTGAACCATTGCCCCAGTCTCAAGTCTTTTGCAGACTCTTAAGCTGCGTACACACGAGCGGAATGTCCGAGAGAAAAAGTCCGACGGAGTCTTTTCATCGTCTATTCTGATCGTGTGTATGCCTCATCTGACTTTTTTTTTTCGAAAATTCTGACAGACCTAGAAATGGAACATGTTCTAAATATTTCCGACGGAACCAATTCCTATCGAGAAAACTGCTCATCTGTATGCTGTTCCGACGGACCGAAAACGGCGCATGCACTGAAGCAAGTATGAGACGGAAGCTATTGGCTACTGGCTATTGAACTTCTTCTAGTCCCGTCGTACGTGTTGTACGTCACCTCGTTCTGGACGGTCGGACTTTGGTATGACCGTGTGTATGCAAGACAGCTAGAGCGGAATTCCGTCGGAGTTCCGTCTGAGAAACCTTCGGAGTTTATTTATTCCGATGGCAAAATCGGTCGTGTGTACGTGGCATAACAGTTTTTCTTCGAAGATTGCCCTGTATTTTGCTCCATCCATCTTCCCATCAACTCTGACTAGCTTGCCTGTCCCTGCTGATGGTGTGCTCAGAGTGATGTTCAGTGTTAGTTTTCCGCCACACATAGCGTTTTGCTTTTAGGCCAAAAAGTTCAATTTTGGTCTCATCTGACCAGAGCACCTTCTTCCACATATTTGCTGTGCCCCCCACGTGGCTTCTTGCATAATGCAAACAGGACTTCTTATGGCTTTCTTTCAATAACGGCTTTCTTCTTGCCAATCTTCCATAGAGGCCAGATTTGTGGAGTGCGTGATTAATAGTTTCTCCCACCTGAGCTGTGGATCTTTGCAGCTCTTCCAAAGTTACATGGGCCTCTTGGCTGCTTCTATGATTAATGCTCTCCTTGCCTGGCCTGTCAGTTTAGGTGGACAGCCATGTCTTGGTAGGTTTGCAGTTGTGCCATGCTCTCTATTTTTGGGTGATGGATTGAACAGTGCTCCGTCAGATGTTCAAAGTTTGGGATATTTTTGTATAACCTAACCCTGCTTTAAACTTCTCCACAACTTTATCCCTGACCTGTCTGGTGTGTCCCTTGGCTTTCATGATGCAGTTTGTTCACTAAGGTTTTATAACAAACCTCTGAGGGCTTCACAGAACAGCTGTATTTATACTGAGATTAAATTACACACAGATTGACTCAGATGGACTCTATTTACTAATTAGGTGACTTCTTAAGTCAATTTGTTCCACTAAATTTAGTTAGGGGTATCAGAGTAAAGGGGGCTGAATACAAATGCACACCACACATTTCACATATTTATTTGCAAAAAAATATGAAAACCATTTATCATTTTATTTTCAGTTCACAATAATGTGCCACTTTGCGTTGGCCTATCACATAAAATCCCAATAAAATAAATTTATGTTTTTGGTTGTAACATGACAAAAATTTCAAGGGGTACGAATACTTTTTCAAGGCACTGTAACACCTGTGAACAGTAGAAGGTATTGGTATTAGTGGGAAGAATAATATCAATCGTTGGTGTCAGTGGGAGGAAAAGTGACCCATTGTTTGTGTCAATGGGATGAATAGTGCCCTATCATTGGTATCAGTGGGAGGAACAGTGCCCTAAGGGCTGGCTTTGTAATTTATTGCTAGTATTTTGAATTTAATTTGTTGGTTGAGTGGCATCAATCAAATAGTTAATCACACAAAAGCCTACCATAGATACAGATATATAGGCAATACATTATCTTCCATGGCTGGAGATCCTGCAAGGTATTTTCTACACAGGAAAAAACAGGAAGAGGTGGACTCTTAGAAGATAGAGCAATAAATCACAGCGAATGCTCTGCATACTTACATGAAAGAATTGAATCCTACTTGATGCTGATGGCACACAACTTTGTCTATTTAGCCATAAATCTATAATCTGTGCAAGTACATATATTTACATCCAGCTGCAATATGCACTATATTAATAAATCCCTAAGAATGTGTTATCACATACCAGCCTATGTTGCTTTTGAAGTGAGAGACAAACACCTCAAAAATGATCAGTGCTAGCACAATGACACAAGATAAGTGTCATTGTGCTAGGAAATTGGCAGATATAGTGTGGTGTATGAATACTGAATGAGTGTGGTTTCCTGTGGGAACATTGTCTAGCATGTCACCAAACTTGTTCTTACTGGTTGATGTCCCTGCCCAGTAGAAGCCTGACTCTTGTTGAACATTAAAGGTATAGCACATTAACAACATAGGTCTAAATACTTTGTTAAAATTTACATTAACTTTTTAGAAGGCATACCTATTAATCTAACCTTTCTATACATTTGCCTGTTTTATTACACAATGTGGTTAAGTTACTAAAAAGAAGACCTCAGATCTCATATTTACACTAAAATGCAATAAAAAAAAATTAATGTTATTTGAAAAAAATTAAAAATAAAATGTTGCTTTAAGAGCTATGGGCGGAAGTGATGTTTTGACGTCGCTTCCACTCTGAAATGGTATGGAGATGGGTGGGGGCCATCTTCCCCTCACTCTTCTCCATACTGAATAGGAAGAAGAACCCGATCACCTCCGCTTCTTCCGACGGCTCTGGTAAGAGGTGGAGGGCACCAGACCGAGGCAGGAGGGGGGCCCTCTCCCGCCGCTGATAAAAGTGATTTTGTGGTGAATCCACTGCAGAGACCAGTTTTATCTGAAAGCCGACTGCCCGCTGAAGAAGAGGATACCAGGTTTATGGTAACTAGCTGCTGCCATAACAACGATACTCCTCTGCAAAGTACCGACGTATAACGGCGGCGGGCAGTCCGTAAGTGGTTAAGCTTTGACGCAAAAAAAATTGAATCTGATCGGTTTCTATGCAGAGCTGCACCAGATTTTGCCCTCTCCAGTTTTAGTAAATCAACCCCTATATGCTCATTATTTATTCTCTTTGCTTTATTACTTTATTCTTTCTTTTTTTTTTCTTTGTTTAATCTCTTTGTCGAAAAATGTATTTATTTCATTGCAACTAACACTATGTCCATATGTTTTATGATATTGTAAGCTCATTATTTGCTTAGTTTTATTTTATGTTCTTGCTCTTTCTTGTTATCTCTCATGACTTCTTTCTAATTCTGATGTATTTTTCTCCAATTTAATTTGTAATTATTTTTCTTTCTGTCTTATCTATTTGTCAAAAAGTGTTTAATATATGTTAATAAAAAATCAATAGTTCTGGCCATAGATTGTCAGATGTTGAAATAATGACAAAGGTGTAAATACTGCTGTAGACCCTTTATGATTAATGGCATTTTATCTGCAGAATTTGTGCAATAAATAATTTGTTCTTATTTTTCAAGAACAGAGAAGTACTCATCACTACTCACATTAGAATTTCCAGAATGGAGGAAAACCTCTGCCACCAAATTCTGGCAATGCTTTGTACTTTTTGTATCACTCCTGAAAATTGTATAATTGACCCAGATGATCTAAGATTCATAATGGTATCATTTGATTATGAAAGGCTAGAAATGTTAGATAGTATTTGATAGCTTGCTAAAATGCAAAATACATGTTATTTGTGGTCAGTACAACCTTGGTAGCATATGAAAAGATTGGGCAGATTTGGAGCATGACTTGGCATGATAATAATATATTCATTCTCATTTTGAAAAGCTAACATTTTATCAGAGTATACTCTTCCTTCGTTTATTTATTTTATTTGAAGACTTTGCAGGTAAGTAACAGCTTGCTATAAAGATTCAAAAGCAAAAAAAAAGCATTTGAACAAAAAATTTGAAGTATACCTTTGTAAAGAGGTGCACAGGTTTTTTTTTTTTTGACTGAAACATTTTAAACAATTTCTCACATGGCTTGAAGACATGGATTGTCTTTACAAAACCTTTGAAGATATTTTCTTTTACAGCTGCAAAAATCTCTCCAGTGTAGTAATAGATCAGCCAGAAAATGTGGTCTATGATAAAACTTCAAGAGTCATGGCAAGAACCTGAGAGGGTTTTGATCTAATCCCTGTGGGGGATACTTATTTGTGTCAGTGTTCAGAGTAGGTCTTTCAAATAATTGTAATATCTTTTTTATCATTACTTTTGAAGAAAAATTTAAAAGCGGATAAAAGGCATTGTATTCAAAAATGGAAGTTATGTAAAAATGCATAAAAAATAATAATAATTTGCTTGCTAAAGTCTATGCCTCTTTCGAACACAAAGCCATATTTTCAGTTCAAGTTTTCCTTTTGCATGTCCGAACGATGACACTTTGCATACAGGTTCCACTACTTGCAGCACCAAAAATAATACACCATTATCACTATTAAAATGTAAAGTCTGAGCAACAAAAAGTAAATCTGAGCAAACAGGTGAATCCACAGCTAAATCTATATATATTTACGATTTTTAATTATGGTCTTTTGATTAGAGATGAGCTTAGTGTTCAATCTGAATGTTAATTTAGTGTGAACATCGTGGACAAATGTGACAGCTTCCGGCTGTCACATGCCGGCTGTCAATAGTTGCTAAGGAACAGCACATGCTTGATGTTGTCACTCGGCCCATTCACTTACATCGTTAGGAATCCCTGGCCATGTAAGCAAATGGTAGGGAAGGGAGGGAGTTACATCATTGCCGAAATATGGCTACACGACCATATTTGGGCAATGATGTCACTACAATCTCAGCTGTCAATGGCTGCTACGGAAACAGCAGCTGCATCTTTGCCAGCCACTGATGTCACCCAGTCCATTCAGTTACATGGCCAAGAAGGGGGGGGGGGGGTTGGAGCCTTACATCATTGACTAAATATGGCCACATGGAAATGATTTCACCACTATCCCTGTCCCTTCCTTTTGTATAACTAATTACAGCTTGGGGGGGCTGTCATTCAGCTAGTGTTACTTTTTGGGATCAGTCATATGTAGCAATTTTTCTTATAGCATGGCAGTAGTGGTGGGCATTGTTATGATGGTTTACAATTTCTTTGTGAATAAGTTTGTACCCTATATCATTCACGGTGGGCAGTATCTAGGGTCTCCCTTATTATTAAAGGGGGCTTCCAATTTCTGATAAGCCCCTGTCCACATTGACAATTTCTTTACATAAAAAAGGTCACAAACCCTCAAAAGTTCTCACACAATACATAACAGAGCCTTAGGGGTCTGATAGATATTTTGGGGAATCTCTGGGTCTGTGTGCATTTTTTTTCTTAAAAAAAAAGAATTATTCCCCAATTTAGAGCCCACTCCCCATGATATTTTTTGACACTCACTTGCTGATTAGCCCAGAAAATTGGCATTTTTAACTTGAAAGGTTCAGCTCCCATTCATTTTAATAGGGTTTGGGCTCAGCACCCATGGTAGCTAATCTGGTGTCAGTACCTATTCCGTGTCTATTGTTGAGTTTGTCTTATCACTACTTGTGATCTACACATCTCTTAAGCACAACCCCCACCAGACACAAAAGTAGTTGATTTCCTGTTTCAGCAATTATGCTTCCTGGTCAGCTTACCAAATCAAATATCCAATATGATGTATTTGCATGGAGTTTAACTTAATTTAAAAACTATCATTGTCTTTAATTTCCAATAACCAAGAGACAGCAGTTTGTCGGGATTTATCCTTTCGTGTCCAAACAACATAAACAAGGGAAAAGAAAAAGTAAATGCTTTGGCTTGGAAATGCCCTAGCTAGTTATGTCTAGCTATCACATTATATGTTCTAGAAACTTTAGAGTGAAAACAATAATTTTAAAGCTGTTCTACAGCTTTTAATGAAACTTTTACATGGTGATCAACACATCTGCAAGTAGTTCATAGAACGACATTTGGAGAACTACATTATTTATGCAGGTTTTTGTTTTTTTTACTACTACTTACTATCAGCACATACTTTCCTTTGTCCCCTCTCCCCATGATGAAACAGCTTCCAAGAGCAAAGTAAAAAATCTGGTACCCACTCACCTTTCTTTTTTGTGACAATGCTGGTGCTTGGTGATGCCTAAGGGTGCAGCAGTAAAATTGCTGTGTAGATTGCAGTGGAAAGAACTATGTAGTGTACAGTGAAGCAAAAAAGAGTGCAGTACATTTGTGTGGAGCCTAGGGAATGGGGTGCGGTGGCCAGGATTGTGTATCATACAGCCCAGTGGAGAGAGTGTGGCACTAGATACAAGGGACTTCAAATCCCCTATACACTTTATTCACAACCATCAGCATCCTCATTAATCACTTAATTACTCTCCATAATCCAAGGACTAAGACAATTCAAACTACTTCTTGAAAACTGACAATTCGAACTACTTCTTGAAAAATGACAGAAACAGTGGCAGCCTCAGTAAGCAGTCCCTGCATTGGTGATGGCCTTCCAGTTGCTTTCTTAACTTGTGTTGCTGCTTCTGCAGCAAAAAACATAAGGGTATACTGAGGGGGGCAGCATGACAGAGGTGTATGGCTTGTTATAATGCGTGGCCCCCAGAAGCAGAAGCTGATCAATGCTGTTACTTTAAAAAACAATGAGCTAGCAAATTGCAAGGCTTCCAAACTCCTCCTCTGTGCAGCTCTGACTGATGACATCATCCATTACAAAGATTGGAAGAGGAAATGAGTAGTGAAAGCACTGAATAAAGATACTGCAACAAATACAACAGTGTACAATTGGGCATCAGCAGGGTGGTTTTATTATGGAATAACTGGCCTAATCAGTGTATGCCTTTTGTTTTTTTCTATTGGGGGAACTGGGTTGTGGTGAATGTGAAAGATATACCTTGAAATAGGGGCATACTGATATTGTGCTTTCAATTAATTCAGTGGCATGGTATGAACAAAAGGCCTCCAAGAATAAATGGCCAGTAACAAGTTAATGCTGCATTTTGAGTATAACAGACAAAAGGCCCTATCAACATAGAATTAAATTCAAGAAACGCCTACAAGAAATATGACACCTTGAAAAAACCCACATGTAGCACAAATTTTAAGGGAAGGTAGAGAAGCCAAAAGTGACCCAATCAACCAAAATAGGCAACAAAGGGGTTGATTGCCCAACGATCTAGCAAAAATAATTGAATTGCAATTTTCTATATGAGCTTAATCTTTCACTATGCAGCTTATCAGCTTTCCTAATACTTTCCCTACAATAGCTGCCATTTCACTGACATTAGTGTTGGTTCGACCCGAGCATGAGTTTGGGCCGAACATTGGCTGTTTGGCTAATTCGGGGATCACCCAAATTTGCAGAGTGTTCAGTGGGTGTTCGCCCCGCCGAACGCCCTCCAATGCACTGCGCGCTGCACAGTGCATTCTGTGCCCTGATTGGGCAAAATTTTGCCCAATCAGGGTGAAGTAAAAGTTGGTTGTTAAGGAGCGGGACTGGGAAGCCAGCTGTAGCATCCTTAACAACAGATGAGTCATCAGCTGTCAATGGGCTTCCCCGCTGAATAAAAAAACCATTGCCGGTAAAAAAAAAAACAACATGGGGGTCTCTTCAGATCTGGCATGGATTTTAAAGTGATTGTAAAGGCAGAAAAGCCTTCTGTGTGCAGCAGCCCTCCTAAGCCTTCCTAATACTTACCTGAGCCCATCTCGATCCAGCGATGTTACACGAGAGACTCAGCTGTCTGGGAATCTCCCTCCTCATTGGCTGAGACAGCAGCGAAGCACCATTGGCTTCCACTGCTGTAAATCAAAGTCATTAAACCAATGAGGGGTGAGAGGGAGCAGGGCCGGGTTGGGGCTCTGTGTCTGAATGGATACGTGGAGCTGCGGCTTGGCTCCGGTGCTCCCATACCAAGCTGCTTGCTGTGGGGGCATTCAAAAGGAGAGAGGGTTCATAAATGACGATAGATTGATGATGTATCTACATTGGGGGACACTGTTTTTTTTAAATTTTTTTAATAAAGGAATTGTCAAAAACGGACTCTGTGCTTTTAATATTTTTTTACACTTTTTTTGGTGAATGGGTAGGGGTACTATGTACCCAATAATCATTCACATGGGGGCAGGATCTGGGGGCCCCCAACTTAAAGAGAGCTTCCAGATTCCAATAAGCCCCCCACCTGCAACCCCAGGCTAGGGTTGTGGGGAATAGACCCTTGTCCCTATTGACATGGGGACAAGATGCTTTGGGGTGGTTAAAAAAAAAGAAAAAAAAACAATGTGGGGTTCCCCTTAAAATCCATACCAGATCCGAGGGTCTGGTATGGACTGGGGGGGGGACCCCACGCCATTTTTATATTTTTTTTAAATTGGCAATTTTTTTTTCTTATTCAGCTGTCAGCATGGGAAACCCCCTTGCCCCAAAGCACCCATCCCCCATGTTGAGGGCACGTAGCCTGGTATGGTTCAGGTGGGGGGCTTGCTTATCCCCCCTCCCCTTTCCTGGCCTGCCAGGCTGCATGCTTAAATATGGGCCTGTTATGGATTTCAGGGGAGAACCACACATGCTTTTTTTTTTAACATTTTTCTATTGCTGGCATTGTATTGTATTGCTGGTATTTAAAAGTCATTTCATGTATTTTTATCTTTTAGAAATGTCATTTTTGCTGCAGCATGTTCTATACATGCTGCAGATGCATCACTTTACATGCAGACTAAAGGAACCCCCCAGGCACTATATCTAATGGAATTTTTAATTTGTATTTTTTCACTTTAAGCATCATTAAAATCACTGCTCCTGTAAAAACAATCTTTTTTTTTTTATTTACTTTGATTCATGTCCCCCAGGGCAATACCCAGACCCCTATACACTTTTTATGGCCAATTACTTGCATATAAGCTTTCAAAATGGGAACTGTTTATTTTTTGCAAGTTCAGCTCCCATTGACTTTAACCACTTCCCAACCAGCCATCGCAGTTTTACTGCAGCAGAATGGCACGGGTGGGTGAAACGAAGTTATGTTACGTCGGGCGTGCGTGCGCGCCCCCTAGGTGGCCGCGATGATCGGATTTGTTTCAGAACCTATCAGTCTCCCGGCCCAGGCCAATGATTTCTGGCCTGAACCTGCTGGTTGATCCTGGCGAATAAAATCCTCCCCGCCTGTGTAAGTGTAAACACAGACAGGGGAAGTGATGTCATCTCCCCTCGTGGAACTCTTTTCCGTTCCAAAGAGAGGAGAGAGGACATCCAAACGTGAGTTGCACCAACACTACACTGACACAGTACACATAGGCTCACATTTAACCCCCAATCACCCTCTGATCACCCCCCCTTCACTCCCTGTCACTGTTTTACCCAGTACAGTGTTCATATTTTTCTTTGATCACTGTACTGGTGTCATTTGTGACACTAATCAGTGTTAGGGTACTTAGTAGTAGCCCCAGATAGGTCTAGGAACCCCCCTAACCCCCTAATAAAGGTTTAACCCCTTGATCACCTCCTGTCACCAGTGATCGCCGTATTAGTATCATGGTTGATGCTGGTCAGTTAGTTATTTTTTATAGCATCAGGGCACCCATCTTATATTACCTAATAAAAGGTTTAATCCACTGATCACCCGGCGGGTGACATCAGTCAGGTTTTAGCGTCAATTAGGGTCTGCATAACCCCAGGCAGTGTCAGATTAGTGCCAGTAGTGCTAACACCCACGCACGCACCATACACCTCCCTTAGTAGTATAGTGTCTGAACAGATCAATATCTGATCTGATCAGATCTATACTAGCGTCCCCAGTAGTTTAGGGTTGCCAGAAATGCAGTATTAGTGGGATCAGCCCAGATACCTGCTGGCATCTGTATTTAGCCCCTCCGCCAAGCCCAGCCCACCCAAGTGCAGTATCAATCGATCACTGTCACAAACAAAACACTAAATACATAACTGCAGCATTCACAGAGTCAGGCCTGATCCCTGTGAATGCTAATGCCCCATACACACGATCGGACTTTCTGACAACAAAACTGTGGATTTTTGTTCGAATGGTGTTGGCTCCAACTTGTCTTGCATACACACGGTCACACAAATGTTGGCCAACAATTACTAATCTAGTGACGTACAAGACGTACGTGATGTCTCCATTATGAGCGCTAGTTTTACAAAACTGAGCGCTTCAGGCTTGTCCTTGATTCCAAGCATGGACTTTTGTGCGACGGACTTGTGTACACGCGATCGGAAAGTCCGACAACAAACATTTCTTGGCAGAAAATTTGAGAACCTGCTAGCCAACATTTGTTGGCAGAAAGTCCGACAACAAATGTCTGATGGAGCATACACACTTACCGCCAACAAGCTCACATCCAACATTTCCCGTCAGAAAATTCGATAGTGGGTACGCGGCATAAGAGTTTTATTGGTAGCGTTGGTAGCCGTCGCTGACAGTCAGGTGCTCTTTTTTCCTGTGAGTCTCACTAGTGTACCAGTAAATTTAGAGGCCAAAATGTCCAATTGAAGGTACACTAGTGAAGAGGCTTACGCGTTTCTGAGCATGACAGATGAGAGTGCATAGTAACTCACCCATCTGTCAGATTCAGGCTCAGAATATGAACCCATAGACAGCAGCGGCACCCTGACAGAAAGCTCTGACGATGGTGTAGTGGTCCCTGCCGAGGTCAGGAGTACCTGACCCCGTTCTTCTGCTGATGCAAGAACCGCGGGGCTCTCTTATGGAGCAGAGAGCCAGTACTAGTGCCGCTCATCCTTCTGGTGAACTGGCAAGCACCAGCAGCCTAGTACAAACTGGTCGTGCATCCAGCACTGATTGCCCCCCCTTAATAAAGGACCTGTCACCACCCATCAAAGTACCTGTCACCACCCTTCAAAGTATCTGTCACAGTTCATCTGAGTATTTTAGCTTTAAAAATAGTGCTGGTAAAGTGCCTGAAAACTGCCCCTCATGCCTCCCCAGTGTAAACGCCCGAGTGCTTTCACACTGGGGCGGTGCGCTTGCGGGACGGGAAAAAAAAGTCCTGCAAGCAGCATCTTTGGTGCGCTGTATACAGTTTTTACCCCTTGTTAACACCTTCTTGGGGGTTAAAAGCACCCCGCTAGCGGCCAAAAAGCACTGCTTAAACAGCAGTAAAGCGCCACTAAAACTAGCGCTGCTTTACCACTAACAAACCCGCAGCCCCAGTGTGAAATGGGGTCTAATTCATATGTAGCTTCCTTTCAATGAGAACTAAATAACTTTATTTGAGTGGATTCCCCTCCCAGATTTTCCACAGTGGTATTATATACCTCAGCACATAGAGGAGGCTTGGGGGACCCTAATCTATGGCACTATAATCTGGCATCCAGATTCTCACAACTAGCACAATGGCATATCATTAATTCTAGGGTATCTTGGGTGAAATTTGAATCAGATTTGGTTCTTCCACATTATCGCCCTGGTCTCCTTTAGGCACATGGAGCTTCTCCCACCAAAATCCAACCCTTAAACACTCTAGTTGCTAAATCTTTACATTTATAGCAAGGTTATAAACATAGGTAGACACTTTCCTCTCAGGCCCCTCCTCTTGCAGCCTTTCTGGGAGATCCAGTGTTTCCCTCAGGTTTTTCTAATACCCACGATTTTACCTCAGGGGTTCCTTCTTTACATAAACTAGTAGAAGACTCTGGGGGTGATTTACGAAAGCCGCGCGTCATCAGAGGCGCACGGCAAGGCGCAATGCACATTTTCATATTTAAGAAACGTGCACCGGTAACAGAGCTGGAATTCCCCATTTACTATAGTGATCTCGGTACATGGATCACAGCATCTCCAATTCAATATTGACAGAAGATGGAGGTGCCAATATTATGGGGTGATTAGGGATGAGCTTCGAGTTCGAGTCGAACTCATGTTCGACTCGAACATTGGCTGTTCGCAAGTTCGCCGAACAGCGCACAATTTGGGGTGTTCGCGACAAATTCAAATTCTGCGGAACACCCTTTAAAAGTCTATGGGAGAAATCAAAAGTGCTAATTTTAAAGGCTTATATGCAAGTTATTGTCATAAAAAGTGTTTGGGGACCTGGGTCCTGCCCCAGGGGACATGGATCAATGCAAAAAAAGTTTTAAAAACGGCCGTTTTTTCAGGAGCAGTGATTTTAATAATGCTTAAAGTCAAACAATAAAAGTGTAATATCCCTTTAAATTTCGTAGCTGGGGGGTGTCTATAGTATGCCTGTAAAGGGGCGCATGTTTCCTGTGTTTAGAACAGTCTGACAGCAAAATGACATTTTGAAGGAAAAAACCCATTTAAAACTACTCGCGGCTATTGCATTGCCTACAATACACATAGAAGTTCATTGATAAAAACGGCATGGGAATTCCCCACAGGAGACCCCCGAACCAAAATTAAAAAAAGAAAATGACGTGGGAGTCCCCCTAAATTCCATACCAGGCCCTTCAGGTCTGGTATGGATATTAAGGGGAACTCCGGCCAAAATTTAAAAAAAAATGACGTGGGGTTCCCACTAAATTTCATACCAGACCCTTCAGGTCTGGTATGGATTTTAAGGGGAACCCCGCGCCAAAAAAAAAAAAAAAGGTGTGGGGTCCCCCCAAAAATCCATACCAGACCCTTATCCGAGCACGCAACCTGGCAGGCCGCAGGAAAAGAGGGGGGGTGAGAGTGCACCCCCCCCTCCTGAACCGTACCAGGCCACATGCCCTCAACATTGGGAGGGTGCTTTGGGGTAGCCCCCCAAAACACCTTGTCCCCATGTTGATGAGGACAAGGGCCTCATCCCCACAACCCTGGCCGGTGGTTGTGGGGGTCTGCGGGTGGGGGCTTATCGGAATCTGGAAGCCTCCTTTAACAAGGGGACCCCCAGATCCCGGCCCCCCTATGTGAAATGGTAAGGGGTACTTATCCCTACCATTTCACTAAAAAACTGTCAAAAAGGTTAAAAATGACAAGAGACAGTTTTTGACAATTCCTTTATTTAAATGCTTCTTCTTTCTTCTATCTTCCTTCATCTTCTGGTTCTTCTGGTTCTTCCTCCGGCGTTCTCGTCCAGCATCTCCTCCATGGCATCTTCTATCTTCTTCTCCTCGGGCCGCTGGCATGGAGGGAGGCTCCCGCTGTGTGATGGCATCTCCTCGTCTGACGGTTCTTAAATAACGGGGGCGGGGCCACCCGGTGACCCCGCCCCCTCTGACGCACGGGACATGACGGGACTTCCCTGTGGCAGTCCCCGTGACGTCACAGGGAAGTCCCGTCAAGTCACCGTGCCCCGCCCCCCGTTATTTAAGAACCGTCAAAAGAGGAGATGCCGTTACACAGCGGGAGCCTCCCTCCATGCCAGCATGGGTGCGGAGCGGCCCGGAGAAGAAAATGAAGAAGAGGAGAAGAGAAGAAGAGAAGAACGGGAGCCTCCCCCACCCCCCCCATGGTGCGGAGGGGTCCGAGGAGAAGAAGATAGAAGACGCCGCATAGGAGATGCTGGACGAGAACGCCGGAGGAAGAACCAGAAGAGCCAGAAGAACCAGAAGAAGAAGATGAAGGAAGATAGAAGAAAGAAGAAGCATTTAAATAAAGGAATTGTCAAAAACTGTCTCTTGTCATTTTTAACATTTATGACAGTTTTTTAGTAAAATGGTAGGGGTAAGTGCCCCCTTACCTTTTCACACAGGGGGGGGCCGGGATCTGGGGGTCCCCTTGTTAAAGGGGGCTTCCAGATTCCGATAAGCCCCCCGTCCGCAGACCCCCAGAACCACCGGCCAGGGTTGTGGGGATGAGGCCCTTGTCCTCATTAACATGGGGACAAGGTGTTTTGGGGGGCTACCCCAAAGCACCCTCCAAATGTTGAGGGCATGTGGCCTGGTACGGTTCAGGAGGGGGGGCCGCACCCTCATCCCCCCTCTTTTCCTGCGGCCTGCCAGGTTGCGTGCTCGGATAAGGGTCTGGTATGGATTTTTGGGGGGACCCCACGCCGTTTTTTTTTTTTGGCGCGGGGTTCCCCTTAAAATCCATACCAGACCTGAAGGGCCCGGTATGGAATTTAGGGGGACTCCCACGTCATCTTTGCAAAACAGATGTATTTTAGAGCAAGTATTTATTATTTTATTTTGTTTTTTGGGGGGTATTTTCCCCTGAAATATTTTTGATGTTGTCAATGTGTGTTGTTTGTAGGTTGTTAGTTTCACTTTGATTTAATTGTTTGTGCTGCATTATTTTGCAAAATCTTCCTCAAGATGTTGTAACTAATAAATGTTTAAATCCTTAAGAGACTGTCCGTTTGTGGGCGCAATCCTTTTAACTCCTGTTAATTTCCTCTGCAAAATTGTCAGACCTTAAAACCATATTCTGTGTAATGGAAATTTGTAAGTTCTGTATATAATTGTATTGTATTTTGTATGTATTGCACACTGCCCTCACTGTGCACACAGCACTAATAATGTTTTCAGTACATGTTTACATTCTTTTGAGTCCTGATTAGAATAAGCCTGCCTATGTAACGCCCCTTGTTACGATAAACCTACAATTGTAATATTAATGTGATACCTACGTAATCATGTGCATAAAAACCTTCAATTGCGTCATAATAAAGCAGAACAGTAATTTGGAAAGATGCTGAGCGTATCTTTTGTGTCTGTTCCCTACTGCAGTAGTAATTATTAATTTGGAACCACTAATCAATATGAGTATAGGAGTTGCCTATCATCAATTTAACCGAGTCAGCATGGCGAGCTTTGCCTTAGGAGGGGATTCCAGGTGACCCTGATTATCCGAAACGAGGAGCTTGAGACGATCCGGGAATTTCTGATAATCAGCCGGCTGAGGTAAGCCTTTTGCTTACATTTGAGTTATCAGACTTCCTTGATCGGTAAGTCATTTTTGGGACAAAGGGTACCTATTTTACTCCCCTTAATCGCACTGTATTGATTGGTGGTTATATGTTATGTTGTCCCTGTCTATTGTCCATTGGAGTGTTATAGATAAGAAAGGGAAGAATAGTGCTGTTCACAGGTATATGTAGTACATCTGCTAGATAAAGTAGTTTAGAGGCAAGAGGGTATAGGCACATGTAGAGAAGAGAGAAGACTGGCCAGTCATTATGGGCATTGAATTAAGTAAGGGAATGAAGGGTAAGAGACCCTCAAAAATGCCCAGCGCAAGAGGAGCGCTATATACGAACCAAAGGTGCGGTTCCGCCTATACTGAGCCCCTAGATTAATTGTTAGAGTGGACAGGGATCCACATGGGGTAACTGGGTTACCAAAGTCCACAGGGACTAAGAATCATGCACAGTAAACAGCTAGAGAAACAGCTATCTATGTGAGCAGGATGGATCAAGGGTGACATTAACACTAGACAGAAAGGGACATTTTCATGTTAAGTTGTGGGATGAATTTGGGGTCAGGCACTATAACTATTAGAGTCAGAAACAGAGAAATGAGAGTTAAAACAGAATACTTTATATGTTGTCAGAGAGGGAAGATGGGATGAGCACTCTGGCTGCCCGTCTGATCATAGAAGCTAGATATATAAGATATCTGAACAAAATAAAGAAGGTAGAATTTAGACAGGAAAATATTAATGAGAGTTAAAAGAAAGTGAGAGAATGATATGCATGTGTTGTGCACAAATGGGAAAAATGTAAGCGATTTTAGAGAGATATTGGTGTATGTGTGTGCGAATGCTGGGACCTTTAGTTCTATTGCTTGTGTGTGTCATGTACGCAGATGTGACCCCCTCCTTTGCGCTCTCATGAAAGAAATGTGGCTGGGATGAGAGGTTAGTGATAAGCTGGAAGGACACCATGCCAATTCCAGTTTTTTAGACAAAACATTTATAACAAAATGTGCCGGGTTAACGAATCTAATGGTAAACAATGTGATCACAATTATTTTGAATCTGTTTTCCAAACATGGTAAAATGAAGGTTACATTTAACCGTGTATTACACAAATTGAATATCCTTTGCTAGTGGAAACACTGCATTTAAAAAAGGGAAATTAAGTAAAATTAAGTAGTAATGAGTATTAATTTCTAAAATGAGTTTAACAATTTTATTAATAATATAGATATATTGAAACTGGTTTAGACAACCTTTGGATGGAAATGAAATTCAGGTTAATGGGGAAATTTGTAATGAATGAGATTAGTTTAGATTAAGATAACAATTTTGTACATTTATACAATAAGCCCTTATTGAGAGAAAAAAAAGATTAAGATGAGGTTGTTATTTTGAATAAAGCTGCCATAATATTTAACAAAGCCAAGATGGATGGGATACATAAGAAGTTTTTCTACAAAAATGAAATTTTAAGGTTTTTGATAATAACTTGATGTGCAGTCCATGATGTAAGAGTAATATTAAATAAAATTTAAATATAAAAGACCCATCACATCAAATCCACAGACCCTGTTAGGATAGATGCTGCCTGCAGCCAGTTGTTTTATAGTTTTTGATGCTTTCTGGTCCATCATACAGATTGTTGATCCTTTTGTTTTTGTTTATTTTTATTTTTGAAATCCAAAGCAGAATGTGTGGATTGTGAAATGATGTGCCCCTTTTTCTTGTAAGTGCAGTGGTATAAGCAGAAGAATATTTTGGATTTATGGGCATCTCTGCATGACCGCAGGGTATAGTTATCATTTATTATAATATTGCCAGGAAGAAGTTGTCTTTTGAAACATGAAACTGGAGTTCTTACACAAACAGTGTGATAGAACACAAGCCATTGTAATATATTTATGCAAGCTGGACCCAGTAATGAAGGGTTCACCCCGATATATCAGAGCTGCAGTTTTTATGCAAAGGTGCTATAAGACAAAGTTAGATATTGTTTTGGTCAAACATTTAATTTTTAATGGTCCGACATTCTGTGCAGCAAATATACAGATAACTAAATGTTTGTCTAATGAAAGGTTTAAAATATGAGTTTGTTTATGTACAAATCTAACAATAAAAAACGCGTACATTTGAATCCAGCCACCTTATTGCCTCCATTGGAGGAGGCTGGAGACAAAGGAAGACACATGTGTTAAATTGATGGTGTAGGAATCAGCTGCTGTGAGCCCAGTGTGGGACACACTCCCTGAAGACCCAGATATTACATTTTTTGTAGATTTGAGTATGCAGTTTATCACCCAGAAGGATACTCTGTATTCAAAGTCATTGGATCCTTTTTCCCCAGCTCAAGAAGCAGAGCTTCATGTTTTAGCAAAGCCTGTGAGCTATAAAAAGAGTGTATATTTATATAGATAGTCGAGATATAGAGAGCTTTTGGTTCCATTTGAAGAGCCAGAAGTTTGTTTTTACTTTGGCAGGTAAACCAACCAAGCATGCCAAGTTAATTTGATCGGCTGTTTTCAGCCTTCCAGGTTCTTGCTGAGGTAGCCATATTAACTTTCACACATGGAAGCAGACCAGGTGACTAAGGATGCTGCATTTACAGCCCTGGACACTTGATGGGTCTGTGCAACTCACAGATTCCACCCTAGTTCTGGCCCAGTATAGCTGGGATTAATAATTCAACTTTAAGGACCCCAGAACGAGAAGAACAAGTGGTCCACAGGGGGCAACTTCTTATGAAACAGGACTTTGGAAAAGGTGATCATTTATGTCTGTCAGCCACTCTTTTCCCTACAGCTTGACACATGGACCGTGTCATCAGTCACAAGCAGTTATGGCTGCCTTAGTAAATGAGCGTGGGATAGAGCCAGGGTTCTCCACAGTTGTTTTTATAACATACCACTTCTTGTTTTACCTGTTACCAAAGGTGTTACCAAAAGCTGAACATCCCTCCCAGAGATTACAAAAAAGATATATCCAGATGCCCAAGTTAGGATCTTACGAGTATGCATTTTGTCTGTATGGACATGTTTTTTGGATGTCCAGTGGCAAATGCTACTGCACAGGCCACAGTAAAAAGTGTTATCAGAAGTAGTTTGTAAGTACAGAGTGCCAGAAAGTACATAGAGTAACAGAGGAAATAATTTTTTATAGGAGAGTCCTTAATAGAAGTTTTGAGGTTTTATTTTTACACCCCTTACTGTCTACAATGTAGCGGACAAAGTAGAGTAAGAAACTAGAAAACTTTTGCCTGAATGTTTTCTTATATTTTATCAAGCCCCAAAGGGGGATGTTGGACTCTCTCCCTATAGGATTTTGTTTGGGAGTGTGTTACTCACTTGCTTATATTTTGTCTCAGCAGCTGAAGTCCTTCATTCGGATCTCACAGAGAATGTTGCTGATCTTTTAAGGTTTTTTGACAAACTCATTTATGTGTTTTCTCCCCAATTCCAGATCCTAAAAGTTTGGAAGGATCTAAAACTAAAGCCAGGTGACTTGTGGATTGTTAAGAGACATTTATATATAAGGAAAAGTTTGGAGACTCAATACAGCATCTATTTCATGTACAGTTTTTGCAAAACGTGAAGAAAAAGTCACCTGGATCCACACCAGACACTGCAAAAATGACTAAATTAAAGAAATCTCTGAGTTTGATTTGTTTCCCTCTTGTGATCACAGTCTAGGGTATTTTTTTGATTCAATTACTTTAATTGTACGGGATATATATATATATATTTGAAAAGTAGTTCAGCCATGTGTGAAGTCATATTTGTCTTTTGTACGTCTTCCATTTTATGTAGAATTGTCTGTGTTTACATATGCTGATAAGTCAGCATGCCAACAATTCAGCTAGAAGGCCATTCTGGCCACAGGAGTGTACAGCCAGTACTCTGTAAATATGTCTTATCAATCAGTTGTTTTTCACAATGAAAAGTCATTTTGTAATGAAAAAGTTGCTCAGCTATTATTTTCTCCACAATGGAGTTTTTGCCTCTTTGACCAGGACTACCTCCACCTAAGTGTGTGGAGGTTCCAGGTTAAAGGTGATAGCAGGTATGGTTAGTGATCAAAATATTGATCAAAAGAGGGGAGACTGTAATGGAAATTTGTAAGTTCTGTATATAATTGTATTGTATTTTGTATGTATCGCACACTGCCCTCACTGTGCACACAGCACTAATAATGTTTTCAGTACATGTTTACATTCTTTTGAGTCCTGATTAGAATAAGCCTGCCTATGTAACGCCCCTTGTTACGATAAACATACAATTGTAATATTAATGTGATACCTACGTAATCATGTGCATAAAAACCTTCAATTGCGTCATAATAAAGCAGAACAGTAATTTGGAAAAATGCTGAGCGTATCTTTTGTGTCTGTTCCCTACTGCAGTAGTAATTATTAATTTGGAACCACTAATCAATATGAGTATAGGAGTTGCCTATCATCAATTTAACCGAGTCATCTGTTAGTGTCTCAAATTAACATACATGTGTTTTTTTTTTCTTGCTCTTTTCCAAGTCCTGTTTTGTTGACCAATACATTTTTTAGCAAATTTTTATGTTTTTTCTCCAACTGTTTTTTATTAAATTTTAACAGCTTACAATTATAGACAGTAATCTTTACCATACAGTTATATATATTCTTTCAAGATTCATTATACAAAAAAGTATGACAAAATAAAACGTATTCATTTGCGATGAGATTAAACAGTGAGATATCTATGTGGATTTAATGAAGGAGGCTCAGGATGCCTTCCATCTGCTCCGATCACCCCGGTTGGGTTCAGACTGTGTCCGGAGGAGAGAGTTGGCACCCTCTAATTTGCGTAATATCTGGTTGTTTCTTTTTGTGGTATATGAAAGCAATGAATACAGGTATCACGATTTGAGTTAGATATCTCTAGAGTAATATAAATTGATATAAATGATAGGAGAGAGGGGAGGTAAAATAAAGTATAGAAGGGGGGGAAAGGATGAAGGTTGGAAGGGCCTAGAAAAGATAAGGGGGGGGAGGAGAGGTTGATGTGTTCTAGATCCTCTCCGGCTTCCATCTTCAAGTTTGTTAGGGTATTTTGAAGACTTATTTGGGCGATGTAGATTTTGAAAAGGCTAATATTTTGGATATTAGAAGAGCTATTTTGGGTGATTGATTCGAGAAGTAAGGCAGTTGTGCAGTTATTAAGGTGTGTGAGCAGTGTTTAATATTTCGAGGGGTTATTTAGTTTACTAAAATCAGCAGATGATTGGAAGTGAAGCCAGCAACTCCATTTTTGGGTGAATTTAGAAGGATTTTCCTGAGCAATATGAATTAGTTCTTCCATTTCTGATATTTTTCGGATTCTAGCAAACCATTCTCTTAAGGTGGGTGTTTGTGGGGAGTTCCAATATATGGGGATGCATTGTTTCGCTGCGTTTATCATGTGCATTGCCAATGATTTGTGGTATGTTTTATGTGGTAGAGGGGAGAGGTGAAGTAGGAATTGGGCTGGGGAAAGTTCAAGGTCATAGGATGTGACTTGTGAAGTGATTTTATGTATCTCCCTCCAGAACGTTTGTATCAAAGGGCATGACCACCATATGTGTAATAGAGTTCCCTCGTCTGCATGACATCTCCAACAATTCGCAGATGTAGCAGGATAAATTTTGTTTAGTAGGGAGGGAGTACGGTACCACAGTGAGAAAATTTTGAAACCATTTTCTTGTGTAGTAACGTTTCTTGATCCTTTATGTATGTTGAGGAAAGATTGTTCCCATTGAGTCGCCGAGGGTGAGATAGAGAGGTCTTTTTCCCATTTTTGACAGGCAATGTTCTGGTTAGTCTGCATGTTTGTGAAAAGGAGATTGTGAGTTATAGAGATTAGGTGTGATTGGGCGCTAGTTTGGTTACATATTGTTTCAAAAGGGGTGAGTGCTCTTGAGCATGCAACTTGTTTGTCTTTTGATTGCAGGAAATGAGCAAGTAGAATGTATGTCCAGGGGGAGATGGGTGGTTTTCCTGTTTGGGTAGAGATTTGGGAGGCAGTAAGAATTTTCCCTTGATGGAAGAATTGGTGTGCCTTTATGCTATCTTGTGGAAAGTTCTCAGATAGGAAGCGTTTATGCATTCCAGGAGGAAAATCTGGATTGAATTTCACAGGGGTTAGTGGACCTGGGGCCGAGGATATATTCACTTGGGAGCAAACTTTATTAAAACACTTAAGAGTGGGTCCTATTAAGGGATGTGAAAATAGTGTCATAGGTATATGCTGTAGATTCATCCATGGTAGGGAGGCTAATGGTAGTGTTGTGAGGGATGCTTCCAAAGCAACCCAGTCTTTGTGGCTTGAGTGAATATTCCAATCTACTATTCTAGTAAGATGAGTTGCATTATAGTAGTTGAGAATATTCGGAAGTCCTATGCCTCCTAAGTGCTTTGGTTTGGTGAGTTGTATAAAGCTAATTCTGGGTTTCTGTGGCCCCCATAAGAATCTGGAGCATGCTGATTGATATGTTTTGAAGAACGTTTGAGGAATTAAGATGGGAATTGTTTGAAGGATGTATAGCACCCTTGGTAAGGCATTCATTTTTAATATCGCGGCTCTGCGAACCACGAGAAGGATGGGTTGTTCCAAGGTTTAAAGTCTGAAATCAACTTGTTCAAGATGGGTATATAATATTTTATGCATAAATCAGTAAGTTTGGAGGGAAGTTTTATTCCTAGGTAGGTTATCGATTCTTGTCTCCAGTGAAAGGGAAATTTTTTTTGCATTGGTCTACTAACTGGTGAGATAGGGAGATATTTAGTGCGAAGGATTTTGCGAAATTTATTTTAAGGTTGGATAACACTTGAAATTGTTTGAATTCTGATAGTAAGACTGGTAAGGTAATCAGGGGCTGTGATAGGAACAATAAGATATCATCCACAAAGGCGGCATATTTGTATTCCTTGAGGGGAGTGTTTATACCATGAATGTCTGGATTGAATTTCAGTTTTCGGAGAAGTGGTTCGAGGGTAAGAACAAAAAGAATAGGGGACAGGGGGCATCCCTGTCTTGTCCCATTACGTATGTGGAAGGCATTCGACAGAGTGTTATTGACCCTTACTCTAGCTGTAGGGTTTGTGTAAAGGGACAGGATTAGACCATAGAAGTAAGGTCCAATTCCTATGGCTTGTAACACTGCTGCCATGTAGTCCCATGCCACTCTGTCGAATGCCTTCTCTGCATCTAGGGATAGAAAAAATCCTTTTTGGTTGGTATGAGTGATGATATGATGTAGATTAATCGCTTTGACTGTGTTGTCTCTAGCTTCTCTACCTATGACAAAACCTGCTTGATCTGTGGACACAAGGGAGGGGAAGAGGGGAGTTAGTCTATTTGCCAATATTTTGGAGAATATTTTGACATCTACATTCAATAGCGAGATTGGTCTGTAATTTCCTGTATTTGTGGGATCTTTACCTTCCTTGGGGATGACCGAAATATGGGCTTCTAGCATTTCTTTGGTAAGTGGATTAGTAGGGGAAAGTGTGTTAAATGCATTAAGAAAGGGGCTTTTAAGTGTCTCTGTAAATGTCTTGTAGTAGATTGCTGATATGCCATCTGGGCCTGGGCTCTTGCCCGGTTTCAACTGTTTGATTGCTTGTTCCCATTCTTCTGGGGTGATTGGAGATTCTAGGGATGTCGAAATTTCTTCTGAAATTTTATCTGGGGAGAATTGCTCTACAAAAGTTTTTATTTCGTTATGTCTTTTGGGGCAGGTGTGTAGGGGGAGAATTTGTCGTGTTTAGGGAGTATAGAGAAGTGTAATAGTTTTCAAACTCTTTCGCTATGTCATGGTTTTTTGTGATTGCTGCTCCTGTTTGTGAACATAGTCGATGTACTGTATTATTGGTTCTTTTTGTGTGGAGGATCTGAGCAAGCAGGCGGCTACATTTGTTTCCGAACTCGTAGAAGAGTTTCTGAGATAGTGCAAATTTCTTCTTAAGTTTATGTCCCAGCTCTTCCTGTATTTGTGTGCGTGTTTCTATTAAGTCTAGGTGAGTTCTCTGAGCTAGGTTCTTTTTATGAGAGGCTTCTAGTAGTTTAAGTTTGGAAAAGAGGTCAGACAGTGTCTTTTTCTTTTCTTTCTTTATTGCCGCTGTCATGGAGATCAGTTTCCCCCTAATTACACATTTATGTGCTGCCCATTGTGTTATTTTGGTGGTGTCCGGGGTGTCGTTTTCTTTGAAGTAATTGGTTAAGCATGTGCGAATTTCCATTTCCTTTATTTTGTCTGTTAGGATAGATGGATCTAATCTCCAAATGGGAGTGTAGGTGGTCTTTTCTGGGAAGCTAAGAGTGAGTGAAATGGGATGGTGGTCAGATAATGTCATTGGTTCAATGGAGGTAGTTTTTAGTGTTGGTAGGTCTTGTTGTGTGAGAAAGAAGTAATCTAGACGGGAGTATTTATTATGGAGAGTAGAGTAAAAGGTATAATCTTTTTCTTTTGGGTGCAGGGTGCGCCAGGTGTCGTGAAGTTGTAGCTCTTGGAGGCACCGTCTAATTTGATTGATCGCTTTGTAAGGCAAGTGAGATGTGCCTGAGGAGGTGTCTAGTAGAGGGTCGAGAGGAACGTTAAAGTCGCCCCCTAAGATCAGTATTCCTACTTGGAAAGTAGCTAGAAGGTGGGTAATTTTGCGGAAAAATGGTATCTGGGCCGAATTAGGGCTATAAATATTCGCAAGCGTGATTGGTGTGTTTCTAAATGTGCCTTTGAGAAAGATGTATCTGCCCTGATCGTCTATTAGGGAGTCCATAATTTTAATTGGGACATTTTTGGATAGGAGTATAGAAACCCCTTTGGATTTCGAGATCGGAGAGGTGGCATGGAAACTGTGTGGAAAGAAGTGGTTAGAAAATTTAGGGATGGCGTTGGTGCGGAAGTGGGTCTCCTGAAGGTATATTATGTCTGCCTTCATTGTCCTCATGGCCGTCAGTACTTGGGAGCATTTCTCTGGCGTGTGAAATGATATGTTGGCCATTTTGGGCTTTGGAGATGTCATTATGATGGGAGAGGAGTAGTTGTGAGCTGTTGAGAGAGCTTCTGGGAATGGGAAGCCGGAGAGGATCTCAAAAAAGAAAAAAGAGAAGAAAAGAAAAAAAAAGAAAAAAAAAAAAAAGAGGGAAGTAAGAGGAGGTGTGTGGGGGATGTGTAGCCGGATGTGGAGGTGTAAGAACACGTCCACTAAAAGTGTTAGGGGGGTGAACCGGCAGGTGTCAACGGTCACAACAGGGACCGCTGTATGGAGTAGTGGTAGGAGTCGTTCAACTAGTGAAACAAGGTGGACGTCTCCACGAGGTCAGTAAACTAGTAATTTTGGTGCGTCTTGTTGATGATCAGGAGACCAGTTAAAACGAGAAAATAAAAAAAGAAATTTCTCTTCTTCCCCGGTCCTCTGAATTGACAGTAGATTATTAGTTTGTAAGTGTATGGAACATGAGGAGGATTTTGGGGAACTCGCAAAGGGGAAGATCTGTCAGGGAATTGTTTTAGTACTTCTTGAGCGTGGAAAGGTAATATAAGCATACCTAGACGTAAATGTTCAAACCCATACTCTAGGCTAGATAATCAGTTAAGTGTGTAAAAAACATTTTAAACATTTAAGAAAGTCGTCCTGGATAGTATATAATTTTGTTGACTCAAAACAGCAGAATGTATCTTAAAGTGGCAACTGGTTAAAACATAGAACTGTAACCATCGTGACCTTATAAATCATTGCAACTGTGGTGATACTGGAGTAGTTAAGACTACAGAGAGGGACCCTAGGGTCCCTCTCTGTATTGTCTGAGAGGGACGCAAAAATCTCTAGGCCCAACAGTTGGGGCAATTTCCCCAATTAGTGATCACACCTGTGTATTACACTAGAGCCTTCCTATAGGGAAGGCGTTATGTGAGAAGTTGTCATTACCATGGAGAGGTAGTGTTCTACAGATTTGAAATAAAGTGGAACCGTTACCTTTTCGTGGCCCTCTCAGAGTTTACTCTACACGGACATCAGTGTATCATTTAGGCATTACAGGTGAAGTATTACCAGCTAAACAAAAAAAAAAAAAAAGAAGAAGAGGAATAAATCCAAAAACAGTTAGTAAAACTATATCTACCTTATACCTCTATTGTGCTATCAGCTTCTAATGGGGAGGGAGGGGGAGGGGAAGGTGAGGGGTGAGAAGGTGGGAGTGGGAGAAAGGGATGTGGAGAGGGGAGGGGGGCAGGTTGAGGGAAGAAGAGGGAAGGAGAGGGGAGGAAGGGATAAGGGTAGTAGCGAAGCACGTGTGTAGCTGGTTTTTAATGACAATAATAAGTTCAGTGACTGCCTTCCGGTTGTCTTCTGGGGACAGGTCTTCTGGCCAGCTTGTCTGTATCTGTTTAGTATAAGGCTTGATGGCTTGTCTCCTTGCTGATCTGTTTGCTTGAGAAAGACTCGTGTGGTTGTAGCACTGCATGTTAGGTGCAATTGTGGAAAGTTTAGGACACTGGTAATCCTTTTCTGGTTGTGAAATCAGTTTCTTATTATCCAGGGTATGATAGTTTCAAGTCTGGTCCAGAAAAGAAGAGGATATTATATGATTGGCGTCAATGATATAAAGACCAATAGTTATTGGATAGACTGTTTGTTGGTCTAAGTGTGATGAAATCCAAGTAAGGGTTGTTAATGCTGTGAAAGTGATAGTCAGTGGTATCTCGGTTGTTGTTTCCAGATGAGGTATATATGGGTGCAGTGCTCCATCATTTGGAAGATAGGAAAAAGTATAGTAAACCAGCGCGAACAGTAATGCCGCGTACACACGGTCGGACTTTTCAGCTACAAAAGTCGGACAGCCTGTCCGACATACTTCCGGCGTACTTTCGGCGGACTTGCGGCAGACTTTCTAACGAACGGACTTGCCTACACACGACCACACAAAAGTTCGACAGCATAGTACGCGGTGACGTACACCAAGTCCGGCGAGACTATAAAACGGAAGTTCAATAGCCCGTACGACACCCTTTGGGCTCCTTCTGCTAATCTCGTGTTTATCTCGTGTTAGTAGAAGTTTGGTGAGAGACGATTCGCGCTTGTGAGACTCGTATTTTTCAGTTCGTTTTAACTGTTGTTCAGTCTGTGCTTGTGAGGTTTGTATCTGCTTTTCAGTGCGTTTGGTCAGTTGGCATTGAGAAATCTTTGTTTTATTGTCCGCTCGTTCCTGATTTTCAGGTCGCTCTTCACAGGCCTTGCTGTTCTTCAGTGCGTTCTGTTTAGTGCGTTCTGACCAGCCGACCGTTTTGTAACCATGTTACCTGTACGTACTCGTCGTCGAGCTCGTGCATTGTATGTGTTTGGTGCTGTAGTTTATTCTTCAGACCAAGACCAGTCCATGAACAGGGCGAGGAGGAGTTCATGGACCAAGAATTGGTTGCTCCAGCGTGACCAGTTCTGTCACATGCCATTGCTCCGTGAGATCCGTGAGAATAATCCTGAGGATTTCAGGAACTTTCTCCGGATGACGGACCCCGTTTTTGACCGTTTGGTGGCTTTGCTGACCCCCTATATCAGCAGGCAGGATACCTGCATGAGGCAAGCCATCACTCCGGAGCAGAGGCTAGTTGCCACGTTGCGGTACTTGGCGACAGGGAGAAGCCTGCAGGACCTCAAGTTCTCGACAGGCATCTCCCCCCAGGCTCTGGGGATCATTATCCCAGAGACCTGTTCTGCCATCATCCAGGTCCTGCAGAAGGACTATATTAAGGTAAGATATTTTTCTTTGATTAGCATCACATGTTCTTTTATGTAATCTTTGATAATGTAATGTATTTCTTGCTTCAAACACTACTTACCATCATTGCAATATAGTGTGAATGTCCCCTTTTTATCCTCACACATGCTGCATTTTTTTCCTGTTCTTTTTTGTCATGCATGTATATTTTCCTTCAATAACCTCCCCAACATGCAATGATGGGAACATATCCACCTAGTCTACTCATTTTGAATGTATTTTGTTTGAGTGTATTTAGTGTGCTGCTAATTAGCAATTAGCTTGATTTCCCAACCCCCCACCCCCCACCTAAACTCACTCCAAATAGTGTGCTGCTAATTAGCAATTGGCTTGATTTCCCAACCCCCCACCCCCCACCTAAACTCACTCCAAATAGTGTGCTGCTAATTAGCAATTAGCTTGATTTCCCAACCCCCCACCCCCCACCTAAACTCACTCCAAATAGTGTGCTGCTAATTAGCAATTAGCTTGATTTCCCAACCCCCCACCCCCCACCTAAACTCACTCCAAATAGTGTGCTGCTAATTAGCAATTAGTTGATTTCCCAACCTCCCACCCCCCACCTAAACTCACTCCAAATAGTGTGCTGCTAATTAGCAATTAGCTTGATTTCCCAACCCCCCCACCCCCCACCTAAACTCACTCCAAATAGTGTGCTGCTAATTAGCAATTAGCTTGATTTCCCAACCCCCCACCCCCCACCTAAACTCACTCCAAATAGTGTGCTGCTAATTAGCAATTAGCTTGATTCCCCCCCCCCCCACCCTCGTAAAAATTGGCTTGAATGTTCTGTGTTGTTGATTTGTATAAAGCAAATATATGTTGCACTTTGCAAAATGCATGTGCACTCTACAAGTGCATTTGTTCCAGTGCTTTAGTAAATGAGCAGAAGCTCTGCTGATTTCCATCATCAAATCATATGCAAGCCACAAAGTGTTTTCATTAATTGCCCTTGCATGTGATTGTGTACTCCTTGCAACATGACTGCCTTTTTACCTTCCCTCATTTACTGTAAGCTGGTTAGCAACTGCACTTGCAGAGTGCGACAACTGCAGTCTTGTAGCCTTTTTAGTCCCTAAATTCCTGCGTGTCCTAAAAGTAATCTTTTTTATGGATTTCACAACCCCCTAAAATGTAATCAATGTTCCATCAGAGGGGGTGAGCAATCTGATAAGTGTGCCTTTCCATATTAGATATTACAGAAGATTTAAATTATTTAATGTTATACTGATGCTGGGGAATAATGTTTTTAATTGTATAATTTTCTTGCAATGTTACCTTCCAAATTAATGATTTTGGTTTTCTTGTTTGATTCCCCAGTTTCCTTCAACGCCACAGGAATGGCAGACTGTGGCATCCCATTTTGCCAGCCGTTGGGACTTTCCCAATTGTGGAGGGGCTATAGATGGGAAACATGTCCACATCGTGCCACCACCCCATTCGGGGTCATATTATTTTAATTATAAGGGGTTCCACAGTATTGTTTTAATGGCGGTGGTGTCGGCACACTATGAATTTTTATATGTGGACGTGGGGAAGAATGGCCGGATGTCGGATGGAGGAGTATTTGCCCAGACGGAGTTCTGCCAGCGTCTCCAGAGTGGTGGCCTGGGATTGCCACCTGATGCGGATAACGTGGAAGGACTCCCCTTTGTCTTCATTGCCGATGAAGCCTTCGCTCTGAGCAAGCACCTCATGAGGCCATTCCCCCAAAGAACCCTCACCCCGGAGAGGAGGGTTTTTAATTACCGGCTGGACAGAGCTAGAAGAGTGGTTGAGAATGCGTTTGGGATTCTGGCCAGCTGGTTCCGCCTGTTTCAAACCTCCATTAATTTGGCGGAATACAAACTTAATTTTATCATTTTATCCTGCTGCATTCTGCACAACTTTTTACAAAAACATTCGCAAAATTATATCGGAACAGTTGGGCCTGAGGCCGTACTTCTAGATGACCACCTTACGGGCCTGGATACTGTCCGTACTGGCTTGGCCCCCCAAAGTGCCCGTCAAGTTAGACAGCAATATGTGAATTATTTTATGGGTAGGGGGGCCATTGCAATGGGCCAGGATATTTAATTTTTTTAAATAAAAAATTTTTTGATGAAATCTTGAATTAGATTTATTGCTTGCCTTTCTTTTGGGCTTTCTCCTAAGGTTATGGTCGATCAGTTGTAGTGCCAACTGTATTTTCCTTTTAAATGTCTAAATAAGCTCCATTGCCACTGTAAACAACTTGTTGACAATTATAACCAAACTGATACTGAGCATAGAAATAACAAACCACACATTTCTTGAATTCCTATAAGGAGATTTTTTTATTAATCGTTGTTATGCATTCAGTTATGCATTTATTATAAAATGTTCCTAGCCAAAAATATAATGATATCTTAATAATTATGAAAAATATAATTATATATGAAGATTTGTACATAATCCCTAAAAAAAATTTTTGGGCTTTTTTAAAATCCTTTTTTTTTTTTTTTTGAAATTTTTTAAAAATCTTTTTATTTATTTATTTTTTTTTTTAAATAATTTTTTTTATTTTTATTTGTGTTTTTATTAAAATCAATTTTTTAAATTTTTTTTTTTTTTTTTTAAATCAATTTTTTTAATTTTTTTTTGTTTTTTTTTTTAAATCAATTTTTTTTTTTTTTTGTTAAAATCAAGTTATTTTTTTTTTTTTTTTTTAATGTAGTTTCTATAAACAGCCCTCCTTTTTTAAATTTTGTTAAACAGCCATATACGTAATGCAAAAATAATAAAGAGAAGGCCCAGAATGGGGTCAGCAAAACAGGAAATGAAGGACATGATGGATGTTTTGGGGTTTCAAAAAGGGAATTTAGATTCGACCCAAAACATCAATCATGTCCTTCATTTCCTGCTGCATACAATCCAGCCGATTCCGCATTTGATCGATCTCCCCATTCCAGGCCATTATTTGACCAATTAGCCGTTGGGCACTGTCTGAGGTGAAATATTCAGTTCTTGTACCTAAAGTGGAATGAAAACAAATAATGTGTTTAGAAATATGCACACATACATAGTTTACCTTACCATAATAAAGCTGTTGTCTCAGACACTGACCTGCTGGGGTGCTGGGGTGATTTTTCCCCTATTTTTCCCCTATGTGAAACAAAAAATTAATCTACTTAGCACACAGATATTTTAGTACATAGTAATTTTCCTACCTTTGTAGTGAAGTGGTGTACAAATGTTCTGTTTGTGTAGAGTTCCTATTTTACCTCAATATTAAAAATGAAAAATACATATCGGATAGATAGATATCAATATCTCGAAATATAGTTAATAATCTTTTAATCTCTCTCTCTCTCTCTATATCTGTAGCAAAATATAAATATCTAAATAAATGTAAAAAAAAAAAAAAAAAACATAACTTAAATTATTCCAAAAGAATGTTTTACATTTCTATATCTATCTATATCGATCTATCTATCTACCTATCTCTCTCTCTCTCTCTCTCTCTCTCTCTCTCTCTCTCTCTCTCTCTCTCTATATATATATATATATATATATATATATATATATATATATATGTATGTATATATATATATATATATATATATATATATGTATATATACATATATATATATACATACATATATATATATATATATATATATACATATATATATACATACATATATATATATATATATACATATATATATATATATATACATACACATATATACATATATAGATATGTAACGATGTTTATTAAAAAGATAGTTTGAAACGACGAGAAAACAAAAATCGTATAGGAATGAAAAGCACATGGAGCAGTATACAAGGTAATAAACACAAGAGAAAAACACGACAAGTACTTACTTTTTTTAAGCACTTTACGGATCCGTCTGTACTGATCCGGCTCCCTGAGCTTGAGGTCAGACCATCTTTTTCGAATTTGATCCTTGGAGCGCTGGACCCCAAAAGAAGCCTGTAAAGTGTCCACCACCTTCGCCATTATTTTGGCCTTGCGCAAATTTGGCCGGGCGTATGGCCCATACTTCCCATCATAGTCCTTTTTTCGAAGAATGGCCACCATCTCCACCATCTCTTCAAAACTCATATTGGAGGCCTTAAATCTAGGCTTCACAGATCTTGTTGACGTTCCAGCCTCCGGGCTTTTTTCGCTACCTGAGGTAGTTAACATGTCATGTGTCTCCGCCATTATTCACCCCACTACGCGCCGTAATTAAAAATGGGCGGAGAACATGAGTTAAAATCAAACGTCAGGGGCGGGCGACGCAGGCGGAGTTTCACACATGCGTAGTGTATAAAGAGGGGCCTTGTGCACGTGTCGTACGTACGTTCTGTGCGTCGAATTAGGGCGCGGAGAACATGAGTTAAAATCGAACGTCAGGGGCGGGCGACGCAGGCGGAGTTTCACACATGCGTAGTGTATAAAGAGGGGCCTTGTGCACGTGTCCTATGTACGTTCTGTGCGTCGAATTAGGGCGCGGAGAACATGAGTTAAAATCGAACGTCAGGGGCGGGCGACGCAGGCGGAGTTTCACACATGCGTAGTGTATAAAGAGGGGCCTTGTGCACGTGTCGTACGTACGTTCTGTGCGTAGGTGATAGTGGACCGGGACGTTACTAAACGAAGGTAATTTAAAATGTTATTTTTTTTTTTTGGTTTTTTTATGGTCATGACTTTGTAGCAAGCGGCCTATATGGCTTGATAGATTGATGAGGCCTACATAGGGAGAAGATGATGAGGGGTTAGCAGAAACCTAATAAGTGTTTTTTGTCTTGTGACTTTATCTTTTCCAGATATAATGAATCCCCTATTTAAGGATCCAGAGTTCCTTACAGCTTTCATTACGAAATATCGAGAGATGAGGAATTTGTGGGAGGTAAAACACCCTCAGTATTATGCTAAGCATGTGAGGAAGTCAACGCTGGAGAGACTTCTGTCCTTTGTCCAGGCGACCATCCCGGACGCAACAATGGAGACATTGCTCAAGAAAATTGGGGTCTTGAGGAATATGTATAAGAGGGAGCATAAGAAGATCCAGGAATCAATGAGATCAGGAGCATCAGCAGATGATGTTTATGTACCCAGGCTGTGGTACTACAATCAACTACGTTTTCTTGATGACCAGACTGAAGCCAGGGCATCACTTTCAACCCTTCCCTCCACCCTTCCCTCCACCCCTCCCTCCACCCTTCCCTCCACCCCAGCAGAGGCTGATGAGGAGCAAGCTGGGTCTTCCATCCTGGATGAACCGGATATGACCATCTGGAGTCAGGTAAATTAGTTTAAACAATATTTACTGTACTAATATTAATGAGGTTAACTGGATGTTAGAATTTTCTCCCAGATTTTTGCACTCAAAATTGTGTAGACATATCAATTGACAGGAGTAGCTAAATATGTTTGGCACCTGCTAGAAAAAATTAGGGTGTCTGATTAGACTCTTTTATTAAAGAGATGTATTCACATTGAATTTGCTAGTCATGAGAAGCAAATTGTGTGTCATTGATGAACCCCAAAAAATATACTAAAACTATGTCCTTTTTTTATACACAGGATGAGTCCATCCAGGAGGAATGTGTGGAAAGTGGCAGGCAGGAGGAGACCGGGCCCATGGACAGCCTGAAGGAGGCCGGATTCCCCATCATCCTGGAGGAGGCTGGGCCCAGTGTCAGGCAGGAGGTGGCTGGTCCCAGTGAGGTGGCTGGGCCAAGTGAGGTGGCTGGTCCCAGTGAGGTGGCTGGGCCCAGTAGGAGCATGACCCAATCACAAGTGCCTCCCCTCCACCTTCCCAAAAAAAGGGCCAGGAAGGGGGCCGTCACACAGGAGGCATCCCTGCGCCTCATGCAAGAGGCCACATGTTTTTTGAGGAGCCCCCCCGAAGCAGAAGAGGCCTATGGCTGCTACTTAGCCAGCAGGCTTCTTCAAATGGACTGGGAGCAGCGTCTCATTTGCGAGCGCCTATTTGGGGAAACTATCCAGAAGGGGCTGCAGGGCACGCTAACCCGAAACACACAACTACATGAGGCAGCCCCCCCCCCTCCTCCTCCTCCTCCTCCTCCTGCCACAACTGAAACACCACAGCCACAGCCTCCAAAGAAGGCTACAGGGAAGGCTGCAGGGAAGGGTGCAGGGCAGCGTGGAGGGAAGGCTGCAGGGAAGAGAAGAAAGTGATGACCTGGGTTCAGTCTGGTCTGACAGAAGACGCAGGCTGTTGTAGTACCACAGTCTGGGGACATCTATATCATCTGCTGGTGCTGTTGATCTCTGGGATTCTTGGACCAGATTGTGCTCCCTCTTATATGGACTCCTCAAGATCCCAATTTTCTGGTACACAGACTTTTCCAGCGTTGACTTCCTCTTTATTTTATTTTGACCATGAATAAATGGATCTTTTTTTGAGTTTAGCAAAAGACTTTATGTGTTTTCTTTTAAATCATTGATTTTACACACAATGTTAAATTATCAAGGGACAACAATCTCATTGAGTTTGCAAAAACACACCAAAAATACATTACTAATGTTAATAATGTTCGAGTGGTAAGTCTGGGAAAGAACAAAAATATACATAACCAAAAACGGTGCTTTGGGTTAACTTTATCTTAAAAATAAAAAATAATCACTAGAAAAAAAAAAAAATTATAATGGGTTCTTTGTGGTAACTTTACAAACCCAAAAAATCTAAAAAAAAATAAAAAAAAAAAAATAAAAAAAAAAATACAAATGGGTTATTTGTGGTAACTTTACAAACACCAAAAAATGAAAAATAAAAATCTAGAGATAAACATATAAAAAAGTTCAACACCAATCATAAAATAAATATTTGGATAAAAATTACAAGAAAATATGATTCCACACAAAAAAAAACAAAAAAAAAAAAAAGGTAAAAAGTATTATATTAGTATGGAAACATTGTTTTTAAAAAGCATACTATATCATTCATGAGATCAAAGAGAAAAAGAATCCAGAAATCAGTTTGGGAGAACTCTGAATATGAACAGCAAAACACCTTCGTTCTTTATAGCATTCGTAATGAAGAAATAAAATGCGCTGCATTCAACGATCACAGATTTTGCAGCGTGATGAATGTGCTACCTACAATACGAACACTAGTTTTACTAGACCGAGTGCTTCCGTTTAGTTTTTGCTTATGAGCATGCGTCGTTTTTTTGTCCGTCGGACTAGCATACAGACGAGCGGACTTCGGGGTCCGTCGTAGTTACGAAGTAAAGATTTGAAGCATGTTTCAAATCTAAAGTACGTCGGATTTGAGGCTAAAAAAGTACGTTGAAAGTCCGGAGAAGCCCACACACGATCGGATTACCAGCCAGCTTTAGTCCATCAGCGTCCGTTGGACTTTTGTAGACGAAAAGTACGACCGTGTGTACGCGGCATAAGTCTCAGGTTAGTGAGGGGTATCCTTGGTGTCATATTAATGTGGTATAGCAAGTGTGAGCTTTAAATATCTCCCTGGTTAGGTTAGGCGTGCCCTGCGGTGGACTGGTGAAGCAGTTGGGCTGCCATTGCGGGGTGTTTCTGAGGATCTCGCATTGGTACGAGAAGGGAAGTGGTGTGGGCGGCGGCGACCCAAAGTGAAATTGCCTGCTTCATCTATTCCTTCCATGGATAAGGCTCTATTCAGGGGAGGTAAGCGAAAGTCACTGTACCAATCTGGGACATCTACAAATGGGATGTCTAGGGCACTGAAGAAATGTTCTAGATCTTCTGGAACTCTGAGATTCGCAGTGCGACCTTGATGAGTCGCAGATAAACAGAATGGGAATTTCCAACGGTATAGGATTGATCTGGCTCTTAATGCTTCTAACAGGGGCTTTAGTTCCCTTCTGCGTTGGAGTGTGATATTAGAGAGATCCTGGTATATTTTAATTTCCGTGCCCTGAAAAAGAATTTGGTTGCAACCCCTGGCTTTACGGAGGATTTCTTCTTTCAGGGGGAACTCAGAGAGACAACAAACTGTGTCTCTGGGTGGGTCTGTGTCTCTTCCTCTCGGGCGCAATGCTCTGTGAATGCGTTCAAATGAGATCGGGGTACCCGGGGGCCTTTCTAAGAGATTATTAAAGATGTCGGTGACTGTTTGTGAGAGAAGATTGGGGTCTTTGGCTTCCGGGACACCCCTCACTCTCAGATTGCATCTTCTCCCCCTATTGTCAAGGTCTTCCATATGGCGATTAATCTCCCTGAGATGAATGGCATGCGATTCTGTGACCTGTTGTACCTGGCAGAGGGAGACATCATGGCGGGCCTGTGTAGATTCTATGTCATCCACTCTCAATGCTATGGCTTGCATGTCTGCTTTTAGATCTGAGATGGCTGCCTGCAGTGTACATTTAATATCTGCAGCTACACTGCGTAGGTCGTCTATGGTAAGAGCAGGAGTGGTTGGCGGGGGTCCTTGTGTTGTGTCTATTGCGGCCGCCATGTGAGCTCCGATGCGCTGTGGGCTGTAGCTACATGTCCCAGTAGCTTTGCGGAGGGGAAAATGGTGTTTAGCTGTAAAACGCTGATGTAGAAGGACCTCAAGGAGCGGGAGGTCTTGTCTCACACGTCCATCTTGGATCGGCTCCAGGCCACGCCCCCAAATTTTTTTGTTTTATGTTTGTTCTATGTTTTGTTAATAATTTGTTTTGCTCAATCCAAGTAATGCATTTTAACCCCCCCCCCATAACAATTTACATGCAAGAGATTTATTTCCCAGGTGCAGCTTAACTAGGCTGGTTGGCATGGCAAAACAAAAAATGGTGTGATTTGTCTAAATGCTACTTTCCTGGTGCCTTCATGGTAGCATATGCATGGATTGTGCAGAGAGGTAAGTATTCAATTTTCCATTTTAGCGCAGTGGTTCTCAGCCTCAGTCTTCAAATACCCCCGACAGGACATGTTTTGGGAATTTATCTTAGCTAAAATAGCTGTCCAAAATACCAATCCATTTACTCTGATTTAAAGCACCTGTGCAAGATGAAGGAAAACCTGCAAACATGGCCTGTTGGGGGTACTTGAGGACAGGGTTGAGAACCACTGATTTAGGGCACTGAAATAAAATCTAGGTCAAGACAATCCTATTCTAATTATGGGTATTTGAGGGAAACCAAGTGAGTGTTAGAACCCCTGCTTGTATTTTTTTAGGTTGGGCTTTGTGTCCCTTTACTGAAAATTGTCTTCACTTCCGGTCACATAGCCAAACAGGAAGTGAGGGTAAAACCCTACCAATGTCTTTCCTTGGGGACACACAGGTCAGTCTAACTAGTGTTCCCAATTAAGCAAATTGCTCTCTAGCACTTTTTTGTGTACACCCCAAATTATTAGGTATTTTGGGATTTATTAAAGGCAAATCCACTCTGCAATACAAGTGTACTCGCTGTAAATCTGAGGGGAAGCACTGGTGATTTTACCATCCTATCATGTAGAAGCAAAGATGCTGTTTTTTTTATTTTCCTTGCATGTATCCCTCGGATCTCCAGCAACTGTACTTCCAAGTAGGGATGAGCCGAACACCCCCCTGTTCGGTTCGCACCAGAACATGCGAACAGGAAAAAAATTCGTTCGAACACGCGAACACCGTTAAAGTCTATGGGACACGAACATGAATAATCAAAAGTGCTAATTTTAAAGGCTAATATGCAAGTTATTGTCAATAAAAGTGTTTGGGGACCTGGGTCCTGCCCCAGGGGACATGGATCAATGCAAAAAAAAGTTTTAAAAACGGCCGTTTTTTCAGGAGCAGTGATTTTAATAATGCTTAAAGTCAAACAATAAAAGTGTAATATCCCTTTAAATTTCATACCTGGGGGGTGTCTATAGTATGCCTGTAAATGGGCGCATGTTTCCTGTGTTTAGAACAGTCTGACAGCAAAATGACATTTTGAAGGAAAAAACTCATTTAAAACTACCGCGGCTATTGCATTGCCGACAATACACATAGAAGTTCATTGATAAAAACGGCATGGGAATTCCCCACAGGGCAACCCCGAACCAAAATTAAAAAAAAAAAATGATGTGGGAGTCCCCCTAAATTCCATACAAGGCCCTTCAGGTCTGGTATGGATATTAAGGGGAACCCCAGCCAAAATTTAAAAAAAAAATTGACGTGGGGTTCCCCCTAAATTCCATACCAGACCCTTCAGGTCTGGTATGGATTTTAAGGGGAACCCCGCGCCCAAAAAAAAAAAAAAAAACGGCGTGGGGTCCCCCTAAAAATCCATACCAGACCCTTATCCGAGCACGCAACCTGGCAGGCCGCAGGAAAAGAGGGGGGGACGAGAGTGCGGCCCCCCCCCCTCCTGAACCATACCAGGCCACATGCCCTCAACATTGGGAGGGTGCTTTGGGGTAGCCCCCCAAAACACCTTGTCCCCATGTTGATGAAGACAAGGGCCTCATCCCCACAACCGTGGCCGGTGGTTGTGGGGGTCTGCGGGCGGGGGGCTTATCGGAATCTGGAAGCCCCCTTTAACAAGGGGACCCCCAGATCCCGCCCCCCCCCCTGTGTGAAATGGTAAGGGGGTACTTACCCCTACCATTTCACTAAAAAACTGTCAAAAATGTTAAAAATGACAAGAGACAGTTTTTGACAATTCCTTTATTTAAATGCTTCTTCTTTCTTCCTTCATCTTCTTCTTCTTCTGGTTCTTCTGGCTCTTCTGGTTCTTCCTCCGGCGTTCTCGTCCAGCATCTCCTCCGCGGCGTCTTCTATCTTCTTCTCCTCGGGCCGCTCCGCACCCATGGCATGAGGGGGGAGGCTCCCGCTCTTCTCTTCATCTTCTTCTTCTTCTTCATCTTCTTCTTCATCTTCTTCTTCTTCTTCTTCTCTTCTTCATCTCTTCTTCCTTCTTCATTTCTTCTGCGGGCCGCTCCGCATCCATGCATGGAGGGAGGCTCCCGCTGTGTGACGGCGTCTCTTCGTCTGACGGTTCTTAAATAACGGGGGGCGGGGCCACCCGGTGACCCCGCCCCCCTCTGACGCACGGGACATGACGGGACTTCCCTGTGGCATTCCCCGTGACGTCACAGGGAAGTCCCGTCAATTCACCGTGCGTCAGAGGGGGGCGGGGTCACCGGATGGCCCCGCCCCCCGTTATTTAAGAACCGTCAGACGAAGAGACGCCGTCACACAGCGGGAGCCTCCCTCCATGCATGGATGCGGAGCGGCCCGCAGAAGAAATGAAGAAGGAAGAAGAGATGAAGAAGAGAAGAAGAAGAAGAAGAAGAAGAAGATGAAGAAGAAGATGAAGATGAAGAAGAAGATGAAGAGAAGAGCGGGAGCCTCCCCCCTCATGCCATGGGTGCGGAGCGGCCCGAGGAGAAGAAGATAGAAGACACCGCGGAGGAGATGCTGGACGAGAACGCCGGAGGAAGAACCAGAAGAGCCAGAAGAACCAGAAGAAGAAGAAGATGAAGGAAGAAAGAAGAAGCATTTAAATAAAGGAATTGTCAAAAACCGTCTCTTGTCATTTTTAACATTTTTGACAGTTTTTTAGTGAAATGGTAGGGGTAAGTACCCCCTTACCATTTCACACAGGGGGGGGGCCGGGATCTGGGGGTCCCCTTGTTAAAGGGGGCTTCCAGATTCCGATAAGCCCCCCGCCCGCAGACCCCCACAACCACCGGCCACGGTTGTGGGGATGAGGCCCTTGTCTTCATCAACATGGGGACAAGGTGTTTTGGGGGGCTACCCCAAAGCACCCTCCCAATGTTGAGGGCATGTGGCCTGGTACGGTTCAGGAGGGGGGGGGCCGCACTCTCGTCCCCCCCTCTTTTCCTGCGGCCTGCCAGGTTGCGTGCTCGGATAAGGGTCTGGTATGGATTTTTAGGGGGACCCCACGCCGTTTTTTTTTTTTTTTTTGGCGCGGGGTTCCCCTTAAAATCCATACCAGACCTGAAGGGTCTGGTATGGAATTTAGGGGGAACCCCACGTCAATTTTTTTTTTAAATTTTGGCTGGGGTTCCCCTTAATATCCATACCAGACCTGAAGGGCCTTGTATGGAATTTAGGGGGACCCCCACATCATTTTTTTTTTATTATTTTGGTTCGGGGTTGCCCTGTGGGGAATTCCCATGCCGTTTTTATCAATGAACTTCTATGTGTATTGTCGGCAATGCAATAGCCGCGGGTAGTTTTAAATGAGTTTTTTCCTTCCAAATGTTATTTTGCTGTCAGACTGTTCTAAACACAGGAAACATGCGCCCCTTTACAGGCATACTATAGACACCCCCCAGGTACGAAATTTAAAGGGATATTACACTTTTATTGTTTGACTTTAAGCATTAATAAAATCACTGCTCCTGAAAAAACGTCCGTTTTTAAAACTTTTTTTTGCATTGATCCATGTCCCCTGGGGCAGGACCCGGGTCCCCAAACACTTTTTATGACAATAACTTGCATATAAGCCTTTAAAATTAGCACTTTTGATTTCTCCCATAGACTTTTAAAGGGTGTTCCGCGGCATTCGAATTTGCCGCGAACACCCCAAATTGTTCGCTGTTCGGCGAACTTGCGAACAGCCAATGTTCGAGTAGAACATGAGTTCGACTCGAACTCGAAGCTCATCCCTACTTCCAAGTGCATTTGTAGTGCAAAGTGGATTTGCCTTTAGTAAACCCCAAAGTCCAAGATACCTAATAATATGGGGTGTGCACAGCAAAATGCTAGAGTGAAATTTCCCTAATGGGGAAACTATTTAGATTGACCTGTGTGTCTCCAAGGAAAGGCATTGGTAGGGTTTTACCCCCACTTCCTGTTTGGCTATGTGACAGGAAGTGAATACATTTGAAGGAGAAACTGGCAAAATTTGGGAGGTGTATTCTCCCTATCAGGAGTGCAGACATCCCCAAAAACTGACAAGACTTCTAATCCCTCTGCACTCTATCCCCAAGCAAAAATAAGAAAGGATTTAATTTAGTTCATCTTTGCAAAGACACTTTCCTTCAACTGTTATCCTTGGCTACAAGGGCGTGTTCAGAGGGTGGTGATAAATGGGGAGTACTCAGAATGGTCAGGGGTGGGTAGTGGGGTTCCCCAGGGTTCTGTGCTGGGACCAATCCTATTTAATTTGTTCATAAACGACCTGGAGGATGGGATAAAGAGTTCAATCTCTGTATTTGCAGACGATACTAAGCTAAGCAGGGCAATAACTTCTCTGCAGGATGTGGAAATCTTGCAAAATGACCTGAACAAATTAATGGGGTGGGCGACTACATGGCAAATGAGGTTCAATGTAGAAAAATGTAAAATAATCCATTTGGGTGGCAAAAATATGAATGCAATCTATACACTGGGGGGAGAACCTCTGGGGGAATCTAGGATGGAAAAGGACCTGGGGGTCCTAGTGGATGATAGGCTCAGCAATGGCATGCAATGCCAAGCTGCTGCTAATAAAGTAAACAGAATATTGGCATGCATTAAAAGGGGGATCAACTGCAGAGATAAAACGATAATTCTCCCGCTCTACAAGACTCTGGTCTGGCCGCACCTGGAGTATGCTGTCCAGTTCTGGGCACCAGTCCTCAGGAGGGACGTACTGGAAATGGAGCGAGTACAAAGAAGGGCAACAAAGCTAATAAAGGGTCTGGAGGATCTTCGTTATGAGGAAAGGTTGCGAGCACTGAACTTATTCTCTCTGGAGAAGAGACGCTTGAGAGGGGATATGATTTCAATTTACAAATACTGTACTGGTGACCCCACAATAGGGATAAAGCTTTTTCGCAGAAGAGAGTTTAATAAGACTCGTGGCCACTCATTACAATTAGAAGAAAAGAGGTTTAACCTTAAACTACGTAGCGGGTTCTTTACTGTAAGAGCGGTAAGGATGTGGAATTCCCTTCCACAGGCGGTGGCCTCAGCGGGGAGCATTGATAGCTTCAAGAAACTATTAGATAATCACCTGAATGACCGCAATATACAGGGATATGTAATGTAATACTGACACATAATCACACACATAGGTTGGACTTGATGGACTTGTGTCTTTTTTCAACCTCACCTACTATGTAACTATGTAACTATGGCAATGGCCCATTTAGACCTTGTTTAATAGAAAACACTAGTTGCCTTTCACTATAAACATTTGTTAGTCCAGTCCTGGAAATCTGCATCTGCCTTACTATTAATTTCCATAAAAATCTGGTTCCCACAGCTAGATGCACCAAATGCATCTAGATGCGTGACCGCTGGTGAGATTCGCGACCGCTGTGTGCGTGGCGGTATGTACTTGTGGCACATATCTGATTTCTGGAAGCTGTGGCCAACACACAGGAATGATATCACGCCCCTCTAGGAAGTTGCTTGTACTGCTGCCAATTTCTTCCCACGACTATGCCCCGCTCACTGTTCTCTGAGGAAGAGATGATCCTTAATTGCAAATTAAGATATTTTTTTTTTTATTTTTACATGAGGTGGTGTTTGTGTGGGTCATGTGTGTATGTCTAAATGATTTGGCCTCAAAACACACACCTACTTCCTTCACATTCACTTATGGGCCAATGTATATTGCTTCCTGCTTCAGTGTGTGTGTGTGTGTATATAGATATATCTATAGATGTAGGTTCTTGTGCCCACCAGCAGAGAGAAGTTGGGTAGATGCCACACTCCCAATTCTGGAGGCATATTAATGGTCTAGCACAGGGTTCTTCAAACTACGGCCCTCTGGTTGTTGAGGAACTACAATTCCCATCATGCCTAGTCTTGTCTGTGAATGTCAGAGTTTTACAATGCCACATGGGATGTGTAGTTCTGTAACAGCTGGAGAGCCATAGTTTGAAGATTCCTGATCACTCTAGCATGTGTTGAAAAAAGGTGGTTTTTCATGTGCCTTGTATAATGTCCAAGAAATATCATTTGGAAAATACAAATGGATCATGGCACATCTACATTCCAAATTTGGCACTTAAGATGGTCATGCACTATGCAATCTGATTGGCCAATCTCTGTACAACTCGATATTTAGGCAAAATTGGTAAAAGGAAGACGCACTTGAACAATTAATTCAAATTATAGAAAATCAAACAGGCTTTTGCACTAAATATAATTTATTTAAGATCTAACTGATTGCAGTGTATGGTCACCTTTAACCACTTCCCTACCCGCCTATAGACATATGACGTCCACAGATGGGATCTCCCATCCTGGGTGGACATCATATGACGGCCTCGGGTTCCCGGCCGCCTAGGGGGCGCGCGCGCGCCGCGTTGCTCGGGACCCGGTGCGTGTGCCTGGCGGCCGCGATGTCCGCCGGGCACCCGCGATTGCCCGTTAATCGGGCCGGACCGTGGATCTGTGTGTGTAAACACACAGATCCACATCCTGTCAGTTCAGAGGAGAGCGATCTGTGTTCCCAGTACAGCGGAACACAGATCGGTCTCCTCCCCTTGTGCGACCATCCCCCTACAGTTAGAAGCATTCCCTAGGAAACACATTTAACCCCTCCCCACACCCTAGTGGTTAACCCCTTCACTGCCTGTCACATTTACACAGTAATCAATGCAATTTTATAGCATTGATCGCTGTATAAATGTGAATGGTCCCAAAAATGTGTCAAAAGTGTCCGATGTGTCCGTAATAATGTCGCAGTCATGAAAAAAAAATCGCGATCACCGCTATTACTAGTAAAAAAAAAAAAATAAATATTTTTTTTTTAAAAATGCCATAAATCTATCCCGTATTTTATAGACGCTTTAACTTTTGCGCAAACCAATCAATATACGCTTATTGCGATTTTTTTTTACCAAAAATATGTAGAAGAATATGTATCTGCCAAAACTGAGGAAGAAATTTGTTTTTTTTTAAAAAATTGGGATATTTATTATAGCAAAAAGTAAAAAATATTGTGTTTTTTTCAAAATTTTCGCTCTTCTTTTGTTTATAGCACAAAAAATAAACAACGCAGAGGTGATCAAATACCACCAAAAGAAAGCTCTATTTGTGGGGGAAAAAGGACGTCAATTTTGTTTGGGTACAACGTCACCTGACCGCGCAATTGTCATTTAAAGTGCGACAGCGCTGAAAACTAAAAATTGGTCTGGGAAGGAAGGGGGTGAAAATGCCCGGTATTGAACCGGTTAAAGATCAAGATCTGAAAATATTAATTTATTGGTTTAGAAACACTTCTCTGTTCTTTGCAATGTATTGAAAGATTTGGGTAAAAAAAATAAAAATAGAATTCAAAGATATATTAGAAGTAATATGAATGAGATTAGCATCAAAAGGGTTAATTAACTGAGAACAATACCTACTAATTTCCTGACAAGACACATCCAATGAGATTAATTTAACCAATTGTATTGGGCGTGCGCTATTATCAATGAGAAAACCGCAATTACCCTAGTGACAGTTTCGATTTACCTATGCGGGTATTTATTATCGCTATTTGCGCTTCAATGTGTGCTGGTTCTCACATTCGATTAATGACTTTTCCGGCACACCAATTAATGTATGAACTGGTGCAGTGCCTTCTTCTTAGTAAATCACCCCCTCTTTGTTCTTCTCCTTCCAATCCCCGCAGCCCAAATATCAAATTTTAAATAATGACATTTTCCATTACCTGCAGATAAAACACTTCTACTTACCTGATTTTAAAATAGACACTGTCTTAAATCCAACTCAGTATGGACTAGACATGTGTAATTTGCTTTGGTCCAAATTTTTGGTTATACGGAGATTTAGATGTATTCAAATTAATCTCTAAATGAAATAGTTATAGATTTCATTGAAATTCATTTAGTTTGTTAGTTTTGTAACCAATTCCAAATTTTTGGAATGGCTAACACTCACTTGGTTTCCCTCAAATGCCCACAATTAGAATAGGATTGTCTTGACCTAGATTTTATTTCAGTGCCCTAAAACAGGCCATGTTTGCAGGTTTTCCTTCATCTTGCACAGGTGCTTTAAATCAGAGTCAATGGATTGGTATTTTGGACAGCTATTTTAGCTAAGATAAATTCCCAAAACATGTTAGATGGCTGTTAAGGAGCTGGCCAGAAAGCCGGCTGCCGCATCCTTAACAACCAATGAGTCATGAGCTGTCAGCGAGCTTCCCTGATGAGAGCTGGAATGTAAACAAAAGAATGTAGTGTAGTGTAAACAAAAGAACATAGTGAATCTATGAGAAATTAAATATAATAATTTTTCAGTTTTTCACATGTCTAACCCAGAGCCCCAAATTACTTGAGCTGTCCTTCAAGATAGACAAACTTTACGATCTCTAATTCTCTGCAAATATGAATCCCATTTAATGTTTTTAAAAGCTAGCTCTTATGGCCTAAGCAATAAAACTGGAGCTAGATTAGCAAGAGAAGTCAAGGCCAAACAAATAAAACAAAAGATTACTTCCCTTGCTCGCCCTTACTCCAACTGTAGGCTATTTAACACTAAAGACATAGCGGATGCCTTCGAGGAATATTATCAATCACTTTATGATCTCTATAATAATCCCCCCCCAACCATCTCCAGAACTTATTGCCACATTTCTCCAAGCTGTGAAGTTACCCTCATTCAGAACAGCTCTCCTCCATATCAGAACTATTCACTTCCCAAGAAATCTCCAAAATCGTACAGCATTTACCCAATCATAAGTCTCTTGGTGAAGATGGATATTCTAATGGAATATTACAAATATCTCTCTAAAGTAGTGACTCCCCACTTATTGTCATTCTTCAGTCTTGCCTCCACCTCAGGGACCTTCCCACCCAAAATGCTACGGGCAGTGATTGTAATCATCCCTGAACCAAATAAGGAGCTAACTATACTTGCCAATTATATCCCTCCTTAACTCTGATGTTAAAATATTTGTCAAATTACTTTATAAAAAACCTGGTCTCCCTCATACATCTGGATCAAGTGGGCTTTGTACTGGGTCGCCAAGCTCCAGATAGCACCAGATGTCTTGTTAACTTGATTACCCTTGCTGGATCCTCTCAAATGCCTTCTCTGCTCTTTTATTTGGATGTGAAGAAGGCGTTCGATAGGGTCCACTGGGGATTTATTCAAGAGGTACGCTCTAAATTTTGTATTATGGGATGGTTGCAGTCTACCATTATGTCTCTATTCTACTCCTGCAAATGTTCTCTACTCGGGGCTATTATATATCACTATACATATCTCTAAGGGAACCAGACAAGGATACCCCCTGTCACCTGTCATATTTACTTTAATTATGGAACTGCTTGTGCAAAGTATTAGATTTATTCCCAATATTAAGGGTCTCTTTATGGCCAGTACTGAGCACAAAATCAGTCTCTTTGCGGATGACGTCATGGTTATGTTATCTTACCCTAAGATGTCTCTACCAGAAAATCAGAATATACTGGATTATTTTAGTGCGGCATTCTACTACAAATTAAATGCAAATAAATCTCATATTCTAGGGCTTAACATCTCTAATCCACTCAAACCTACATTACCAAAACAATTATCCTTTGCATGGACCACTGATTCACTTACATTTTTGGAAATACAGCTACCAAAACGTCCCTCTTGACTTTACCACTACAACTATAAACCTTTTTTTGTCTCGCTCCCCCAACTATTAGCTAATCTCCATACACAAAAACTCTCCATATTGTGTAAAATAGTAGCCCTTAAAATGATAATAATCCCCAAACTACTGTTTTTCGTACCCTCATTATCTCACTTTCATGTTCTTTTCTGTTAAAGACCCAGCGACTTTTCAACCATTTAATTTGGGGTCATTAACCCACTAGATGCTCAGCTGATATAATGACAAGGCACAAGAAAAATGGTGGTATGAGCATACCCATTGAGACCTGTTACTATAAGGCATGTGTGTTGGACCAGATTAAACACTGGTTGTACCCTTCTAATCATAAAACTTCGTCCGAATGTAAATTTATATGAATTTTTGGATATTCTGAGATTAGGAAATCTCTGAATCCGTGAATGAAATAGTAATAAATTTGTTGAAATTCATTTAATTACATTTTGTTTAATCGTTTTCTAATGGATTCCAAATTTTTGGAATGATTTGAATTTGGATTGGTCTAAAAATGATAGACTGATTCTAATTCTGTGTGAAGAATAGCTGGTTGTATTTTTTATGATGCTTCCGCAAATATATAAGTGACTGGTGCAAACCTCTGTTTATGGCCTCTATACTGTAATTGTGCCCCTCCCCATCCTTCCCATGCCTCCCCTGTGTGCATTACCCCCCACCCCTTTTTCCCCTTTCTGATGGGGAGAAATTTAGTCACATTTCTTCTGTAAGGTTTTATCTGTTATGTTGCATTTGTTAGTAACTATGCTTATATACAAGCCTTACTATTTTAATGTGATGTTTCTCTACCATCTATTTGTACGTGTTTTGTACACATTCTGAACTTTCAAATAAAGAACTATTGGAATTTAAAAAAATGGTGTACCACAAACCTGTCACTCTTATGCCCCGTACACACAGTCAGATTTTCCGATGGAAAATATGTGATAGAACCTTGTTGTCGGAAATTCTGACCGTGTGTAGGCTCCATCACACAATTTCCATCGGATTTTCCGACACACAAAGTTTGAGAGCAGGATATAAAATTTTCCGACAACAAAATCTGTTGTCGGAAATTCCGATCGTGTGTACACAAATCCGACGGACAAAGTGCCACGCATGCTCAGAATAAATAAAGAGATGAAAGCTATTGGCCACTGCCCCGTTTATAGTCCCGCGTGTTTTACGTCACCGCGTTCAGAATGATCGGATTTTCCGGCAACTTTGTGTGACTGTGTGTATGCAAGACAAGTTTGAGCCAACATCCGTTGGAAAAAATCCTAGGATTTTGTTGTCGGAATGTCCGAACAAAGTCTGACCGTGTGTACAGGGCATTATACCTTTGTCATCAGCAGGAACCAAACTATAGTTCCAGCATCAAAGGAAACAAAGTAGCTGCAACACTTTACTTCTTTGTTAATCCACAAAAAAATAACACTATTTCAAAACTGACAACAAGCAGGCAACAGTTTTGGGTCAATTTCTTGACCAATTCCCAATTCTATTTTCCAGTGTTCACAAACGTACAACTCCCAATTATCTTAAATACAAACTGACCATAAATCACATTACATTTCTAACATTTACCCTTTCTTTTTAAATTTCTTCAGTAAATTCAGAAAATGTTTCCCAATAACAACAATGAATATCACATCAATATTCACAAAAACAAGTGTAGAGTCCACATTTAACGTAAGTGGTTGTAAAGTATTTGAGTCATTTACTCACTTTAGCTCTCTTGTTTACCTCTCTCCTTAAAATGGTTCTAAAGGCACATTTTTTATTTATTAAAATAGCAAACATTTTATACTTACCTGCTCTGTGCAATGGTATTCTTTACCTCCTCTTCTGGAGCCCCCTGCTGGTGCTCTCCACTCCTCCTCTTTTTTGAGTACCCCCTCAGCAAGCCTTGTACTCAGTCTCACCCCATGCTCCCCCTTATAAAATTTGACTGACAGCAGCAGTAGCCATTGGCTCCTGCTGCTGCCTTTGTGCCCTGTTAAAAAAGGAAGAGAGAGCAACACTGCTGCAGACACAGCGCTACATTTAGAGAGAGCTCATGAAAGGTGTTTCAGATGGAGAGGAACAAGTAGTAGGACATTTTTCTAACTTAATACAGGGAATGCATGAAGGTAAAACATTTTTTGACTTTAGAACCACTTTAATTTAGGCATCAATGATCCCTAAGTGATCAATAGCAATATAACTGACCTGAAAAAAAGTATGACCTCTTTCACACAAAGAAATTGATTTACTAAAGGGAAATAGACTGTGCACTTCGCAAAGTGCAGTTGCACTCTGCAAGTGCAGTTGCTCCAAAGTTTAGTAAATGGGGTAAACCTTCACTTTTCAAATAATACCCAATCAGGTGCATAGAAAATTAAAAAAAACAGCATTTTTGCTTGCACACGATTGGATGATGGAAAGATACCAGAGCTTCTGTTTATTTATTAAGCTCTGGAGCAACTGCACTTGCAGATTGCAACAGTACTTTGCAAAGTGCACAGTCTCATTTGCCTTTAGTAAATCCACCCCAAAATGTCTTACCAATTGTAGCTCCACCTTCTTATGCCTAGTCTAATATTTATGCCTTAAAAGGGAGTCCCTAAACTTTTGTATTTTTGGAATTGCATATCACTTCTGTGTATGATAAAAGCACTCCCCTCTAATCAGGCAAGAATGTTTCATACAATTCAAACAAGAAAATGAACAGCTGCATCTACCCAAAAAGGTTGTAATTGGTTTAACTAGAGGAATGTAATTCAATTTCACTAGATTGTTAAATAAGGTACACTACCGTTCAAAAGTTTGGGGTCACATTGAAATGTCCTTATTTTTGAAGGAAAAGCACTGTACTTTTAAATGAAGCTAACTTTAAACTAGTCCTAACTTTAAACAAATATACTCTATACATTGCTAATGTGGTAAATGACTATTCTAACTGCAAATGTCTAGTTTTTGGTGCAATATCTACATAGGTGTATAGAGGCCCATTTCCAGCAACTATCACTCCAGTGTTCTAATGGTACAATGTGTTTGCTCATTGGCTCAGAAGGCTAATTGATGATTAGCAAACCCTTGTGCAATCATGTTCACACATCTAAAAACAGTCTAGCTCCTTCCAGAAGCTACAAAACTGACCTTCCTGTGAGCAGATTGAGTTTCTGGAGCATCACATTTGTGGGGTCAATTAAACGCTCAAAATGGCCAGAAAAAGAGAACTTTCATCTGAAACTCGACAGTCTATTCTTGTTCTTAGAAATGAAGGCTATTCCATGCGAGAAATTGCAAAGAAATTGAAGATTTCCTACAACGGTGTGTACTACTCCCTTCAGAGGACAGCACAAACAGGCTCTAACCAGAGTAGAAAAAGAAGTGGGAGGCCGCGTTGCACAACTAAGCAAGAAGATAAGCACATTAGAGTCTCTAGTTTGAGAAACAGACGCCTCACAGGTCCCCAACTGGCATCTTCATTAAATAGTACCCGCAAAACACCAGTGTCAACATCTACAGTGAAGAGGCGGCTGCGGGATTTTGGGCTTCAGGGCAGAGTGGCAAAGAAAAAGCCATATCTGAGACTGGCCAATAAAAGAAAAAGATTAAGATGGGCAAAAGAACACAGACATTGGACAGAGGAAGACTGGAAAAAAGTGTTGTGGACGGATGAATCCAAGTTTGAGGTGTTTGGATCACAAAGAAGAATGTTTGTGAGACGCAGAACAAATGAAAAGATGCTGGAAGAATGCCTGACGCCATCTGTTAAGCATGGTGGAGGTAATGTGATGGTCTGGGGTTGCTTTGGTGCTGGTAAGGTGGGAGCTTTGTACAGGGTAAAAGGGATTCTGAATAAGGAAGGCTATCACTCCATTTTGCAACGCCATGCCATATCCAGTGGACAGCGCTTGATTGGAGCCAATTTCATCCTACAACAGGACAATGACCCTAAACACACCTCCAAATTGTGCAAGAACTATTTACAGCAGAAGCAGGCAGCTGGTATTCTATCGGTAATGGAGTGGCCAGCACAGTCAACAGATCTAAACCCCATTGAGCTGTTGCGGGAGCAGCTTGACCGTATGGTACGCCAGAAGTGCCCATCCAACCAATCCAACTTGTGGGAGCTGCTTCTAGAAGCGTGGGGTGCAATTTCTCCAGCTTACCTCAATAAATTAACAGCTAGAATGCCAAAGGTGTGCAATGCTGTAATTGCTGCAAAAGGAGGATTCTTTGATGAAAGCAAAGTTTGATGTAAAAACAATGTTATTTCAAATACAAATCATTATTTCTAACCTTGTCAATGTCTTGACTCTATTTTCTATTCATTTCACAACGTATGGTGGTGAATAAGTGTGACTTTTCATGGAAAACACAAAATTGTTTGGGTGACCCCAAACTTTTGAACGGTAGTGTATGTCCCCTACTAAATTAATGTATAGGTCTCTCCTTGAAGTCAGCTATTAATAAAGGGATTGAAGGGAAATAAATAGGGACTTTAAATGAACGCATGGTCTGGTAAGGCACCATTGTTCCATCCCTCGGGACTTTAAATGAAACTGTAGCCTGGTAAGGCTACAAATTTCCATCCCTGTCATGCATCAAAAGGGGAAAAAAAGCAGGGGGAGTGGGACTTTATATGAAACACAAGGTTGCAGAGGGGTAAATAGGTGAAAAGTACAAGTTTTATCAATTGCCATCTGAAATAACCATCCATAACATTTGATTACAACAGTATTGATATACATTGGTACATGGCATAAATTCATAAAAACAAGTTCATGTAAAATGGCAATTAATCATCCTTCCAGGATTCACCACTATGGTCATTGCATAAACAATACAAACGACAATAAACAACAACAAACTTGTACTTTTCACCTATTTACCTCTCTGCAACCTTGTGTTTCATATAAAGTCCGACTCCCCCTGCTTTTTTTCCCCTTTTGATGCATGACAGGGATGGAAATTTGTAGCCTTACCAGGCTACAGTTTCATTTAAAGTCCCGAGGGATGGAACAATGGTGCCTTACCAGACCATGCGTTCATTTAAAGTCCCTATTTATTTCCCTTCAATCCCTTTATTAATTATTCATAGGGATGGAAACACTTGGTTTGCTCCATTATTTACTTCAGCATTACCCCCCATTTTTGCAACCTTTTTCCCATGTAAAATCCTTTTGATCCTCGTACATCTCCTAGTTTAGCTACCCTTTAACTAATTGTATGTTTTTTAATCATCTTCTTCCATTTATACTCCAACCTTAACTGACTTCATTTGGGTTCAGCTCTAGAGGTGGTGTGAACTTAATCGGGATTGCCTGCTGCCCGGCTGGTTCTCCACTTCCGGGAGCTGTGACGTGCCTGGCGGCCCCTCCCCCTTTGTCTGGGAAGGGGCGGATGCCGTCACTGCGCGTCAACTTCGCGCATCCCAGACTGGATGTGCGGTGCTTACTCAGCACTGCTCTGCCCATGTTTGCGGTGACCACGCTCGCGGGCGGATTGGGGGACTTCCGATGGCGGAGGATCGAGCGCCAGCTGGATTCCTCCTGCCGCTGGTCTTCCCCCGCCCCCCCTCTGCTGCGCTGGCGTGACGTCGGCGGCGTCATCGTCCCGGCGCCTATAGGGGTGTCCCTGGGGCGAGCACCGGTAGTCAAGGCTTCCCTCACTGTTCATTTTTGAGCTGCACACACGGCTGCTGCATTCAGCCACTCTTCACCCAGGTAATTTGTTCATCCACACCACTTTCCCCCTATCCCTATGCACTATCTTCCAAGGCAGTCATCCACTTGTTCCCTACCCCTGTCACTCCCACCTCTCCCCCTGGTCCCTCACGTTTCACTTCTTACTGGTTGCCACCACCAGTATTCACTTCCCCCCTTTTTTCCTCACACCCATCCCCAGGCCCCAATGGCCGGCTCTTCACCTCCTTCACCGCCCCTCTACCGGCTCCACTCACACACTTTCCCTCTGTTCATTCCTGTCTAGTTGACCACAACATCTCCCCCAGGTTGCCTTGCCTTCTTGTGCCTGCCCTAGCCGACGCCTGTCTGGGTATCTTGGACGAGATGTCTGCCGCGGCTCCCGGTTGGGAGCAGTTATCCGGAGAGTCATGGTACCCCGCTTTCACGCCAAAACTGCACTGATACCCAACATTTACAGGTAATTGATTTGAGGGTTCTATACCCCATTACCATACTCACTTACCCTTATTATATTATTCCATCCTCTATTTGTAGATACATCCTGTGCTCGCTCCTGACGAGTGGCCCTCTAGCCACGAAACGCGTAGAGCTGCCATACGTTTTACTTCTAATTAACATTACTAGCACATCAAGTTTACACTCAATACCCTCACTAGGACCAACAAGGCCATGGGTTTTGCAAGTTTTACGGTGTATTATTGTTTATGCAATGACCATAGTGGTGAATCCTGGAAGGATGATTAATCGCCATTTTACATGAACTTGTTTTTATGAATTTATGCCATGTACCAATGTATATCAATACTGTTGTAATCAAATGTTATGGATGGTTATTTCAGATGGCAATTGATAAAACTTGTACTTTTCACCTATTTACCTCTCTGCAACCTTGTGTTTCATATAAAGTCCCACTCCCCCTGCTTTTTTCCCCTTTTGATGCATGAAGTCAGCTATTGTCAGAAATGTTCTTTCCAAATATGTCAGTGTCTGTTTATAAAAGAAAAGATTTTTTATGACAGGTAAATAATCTGAGACACACATGTTATGTGTGCGCCTAATATAATACTCATCCCTTTTTTTATACCACCTGCTATATCACATTTACTCTTAACCTGTATGGCATAAATGAGTGGAATTACAATTGAACCAGTGAACCTCTAATTATCCTTGCACCTCATGGGCAAAATGTGGTAAAAATTGACCGCCCCCCCCACCAACACTGGAGTCGCGACCTGCCTACACCATGGAGTGATGAAACTTTAGAGACTAAGTTGACACTGACACTTTAGAGACTAAGTTTGATGACTTGGTTCAGTATGGCCACATGTTGGTGGAAGAAAACACCCAGGATCCAAACTTCAGTTACAGCAAGAAGACTTGGAAAACAGAAAGTGGTGCCAAAATCTGGACATACAGGGAGTTCCGGAAACAGTGAGTGACAATAACCTACGTTCTTTTCTTCTGGGCTTATTCAACACTCTAGCCCCTAATATAGCAGACATAAATTGGTGTCTTGACCGGGCACATCGTCCCCTGGCTCATAAATCCCTGGCTGGAGCTAGGCATAGAGACATAATTGTCCACTTTAATTATTATGACAGCAAGGTGGCCCTTTCTCTAGCAACCCACAAATCTCAAATAGTCTATAAAGAGAACAGAATTCAGATCTTCAGCAACCTCTCACCTATCGCCCTTGCAAAAAGGCACCATTTGAGGCTGATTACCGCTTGGCTGCAGAATCACAAAGTTTCCTACTACCGGGGCTTCCCGTTTCAATTAGTTGCTACTAAAGATGGCATCCAACATGTCCTTCGAGATATTCACAAAGGAGAAACCTTCTTCAAAAGCCTGGGCCTACCTCACCTCCCAACCCGACTTACCACCTCTTCCTTCTACTCTACAACCTCCATCCCTTCCCTCCCAGATTTGGACCCAAGACAAGTCAAAATCAAAGAGGTCTTTTGCAACCCCACAATGACAATGCTCCTCCAAGCAACCTCCCTTAGCCTCATCATTGCTGATTGCAGCTTGTTCCTGCTATGTTGCCACTGTTTTTGGCCAACCGTTTGGTCTATTTTTCTGCCTGATATAAGGCCTAGTTTAAACCCCATAGGGTGCAGTTACTTTTTATTCTTGATTCGGTTTAATAAACATTATCTTTTATAGCTTGTTTGGATGGAGAGTGAGGAGGGAACTTAGATGACATTTTTTTATTGTTATGCTCTCGCCACTATTCTCTCTTATTTTTATTTTATGTTATTTTTTTGGTTTACCTGTTTTGTGAGATATTGGGACTCCCTCCTATCCCCATGGGCAGGTCTCCTTACCTTGTCATGCTTCTGTGCTATTTACTAATTTTGGGTTATGGCTTTAAAATTAATGTCTCATAATGTGAAAGGTCTAAATTTCATCATGAAATGCTGGTTGGTGCGGGAAGAGTTTAACCATTTGCCACTCATGCCAATTCTGACACTTCTCTCTTACATGCAAAAATCACAATTTTTTTTCTGGAAAAAAATTAAAACCCCTGAACATTATATACGGTATGTTTTTTTAGCAGAGACCTTAGGGAATAAAATGGTGGTTGTTGCAACTTTTTATGTTGCACAGTATTTGCGCAGCAATTTTTTAAACGCATTTTTTGGAAAAAAAATGTTTTGTGAATTAAAAAAAAACAAAACACTAAAGTTAGCCTGATTTTTTTGCATAATGTGAAAGGTGATGTTATGCCAAGTAAATAGATACCTAACATGTCATGCTTTAAAATTGTGCACACTCGTGGCCAGACTTTGCTACTTGAAAATCTCTATAGGCGGTGATTTAAATTTTTTACAGGTTATCTGTTTAGCATTACAGAGGAGGTCTTGGGCTAGAATTATTTCTCTCACTCTAATGTTCATGGCTATACCTCACATGTGTGGTTTTAAGGCCGTTTATATATGCGGATGCAACGTACACATACCTTCGCTTCATAGTAAACATCCCTTGTAATAGGATTAGGGCATGACAGGTCCTCCTTACAGTGAGATATGGGGTATATAAGTCCCCAGATCTCGCCTCTAGGCTGGAAAACCTAAAATAAAAAAGAAAAAACTATCTTGGCTTCCCAGCCGAGGCAATGGCACTGTTTACAACCACCGAGGCCGTATGTGATGTCATAACATCGCGCCCGGCCACCGAAGGTCATGGAGATGACCAGGGACCATCTGGTCCTTGGTCAGCTCTATGGTAAACGGCCACCACTGGCCGGTTCATTCTCTGGCTCACCAATTGATTATGATTGTTGGTGGAGATTTCAATACAGTTTTCTCGCCTTTGAGAGATTAACTGTATTTCTCTCCACTCCATCTAACCGGGTGCAGGCTCTGTCTACCTCATTTTGCAAGCTGCTCTGCACTTAGGCTACTTTCACACTGAGGCGTTTTTCAGGTGCTAAAGGGATAAAAAAAAGCGCATTTAAAGCGCCTAAAAAACGCCTCCCCTGCAGCCCCAGTGTAAGAGCCTGAGTGCTTTCACATTGGAGCGGTGCGCTTGTAGGACGTTAGAAAAAGTCTTGCAAGCAGCATCTTTCAGGCGTTGCGGGAGCAGTGAATACACCGCTCCTCCACCGTCCCTGCCATTGGAATCAATGAGCACTGCCCTAGTGTGAAAGTAAACTTACCGCCTTCTAGATTCTTGGTGCATTAACCACTAGCCGACCAGCCGTCGCAGTTATACTGCAGCAGTTTGGCACAGATGCGCAAATCGCCGTAGCTGTACGTCGCTCCTTTAAGACATCACAGCAGGTGCGCGCACTCTCCCGCTGCGTGTTCCTGGAGCCGATGTGCATGCCCGGTGGGCGCGATGACCACCAGGCACCCGTGATCGCTCATGATAGAGCAAGAACTGGGATCTGTGTGTGTGACTGTAAACACACAAATCCCGGTTCTCTCAGGGGAGAGGAGACAGATTGTGTGTTCATACTAAGTATGAACACCAATCTCGCTCCTCCCCTTGTTAGTCCCATCCCCCTACAGTTAGAACACACATAGGGAACACAGTTAACCCCTTGATCGCCCCCTAGTGTTAACCCCTTTCCCTGCCCGTGACATTTATACAGTAATCAATGGCTATTTTTTGCTCTGATCGCTGTATAAATGACAATGGTCCCAAAATAGTGTCAAAAGTGTTCAATATGTCCGCCGCAATGTTGCAGTCCCGATAAAAATCACAGATTGCCACCATTACTAGTAAAAAAAAAACAAAACTGAGGAAAAAAATTTTTGGATATTTATTATAGCAAAACCTTCAAAATATTGTTTTTTTTTTTTTCAAATTGAAATTTTTTGTTTAAACGCAATAAATAAAAACCGCAGAGGTGATCAAATACCACCAAAAGAAAGCTTTATTTGTGGGGAAAAAAGTACATAAATTTTGTTTGGGTACAACATCGCACGGCCACGCAATTGTCAGTTAAAGCGACGCAGTGCCGTATCACAAGAAATGGCTTGGTGAGCAAGGGGCAAATCCTTTCGGGGCTGAAGTGGTTAACCACTTCCCGCCCGGCCTATAGCAGAATGACGGTCGGGAGGTGGTTCAGTTATCCTGACTGGGCATCTTATGACGTCCTGCAGGATAACAGCCACTGTGCACCCATGGGGGCGTGCGTCGCGGCGATCGGTGGTGCGGTGTGTAAGTCTGACGGAGGCTCTTTACCACGTGATCAGCCGTGTCCAATCACGGCTGATCACGATGTAAACAGGAAGAGCCGTTGATCGGCTTTTCCTCACTCGCGTCTAACAGACCACCTATCAGTGCCCATCTGTGCCAATCAGTGCCCACCTATCAGTGTCCATCAGTGCCCATCCGTGCCACCTATCAGTGCCACCCATAAGTACCCATCAGTGCCGCCTATGAGTGCCCATCAGTGCCACCTATGAGTGTCCATCAGTGCTGCCTATGAGTGCCCATCAGTGCCGCATACCAGTGCCATCTATCAGTGCCCATCAGTGCCACCTTATCAGTGCCTGCCAGTGCAGCCATATCAGAAAAACTTTTTTTTTCAAAGCTTTCAATCTTTTTTTATTTGTTGCGCAAAAAATAAAAATCGCAGAGGTGATCAAATACCACCAAAAGAAAGCTCTATTTGTGGGGAAAAAATGATAAAAAAAATTTGGGGTACAGCGTAGCATGACCGCGCAATTGTCATTCAATTTGCGACAGCGCTGAAAGCTGAAAATTGGCTTGGGCAGGAAGGTGTATAAGTGCCTGGTATTGAAGTGGTTAAACACCCCACCACTAAACAATACACATTTTATTGCCAATCTCACAACATGTACTCCAGGTTGGACTATTTTTTTAATCTTTGCTCCGCTCCTGACCAACATTGTGTCCTCTGGCATAAGCCTGCTCACCTAGTCTGACCACTCCCTTATTTTTTTTAGATATCACCTTATCAGCTACAACCTCCAAAAAATGTAATAAGGGCTTAAATGACCCCCTTCTTTATTTTGACTCTACCAGAGAACAGCTCTCCCAAGCCCTATTAGAGTTTTTCCAAATTAACAAAGGTTTTGTTTCGGAGGAGACCACTTTGTGGGAAGCTCATAAAGCCTTTTTTAGAGGACAATGGGTGTTATTTACGAAAGGCAAATCCACTGTGCACTGCAAGTGCACTTGAAAGTGCACTTGGAAGTGCAGTGGCTCTAAATCTAAGGGGTAGATCTGAAATGAGTGGAAGCTCTGCTGATTTTATCATCCAATCATGTGCAAGCTAAAATGCTGTTTTTTATTTTCCTTGCATGTCCCCCTCGGATCTACAGAGACTTTACTTCCAAGTGCACTTTCAGTGCACTTTCAAGTGCACTAAAAGTGCACTTGTGTGAAAAGTGGCTTTGCCTTTAATAAATAACCCCCAATGTATATCCATAGGTTCTCATTTGAAAAGGGATAACAATGCCTTGGGAACTACATTATTGGGCAAATTATGACTTTCAGAAAAGCAACTCATACATTCTCCCTTGGTGGCTTGTGTCCGAGAGGTAACCTCCCGATCAGTACTCTCAGCCAATGGTGAAGAGCGCTGATCTGAGTTTCTGGCAAATTTACACTGTTATACAAGCTGTTTCTTCCCCCTGTCAGAACATAATAGCTCACTGGGGGTGATTGCTGTACTAACTTTGCATAGTTCGTAAAGTGGCTCCGACCAGAGCTGTCAGTTTTTTTCTTTCAACCTCCTAGGTTGAACGGAAAAAACGAACAGTGTGTACCAGGTTTTACTCTGACACCCACATATTCCTCTCTATTTGCTGCCAATTATCTCTCCCTCATTAAAGGCATCCAGAGTATGCTGAAACAATGGGATGCATACCCAATCTTATTGTTGGGAAGGATAAATGTCTTGAAAATGTCTGTACTACCTAAACTACTTTTTTTGAGACCTTGCCTGTCCCTGTACCCATGTTCCAGTTGAAAACTCTCCAAGGTTGATTCCTTAATTTTATTTGGCATAATAAAGCCTGCTAGTTCTGTAGTGTCCTGCCTTCCAACTCGCAGTGGTTTGGGGGCCCCTAACATTGTCAACTATTATCACGCTACACACTTTCGCACCGTTGCTTCTTGTTTAAAACAAGAAAAGCAATATACAGTGGCTTGCGAAAGTATTCGGCCCCCTTGAACTTTTCAACCTTTTGCCACATTTCAGGCTTCAAACATAAGATATAAAATTTTAATTTTTTGTGAAGAATCACCAACAAGTGGGACACAATTGTGAAGTGGAACGAAATCTATTGGATATTTTAAACTTTTTTAGCAATTAAAAAACTGAAAAGTGGTGCGTGCAAAATTATTCGGCCCCTTTACTTTCAGTGCAGAAAACTCACTCCAGAAGTTCAGCGAGGATCTCTGAATGATCCAATGTTGTCCTAAATGACTGATGGTGATAAATAGAATCCACCTTTGTGTAATCAAGTCTCTGTATAAATGCACCTGCTCTGTGATAGTCTCAGGGTTCTGTTGAAAGCGCAGAGAGCATAATGAAGACCAAGGAACACACCAGGCAGGTCCGTAATACTGTTGTGGAGAAGTTTAAAGCCGGATTTGGTTACAAAAAGATTTCCCAAGCTTTAAACATCCCAAGGAGCACTGTGCAAGCGACCATTTTGAAATGGAAGGAGTATCAGACCACTGCAAATCTACCAAGACCTGGCTGTCCCTCTAAACTTTCAGCTCAGACAAGGAGAAGACTGATCAGAGATGCAGCCAAGAGGCCCATGATCACTCTGGATGAACTGCAGAGAACTACAGCTGAGGTGGGAGAGTCTGTCCATAGGACAACCATCAGTCGTACACTGCACAAATCTGGCCTATATGGAAGAGTGGCAAGAAGAAAGCCATTTCTCAAAGATATCCATAAAAAGTCTTGTCTAAAGTTTGCCACAAGCCACCTGGGAGACACACCAAACATGCGGAAGAAGGTGCTCTGGTCCGATGAAACCAAAATCGAACTTTTTGGCCACAATGCAAAACGATATGTTTGGCGTAAAAGCAACACAGCTCATCACACTCAACACACCATCCCCACTGTCAAACATGGTGGTGGCAGCATCATGGTTTGGGCCTGCTTTTCTTCAGCAGGAACAGGGAAGATGGTTAAAATTGAGGGGAAGATGGATGCAGCCAAATACAGGACCATTCTGGATGAAAACCTGTTGCAGTCTGCAAAAGACCTGAAACTGGAACGGAGATTTATCTTCCAACAAGACAATGATGCCAAACATACAGCAAAATCTACAAAGGAATGGTTCACAAATAAACGTATCCAGGTGTTAGAATGGCCAAGTCAAAGTCCAGACCTGAATCCAATCGAGAATCTGTGGAAAGAGCTGAAAACTGCTGTTCAAACGCTCTCCATCCAACCTCACTGAGCTCGAGCTGTTTTGCAAGGAAGAATGGGCAAGAAATTCAGTCTCTCGATGTGCAAAACTGATAGAGACATACCCCAAGCGACTTTCAGCTGTAATCGCAGCAAAAGGTGGCTCTACTAAGTATTAACGCAAGGGGGCCGAATAATTTTGCACGCCCCACTTTTCATTTTTTTATTAGTTAAAAAAGTTTCAAAAATCCAAAAGATTTCGTTCCACTTCACAATTGTGTCCCAATTGTTGGCGATTCTTTACAAAAAATAAAAATGTTATATCTTTATGTTTGAAACCTGAAATGTGGCAAAAGGTTGAAAAGTTCAAGGGGGCCGAATACTTTCGCAAGCCACTGTATACTCAGCAGTGCGAGAAATTAGGGTCAAAGAGGGGTCGTCATAATCTATGATCTATCTATGATATACCATAGGAGGAAAAATAGGACAAAAAGGAGAGCTGAAAAGTTTAGAGGGGTAGGGAGTGGTTCAGGAGAGGGTAAAAGCATTTGAAAATAAACATCAGGGTGAAAACAAAGGAGTTCCATGATTGGACTGGTCCCACACTTCTGTGTGCGTTTGATATAAAATAGGATTTTTTTTATTTTAAGACTGGAACAGCATTCAGACACAGAACTTCTCAAACAAATGCTGTTGGATACAATGGGGACGTAAATACCATTGTTACAGTGCCTTGCAAAAGTATTGGGCCCCCTTGAACTTTTCAACCTTTTGCCACATTTCAGGCTTCAAACATAAAGATATAAAATTTTAATTTTTTGTGAAGAATCACCAATAAGTGGGACACAATTGTGAAGTGGAATGAAATCTATTGGATATTTTAAACTTTTTTAGCAAATAAAAAACTGAAAAGTGGTGCGTGCAAAATTATTCTGCCCCTTTACTTTCAGTGCAGAAAACTCACTCCAGAAGTTCAGCGAGGATCTCTGAATGATCCAATGTTGTCCTAAATGACTGATGGTGATAAATAGAATCCACCTGTGTGTAATCAAGTCTCTGTATAAATGCACCTGCTCTGTGATAGTCTCAGGGTTCTGTTGAAAGCGCAGAGAGCAACATCAAGACCAAGGAACACACCAGGCAGGTCCGTAATACTGTTGTGGAGAAGTTTAAAGCCGGATTTGGATACAAAAAGATTTCCCAAGCTTTAAACATCCCAAGGAGCACTGTGCAAGCGATCATTTTGAAATGGAAGGAGTATCAGACCACTGCAAATCTACCAAGACCTGGCTGTCCCTCTAAACGTTCAGCTCAGACAAGGAGAAGACTGATCAGAGATGCAGCCAAGAGGCCCATGATCACTCTGGATGAACTGCAGAGAACTACAGCTGAGGTGGGAGAGTCTGTCCATAGGACAACAATCAGTCGTACACTGCACAAATCTGGCCTTTATGGAAGAGTGGCAAGAAGAAAGCCATTTCTCAAAGATATCCATAAAAAGTCTCATCTAAAGTTTGCCACAAGCCACCTGGGAGACACACCAAACATGTGGAAGAAGGTGCTCTGGTCCGATGAAACCAAAATCGAACTTTTTGGCCACAATGCAAAACGATATGTTTGGCGTAAAAGCAACACAGCTCATCACACTCAACACACCATCCCCACTGTCAAACATTATGGTGGCAGCATCATGGTTTGGGCCTGCTTTTCTTCAGCAGGGACAGGGAAGATGGTTAAAATTGAGGGGAAGATGGATGCAGCCAAATACAGGACCATTCTGGATGAAAACCTGTTGGAGTCTGCAAAAGACCTGAAACTGGGACGGAGATTTATCTTCCAACAAGACAATGATCCCAAACATACAGCAAAATCTACAAAGGAATGGTTCACAAATAAACGTATCCAGGTGTTAGAATGGCCAAGTCAAAGTCCAGACCTGAATCCAATCGAGAATCTGTGGAAAGAGCTGAAAACTGCTGTTCACAAACGCTCTCCATCCAACCTCACTGAGCTCGAGCTGTTTTGCAAGGAAGAATGGGCAAGAATTTCAGTCTCTCGATGTGCAAAACTGATAGAGACATACCCCAAGCGACTTGCAGCTGTAATCGCAGCAAAAGGTGGCTCTACAAAGTATTATCGCAAGGGGGCCGAATAATTTTGCACTCCCCACTTTTCATTTTTTTATTAGTAAAAAAAGTTTCAACAATCCAATAGATTTCGTTCCACTTCACAATTGTGTCCCACTTGTTGGTGATTCTTCACAAAAAATAAAAATGTTATATCTTTATGTTTGAAGCCTGAAATGTGGCAAAAGGTTGAAAAGTTCAAGGGGGCCGAATACTTTCGCAAGGCACTGTATATTCAATTGACAGTTTGAATAGGCTATTGTCTCTCTAGCTACAGGTAAGAGAGGGTCTCTCAAACTGAAAGAATGACTGTTAGTCGGTTGTTGTGGAAAACAACCTGAGCTATATAAAGGTTGCCAGGCATAAGCTGGAGGAACTTCATCATGCATTAGAACCAATGACACTCGAATCTGTTCCAGGCAAGAAGAAGGAGCCTGGTCTCCAGAAGCAATGGAGATCATGAACACACAGTAACCGGAGTTAAGTAACTTTTAAACGTATTTCTACTGTTACAGACCATAGTTTCTGCTTATTTGCTAGGCATCTTGCTATAGGTATCTGTCAGTCTTGTACTGTATTCCTAATATACAGCATTTTTGAATAGTAAAAGCACATTTACACACTGCAGAGGTCTGTTTCCTGTGCCGTGATATATTGTGCTAAAGTTCAACTGACGCAGACCTGTTTTTCTGGGGTGTGCTGTGTAGCTTGTGCTAGGTAAAAATGCTGTGTAAGCTGTTTAGGAACAGCAAGGCTGCAGAGGGTTATGGTGGCCAGAAGGAAGTGTGCAGCTTACCTATCTGGGCCAGAGACAATGAGTGGGAGCCTCTTGTTAAATAATTTGTAAAGTATGCTTCTCTCTTGAATAAGACTTGGGGTGATAAAGTCTCAGATCATTTTGTATATTTTAGCCTTAAGGGGTTGGATTTAAGTAAAGCAGAGAAGAGGACAGTGTCCACAGTGGGTTGGTACTTCCTTCATGCTATCTATGCTGAAATACAGAGAAGGCAGAAAGCAGAGGCAGAAGTTAAGGTATTAAAGGACCAGCTAGCAGTTGCTTCAGAGTGTGTTTGTTTAACTCGATTAACTAGATGAGCTGATATTTGCAAGAGCCTTAAGGAAAAAGAAGGGCCATAAACCTGTTATTAAAGCCAGGGTGTGTGCCATTGTCACATCCCAAAACCGTGATTGTGAGGATGTGATCTCCTCATCTATCAAATGATAGATGAGGAGATAGAGTTTGATGTTTCTGATTAGGGATGAGCCGAACACCCCCCCCGATTCGGTTCGCACCAGAACTTGCGAACAGACCAAAACTTTGCACGTTAGAACCCCATTGAAGTCTATGAGACTCGAACGTTCGAAAACAAAATTGCTAATTTTAAAGGCTAATTTGCATGGTATTGTCCTAAAAAGGGTTTGGGGACCCGGGTCCTGCCCCAGGGCACATGTATCAATGCAAAAAAAAGTTTTAAAAACTGCTGTTTTTTCGGAAGCAGTGATTTTAATAATGCTTAAAGTCAAACAAAAAAAAAAAGTATAAAAGTGTAATATTCCTTTAAATTTCGTACCTGGGGGGTGTCTATAGTATGCCTGTAAAGGGGCGCATGTTTCCCGTGTTTAGAACAGTCTGACAGCAAAATTAAATTTCAAAGGAAAAAAGTCATTTAAAACTATTCACGGCTATTAATGAATTGCTGGTCCGACAATAAACATAAAAGTTCATTGATAAAAACTACAATGGATTTCCCCACAGGGGAACCCCGCACTAAAATTAAAAAAAAATGACGTGGGGTCCCCCAAAAATCCATACCAGACCCTTACCTGAGCACACAACCTGGCAGGCCGCAGGAAAAGAGGGGGGGACGAGAGAGCGCCCCCCTCCTGAACTGTACCAGGCCACATGCCCTCAACATTGGGAGGGTGCTTTGGGGTAGCCCACCAAAGCACCTTGTCCCCATGTTGATGAGGACAAGGGCCTCATCCCCACAACCCTTGGCCAGTGGTTGTGGGGGTATGCGGGCAGGGGGCTTATCGGAATCTGGAAGCCCCCTTTAACAAGGGGACCCCCAGATCCCAGCCCCCCTGTGTGAAATGGTAAGGGGGTACAAAAGTACCCCTACCATTTCACAAAAAAACTGTCAAAAATGTTAAAAATGACAAGAGACAGTTTTTGACAATTCCTTTATTTAAAGTCTTCTTTTTTCCATCTTCTATCTTCTTTCTTCTTTCTTCTATCTTCCTTTGGTTTCTTCCTTCATCTTCTTCTTCCTCCGATCCTCTGCTTCTTTCTCCGGTGTTCTCGTCTGGCATCTCCCTCCGCGGCATCTTCTTCTCTTCATCTCAACTATCTGTGTGGAGATGTTCTGCAGGTACTATACTGTCTCTTAGACCTCAGGTACTATCATGTCTCTTAGACCTCATGGTACTATTATATGTTCTATATATGTCTCTAGAGAGGACACATCCCATTTCTTATTCAGGTGTCTAGTCAATAACTTTTTATGTTCTTTAAATTTGTTTTTGATTTCCTCCTCCTATTTCGGAATTTGAGTGTCTTGAAAAGCTTCTCTGATTTCCTGACCAATATCTTCCACTAGAACAAATGCCATCCCTAAGTTGGGAATGTATAGAAAAACCCTCAACAGAAAATGTGAAACTAGAAAAATGAAAAGTAGACACTGGTAAGAAAGGATCAAAAGGTGATCTGAACCAGCTGCATATAAACTAAACAAAGAACCGGGAAGGTCACAAAAATGAATCCGCTATATTATAGTAGTCACTCATAGATCACTCACCACATCAAGCGTTGCTACCATAACCAATATGTATTGCAGAAAAACAAAACCTGGTATAGGCCACCAGGAAAAATGGGTTACTAAGGTAATAATTGGATCATACTAGAGTGTATCTAAAAAATATGATTCATTTATTGACAAGGTGTGGCATAATATAAAATATAAGCCAAGGAAATTGCACAGCTTCAACAACATAGGCTTCCACATCTAATATGCAATGAGTAAGTTGGCTGTGGAAACCAAACACTATGTACCCACTACTCATTCACATGGGAGCAGATAGGGCAGATATCTGGGGCTCCTTATTTTAAAGGGGGCTTCCATATCCTGATAAGTTCCCCCCACAGGCTCTCACATCCATTTTGGAGGACAGGATGTGTAGATGAGGCCCTTTTCACCATCAACAAAAGGTAAAAGTTGCCATACAAAGGGGAGAGGCTTTGCTGTCCCCCTTCCAAGGTACCCTCCCAATGTTGAGAGCATATGGCCTGGTATGATTTCCTGGCAATCAAAGGTTCATTCCTGGATACGTTTATTTTATTTATTTTTTATTACAAACAATTTTTATTGTTTAAAGAAATAAACAAAAGAACAAAATCTACAGTCTGGTATCAATGTACATCATAAATAATGGTATCCAAAGCATAACAACATAAAAGGTTGTGACAAAAGAATATTACAAAAGCGTACAGAATATATCATGAAAGAACCCATACATGAAGGTATTATCCATACATGGTCTAGGTACATCGTGCAGTCCCTAGCTTTATGTCAATAAAATGTGTTTATAGGATTTCCAGGGCTCCCATCTATGATCAAATAAGTGCATTCTGTCCTGTAGGGTATACAAAATCCTCTCCATAATCATTATCATATCAATTCTATCTTGGATGGAGGCTAGGGGGACAACTGGGGATTTCCAGTGAAGGGCAACGTCCCAGAGGGTGGATATACATATCGTATGTATAAGGCATTCCTCTTTGCGGAGGATTCCTGGGATCGGTGCTCCAAGTAAGCACATTGGGAGCGTGAGCCTCAGTGGGGTTCCGGAGATTGCAGAGGCGACCGCAGTCACCCTTTCCCATATCGGGAATAGAATTCTACAATCCCAAAATATGTGTTTGAATGTGCCCAGCAATTGGCAGCCTCTGAAGCACAGTCCCGATGTTCCAGGGTACATTATTTGAAGTCTGGAGGGTGTGTAGTACCATCTAGTGAGGACCTTATAGGCTGTTTCCCTAACCGCTATTGATTTGGTGGCTTTGCTAGCATGGTCTCCCAATCCTCCTGAGTAAAGTGTTCATTACAGTCAGTTTCCCATTTGGCCCTATATAGAAGATCACCTGAAAAACCCAATACTAATGTAGTTTTATAAAGAGTGGAAATGAGACCTTTACCTCTTGGGTTTTCACGGCAGATCTGTTCGTAAAAGGTAGGAGGAGTGGAGGGAGTAAGATTAAAGTTTATTTTATTAACATTTAGCAGACTTAACATCATTAAATTGTTTGCTGGCCCTTTTAGAGAAAAAAAATATTATGGGGTTTGCTTAAACATTCAACTCAGACCATTTCCAAGTATGCGGCCTTTTTGGCCAGGAAGAACAGCAACAATGATCGACCACCCAAACTTTACCAGGCCACATGCCCTAAACATTGAGACGGCACCTTTCGACAGGGGATGATTAAGCCTTCCCTCGCTTGCAAGACATTCTCCACATATTAATGGGGACATTAACCTCATCCCCATATCCTATTTCCTAAAAGGGATATGGAAATCAGAATCTGGAATCCCTCTGGATTTTTACATTGTGGGGCTTATATATATATATTTTTTAATTGATACTGCCTCTCCTCTACCCATTATAGATAACAGCAGAAAACTGCTGGAATTTAAACAACAGTGCCAGAGAACCTAGGTGACATAATTGATCAAATATGTTTATGACCATATTTAGTCAATGACATCACCCTGGATCCCCTCCAGTTTGTTTACAATTTGAAGCAGAAATCAGCAGAATTTTGTCATTTAAAGGTGGTAGTAATATCATGGATAAATGAGAGACTGCTGCATCCGTTTGATGGTCTGTCATGTGGCGGCAGTGACCAAACATAAAGCTTATTTGTTACTGTAACCATGAAAGCGTTAAAGGGTATGTACACTCAGCACTGATATTTTAGTTTTAACAGATGCTTAAAAGTTTTTTATTGGACTATATTGATGAAATATCTGCACCTAAGTTTCCAGATCTGCACCCTAGTAGTGTTTTGTATTTCATTTCATATTATGGGAAATTTATCAGGAGATGCTTTAACATGAAATGTTTGTCAGGAACACCCAAACTCTTATACCGTACACACGATCGGATTTTCCAACAACAAATCTTGGATGTGAGCTTGTTGGCTGAAAGTCCGACTGTGTATATGCTCCATCGAACATTTGTTGTCGAACTTTCCGCCAACAAATGTTGGCTAGCAGGTTCTCAAATTCTCCGCCAAAAAAAATTTGTTGTCGGAATTTCCGATCGTGTGTACAAGTCCGCCGCACAAAAGTTCACGCATGCTCAGAATCAAGCAGAAGGAGCCGCACTGTCTATTGAACTTCCTTTTTCTTGGCTTGTTGTACGTCATCATGTTCCCATGTTCATAATTGTTGCCCAACATTTGTGTGACCGTGTGTATGCAAGACAAGTTGGAGCTAACATCCTTCGAACAAAAATCCACTGTTTTGTTGTCTGAAAGTCCAATTGTGTGTACCGGGCATTAAGGTGTACAAGAAATGAGTCAGGATAGGAATTACAATATGGACAGTATATCTTATAGTCTATAAGAAAAAAATGACTGAAGGAGTTGCAATTTCCCAATCAAAGGACATTATTTTGTAATTGCTATATCCAAAATCAGGAACCAGAAACTTTTCAATACAAAACACATATGTGAGACGTATATACACATAATCTGCACAGGAAAACTACACTTTTACACAACATGGACAATTTTTTCTGTGCCTCAAACATAGTTTACATGATGTTTTGAACAAAGTAATAATTGAAAATGACCAGTTGATGTATATATAAATATATACATTATATATAAAGTTTTGTTTCAGTGACATAATTCTGGGAACTTAAAAGTGATACTTGATAGTCATATATTGCAGAAGTTTCATTTAAATATTTTTTTTTTCTGAAAACACATTTAAATTGGATTATTTTGGGCTTAAAAGTTATCTGTTTTATATATGCAAGATGGAATGATAGTGACCTTAGGCACTTTTGTAGTTGAAGTAGATTATAAATATTTTAAAACTCATATGGAGAGTTTTATATTATCATCAGTATTCAGTGCCATCAAGCAAAGCAACAATGTTTTGTCACTAATAACAGCTTATCTCAAGCAGTGCTGACTCATTACAAAAGAGACTGCTTTTCCAACAAGTGCTGTAATGATGCTATAAAAATACACAAGATAAATCATTCTTGGTTATTGAACAGGAGACAGTCAGCAACACACATGGCCCATGAATTTTCATGAAAAAGAGTCTGACTTATATTTAGAAGGATTTGTGTTTTAAAAAAAAAAACTTTTACTGAAAGATCTTCACACCATAAATTGAACATGACTTTTTCTTTGTTCTGAAAGGTTAAACTCTGGCAACCAAAATCATGAAGATTGTGCTATGAAAAGAATGACAGCTGCTTTTTAATCAAATTTAAGTAACAGAAATATCTTGTAGGTGATCATAGATTTTTCTTAAACCTTAAAGAGCTGTTATATTTTTACCCAGCACTAAGCCTTATAAGCCTTAAAGCGATATTAACCACTTGCCGACCGCCGCACGCGGATGTACGTCCAAAGTTTGGCGGCGGATATCGTTGTTATGGCAGCAGCTAGCTGCCATAACCCCGGTATCCCCGTTTTCGTGCAGCGGTCGGCTTTCAGCTAAAAGCGGTCTCTGTGGCGGATTCGCCATGCGATCACTTTTATCGGTGGCAGGAGAGGGGCCCCCCCTCCCGCCGCGATCCGGTGCTCTCCTCCGCTTACCGGAGCTGTTGGTAGTGGCGGAGGCGATTGCGTCTGTCTCCCTTCTGTGCCTGGACACAAGTGAGGCTAAGATGGTGCCCACTCGTCTCCATGACACTGCTGGGCGGAAGCAATGTCAAAACATCACTTCCGCCCATACGTCTTAAAGGCACATTTTTTCAATGTCATTTTTTTAAATGACTTTTTTTTTTATTGCATTTCAGTGTAAATATGAGATCTGAGGTCTTTTTGACCCCAGATCTTATATTTAAGAGGTCCTGTCATGCTTTTTTCTATTACAAGGGATGTTTACATGCCTTGTAATAGGAATAAAAGTGACACAATTTTTTTTAAACAGTGTAAAAATAAATAAAATCATTTAAAATAAATAATAATAAAAAAAAAAAAAATTTTAAAACCCCCTGACCCGGCGAGCTCGCGCGCAGAAGCAGAAGCATAAGTGAGTAGCGCCCGCATATGAAAACGGTGGTGAAACCACACATGTGAGGTATCGCCGCGACCGGTAGAGCAAGAGCAATAATTCTAGCCCTAGGCCTCCTCTGTAACGCAAAACATGCAACCTGTAGAATTTTTTAAACGTCGCCCATGGAGATTTTTGAGGGTAAAAGTTTGACGCCATTCCACGAGCGGGAGCAATTTTGAAGCGTGACATGTTGGGTATCAATTTACTTGGCATAACATCATATTTCACAATATAAAAAAAATTGGGCTAACTTTACTGTTGTCTTATTTTTTTATTCAAAAAAGTGAATCTTTTCCAAAAAAAGTGCGCTTATAAGACCGCTGCGCAAATACGGTGCTAAGTATTGCATTGACTGCCATTTTATTCTCTAGGGTGTTAGAAAAAAAACAATATATGTCTCCTGATTGACTCACCGGCTGTGATTGACAGCAGCAGGAGACCATAGCTCTCACTGCTGCCAAAACCAATCAGGAGTATGAGTCCTCGGAGAACAAAGGCTCTCGTGGACATCGCTGGATCAAGAGGGAGCTCAGGTAAGTATTAGGGGGGCTGCTGCACACATAAAATGCATATAGGTAAACAACCTTGTGTCTTTACAACCACTTTAAAGTCACCAATCACTAAAATCTCATATGCACTTAAAAATGTAAACTTCAAAGAGTAGTCTTCAATCTTTTTTAAAACTGCAACTTTCTTTAAAAGAATGTATGGTCATACTGTCACAAAGTTCTTTTTTCAGGTTCTTCCCATTATGGTGTGACAGCTGTCTCTCAGGGTGCTCCTGAATTGTCACCATGTGACATGCACCTCAAATTGAGATTACAAGTGCCCATGCTGACATACATTTTACTGAATAAATTGTAGCGCTAAAAACACACATACACTGAAAATAAATAAAAAATTCTGAGCATGTAAACGTAATGTCCCAAAAGTAATATATAATCCAAAAGGACGATAGTCCACAGTGAAAGTGAATAATCCGTGTATCAATCCTGTCTGCTTCCCAACCGTCAACTTGTATGTCATCAACTTTAGCGAATAGATGGAATACGTTTACCAGAGAGGTTGGATTCTACTGCCATAAGCATAGAATCAGCATCCCCTAATTAAGATTATTCTGCTGCCCACAAGAACACTCCAAAGGCAGGACCTGCTCCCGAAGGGAACAGGTCCTGCCTTTGGAGTGTTCTTGTGGGCAGCAGAATAATCTTAATTAGGGGACGTCCCGGCCTTGCAGAGGCTCTACCCTTGCCTCCAACACTTCACCACTTTGCCCTGGGTGGCATCAAGCTCCATTGATTCTATGCTTATGGCAGTAGAATCCAACCTCTCTGGTAAGCGTATTCTATCTATTCGCTAAAGTTGATGACATACAAGTTGACGGTTGGGAATCAGACAGGATTGATACACGGATTATTCACTTTCACTGTGGACTATCGTCCTTTTGGATTATATATTACTTTTGGGACATTACGTTTACATGCACTTAGAATTTTTTATTTATTTTCAGTGTTTGTGTGTTTTTAGCGCTACAATTTATTCAGTATTTGTTTTTCCTTTTTGTCACATGGTTTGTAGCTGCTGGTTTTGTTTCTTTTGGGTAGCGCATTAATCATCTCCTTTTCACTGTTATTTGACATACATTTTACACCCATGAGCCTCTGTGCAAGAAGATGTTCCACAGTAATTAGGTGCAGCTGACACTGATGAGAGTCATCATGGACAGAAACTGGCCAAAAAAAGCTGGAGGAGATCAGCAGTATTGAGAATGAATGAAAAAAAGTGAAATAAGTAGCGCAGAAAAAAAAAAGCAGTCAGGTTGACCAGTTAGGTTTTAGAACTACTTTAAAGAAGAATTCCAGCTAGGAATCTTTTTGCATAGTACTACACCTATGAGATGCCTCTAGAAGTTGGAAATCACTGCAGTGGACACCATTAATAAAAATGGTATCCTCCGGCTTCCACAAAATAAAAGTAAATACATCTTAAACAAGGGGGAGTCATCAGAGCAATACATACAATAAACATCCAATAAAAATCTAGTTCTGACTACAACCCCTGTAGGTTCGTAACAAAAATCATAATACAACACAACAGAACAAGTTTGGATAATTATAAGAAAAACTTTACATTAACAATCAATACATCCTAAAAGCAAAAACCATTAAAATCTTTGTCAAGATTTATATATGATGAACTACCTAATGCTGACACAATGTACCCTATAGAATATCTTATATATTGTACTCTATATGTGAGTCCAAAACAAAGAGAGCTAGAATCCATAAATGTTCAATCAGTGTGTCTCATAAGGCACAGTATATATCAAATGGACTCTATGATATGGTAGCATATAACACCCACTGCCATAAATTCAGAAAAGAGTCCATCAAAAGTAAGCAACTGGCCATCAACCATATCCCAGAAGTAATAATAATCTTTGAACGATGAACATGTTATACTGATGTTGGCCAAGAATGTTTGTCAACCTGGCGGAGTACAGACTGAACCACGTTGTTTTATTCTGCTGCATCCTGCACAACTTTTTAAAAAGAAATGCTCCAAATTATATAGCCTCAGTTTAGCCTGAGGCTGGACTTCGGGAACCAACACTGACGGCCCTGGAAGTTGCACGTCCTGGCTTGCCCCCCCAAAGCGCCAATGAAGTGCGTGAAAAATATGTGGAAGATTTTACGGGTAGGAGGGCCATTGCTATGCCAGCTAATTTGAAAATATTTTTTAACTAAACTAAAAATTGATATGATAAAATCTTGATTTGGATTTACTGATCTGTCTCCTAGGTTCTCCTAGTGCACTTGTAGTGCCAAGTAGTTTTCACATTATTTAAATAACACCCATTGTCACTGTAAACACCAACTTAATACAAAAACTGTTATTGAGCATTGAAAGTAGAAGCCACACATTGTTGAGTAGAAAGTCTTTTACTCCGTGCACATTCACATGTGCATTTTATAAAACATTTTGCGGTAAAAAAAACACATTTTTTTTTTCAAAGTTTTATCTTGAAATGTTTTCAAAAATACAGAAACAGGCATTTTCAAAACATAACATACACAACTCTGAAACTTACAAAGTTCAACATTGCAAAAAAGAAGGCAATATCAGACATTTTTTAGTGTGAAAAAGGTCTTGATCTTGCCTTCATCAGATGGGGTGAAGTCACCCCTGTAAAAGCCAAAATTAGAAGATGCACACAAATTGTGAGTCAAAATTGGCATTTCCTTTCTGATCCCATACCTAATGTCAACCTGTGCTGTCTCCCATCATGGGGGATCAATGGACATGTTTTGGGGGTGCAACCACTTCCTCTCACCTACTAGAGTTGGGAGGAAGGGGTTGCACTCACAAAATGCGTACATTGAAATCCCCTGATGGCAGATAGCACATTGTTGACACACTGTGTGCATCTTCCAAATTTGGCTTTTAAACTGTATTAAAACTTTAGATAACATTTTTTGAAAAAAGGGGCTGTGGCTTGGCACACGACGGAGATGGCCACTTAGTACAGGAGCTCTGGCGACATCGCAGCCAGATCCCTTCTCTCTGCATCTAAATAGCCCTATCATGAGCAGGAAAAACTACTGCACTCCTCGCTCCAGATCGCGGAGACTGTCAGCGGCTTGCCAAGGGAGAAATATCACCGATCTCTTCAGGAACCCACCGGCGTCCCAGAGCCTCTGCCTGGAAGCAAGATGGCGATGCCACATGCGGAGGAAGAATATATTGAGGACTCCCAGTCGGCGCTGGAGGATAACGGGAGGAATATCCCCCACCCTGATCTCCCACTCACATACGCCGGGATGTCAGGCATTGCTGCAGATATTAAGGCCACCTTCTCTGCTGCCTTCTCACTGACCCCTACAAGTGCTCTCTGTTGGGAAGATTTCTCCCATAGGAGACACTACTTTACTTACCTTGGGATCTGTGGACCCCAAGGAGATAACAGTTTCTCCCATTTAAATTTCTCTCTTTCTACCTCTCTTTCTCTTCCTTTCTTATTTGTACTATCCTTTTACCTACCTGTCTCACCTCAACAAAAGATAGCACCAAGACTTACTTGGTATTGTATATCACATTGCATACCTTAACAAAGCTTATTTTTTGAGCTCTATTTTTAGATATTGATCCGTCATCGCTCTCTGAGTCCATGCCATGGCGTACTCTTCCCTGGGCCATGGTCCTACGGTGATCTCTCACAACGCCAAGGGACTGAACATTCCAGAAAACCGCACTGCTCTCCTGAGAGACCTTAAAAAAGGTAGACCATGATTTGTTTTCATACAAGAAACACACTTTAAAACTCATCAAGTCCCTAGACTCACAGACACATTATTCACACAGGCATTTCACGCGACTAACGACTTGGCCAAATCCAAGGGAGTATCCATACTTATCAGGCTTCCTTCGAACTCACAGGCAAATTGGCAGACCCGGAGGGCCGGTTCCTCTTTTTGAAAGGGAGATGTGGAGGCACCCCAGTCACATTAGCTAATGTATATTTTCCTAATACATCTCAACTGTTCTTCTGCAAACATATGGTAGACGAACTTAAAGGCTTTAGTTCTGGTTGTCTGATCCTGGGAGGCGATTTCAACCTGCCACTGAACCCTCTTACTGATACATCTACAAGCAAAACGTACCTCTCCTACAAAATCCTCAAAAGAATTAAAACACTTTTAAATTCCCTGCAACTCATAGACACTTGGCGCTTCCTTGACCGGGACAATAGGGATTTTACCTTTTATTCTGCGGTACACAACCACTACTCCAGGATAGATTACATTTTTGTAACACAAAGAGATCTCGACATGATCTCAGGGGCCCACATAGGGATACAAACCCTGTCTGACCATGCACCAATTTCCCTGACCCTAGACCTGATGACACCACCCACCAAGTCAGACACCTGGAGATTAAACTAATTTCTGCTAACTAGGGATGAGCTTCAAGTTTGAGTCGAACTCATGTTCGACTCGAGCATCAGCTGTTCGCCAGTTCGTTGAACAGCGAACAATTTCAGGTGTTCGTGGCAAATTTGAAAGCCACGGAACACCCTTTAAAAGTCTATAGGAGAAATCAAAAGTGCTAATTTTAAAGGCTTATATGCAAGTTATTAATTGTAATATTCCTTTAAATTTCATACCTGGGGGGTGTCTATAGTATGCCTGTAAAGGGGCGCATGTTTCCCGTGTTTGGAACAGTCTGACAGCAAAATGACATTTCAAAGGAAAAAAAGTAATTTAAAACTACTCACGGCTATTAATAAATTGCCGGTCCGACAATACACATAAAAGTTCATTGATAAAAACGGCATGGGAATTCCCCACAGGGGAACCCCGAACCAAAATTTTAAAAAAATGATGTGGGGGGTCCCCGTAAATTCCATACCAGGCCCTTCAGGTCTGGTATGGATATTAAGGGGAATCCCGGCCAAAATGTAAAAAAAATGGCGTGGGGTCTCCCTCAAAATCTATACCAGACCCTTCAGGTCTGGTATGGATTTTAAGGGGAACCCCACGCCAAAATTAAAAAAAAAATGGTGTGGGCTCTCCCCAAAAATACATACCAGACCCTTATCCGAACACACAACCTGGCAGGCCGCAGGAACAGAGAGGGGGACAAGAGAGCGCCCCCCCTCCTGAACCGTACCAGACCACATGCCCTCAACATTGGGAGGGTGCTTTGAGGTAGCCCCCAAAACACCTTGTCCCCATGTTGATGGGGACAAGGGCCTCATCCCCACAACCCTTGCCCGGTGGTTGTGGGGACCTGAGGGCAGGGGGCTTATCGGAATCTGGAAGCCCCCTTTAACAAGGGGACCCCCAGCCCTCCCCGGCCCTCCCCCCTGTGTGAAATGGTAAGCATGATGGGAGGCTCCCGTTGTGTGACGCTTCTCCTCTTCTGACGGTTCTTAAATAATGGAGGGCGGGGCCACCCGGTGACCCCGCCCCCCTGACGCACGGTGACTTCCCTGTCCGCCCCCTCTGACGTCACAGGGAATGCCACAGGGAAGTCCCCGTGCGTCAGAGGGGGGCAGGGTCATCGGGTGGCCCCGCCCTCCATTATTTAACCGCTTTAGCCCCGGAAGATTTTACCCCCTTCCTGAACAGAGCATTTTTTGCAATTCGGCACTGCGTCGCTTTAACTGACAATTGCGCAGTCGTGCAACGTGTCACCCAAACAAAATTGACGTCCTTTTTTCCCTACAAATAGAGCTTTCTTTTGGTGGTATTTGATCGCCTCTGTGATTTTTATTTTTTGCGCTACAAACAAAATAAGAGTGACAATTTTGAAAAAAAACACATTATTTTTTACATTTTGCTATAATAAATATCCCCCAAAAATATATAAAAAAAAAATTTTTTCCTCAGTTTAGGCCGATCGTATTCTTCTACATATTTTTGGTAGAAAAAAAATGCAATAAGCATTTATTGATTGGTTTGCGCAAAAGTTATAGCGTTTACAAAATAGGGGATAGTTTTATGGCATTTTTATTAATAATTTTATTTTACTAGTAATGGTGGCGATAAGCGATTTTTATTGTGACTGCGACGTTATGGCGGACATGTCGGACAGTTTTGACACATTTTTGGGACCATTGTCATTTATACAGAGATCAGTGCGATTAAAAATGCACTGATTACTGTGTAAATGATACTGGCAGTGAAGGGGTTAACTACTAGGGGGCGGGGAGGGGTTAAATATGTCCTAGGGGAGTGATTACTAACTATAGGGGGATGGGCTAGCAGTGTCATTACTCTGATCACTGCTCCCGATGACAGGGAGCTGTGATCAGTGATACTTGTCACTAGGCAGAACGGGGAGATGCTGTTTACATCAGCATCTCCCTGTTCGTCCTCTCTGTGAGGCGATCGCGGGTATCCCCATGTGATCGAGTCTGCGGGACCCGCGACCCGACTCACGGAGCTCCCGACCGGCGCATGCGCGCGCCGCCAGCGGCGTGCACGCAATGGCATGGCGGGGAATTCAAATGGATGTACCTGTAAGTCCATTTGCCCAGCCGTGCCATTCTGCCGACGTACATCGGCATGCGCCGGACGGGAAGGGGTTAAGAATCATCAGAAGAGGAGAAGCGTCACACAGCGGGAGCCTCCCATCATGCTGGATGCGGAGCGGTCCAGAAGATGAAGGGAAGAAGACGCCGGCACCGCGGAGGAAGATTCCGGACGAGAACACCGGAGGAAGAACCAGAAGAACCAGAAGAAGAAGAAGCTGGAGGAAGAAACCAAAGGAAGATAGAAGAAAGAAGATAGAAGAAAGAGGATAGAAGAAAGAAGAAGCATTTAAATAAAGGAATTGTCAAAAACTGTCTCTTGTCATTTTTAACATTTTTGACACTTTTTTGTGAAATGGTAGGGGTACTTTTGTACCCCCTTACCATTTCAAACAGGGGGGAGGGCCGGGATCTGGGGGTCCCCTTGTTAAAGGGGGCTTCCAGATTCTGATAAGCCCCCCGCCCGCAGACCCCCACAAGCACCGGGAAAGGGTTGTGGGGATGAGGCCCTTGTCCCCATCAACATGGGGACAAGGTGTTTTGGGGGCTACCCCAAAGCACCCTCCCAATGTTGAGGGCATTTGGACTGGTATGGTTCAGGAGGGGGGCGCTCTCTCCTCCCCCCCTCTTTTCCTGCGGCCTGCCAGGTTGCGTGCTTGGATAAGGGTCTGGTATGGATTTTTGGGGGGACCCCACACCATTTTGTTTTTATTTTGGCGTGGGGTTCCCCTTAAAATCCATACCAGACCTGAAGGGTCTGGTATAGATTTTGAGGGAAACCCCACGCCATTTTTTTTTAAATTTTGGCCAGGGTTCCCCTTAATATCCATACCAGACCTGAAGGGCCTGGTATGGAATTTAGGGGGCCCACATGTCATTTTTTTTTTAATTTTGGTTCGGGGTTCCCCTGTGGGGAATTCCCATGCTGTTTTTATCAATGAACTTTTATGTGTATTGTCGGACCGGCAATTCATTAATAGCCGCGAGTAGTTTTAAATGACTTTTTTTCCTTTGAAATGTCATTTTGCTGTCAGACTGTTCTAAACACGGGAAACATGTGCCCCTTTACAGGCATACTATAGACACCCCCCAGGTATGAAATTTAAAGGAATATTACACATTTATTGTTTCACTTTAAGCATTATTAAAATCACTGCTCCTGAAAAAACGGCCGTTTTTAAAACTTTTTTTTTGCATTGATCCATGTCCCATGTGACAATAACTTGCATATAAGCCTTTAAAATGAGCACTTTTGATTATTCATGTCCGTGTCCCATTTAACGGTGTTCGCGTGTTCGAACTAATTTTTTGCCTGTTCGCATGTTCTGGTGGAACCGAACAGGGGGGTGTTCGGCTCATCCCTACTGCTAACTGATCCCATTCTCCTGCCCCAAATCACCGCTCTACTTAAGGACTTTTTTTAACTTAACACAACCCCTGGGATGGATCCCATGATAATCTGGGAGGCTTATAAATGCTCCCTCAGGGGGGAACTCATTAAAATGAACCCCCGCACCTCAATACCCATCCTACTAAAAGAATTCTCCTTGTTCAAATTAGTTTCCAATTTAAAAATCAATATCACCAAATCTGAAGCAATGAACATTTCCATTCCCAAAGACACCATTACCTCAATAAAATCTATTTGCCCCTTTAAATGGGTGGACTCAGCTCTTAAATACCTGGGGATATGGCTAACCCCTGTGTGTATGTATGAACATAATTTTGTACCCCTACTGAAGGCGATCACCACAGACCTCCAAACCTGGCACTCAAAATATTTTTCTTGGTTCGGGAGGGCAGCGATATGTAAATTGACTATTTTACCAAGAGTACTTTACCTATTTAGGAACATACCAATCAAAATACCACAGATGTTTTTCAGAACTCTTCACTCACTCCAAATGGCATTTATATGGGCCCACAAAGTCCTAGAGTGCGATATGCCCTATTGACCCAAACTAAAGAGAGGGGAGGGATGAGCATTCCAGATTATAAAAACTACTACTTTGCCTCTCACGTCACGAGAATCATAGACTGACACTGCCATTATAAACATAAAGACTGGGTGGGGTTGGAGGACGCAGCATGCCCTGCATCCATACAGTTCTCACCTTGGATCCCTTGGGGGAGTTGTCCTGAAGTCACATCCCTCATAGGAAACACCCTGGCAATTTTCCACAACCTAACTAAACTCCAGGATTTTTCCTCACATCTTAGCCCACTAACTCCCCTATACAACAATCACGACTTTCTACCAGGAATGGGGAACAAGGCTCTTCGCCTTCCCAATACCAACAAACCACTTTTGGCCACACACTGTTTTAACAACACTAAGTTTAAAGACTACACCGACTTAAAAACAGACAATAACCTACCGGACCTACCAGTGTGGACCTCTTTTCAAATTAATAGCTACCTTAACCTTGCCCCCACCAAAACACACATTAACAGAAATTTGACTGCACTGGAGACTATATGCCTGGCAGAAGAACCAATCTCTAGAGCTACCTCACTCACATATGGTTGGATACAGGATGGTAGCGACTCCGGGACGAATGGACTCAAAGAGCGATGTTCGACGGAAGTAGGTGTCTCTCTCACAGATAAGCAATGGCAAAAAGCATGTATACTTGCTCATAAATGTTCATTGAGCACCAGAACTCAGGAAACAGCCTATAAAGTGCTCACACATTGGTATGCGACTCCGGTAAAATTACACTTCTGGTTCCCAGAGACATCAGATACATGTTGGCGATGTCATGGGGATAGAGGCTCCTTACTGCATATTTGGTGGCAATGCCCAATATTGCAGCCCTTTTGGTCTGAGGTGAAGAAGCTAGTGTTCCTGATCACAGACACAAAATTAAAGCTGGATGCATTATGTTGTCTTCTCCATATCACAGAATTTCCCATCAAGAAATATAAACACTCACTATCCAAGCATCTATTGAATGCAGCTAAAGCTCTTATCCCACTTTTTTGGAGATCCACGCGGATACCTACTGTACAGAAATGGCTACACAAGATTTCTGAGATAAGCGAGATGGAGGAGACAATAGCACAGTCAGGAGACAATGTTGGACGCTTCCACAAGACCTGGGCACCCTGGTTCATATTTAAATATTCACAAGCCTACTCAGTCCTTACGGATACCCATTAAAGATAATACTTTTACACATTTGGTTATGCTTACCCAGACCCTGGCCATATAAGGCTTTCTTTCTGAACTACCTACATTGTGAATGATTATTTAGTGACCTTGCTTCATTTCAACAATATCCCCCCCACTATCTCATACTTCTCTAAATTTGAGAATTCTTTCTCATTTTCTCCACTCCTCCTATTAATAGAATCATAGAATCAGTTTTTGGTCGGATTTCCAAAAGTCCAAGAGTATCAAACGTTACATTGTACAGTTTTGGGTACATACCCCTCCCTCGGATACTCTTGAGGTATAGTTACATCTATATAATCTCACTAAATGACAGTATTATGTAAAACTTTATTCTTATTGTTCACGAAATCTGATTATTTCTTTTATTTGTTACTACGACCTGGAGCTGCGACTCCAATAATGTACTCTTTATTGGTTTTCAATAAACTTTGATGAATAAAAAAAATTTTAGAAAAAAAAAATCCAGGAATCTTTTTAGGATTTAGATTTAGGATTAGTACATCAATCATGTTCTTCAGTCTTTGTTCAATCTCCTAGGTTTTTTCTTTCTCTGTCACTGGTGAAATGACTGGATTTTGGTTCCACAACCTGAACATCACCTAAAAAAAATACACACCATGTATTAAAAATATTCAGGTATAAATCTATTACCTGAATCTCTGGTGTATGACACTGACCTGTTGTGGTGCCAAATTTGAGCACTTCTTCCACCTCTCCTTTCTCCACAATACTCTGCTCCCCTTTACCCAAGGTGTCGTTTTGCTGGTGTCCTCCGACGGAGTTAGTCTTTTCTCCCCTATGAAAATGAAACAAAAGGTATACTTAGCAGACAGATATTTGTGTACAGAAATATGAATGTGAAACATTGCTTGGAAGTGGTGTACAATTGTCTGTTTGGGCAGAGTTCCAAGTTGAAGAAATATTCCCTTAACCAAGCTAGAATACTTACCTTTTTTGGACAAGTTTCACACATGGAGACACCCCAAGTATCCACTGGAGCACCTGTGTGGGTCACCCTAAAAAATGTGCTCTGGTGTCCCACACTAGTGCTCCAGAGTCCAGATGTGTAAACAGCTGCTGAGTGTCATCTCCTTGCATTCCACTGAATCAAGTTTGCAATTTATTCTAGTTTCAAAGACATCTAGACAACAATGTCATAAACTTCTTTTTATACAAATTATCATGACCAAACATAGTTAACCCTGTATCTGGCAAAAACATTGTATTTAGTTGGCAAACGAACAATGTTTACTACGACCGATTACTGTGCCCATGAACATGAAAGTAGCCATTTTAAACTGTACAACAGTAAAGAAAAGCACATGGAGCAGCATGCAAGTAATAATAAGAATAGGAACACATGACAAGTACTTACTTTTTAGAAGCACTTTCTTGAACCTTCTATACTGATCCTGCTCCCTTAATTTGAGGCCTGACCAGCGTTTCCTCAATTGCTCCTTGGATCGTCGTACCCCAAAAGTCCAGCGCAGACTCTTCACAACTTTAGTCATGATCTTGGCCTTTCTCACATTTGGGTTTAGGTACGGTCCATACTTCCCATCATAGTCGGCCCTCTTCAATATGTCCACCATCTCCACCATCTCTTCAAAGGACATATTTGAGGCCTTAAATCTCCTCCTCCTTGATTGGGACGTTTCTTGCTCCGGGCTTTCCTCCTTGTTACTGCTATTAAGCACCTGTTGTGTCTCCGCCATGCTGAGATTCACGCATGCGCAGTGTATATAAAGCGTAACATGCGTATGTCATACGTACGATCTGTGAGCAGAGGAAGGTGTAGCGGAAGCCCCAATCGTTATATAAAAGGTACAATTTTAAGTTGGTGCATCAGTGGCCTACACTGCTTATAGATTGAGGCCTATATTGGGTCAAGAATAGGAGAGTTTAGCCTGACATTAGGGTTTGTCTTGTGTTGTTTCTTGCAGAGAAAATGGATCTATTCAATGACGAGGACTTTATGCCCATATTCACTGATATGTACAGGGGGCTGCCCTGTCTGTAGCAGGTAAACCACCCCTTTTATAACAATAAACCAAAGAGGAAGGCAGCGCTGAATCAATTGGTGGAATTTGTGAAGCCGGTGATCCCCACGGCAGACATCCCCTATTTGAAGGCCCTAATTGGTGGCATGAGGAGCACTTACAATAGGGAGCTCAAGAAGGTCCAGGATTCCCTGTGATCAGGTGCTGAAGCAGATGACATTTATGTCCCCAGGCTGTGGTACTATGACAGACTGCATTTTCTGGCAGACCAGAATGAACCCAGGCCAGCACTCTCCAGTCTTCCTTCCACACTTCCTTCCCCCCCCAGCTGAGGCTTCTGACATCCAACCTGGGCTTTCCAGGCAGCTACATGTGGAGGAGCCCAGCTTGAGCCAGGTATAGCATTCTTCTAAATATTTCTGGTTGTCAAATTAATGATGTGAAATATATGTTAGTTTTGATCACTAATTTCTGATTTCACAAAGTGTTTTACATATCAATAGACAGTAGTTGCCACAAATGATTGGGACAAGAATAAAAAATGCTGGGGTCAGAATGATAGTCTTTTCTATTTATTAACATTAAATTTGCAACAGTCATGAGATGAAAATTGTGTGTGATTGATGAACCAAAAACTAAAACGATGTCCCTTTTTCATACACAGGAATGCCTCAGCCAGGCCGTCGAAAGTGGCAGCCAGGAGGTGGCTGGGCCCAGTAGCCTGCCAGAGTCGCAGGTACCTCCCCTCCACCATCCACCAAAAAGTGGCAGGAAGAGGAGTAACGTGAAGGAGGCAGCAATTGGCCTATTTATGAAGGCTACTATGGCCCTCAGAACCCCCCACAGTGTTCAAAAGAGCTTTGTGTACATTACAGCCTGCAAAATGCTGGAAATGGAGGAGGGCCAATGCCTCTTATGTGAAGAAGTAATGTTACAAGCCCTAAATAAGGAGTTGAGGGGCCAACTCAAAAGTCAAATCCACATTTGTGAGTTGAACCATGGTCCTCCTCCTCCTCCACCTCCTGCCACACCTCCAACACCACAGCCACAGCCTGGAAGAAAGCATCTAAGGAAGACCAGACAGTGATGGCCTGGGTTCAATCCGGTCTGGCAAAAGATGCAGGCTGTTGTATGACCACAGCCTGGGGACAGATATGATTGTGCTCACTATTATAAGGACTCCTCAGGCCACCAATTTTGACTGTAAAATTATTGAGATCTGCCCTGGGGTACGAAGGCTTGGCAAATTTCACCAGTTTCTCCAGCGTTTTACTTCAACAAGGACAGTTTGTTTGTGAGTAGGCAGGTACATTTAAAAAATACAATGTCAACTTAACAAGGGACACCAACCAACCTCCTTGAGATTTACAAATACAAGATAATAATTGGTATTGTGGAAACGTGACAAAAAAAATGGAGATCACTATAAAATAATTAAAGAAAAACAAAAAAAAATCAGGAAATATTGATTTTAAAAAAATGACTATAAAAATTAATTCTAAACATTATTAGGGAGATCTGGCTTGAAAAACAAAAAATATTATTCAGGAGATCACGAGAAATAATAAAGAAATCAGTTTGTGAGAACTCTTTGTGAATATGAGCAGCAAAACAACTTAATTCTTCTAGCATTATAAAGAAGAAGAGAATGCGCTGCATTGAAAGATTTAAAAATTTGTAGTGTGACGAATGTGCCATCTCCATTATGAACAGTCGTTTTACCAGACTGAGCGGCTCCGTCTCGTACTTGATTCTGAGCATGCGTGGTTTTTTGCTCGTCGGAATTGCATACACACGAACGGAATTTCCGATAGAAACTTTTTCCGTCGGAAAAATTGAGAACATGCTCTCAATTTTTGCTGGCGGAAATTCGGCCAGCAAAAGTCCGATGGAGCATACACACGGTCGCAAAGTGAAAAGTGGGGTCCCCCAGGGCTCTGTCCTGGGACTAATCCTATTTAATTTATTCATAAACAATCTGGAGGATGGGATAAATAGCTAAATCTCAGTATTTGCAGACGCTACTAAGATAAGCAGGGCAATAACTTCTCTGCAGGATGTGGAAACCTTGCACGGAGATATGAACAAATGAATGTGGTGGGCAACTACATGGCAAATGAGGTTTAATGTAGAAAAATGTAAAATAATGCATTTGGGTGGCAAAAATATGAATGCAATCTACTCACTAGGGGGAGAACCTCTGGGGGAATCTAGGATAGAAAAGGACCTGGGGGTCCTAGTAGATGACAGGCTCAGCAATGGCATGCATTAAAAAGGGGATTAACTCAGGAGATAAAACGATAATTTTCCCACTCTACAGGACTCTGGTTCGGCCGCACCTGGAGTATGCTGTCCAGTTCTGGGCATCAGTCCTCAGGAAGGATGTGCTTTAACTGGAAAGAGTCCAGAGAAGGGCAACAAAACTAATAAAGGGTCTGGATGACCTTAGTTATGAGGAAAGGTTAAGAGCACTGGACTTGACCCCAAAATAGGGATAAAGCTTTTCCGCGAAAGCAAATTTTATAAGACACATGGCCATTCACTAAAATTAGCAGAAAATAGGTTTAACCATAAACTGCGTAGAGACTTCTTTAATGTAAGAGCGGCTAGGATGTGGAATTCTCTTCCACAAGCAGTGGTTTCAGTGGGGAGCATTGATAATTTCAAAAAGCTATTAGATAAGCACCTGAACGACCACAACATACAGGGATATACAATGTAATACTGACATAGAATTACACACATAGGTTGGACTTGATGGTCTTGTGTCTTTTTTCAACCTCACCTACTATTTACCTATGTAACTATGTAACTAAGTAAGGGGGGGAATTAATGGAGTGGGGGCCTTTGGTAAATGCATAATTAGAACTGAGAATAAAAAACCTGTCTCGGCCCAACCAGCCCAAAAGCATAAAAATAGAAATAGCCCACTGCATGTATCAAAGAAAGCAAACAATTTTATTAGATAAATCACAAATGTATGTTTAAAACAATGACAAACAGACACAAACAAACACTAATAAAAACAAGCCAAGTCCACCTCTTGCAGGCTCATGAATAAGACCAAGATAACAGCGGCATGTGGCAATTGTGCAATAATAAATCTAGTGTTGAGGGTTATGCCCTTCAGTTCACAAAATCCCTTAAGAATAAATAGCTTGTGCACCTATGGAGGCCAAGATATATAAACTGTCATGGCTCATGGAGTAAAATGTGCATATCCCCAATGTCATTCTGCTGTATAGTTGGATCCAATGGTGATAAGGGTTACTGGCCACATAAACACATATTGTGCTGACAATGTCCTGATGGTGTTTGGACAAGCCAAGAAGGGGAAAACTTTTCCAATGGTCCAGAGGAGGTATGTCAAACAGGATGGTTGTGTACACACAATGTAGAGCCACTAAAGACACTCAGTGGCATATCCACTCCTGTATGGCCTCCCTCGCAATGTAGCATATAGCTGCAAAAAGTCCCAATCCCCTAGGGACCATTTGTAATCCAAAGGTTGTATATAAAATATTGCATAGTTCCCAAGTTCTTGGGGTGAAAGGTATACTTATCAGGTCCAGAAATGTGGTCAACTCCTTGATGGTGCAGCAATCAGTATTCCATTGCAGGGTGCATTCAAAAGCACTGAAAAGTGGGTGCCGTCAAAAGGTCAATAGGGATATGAGGATAAGGCTGTGGCAAGGCCTGACCGGTTTAGCCAGTTATCGTCAGCTGCGTCAGAGGCACATTCAAGTGCAGTCCAGCATAAGTGTTAGCAGCTGTAAATTTAGGTCATGTTATTTAGAATTGAAGCATTCTATTGTGTCAGTAATTTTATGAAAAAATTAAACTTTGAGTTTAGGTCTACTTTAAAGGTGAACTCTGGGGGAAAAATATTTACCCTTAGAATGGGTTGCTCTCCCAACTGCAAGGGTGTAACTACTTTTTTTGCCTAAGGGATAGTGAATAAGATGATATACTTAACAAATTCCCTATTCCCTTGGTAGCTACTGTAATGCCCCGTACACACGGTCGGACTTTGTTCGGACATTCCGACAACAAAATCCTAGGATTTTTTCCGACGGATGTTGGCTCAAACTTGTTTTGTCTACACACGATCGCACAAAGTTGTCGGAAAATCCGATCATTCTGAACGCGGTGACGTAAAACACGTACGTCGGGACTATAAACGGGGCAGTGGCCAATAGCTTTCATCTCTTTATTTATTCTGGGCATGCGTGGCACTTTGTCCGTCGGATTTGTGTACACACGATCGGAATTTCCGACAACGGATTTTGTTGTCGGAAAATTTTATCTCCTGCTCTCCAACTTTGTGTGTCGGAAAATCCGATGGAAAATGTCCGATGGAGCCCACACACGGTCGGAATTTCCGACAACAAGCTCCGATCGGACATTTTCCATCGGAAAATCCAACCGTGTGTACGGGGCATTACACTCTATTTCACTGTCCAATGCTCCTGGATGTGGTCAGGCCCTTTGAATTCTCCTGTACAATGCAGAACTGCTGGCTCTGCATTGCATGGGATGACAACAGAGGACTGTGACCAGTCAGACAGTGAAGGAAAAAGGCATTGGGGGACCAACCTCATGAAGAAGAGGAAACCAGCAAGAGCAGGGAAAAAGTATATCACCTTATTCATTCTCCCATAGGCAAAATAAGCAGTTGACCCATGAAGTGGGGAGGAGGAAGGGTAAGGGTAATTTTTTTTCATCACAGGAGTTCAGCTTTAACATAAAAATGTAGGTAAATCTCAAAGTAGGAACAAAGCAAACCAATATAATTCTTAATTTTCAGCAAAGGCCATAAATCAGAGGTGAAACTCAGTAAAATGTGTTCTGGTAAACCAGCTGGAGTTGACATTTAGCTGTTTAAGTTAATCTTTTAATCATCGTGAAGAAGCATAATAATCTATTTGAACTCTTTTAATGATTCTTCTTTAATGAAGAGCAAAATAGACCAACTGAACTCTATACAAAATCAAAACAAAAAACGTGCTAAAAAGTGATATGAACAATGTTACAAATATGAAGTCCCATACACAGAATAAATAGTCCCGAGTGTAATCCAAACAAAAAGGAGAAGGTAAGTCTATCCTAAGTGAATGACGTGAACTTCATCCAAACGAAATCAGTGATGACAGACATATTATCTGGAACACACCAATAAGTATTGCGCTTACCAGAAGTAAGCCAAAATGGGGCAAGTGGCTTAAACCCAGCCTGGGCCTTTTGATGAGCAATCCAGGTGAGGCAGGATGAACGCCCTAGTCCCGTGAATCCACAGAATATGATCCGAAAATATATGAGAAAAATATAGCGTAATACTGTTGACATAAAACACTCCAAACCCAAATAATACGTGCAACACTCGACTAAACTTAAAATCATATGTGATCGAGGGGCGTGGCCAACTGCCGAGCAAGATGGACGTGTAGTAACACAGCTCCTGCACCGACTGGATTATACAACGACATCCCCGCTATTCTGGCACACTCCAGCGACTGCTCAGAGCATCAGAGCATTGGATTTCTCCCTTATATCATCCGGGATGAACCGCAAAAGGAAAGAATACCGTCAGCCTGAGAAGCTGACAGATTACTATACACAGCCGAAAATCCAAGATGGCGCCCGCGGCCCTGAATGCAGGAATTCGGCGGCCTACACAGATCTTCCTGATGAGGATGAACTGCAAATAACCCCACATCTTCACCCTCCTGATGCCTCACCATCATCCCCTGCTTCATCGGCTGGTAACAGCCCTGCAAAAGCGCGGATGCGCCTGGATGAAGAATCTGCAACATCTGAGGTGAGCCCTGAGCCTGATACAGCTCCAGCTCACCCATCCCCCATAGCAGCCTTCCCTACCACAAACCAGCCTGTATTAGATACCACAATGAAGGAGATGCTCATCTCCCTTCAGAGCTCCCTTCACAATGACATTTCCAATATGTTCTCCAGATTCTCCTCACAAATCAACCATATGGGGCAGAAAATACACATAGTTGAGAAGCAGATGGGAGAAATGACTGAAACGGTCAATGATCTGGTAGACGCCCATGATCATACACGAGATGAGCAACAATGGATGAGGGCCAAAATGGCGGACCTCGAGGACAGGTCCCGCCGTAATAATGTTAAGATCAAAGGGGTCCCTGAATCTATATTACCGCATGATTTAAACGCATATGCCAGAAAATTAATTTCCAAGCTCCTGCCTGATCTCACCCCCATGGAAACCATAATTGATCGCATCCATCGCCTCCCTAAACCCCCACATCTCCCGGCCGAAGTTCCATGCGATACCCTAATGAGAATTCACTTTTTTCACGCTAAAGACCAACTTCTGTTCAAATCAAGACATCTGGAACAGCTACCTGCCCCGTATACTAATCTACAACTTTACGCTGACCTCTCACAGCACACCCGCCAGTTACGGAGACAACTAAACACTATTACCAAACCACTCAATAACCACAAGATCCCCTATCAATGGGGCTTCCCTACCAAGATCATAGTCACCAAGAATGGGACCAAGCATAACATCTCCACAGTGGAAGAAGGCCTCAAATTACTCCACATATGGGGAATTATTCCAGACCCACCTAACTCAGCTCAACTAAACCGCAGAGGAAACTCTCCACATTCCAATGATAACCGTCACTCCGGTAAGCACTAGCCTATACCTGAATAGTGGGATCGCACATGACCCGCTTTACCACATCTCCGGTCGGATGCCTTGCTCGTTGCAAATTGCTCCACGAACTTACACCCCACAACAACACAGCAGTACCAGTTTTAATTAACTGCTGTCAGTTCTTACGTTTTGTTTACCGTTTTTTCCTAACTCACTTTATTTTCTCCTCACCCTAAAGTTTCCTTTACCCAACATCTCTTCTTTCCTGAGAGCGCACGGAAGAAAAAAGGACACGAGTACCACGACCACCAGATCTTTCTACATAGAAGAACCTAACTACTAACTGTGAGTAAAAACTTACCACATATTCTACCCTACACCACCCCACCGCCCAAATTCCTCTCACTAAATGCCAAAGGGCTAAACCATCCGGTTAAAAGAGCTTCCTTATGGAGAACAGCCCAAAAATCTTCATGTGACATCATCTGTGTGCAAGAAACACACTTTAAAAAATCTGCAATGCCACACTGCAATAACAAATCCTTCCCCAATATCTACCATGCTCCAGGCCCCACTAAGAAAAACGGAGTTCTAATTGCAATCAAACACACAATCAACTTTACGCTCCATAACTGCTTAGTTGATGAAGATGGCAGATACCTGGCCCTAGATTGTACCTTGGACAATGCTAGATACACTATTGTAACGGTGTATGCGCCCAACACTAAACAAATTAGATTCCTCTCTAAGTTGATGCCCAAAATCGCCAAATTTCGCCAAGGAAACCTCATAATCTGCGGTGATTTCAACATAGTTCCGGACAATTCCCTAGATGCCTCCTCTCGCAAAACTAGAATTACTTCACCTATGGGACAGTTCCTAAGAAACAATGACCTATATGATGTATGGAGATGCCATCACCCCACTGAGAGAGACTACTCCTTCTTTTCCCATCGCCACATTTCGTACACCAGAATCGACTACTTCCTTGTCGACAAGTGGACCCTGCCAAAAATTTCTGAATCATCTTTAGATACGATAACGTGGTCTGACCACACACCAGTGTCTATAACCCTTGAGTCTTTGCCTACTTCCCCACGTACGAAGTTATGGAGAGCCAACACTTCAATTATTCAATCACCCGAACACTCAGCTACTAAACATTTAGAAGAATTTTTTGATCTGAATCAAGGATCAACATCAAGCAACACTATTTTATGGAACGCTCATAAAGCGGTCATCCGAGGGATTCTTATTCAAATAGGAGCTAGTGAGAAGAGGAGGAGATCACAGCGTCTTGACACCATCACCTCCCAAATTAAAACAGCAGAGGCCCAAAACCAAATCAGTCCTGATCCTGCCCTTAGAGAAAAACTTGTACTTCTTAGACAAGAATTAAGAAACTTACTACTAGAAACATATGAAAAAACCCAAAAAAGATTTAAGGCTAACCACTACTCCACTTGAATAAGGCAGGGAAAGCAATGGCAGTCAGAATCAAAGGCCAACATATTAAAAGCAAGATATCTCACCTCTACCATCCCTCCACGGGATAAAAAGTGATAGACCCCCAAGCCATAGCAGAAGCGTTTAGTCATTACTACGAAACACTCTATAATCTAAAAAATGACTCCACTATTAGCCAACCTTGCTCAAAAGATATAGAAAACTTTTTGACAGAAATTAATCTCCCTAAAGTATCCTCAGAGCAACTAACAATTCTAAATGCTCCATTCTCCCCAATAGAAGTGTTAGATATCATCACAGCCCTACCATCCAACAAATCCCCTGGACCAGACGGTCTCACTGGAGAGTATTATAAACAATTCCGTACAATTCTAGCCCCTTTTTTGGCACAAATGTGCAACGACGCTGCCTCCTCCTCTTCTCTCCCACAGGAAATGTTAAATGCCTTAATCATTACATTGCCGAAGCCAGGCAAGGGTCCCACCTCACCGCAAAACTTTAGACCCATATCGCTACTAAACATCGACACAAAAATTTATGCAAAACTCATAGCAACCAGGTTAGTAAATATTATGCCCTCATTAATCCACCCTGACCAATCCGGGTTCACAAAAGGTAGGCAAACGTTTGATGCAACCCGTAGAATCATTAATATAATCCATCATGCGGAAACTGAGCGAACGCCTTCTCTGCTTCTATCACTGGATGCAGAGAAGGCGTTTGATAGAGTCAATTGGATCTCCACGCTACACTCCTTAAATTCGGCCTCCAAGGTCCCATTCTTTCCGCTATAATGGCCTTATATTCAAAACCTTCAGCCAAGGTCTATACCTCTGAGATGCTATCTAAACCATTTAAAAATTTCAAACGGCACTCGTCAGGGCTGCCCCTTATCACCCATCATCTTTAACTTAATGATGGAACCCCTGGCCGAACATATTAGAATAAACAAATCCATCACAGGATTCAAAATTGGTAAATTAGAACACAAGATCAACCTGTTTGCTGACGACGTCATCATAATGGTAACCAACCCTATATCCTCCCTGGCTTCGATACAATCTGTACTACAAAATTTTAGTACCATTTCTTACTACAAGGTAAACGAAAATAAGTCATATATTTTGGACCTAGGTCTAGATGCCATAACCAGCAACCTTCTACGAAACTTCTATACATATCCATGGGCAGATACAGGTATATCATATCTAGGAATCACACTCACCAAATGCACCAGAAGCCTCTTTACCAACAACTACAATGAAATGAAACAGATGCTTATTAAAGAAACCTCCAAACTTTCAAAATTTGAATTTTCTTGGACTGGTAGGTTAGCAGCCTTTAAAATGCTCATACTCCCTAGACTGCTCTACACATTCCGCACTCTTCCTATTCCACTTACCAACACATACATCAAATCTCTACAATCAATTTTACATCATTACATTTGGCAAGGTAAGAAACCTAGATGTAGCCATCTAAAAACTACTAAACATAAACTGGCGGGTGGCCTGGGATACGTAGATATTAAAGATTACTATCTAGCTACCGTTCTATCTCAAATGAAGGAATGGGTAAACACGCACACTACTACATTATGGGGAAACATTGAAAACAACATGACTCCAGGGCCCAACCTTAAATACTGGTTATTCAGCACTACAACCAAACGCCCAAATCTTCGTTTATATTCACCGACCATACAAGCTTCGGTTAAAGCTTGGACAATACTACACTCCGCGAAATGGTCCCAATTGCCAACCAAAAGCATTCCAATACCTATCCAAACCCTACAATTACTGTCACCTGATTTGACTATTCCCAAATGGATAACAGACCAAAGCCCCCATACCACAGACCTCAGGTCTAAGATACTACATAAACCCTTTAACCAATTACAATCACAATACCAAGCACCCCCCACAGAATTCTTTAGCTGTACCAGAATTCAACAATGTCTCTCAGCTCACACACGATTAGAAGGAGAAATACCACTCAAAATGTGGAACTACTACTTCTCCAATAACACACCTACCAAAGGCACCTCACTAATATACTTGACCCTGCAGGAAAAAACTGTATTCTTAAAATCTAAACCATACACAGACTGGGAAAAAGAATTACATCTACAGTTCTCAGAACAACAATGGCAAAAGGCACTACAATCCACCTATAAATCCACTAGCTGAACCTCTCTATGGGAATTAATGCATAAGATACACCTAAGATGGTACCTAACACCACAGAGAATGGCCAAATTTCACCCACAATCCTCATCCAAATGTTGGAGAGAATGTGACCACGTAGGTACCTTATCTCACATTCTATGGTCATGTCCAGTCTTAAAAACCCTCTGGCAAGAGGTGGAATACATTATACAAGATATCTGTCACCTTCCCATCAAACTTACACCACAATTGGCCATACTGAACTTGAACACTGAACTACTGCCACCACCTTTTAGACTAATAATCACACACATACTTCTAGCTACTAGGTTACTCATAACTAGAAGATGGAAAACAAACTTACCCCCAACATTAACAGAAGTCATAACACTGGTTCACTCCCACTTTGCATATGAATTAATTATTTCAAAGGGAAAACCCTCTTATGCAAAAATCCACAAGCTATGGTGCCCCTGGTCAAATTGGTACGCACAAAAACTTACCTGATAATTTTTCTGATAAACAAAACCTTATGGACAGTATCAGTGCTCACTCAGAGGTGTATATAACTATTCCCCAATTCCAGTATGTTCTATTCCCCCTTACAAATGGTCATATAAAATATTAATTCAGGAATTGTCTATAAAGGCGTTGACATCCAAATCTATATTCAGTCCATGTGGCGTATAACTTTTAATTCTATGGACCCAAGACATTTCCAATTTTGAAATGTCTCGCACCATGGAGCTCCCTCGCCAATAAGGTTTATAACGGTCAATACCCACAAAAAGGGTGTTGGAGGGATCTCTACCATGTACCAAACGATAATGTTTGGAAACTGAATGGTTCCTAAAACCTGTCAGAATGTTTGTGATGTGCTCGTTGAGCCTCACCTGGAGGGGACGTTTGGTCCGTCCCACATATTGCAAGCCACAAGGGCATTGCAACATGTAAACCACCCCAAAGGTGGAACAGGTAATAAATGGGGTGATGGAATGGGTTTGACCGGTTGCTGTAGACACAAAGGATTGGGTCCTCCTGTTCGAACAGGAATTAAAAGAACATACTCGACATTTATTGCATTTATAGAAACCGGTCAATTGATCGAAAAAAGTGGTTCTTTTAGTTGGGGGATCCTAAATACTGGGGGCCAATTTATTTTTAAAGGTAGGTGCGCCTCTGAAAACAGTTTTAGGTTTTGATGGTAAAACTTCCCTTAAAACTCTATCATTGGTGATAATGTGCCAATGTTTGGAAACTAGTTGTTTTATTTCCTTATGTTGAAGGGAATAAGTGGTAATAAAGGGAACTCCCAGATTGTGATCCAAATTCCTTGGCCGGGGTTTGTCCTGCAATAGGAGCTCTCTATCCATATTCTGTACGTTTCTCAAAACCGGCAATAGGTTCTCACTGGTGTATCCCTTTTCAAGGAACCTCTCCGTGAGGGTGTTACTTTGTGCTAGAAATTTGTCAGGATCCGAACAATTCCTACGTATTCTCATGTATTGGCTTTTAGGAATTCCGTTAAGCCAAGGTCTGTAGAGACAACTTTCTAGTGAGATGTAGGAATTGCGGTCACTCTCCTTGAAAAAGGTAGATGTGGACAGACAATTACCCTCTATGTTTAAAGTAAGATCCAAGAAATGGATCTGGGTTTGGCTTAGTTCAAAATTGAGATGGATACCTCGGTTATTGACATTGAGGGAGGACAGGAACTCCTGGAGCTCCTGGCCATCACCATCCCATAGGAGGAGGATGTCATCTATGTACCTTGCCCACAGGACGAGATGGGGACTCCGGTGGGCATAGATGACATCCTCCTCCCACTTGGCCATGAAAAGATTAGCCAAGCTGGGGCATACTTAGCCCCCATAGCGACACCACGGCTTTGGCGATAAAAACGGTCCGAAAACCAAAAATAATTATGGGAGGCCGCAAAGCCAAGCAGCTCCATAATAAAGGAATGGGGCCAGATAGGCATCCCGAGATGCCACTAAGCACCCATACCTCTAACTAGAATAAAAAATGACATATACACAAATAGGAATATAAATATATAAACCTGTGGCCCACAACGAAAATTGATGTTTGATGCATTCAAATACATCATTGTTGGTGGGTATCTAAAAATATAGGACATTATAAAATCACATAAAAACAATATTAAAAAATATTTCCCCAAATCACGTTATAAGTAAGATGGATAATGTGAGGCTAAGCATATGTACTGAAGCCATGGACATGACATAAAAAAGAAAAAGAAAAAAACAGTAAAAACAGTAGCATAACACGGGCTATTTAGGCCTCATATTAACTATAAATGGGATGGACTGCTCCTCAAAACAAAAAACATATTTAAATAAATAAAAAATAAAATATAAAACAGGCAGCAAAAAAAAAAAGGGGGGAAACCCCATTTAAGACAGAAGAAACTCAAAACAAAACCTTATGGACAGTATCAGTGCTCACTCAGAGGTGTATATAACTATTCCCCAATTCCAGTATGTTCTATTCCCCCTTACAAATGGTCATAAAAAATATTAATTCAGGAATTGTCTATAAAGGCATTGACATCCAAATCTATATTCAGTCCATGTGGCGTATAACTTTTAATTCTATGGACCCAAGACATTTCCAATTTTGAAATGTCTCGCACCATGGAGCTCCCTCGCCAATAAGGTTTATAACGGTCAATACCCACAAAAAGGGTGTTGGAGGGATCTCTACCATGTACCAAACGATAATGTTTGGAAATTGAATGGTTCCTAAAACCTGTCAGAATGTTTGTGATGTGCTCGTTGAGCCTCACCTGGAGGGGACGTTTGGTCCGTCCCACATATTGCAAGCCACAAGGGCATTGCAACATGTAAACCACCCCAAAGGTGGAACAGGTAATAAATGGGGTGATGGAATGGGTTTGACCGGTTGCTGTAGACACAAAGGATTGGGTCCTCCTGTTCGAACAGGAATTAAAAGAACATACTCGACATTTATTGCATTTATAGAAACCGGTCAATTGATCGAAAAAAGTGGTTCTTTTAGTTGGGGATCCAAAATACTGGGGGCCAATTTATTTTTAAAGGTAGGTGCGCCTCTGAAAACAGTTTTAGGTTTTGATGGTAAAACTTCCCTTAAAACTCTATCATTGGTGATAATGTGCCAATGTTTGGAAACTAGTTGTTTTATTTCCTTATGTTGAAGGGAATAAGTGGTAATAAAGGGAACTCCCAGATTGTGATCCAAATTCCTTGGCCGGGGTTTGTCCTGCAATAGGAGCTCTCTATCCATATTCTGTACGTTTCTCAAAACTGGCAATAGGTTCTCACTGGTGTATCCCTTTTCAAGGAACCTCTCTCTACTTTGTGCTAGAAATTTGTCAGGATCCGAACAATTCCTACGTATTCTCATGTATTGGCTTTTAGGAATTCCGTTAAGCCAAGGTCTGTAGTGACAACTTTCTAGTGAGATGTAGGAATTGTGGTCACTCTCCTTGAAAAAGGTAGATGTGGACAGACAATTACCCTCTATGTTTAAAGTGAGATCCAAGAAATGGATCTGGGTTTGGCTTAGTTCAAAATTGAGATGGATACCTCGGTTATTGACATTGAGGGAGGACAGGAACTCCTGGAGCTCCTGGCCATCACCATCCCATAGGAGGAGGATGTCATCTATGTACCTTGCCCACAGGACGAGATGGGGACTCCGGTGGGCATAGATGACATCCTCCTCCCACTTGGCCATGAAAAGATTAGCCAAGCTGGGGCATACTTAGCCCCATAGCGACACCACGGCTTTGGCGATAAAAACGGTCCGAAAACCAAAAATAATTATGGGAGGCCGCAAAGCCAAGCAGCTCCATAATAAAGGAATGGGGCCAGATAGGCATCCCGAGATGCCACTAAGCACCCATACCTCTAACTAGAATAAAAAATGACATATACACAAATAGGAATATAAATATATAAACCTGTGGCCCACAACGAAAATTGATGTTTGATGCATTCAAATACATCATTGTTGGTGGGTATCTAAAAATATAGGACATTATAAAATCACATAAAAACAATATTAAAAAATATTTCCCCAAATCACGTTATAAGTAAGATGGATAATGTGAGGCTAAGCATATGTACTGAAGCCATGGACATGACATAAAAAAGAAAAAGAAAAAAACAGTAAAAACAGTAGCATAACACGGGCTATTTAGGCCTCATATTAACTATAAATGGGATGGACTGCTCCCCAAAACAAAAAACATATTTAAATAAATAAAAAATAAAATATAAAACAGGCAGCAAAAAAAAAGGGGGGGAAACCCCATTTAAGACAGAAGAAACTCAAAACAAAACCTTATGGACAGTATCAGTGCTCACTCAGAGGTGTATATAACTATTCCCCAATTCCAGTATGTTCTATTCCCCCTTACAAATGGTCATATAAAATATTAATTCAGGAATTGTCTATAAAGGTGTTGACATCCAAATCTATATTCAGTCCATGTGGCGTATAACTTTTAATTCTATGGACCCAAGACATTTCCAATTTTGAAATGTCTCGCACCATGGAGCTCCCTCGCCAATAAGGTTTATAACGGTCAATACCCACAAAAAGGGTGTTGGAGGGATCTCTACCATGTACCAAACAATAATGTTTGGAAACTGAATGGTTCCTAAAACCTGTCAGAATGTTTGTGATGTGCTCGTTGAGCCTCACCTGGAGGGGACGTTTGGTCCGTCCCACATATTGCAAGCCACAAGGGCATTGCAACATGTAAACCACCCCAAAGGTGGAACAGGTAATAAATGGGGTGATGGAATGGGTTTGACCGGTTGCTGTAGACACAAAGGATTGGGTCCTCCTGTTCGAACAGGAATTAAAAGAACATACTCGACATTTATTGCATTTATAGAAACCGGTCAATTGATCGAAAAAAGTGGTTCTTTTAGTTGGGCGATCCAAAATACTGGGGGCCAATTTATTTTTAAAGGTAGGTGCGCCTCTGAAAACAGTTTTAGGTTTTGATGGTAAAACTTCCCTTAAAACTCTATCATTGGTGATAATGTGCCAATGTTTGGAAACTAGTTGTTTTATTTCCTTATGTTGAAGGGAATAAGTGGTAATAAAGGGAACTCCCAGATTGTGATCCAAATTCCTTGGCCGGGGTTTGTCCTGCAATAGGAGCCCTCTATCCATATTCTGTATGTTTCTCAAAACCGGCAATAGGTTCTCACTGGTGTATCCCTTTTCAAGGAACCTCTCCGTGAGGGTGTTACTTTGTGCTAGAAATTTGTCAGGATCCGAACAATTCCTACGTATTCTCATGTATTGGCTTTTAGGAATTCCGTTAAGCCAAGGTCTGTAGAGACAACTTCCTAGTGAGATGTAGGAATTGCGGTCACTCTCCTTGAAAAAGGTAGATGTGGACAGACAATTACCCTCTATGTTTAAAGTGAGATCCAAGAAATGGATCTGGGTTTGGCTTAGTTCAAAATTGAGATGGATACCTCGGTTATTGACATTGAGGGAGGACAGGAACTCCTGGAGCTCCTGGCCATCACCATCCCATAGGAGGAGGATGTCATCTATGTACCTTGCCCACAGGATGAGATGGGGACTCCGGTGGGCATAGATGACATCCTCCTCCCACTTGGCCATGAAAAGATTAGCCAAGCTGGGGCATACTTAGCCCCCATAGCGACACCACGGCTTTGGCGATAAAAACGGTCCGAAAACCAAAAATAATTATGGGAGGCCGCAAAGCCAAGCAGCTCCATAATAAAGGAAATCTGATCTGTAAGAAGGCCAGAATCCCTAACCAGAGCATCTTTAACCGCCTCCAAACCCATATCGTGGGGAATGATGGTATATAAGGAGGTGACGTCGGCACTTACCATCCACATACCAGGTTTAATAGAAATATTAGAAAGAAGATTTAACACATGACGTGTATCTTTAATATACGAAGGCATTCTTTGAACAAGGGGCTGTAGAAAGAAATCGATATATCTGCCCACCCAAGATGTGACCGAATCAATCCCACTCACAATGGGGTGCCCGGGGGGGCAGACAGGATTCTTGTGGACTTTAGGTAAATGGTAAATAATGGGAGTCTTAGGAGCTTTAGGGATTAAGAATAGACTCTCCTTTTCTTTCAAAATTCCCAATGAGGAGCCCTTAGAGATGATCTTACGAAGCTCTCTCACATAACCATTTTTGGGGTCAGAAGGGAGGGGAGTATAGGTGTCAGCATCACCAAGGATCCTAGCCATTTCGGCCATGTAATCCTTTCGATCTAGCACCACTACCCCCCCCCCCCCTTATCCGCTGGGCGGATAACCAGATCCTTATTTTTACACAAAGTCTCAAGGCCCTCTTGCATAATTTTTGAATTTTTTGCATTTTTTATATCCAACCTCTCCAGATCTCTAAGGACTACATCCCTGAACACTTTCAGTGTAGGAGCAAGTGTTCCCGGTGGGTTGAAAAGCGATGCATTCGCCAAACCTGAATGGGTAAATTGATCAGAGGGTTGGGAATTTCTTATGATGGGATTCCCCACCATATATCTTTTGATGTTGAGTTTGCGAACAAACTTGTGGACATCCATATAGGTTTGGAACCTATTAAGGCTCCTAGGGGGAGCAAATTTAAGGCCCTTGTCCAAAACTACTTTCTCAGAATGGGATAACTCTTTGGTGCTCAGGTTAAAGATACCCTGCCCAATTATATTCTGGCTCTTTTTTGCTCGCAGTCGCCTCCCCCCTCTAGTTCCTCGCTTCTTTCTACTGGTCTTTTTAGGCCTTGGCCTGGTTTGGAAAAACCCCAAGTCCTAGGGCCACCAGAAGGTGGGACGGTATAACTGGGCGCCATCAGGTTTTGAGAGGGGTAGGCCATAGAAGGATCATGACTATCTTGTTGGCGTACATATGGTCCATGAGGGTCCGAACCCCCTTCGTATGGATTCATATCACTCATAGGAAAAAACCTATTCTGTATGGGAAGATTATAATCCCAGTCAGAAACATAAGGATCTTGATAGGATGGTCTCTGGTGTGGGTCATAACTCTGGCTGGGTCCCCACCATTCTTGGTAACCAGAGCCATAACCCTACCTCTATTGGATCGATTTCTTTCTACAGCCCCTTGTTCAAAGAATGCCTTCGTATATTAAAGATACACGTCATGTGTTAAATCTTCTTTCTAATATTTCTATTAAACCTGGTATGTGGATGGTAAGTGCCGACGTCACCTCCTTATATACCATCATTCCCCACGATATGGGTTTGGAGGCGGTTAAAGATGCTCTGGTTAGGGATTCTGGCCTTCTTACAGATCAGATTTCCTTTATTATGGAGCTGCTTGGCTTTGCGGCCTCCCATAATTATTTTTGGTTTTCGGACTGTTTTTATTGCCAAAGCCGTGGTGTCGCTATGGGGGCTAAGTATGCCCCCAGCTTGGCTAATCTTTTCATGGCCAAGTGGGAGGAGGATGTCATCTATGCCCACCCGTGTCCCCATCTCGTCCTGTGGGCAAGGTACATAGATGACATCCTCCTCCTATGGGATGGTGATGGCCAGGAGCTCCAGGAGTTCCTGTCCCCCCTCAATGTCAATAACCGAGGTATCCATCTCAATTTTGAACTAAGCCAAACCCAGATCCATTTCTTGGATCTCACTTTAAACATAGAGGGTAATTGTCTGTCCACATCTACCTTTTTCAAGGAGAGTGACCACAATTCCTACATCTCACTAGAAAGTTGTCACTACAGACCTTGGCTTAACGGAATTCCTAAAAGCCAATACATGAGAATACGTAGGAATTGTTCGGATCCTGACAAATTTCTAGCACAAAGTAACACCCTCACGGAGAGGTTCCTTGAAAAGGGATACACCAGTGAGAACCTATTGCCGGTTTTGAGAAACGTACAGAATATGGATAGAGAGCTCCTATTGCAGGACAAACCCCGGCCAAGGAATTTGGATCACAATCTGGGAGTTCCCTTTATTACCACTTATTCCCTTCAATATAAGGAATAAAACAACTAGTTTCCAAACATTGGCACATTATCACCAATGATAGAGTTTTAAGGGAAGTTTTACCATCAAAACCTAAAACTGTTTTCAGAGGCGCACCTACCTTTAAAAATAAATTGGCCCCCAGTATTTTGGATCCCCCAACTAAAAGAACCACTTTTTTCGATCAATTGACCGGTTTCTATAAATGCAATAAATGTCGAGTATGTTCTTTTAATTCCTGTTCGAACAGGAGGACCCAACCCTTTGTGTCTACAGCAACCGGTCAAACCCATTCCATCACCCCATTTATTACCTGTTCCACCTTTGGGGTGGTTTACATGTTGCAATGCCCTTGTGGCTTGCAATATGTGGGACGGACCAAACGTCCGCTCCAGGTGAGGCTCAACGAGCACATCACAAACATTCTGACAGGTTTTAGGAACCATTCAGTTTCCAAACATTATCGTTTGGTACATGGTAGAGATCCCTCCAATACCCTTTTTGTGGGTATTGACCGTTATAAACCTTATTGGCGAGGGAGCTCCATGGTGCGAGACGTTCAAAATTGGAAATGTCTTGGGTCCATAGAATTAAAAGTTATACGCCACATGGACTGAATATAGATGTGGATGTCAACGCCTTTATAGACAATTCCTGAATTAATATTTTATATGACCATTTGTAAGGGCGAATAGAACATACTGGAATTGGGGAATAGTTATATACACCTCTGAGTGAGCACTGATACTGTCCATAAGGTTTTGTTTTGAGTTTCTTCTGTCTTAAATGGGGTTTCCCCCCTTTTTTTTTTTTGCTGCCTGTTTTATATTTTATTTTTTATTTATTTAAATATGTTTTTTTGTTTTGGGGAGCAGTCCATCCCATTTATAGTTAATATGAGGCCTAAATAGCCCGTGTTATGCTACTGTTTTTACTGTTTTTTCTTTTTCTTTTTTATGTCATGTCCATGGCTTCAGTACATATGCTTAGCCTCACATTATCCATCTTACTTATAATGTGATTTGGGAAAATATTTTTTAATATTGTTTTTATGTGATTTTATAATGTCCTATATTTTTAGATGCCCACCAACAATGATGTATTTGAATGCATCAAACATCAATTTTCGTTGTGGGCCACAGGTTTATATATTTATATTCCTATTTTGTATATGTCATTTTTTACTCTAGTTAGAGGTATGGGTGCTTAGTGGCATCTCGGGATGCCTATCTGGCCCCATTCCGTGTGTTAAGTGATGCGGATGCCCACATTCAAGATGGCGCTGTATGTTTCCCTTAGCGGGACTCAGAGCGAGGCTTGAATTGCGCATATAACGTGGTGGCTCAGCACGCTGCCCGTTCCCCATTGAGAACGTCAACGTATGATGAAACGCGTCTGGGAGGGGCGTTCTGACGTCACCACGTTGCTCTGTTGAGGACGGGAGTGTGTCCGGAGGCCGGCCGGCTTCGTTTTATTTTTCCTTCAGCTTTTAAATCTTCATATAAGTGTAAGTGTTACTCTTATTCAATAAAATAGGATTTATGCAGTATTACACTATTGGCTCCTTTTATCATATATGCACCGCTGAGCTCGGGTTTGAGTGGTCAAGACGTATCTACGCCATTCCTGTCAGGAGTCCGGCTTGTGCCTTAATACATCTGCCCACTTTGTTTACATATCTGGTAAGGAGGTCTTCCCTAAGGTTCATTGCAATCTGTGTTTGCCTACTTGGTGATTGGTCCTTGGCTATATTGAGTCTGCTCACAACGGTTTGCCATCTGGTAAGCAGTTTGCACTAAAAGTTTGCTGCACTTTGTGGGATCTTTTTCACACTTTATTGGGGTGATCGATACATGCTGACTGTCCACTTACATCTGGTCAGCAGATCTTGGGTGTCGTTCACCTCTTTACCTATTCACCTTATAATTTGCATGATTGCATGACACTCACTATATTATCCTGGTTATTGGCACAGGATGTTATATGATTATATATGATTTTAAGTTTAGTCGAGTGTTGCACGTATTATTTGGGTTTGGAGTGTTTTATGTCAACAGTATTACGCTATATTTTTGTCATATATTTTCGGATCATATTCTGTGGATTCACGGGACGAGGGCATTCATCCTGCCTCACCTGGATTGCTCATCAAAAGGCCCAGGCTGGGTTTAAGCCACTTGCCCCATTTTGGCTTACTTCAGGTAAGCGCAATACTTATTGGTGTGTTCCAGATAATATGTCTGTCATCACTGATTTCCTTTGGATGAAGTTCACGTCATTCACTTAAGATAGACTTACCTTCTCCTTTTTGTTTGGATTACACTCGGGACTATTTATTCTGTATATGGGACTTCATATTTGTAACATTGTTCATATCTTTTTTTAGCGCGGTTTTTTGTTTTGATTTTGTTTTGGTGTACCACACTTGTAACCGCAGCTTGTTCTTCTTTTTTTTCCAAGCGCAGTTTTTTCTTTTATTTGTGAACTCTATACAAGGTTTGACAAAATAAAGGAGACAGTGCAGGACTTTGAGTGAGGCACGTAGACACCAGTCAGGGGTCAAGACAAGGTACTTTATTTACATACCATAAAATTCATAATAATCAATAAATATGTTACAATATAATTCATTAATAAACACAAAAGGAACATGATTGAACATGACAGTGGAAAGGGATTGAGCCTACACAACCTGAGAACTTCCTATTGAAGCAGAATAATTGAACTTCATGAACATTTAAGATTATACATATGAATAATAACCAGATTGGTATGAACATTGCATTACAAAGGCTTTACGCGTTTCGTGAAGTATTTATCCACTCTTCAGGAGCAGCAATGTAAATATCTGAAATGAAATGAAATGAAATGAAACACAGGGGTTTCAAAATCACTGCAATCGCCATGCGACAGTGCAAAAAATGAGAGCTGGAAACCCCCATTAGGGCATCTTTTCCGGGAGCTGTGGTAGTGTTAGGCATTGCTCCCGCATAGCCACACGGGGAGAAGACCAAGATCCATAGAACGATGGTCCCTGAGGTATAATTATAGGAGGTAAATAGGCTCATCTTAGGAGACTTCTGGTATTAAACCATAAGGGACCATGGTATGAGGTATATAGTGTATCGCCAAAATGTCAAAATGCCCGTCCGGGTCCTCCCTGACATTTTGGCGATACACTATATACCTCATACCATGGTCCCTTATGGTTGAATACCAGAAGTCTCCTAAGATGAGCCTATTTACCTCCCATAATTATGCCCCAGGGACCATCGCTCTATCGATCTTGTTCTTCTCCCCATGTGGCTATGCGGGGGCCATGCCTAACACTACCACAGCTCCTGGAAAAGATGCCCTAATGGGGGTTTCCAGCTCTCATTTTTTGCACTGTCGCATGGCGATTGCAGTGATTTGGAAACCCCTGTGTTTCATTTCATTTAATTTCAGATATTTACATTGCTGCTCCTGAAGAGTGGATAAATACTTCACGAAATGCGTAGAGCCTTCTAATGCAATGTTCATACCGATCTGGTTATTATTCATATGTATAATCTTAAATGTTTATGAAGTTCAATTATTCTGCTGCAATAGGAAGTTTTCAGGTTATGTAGGCTTAATCCCTTTCCACTGTCATGTTCAATCATGTTCCTTTTGTGTATATTAATGAATTATATTGTAACATATCTATTGATTATTATGAATTTTATGGTATGTAAATAAAGTACCTTGTCTTGACCCCTGACTGGTGTCTACGTGCCTCACTCAAAGTCCCGCACTGTCTCCTTTATTTTGTCATATATACAGGGATGGAGGTATGAGACCACACCTGGTCTCTTCCTTATTTAAAGTCCCAATTTTTCCCCTTTTCTCCCCCTTTTTTTTCTATACAAGGTTTGGGTCTCTAATAGACAAAGTTTTCTGTTCCTACAGTATATCATTAAGAGCTTTCATAATCATATCACTTTGAGCTGTAATTTTTTTTTTATCTGTACTTCCTTTCTCATATGTAACTGAAGCAATTACCCATTTCTCTGGCTGACTCTGTTATGTATATTTAGCCAATTGATTTGACATATGTATACAGTGCATTAGACAAAGTATGTTCTTCGTCAGCCAGCTTGACTAGTAAGGAACAGACCAGGTGCTAAAAGTGCAACTGTGTCCAAGCTGAATCTCTTGAAGCAACTTCACACACATATATGCACACCTGTAATTCCCTGAGGATCTAGGTGCTGGAATGCAGTGTAATCCAATCAAAGCATTGCAGAGATTCCATTGTCTACACTAGATTAAATACACAACCATACCATAGTTACTATGCACCATCTGACATACTGTAAGTGAGAATCATAGTAAAAGCATCACCGATCAACCAAAAGTAAGCCCTTGGCTTAACTTTACCAGTCTACTAAGTTCAAAATGTGTAATCATTGCCCAATGTCTTTGTCCACATATGGTCATGTCTATATGTGGCCAATTACCTCACCCAGGAGATCCCTCCCCTTTATTGATATCACTTGTCATCTGGTTAACATGTTATTCAGTGGAATGAAGAAACAGGACTACATGTGTGCAGATGGGCAGTGGGTGTTTTTTTTTTTTCACGAATGTCTGGCATTGTGATTGACACATCTCGATGATGGAACTGGATGATACTTTATGATTGATGACAGATGTGTATCTTGGGATTATTATTTTAATGTCTGTATGTTTATTTATATATTATTCTTTTTTGTGAATACAAATGGGGGGTTGGTATCTGGCTGTCCCTTTATTGTTAAAGGGGGCTTCCAGATTCTGATACACCCTCCCCCCACGTGCAGACCACCACAATCACTGGGCCAAGGCCTGCCAGGCTGTATGCTCGGATACGTTTCTGGTGTGGATTATTACAGGAGGCCTCACACTTATTTTTTCTTGATTGATGGAGGGGAATCAAGTGCACAATGTTGAGGTTTTTTGCACAGTGGAAGGAAGCATGTCAACTCAATGTCAATTAGCAAGCATATTGCTTGAAACGGTAACATCAGGTGTATAAGAGCATGGGGGGTGAGAAATCTTCAATGCTGCTCATGAGGGTGAAGAAGGAGCCTGGTGCTTTTGAGCCCTGGACAGTGATGGCTGAATTAAAAAGTTAGTTGTCTGAACAATTGTAACAATTTTTCATAAAAGACTTCCTTAGTCAGGTAGGCCATGGATTGCGTGCCTGAGATAGAGCTAAAAACAGAAGGAGAGACCGATGTCTATTCACATGCAGAGAATCATGTGACTTAAAGCTTGGTCAGCTGAAGCAGTCTGTAAAATACTCCTCACATGTATGCCCTTTGAAGGATAACATCTCTTTGGTGAGTCTCTTAACAAATTCATCAAAGATATCACAGGAGGAAATGTCCTTCTTCCACAGCAGAAGTCTACAAAATTTAATTTTTAAGCGAATTCTACCTCCTCAATTTGCAGAGTACCTCAAAGCTCTATAGAGTATTCTACCACCAAACCAAAATTCAGTGCTTTCGTTTGACGCAAGACTTGGAACACATAAACCAATAAGTCAAACTCAAAGCCCTCTTCCCAATTAAGGGACACTCAAGCTCCTAAGAGTGAGGGGGTGTCTGTTAGAGTTTGCTTGTCACAGAGTTCAAATAGTGTTTTTTAAGAGGTACAAAATATTCCAAACCCTTCCCCTTGCAGCTTTATTTCCCTCAAACTATTTAAAATCTGCTGAAAGGCAGCTAGATTTGCAGAACACCCTGAACCATATCTTATTCCAGGTTATATTCAAATCTGTTCACAGTATCAAAGTCTAAGGGAAGTTTTTATCCCATCATGGACCTAATATCGTTAAACAAGTACCCCCTTAGTTCCAAAGTTTCATATTGAATCTGAAAAATCAGTTATTGCCTCTCTGGGGCAAGGGGAATATCCAGCATTCATAGACATCCAAGATGCCTATTTACATATTCCTATTAACTCACCTCAGTAGGAGACAAACATTTTCATTTTGTTGCACTGCCATTTGGCTTATCCTCTGCTCTTAGAATATTCACAAAGTCACTTGCATCCCTTATTTCCCTCTTAAAAAGGGTATTCAGGTCACAGGGTATCTAAATAACCTCCTTCTGAATAATTTATCTCCATTCCTCCTATATGCAAATGTCCACAGGAAGACTTTTTATGCTTTTGGTTTGAAAGTCCAGTCTCAAACATTTTCTTCTCCTGGACTACTTGAGTCTCATTCTAGATAGAGCCCAAGCAAAAGTCTTTCTTCCAGAAAACAAGCTGGTCTCAGATCTCACACTTAGGCCTTGGGATCAAAGAAGCATCCCTCTGTGAGATTCTCCATCAGAGTTCTAGCCACATGGTGGAGTCCTTTGAGGCTCTTCCATTCCCCCAATTACATTCAAGGCCTCACAGCATTTAATTGACATGGAACAAACAAGCTCCCTCTATATCCAGCCAAGCAAGGACTGTCCTAGCTTGGTGGATTTCCAAACAAGCCCTGGATTTGGAAGTTATTTATGCCATACCACTAAAGGGTGATAACAACAGATGCCAGTCTCTTGGACTGAGGAGGAGTGTTCCCATTTCTCACATTTCAAGAAAAATTGTCACTACAGGAAGCCAAGCTCCCCATCAACATTTTGGAGTTCAGAGCAAAAAAAAAAATGTTCTACACCACTGGACTTCCCTTCTTTAGAGACACCTGATCAGGATGCAATTGTAAGGCAGATTACTTCAGTTACCACTGACAAGGGGAATGGGCCCATTCACCCTGACATTTTCAACCTAATATGTCGGTTCAGGCTGATCTATGCCCTTTCTCCAATGTTATTTCTGCCTTGACTGCTCTGCAAAACAGAGCAAGAGAAGAACACTGCACCAAACTATCCCAGAACAACATGGTACACAGAAATACTCAAACGTCTAGGAGATGACCCCTGGCCCTTTCCACGTAGAGCAGACCTGTACTGTTAATTAATGTAAGAGGAATCTTGATTTACCTGTAAATTCCATATCTTGGATTACAGTACAGGACACCCTCTCTTCTGTTCCTTTGTTACCTTGCATTGTTTTATACAAAACTGAGGACTTATAGAATAGGGTAGACTTACAGGTGGATGCCCATGGGGTGTTTCCTCAACTGCTTCACCAGTGTCCAAACTTCTGAAGATACCAACCTATACATAGGGTCTATTAATATCAAGCCTGTGTAGTGTGCTGTACTCCAATATATGGAATTTACAGGTAAGTCAAAATTCCTATTTTTTTCTCCAATGCCATTTTGAGTGAATTGGATCCACAACTCACTTCGCCAAAGAATATTGACCCTTTGGCATAAGCATAATGAGATAATACCTGTTTTAGGGCTGACAAACACACTGCCAGGGTCAAATGCTAAATAATATAGGTGAAGTACCTGACTGGAAACCTCCTCTTAATTCACTAATTTAATTCCTATTATGTAATAGAATTTACAGTATTTTAGCTCTCTCTTCAGTTTCTGGGGAATCTTCAATATACTAACATGACAAAAACAGAGCATAATGACATTGTGCAACATCTTTGACTCCACTAATGTATTCATAAATTACATTAAAATGCTCATAAAATAATTAAAATCCCAAACATGTAACCATCATATTCCAAAGATGGGATCTCTTTGAATTTCCATAATCTGAATGACCAATAGAAAGACGTCTTTAGTAAACTATAATTGGTACAAGTCAGCTGACACAGCTGACACAAGGGAAAATACTGTACCTCTTCCTCAGAGCTAACCTGTTGGCATCCATGCTTGCATTTAAATATTTAGTTTCAATAACCTTTTATTGAGTTTTGAATATTTGAACATACACAGTGTATTCATGTGAAAGGTATTAAAATATGAGGTTCACATGAAACAGTTGAACGTGGATCATAAAATCTGATCACAGAAAAGGAAACAAGAAACATTTACTCACACAGTCAGGAAACTGAAATCAGTTGACAAAGGGTACGGTGTTATCAAAGGGCAATATAACCTCTACTTCCAAAAACGATTTCAGCCATGGTGTCCATAATTCAGATGCATTAGAGTATTTTCCAATGCTAGAGACAAATAGTACTTCATATATATAGTGTGTAAGGATTGATTCAATGACCTCCCCCAAGCCAGGGATTTTTGAGCTTTTCCAATGTCTAACTAAGGATAGACATGTTGCTAAGTATACTGTATGTGGATTGCCATCCTTGTTCTCAAGGATGGGGGGATAATCTATATGCCTAGTGATAACAAGGCAAGGCCTGGGGATATTGCAATGGGATATTGGGATGTTCCACTAAGTTAAAGATAGAAGGCCAAAAGTTGGAAAGGTGTTGGCAGGACCAAAGGATGTGGAACAAGGTTCCTGGTGTCTCACATCCTCTCCAACATTTAGGAGATATGTGCTGGGCAAATTTAGATATACGTTGAGGTGTAGGATACCATCTCAGTAGAATCTTTTGAGTTAATTCCCATAAGTTAATACTACGTGTAACAGTATATGAGATTGACAAAGCTCTTGTACACTGCTCTGGTTGGTACTCAGTGTCTAGGTTGGATTCCCATGCTATGTTAGATGCTGACTTGGTAAATTTGGTTTTGTTATTTAAGATAGAATAAAAGAGTGAAATACCTTTGTGGTTGGTATGGATTGGTGGAAAATAAATCCATTGGATTGACTGGTTGTAAATTAATTAGACATGTGCATTCGTTTTCGTCCGAATGCATTTTCGTCCGAATTTTAGGTATTTTCGTTATCGTTTTACCAAACGATAACGAAAGTGCAGAGTCCGAAAAACGAAAGATCCGACATAAACAAATGCTTTATTTTCGTTTTCGTTGCTACAACAGTTCGATATAGATAGGAGATTCGACATGATGATGACAATAACAATCTGTGTCCATCAAACCTGTGGTCGAATGTGCCTAACCTTAGCTCTATTAGTCCAAGATTATTCTACATAGAGAGAAAAGATTTGACGTAGAGAGAAAAGATTCGACGTAGGGGAGGAAAGATTCGACGTAAGGGAGGAAAGATTCGACGTAGGGGAGGAAAGATTCGACGTAGGGGAGGAAAGATTCGACGTAAGGGAGGAAAGATTCGACGTAAGGGAGGAAAGATTCGACGTAGGGGAGGAAAGATTCGACGTAGGGGAGGAAAGATTCGACGTAGGGGAGGAAAGATTCGACGCAGGGGAGAAAAGATAAATAAAAATAATGATGATGATGAATGTTATTGGCTGATTGTAACCAAAGAGGTGGAGCAGTAATATAGCTAGAACTAAGTACACACGTACTTTGGCTTATGGTGTCTGTTGAAAGTTCTAAGAAGATTCGACGGAGCAGGTAAACTATACGGCATTGTACAGTTTAGCTGCTCCGTCGAATCTTCTTTGAACATTCGACAGACACCATAAGCCTTCAATGACAGATTCGACCTTAATTTGGATTTTCGGACGAATGCAATTTTTAACGAAAAACAAAATAAATAAAAACGAATTTCGGGAGTAACTAAATAAATTTATTTTTCAGACGAAAACGAAATTCCGAAACAAAATATTTCAGTGTGCACATGTCTAAAATTAATATAGATCTTCCCGCTATGTGTAAGGAAGTGAACCATCTGAAAGTATCTATAGTGTTCGTTAGCTGGGAGATTAAATTCCATTTGTAAAGCACAAAATTTTTAATGGCAGGGCCTACATAGAGCTCTTCCAACACCCCAATGCCACTAGAAAGCCAATTCTTGAGATTCAAGTCAGGGATGAGCAGAACTTAAGATTCTATAGGAAATCCGAGTGACACAACTTTCAGTGAGCGCAGCTTGGTATTGCAAAGCATTTACCAGGCTGTTAAAGTGGCTTGAATCATCAGGAAAACGTGGGTTAGATGGTTAGGGAGATAACGGCTGGCTAGCAGGTAGCTGTATACATTGTTTTCATGGAATTTGATGCAGTTCCAAAGTTGTTGGATGGAACTATGTTTTGAGCTGGGACAAAATTGTTGCATAGTAATAGTCCCTGAGACTTGTGTGTCCCATGCCTCCAAATCTCTTACCTTTCAGTAGTTTACTAAAGGCAGATCTGGCTTTTTTGCCTTTCCAGAGATATTTATTCAGTATGGCTTGAATAGATGAGAGATTAGGTAGAGGTATTGGAACAGTTCTAAATAGATATAGCAGTTGGCGCCGGATTTGTATTTTAAAGGCTGCCAGCTTACCTGACCATGATAGTTTAAATTGGGCTTATTTGGTCTGTTTTGTGCTAATAGTGTTCAAGAATGGGAGGTAATTTTCCTTAAAAAGAACCTTGGTTGAAGGGGTCAGGGTGATTCCTAAATATGTAATCCCCTGGCCTTTCCCCACATAGGGGAAAGTGTCCTGGAGGTATTTCTTATCCTTTAGTGGCATCCCTAGGTTTAGTATATAGGATTTTTTTCATTTATCTTATAAGAAGACACTTTATTGTACATCCATAAAGTATTGTGGACCAAAACCAGGGAAGATTTAGGATTAGTCAACATTAAAATAATGTAATCTGCGAACAGGCTGATCGTATGGGTGTAACCCCCTACCTTAAATCCAGAAATAAGGGAATAAGTGAGGATATATGTTGCCATGGGCTTCATAAGTGTATTGAAAATTAGTGGGGATAGAGGGCTCCCCTGCCTGCTGCCATTTGTTATTTTGAAGGGGGTTGATAACATGCATTTCACATATACCTGTGCTGAGGGCTTAGTGTATAAGGCCATAATGGCTGAATGAATAGAGCCTTCAGTTTGGCAACCTTTTGTGAAGCCATATTGATCTTGGTGGATGATATAGGGTAAAATATCAACTAGTCTAGTGGCCAGTAGTTTAGCGCCCAATTTTAAATCAATGTTCAATAGGGATATTGGATGAAAGTTCTGTGGTAATATTGGGTCTTTCCTTGGCTTTGGGAGTGCAACAATCAGCGCCTTTAGCATCTCGGAGGGGAAAGCATCAATAATTGTCATCAGATGCGGTACTAAAATATGTTGGAATGTTTTAAAACATTCACCTGAGAAGCCACCCGGGCCAGGTGATTTATTATTGGGCAAAATGTGAATGACCTGCCAGATTTCGGATGGAGTAAATGGAGAATAATGGTTAGGGAGTTGAGCTCCCCATATCTTGGGGAGATTGACTTGTTTTAAAAAATCTCGGAAACCTTCTGCTGTCGGTTGTGGGATAGTATTATAGTTTTTGAGATTATATAGGAACTAACTATAGTAATGATTAAATGCATCAGCAAAAGCCTGCAGGTGAAAGAGTCTATCTTTGGTAGTTGGGTGGAAAAAAATAAAAGGGTATTTTAGATTTATACCTATGCCACCTCAGTCGATTGGCTAATGTTTTACCAGCCTTATTGCCAGTGGTATAGTGGGTCATTTTAAGCCTCCTAGATGCCTTCTCAAAGTCACCCAGAAGGAGTTGGCATCTCCCGACTGCATCTCTGGAACTCAGCCACATTGATCCTTTAGTTCTTCATTACCTCTCTCACAAAGGCGCTTCTCCCCCGATAGCTCAGTTTGGCCGGACGGCCAGCTCTAGGAAGGGTTCTGGTCATCCCAAACATCTTCAATTTACGGATTATGGAGGCCACTGTGCTCTTAGGAACTTTAAGTGCAGCAGAATTTTTTTTGTAACCTTGGCCAGATCTGTGCCTTGCCACATTTCTGTCTCTGCAGGCAGTTCCTTTGACCTCATGGTTCTCATTTGCTCTGACATGCACTGTGAGCTGTAAGGTCTTATAAAGACAGGTGTGTGGCTTTCCTAATCAAGTCCAATCAGTATAATCAAACACAGCTGGACTCAAATGTAGGTGTAGAACCATCTCAAGGATGATCAGAAGAAATGGACAGCACCTGAGTTTAATATATGAGTGTCACAGCAAAGGGTCTGAATACTTGGGACCATGTGATATTTCAGTTTTTCTTTTTTAATAAATCTGCAAAAATGTCAACAATTCTGTGTTTTTCTGTCAATATGGGGTGCTGTGTGTACATTAATGAGGAAAATAAATTAACTTAAATGGCTGCAATATAACAAAGAGTGAACAATTTAAGGGAGTCTGAATACTTTCCGTCCCCACTGTAGATCTATGTTTGTCCCAAGCATGTTTGAAGCCATTTACTGTTGACTGTCTTATTACCTCTGCTGGTAGTTGTTTTCTAAGCATCAACTAACCTTTTAGCAAAATAATACTTTCTAAGATTAGTTTTGAACTTTCCTCCATTTAGTTTGAGGTCATGCCCCCGTGTTCTTGATATTGAAAAAACTGTCCTCTTGAACCTTTTTCACCCCCTTGATGTATTTAAAGGTTTCAATCATGTCTCCCCTTTCCCTTCTTTCCTCCAGACTGTACTGTACATATTAAGTTCCTGAAGTCGCTCTCAATATGTTTTATCCCCCAAACCTTTCACCATTTTTGTTACCCGTCCCTGGACTCGTTCTATTTTATCAATATATTTTAAGTGAGGTCTCCAGAACTGGACACAATATTCTAAATTAGGTCTCATTAAAGATCTATATAGAGGAATCAGAACCTCCTTCCTCCTGCTGGTGACCCCTCTTATGCTTTTCCCACTGCCTGGGAACACTGTTTGCTCATTTTTCAATGATCTGAAATAAGTACCCCCAAATCTTTTTTATTCTGTAGTGCTGGCTAACACTGTACGCCCAATGTTGTACTCTCTTAGGGGATTCTTTTTCCCTAGATGCATTATTTTACATTTAGAGACTGCAGTCTCCACTGCTTTGACCAATCTTCCAGCAATTCCAAATCATGTTCCATGATACAGACACCTCCAGAAATATCTTTTCAAATCTTTTTTATTAAGTTTCAATAAAAATAAATAAACAGAAAGTACAATAGTAGCATCCAGAGTACAACATGCAACTTTGATATAACACAGAGGTAAATTGCATTACATACCTGCAATTTTTTCTATTAGTTGGAGAGACCGCATATGCTACTTCGCAATGTGGATGCCACAGCTCCCTGCATAGGTAAAGTGCAGGAGGGTTATATATTTTTATCAGAAAGAGAAGAAACTGTATATATTACTTGTCTCTAGTAGGTATATCATTGTATCATGAACAATATAAAAATAAAAGTAGTGTAGGAGTTTTAGCATAAGATCCCAGTGATTAGTGCAATAGGAGTATCGGTAACATGTTTGGATTGCGTCTCTCCATTCTCTGTGTGAATGTGTAGTACCTAGATCCTTTTCCCAATTAGTCATATTAGAAGTTTTGGTAAGGTTATTTTTATTTTACAGGAGGGCATAGAACCAAGACAAACCTTTAGGCTTGTTGTGCTTAGTCAGAAGGTATTCCCATACATCTTTGTGTATTTCGTAGAATGTTGCTGGATGGGTGCTTTGGAAATGCTGCAGCTGAATCAGGGTGTAGGCATGTGATGCCGGTTTTTTAGAGAGTAAATCTCTATATGTTAGTATGTTTTCCTGTAACCAGGAGTCAATCTTAAGGTCAGGGATTAGATGTTCATAGATTTGGAGATGTGTTATCTCTTGGCGTGTTTTAGTATTAGGATATAGGTTTGCATGAATCTTTTCCCATGCAGAAAGGGTCGCTGCAATTGAAGGGAATTTAGGGCAATTCAGTGGTATGTTGGTTAGTTTATCTAAGCGTAAGGAAGGTAGGTCTCTATTGTTTAGGATGGATTTTTCGATGTGTACCCAAAGTTTAGTGGATTCTGGTTCAAACCAGGCCTTCATTTGGTCCAGTATGGCTGCTCGATAGTAATGACAAATAATCGGGAAGCCAGCGCCTCCTGTAGACCTATGTCTTTGGATAGTGGAATATGGTACTTTAGGCATTTTACTTTCCCATATAAATTGTCTGAATAACTTATCTGTAAGGTTGAAAAAGGATTCTGGCAAACAAATGGGGATGGTTCAAAAGTAATAAAGTAATAAATGAGTTTAGGTAGGATAAGCATTTTCAAGGCTGCTATTCTGTCTAACCAGGAGAGTTCATATGAGGAGATGTGTTTTAAGTCACCTTTGATAGTGTCTAATAGGACAGGGACATTTACTTCATACGTAGATGAAGCTAGTTTGATGCCTAGGTAGGGAATTGATTTAGACATCCATTGGAAGGGAAACTGGTCCTTAAGATGGGATATTTGCTTTTCAGAGATATGTATAGGCAATATACAAGATTAAGTAATATTCAATTTATAGTATGAAATTACACCATAATTTTGCAGTACTGCTTGTATTCTAGCCAGGTAAGAAGCCGGATTTGTGATTGTCAAGACTACGTCGTCTGTGAAAAGTCCAATCTTATGAACCTGACCTGCAACATTGATCCCTGATATATTGCTGTCATTTCTGATTGCCTCTGCCAGGGGTTCCATCATTAAGGTAATAATGATGGGAGACAATGGACATCCTTGGAGGGTTCCATTACTGATATAATTTTTTTGGAAATGGCATTGGACAAGAAAACCCTGGCTGAAGGTTTAGTGTATAATTCGGTAACCGCTGAAAGTCCTTGGAGACCAAATTTTTGTAGGGTTGCTTTAATGGATCCTATCAAAAGCTTTTTCTGCATCCAATGCCAACATTGCCAAAATGTGTTTTCCTGGTTTCTACAATATGTAGGAGGTTAAACAATCTCCTTGTGCCATCTGGAGCCTGTCTCCCTTGGACAAAACCTACTTGGTCTGCTCTTACTAAGGACGGGGTGATTTTGGCTAATCTCTTTGCTAGGATCTTGGCGTAGATTTTCAAATCTGTATTTATGAGGGAGATAGCCCTAAAATTTTGTGGAGTATCCGGCTTCTTACCTGGCTTCGGTAGGTTGACAATAGTTGCTTGTAATATTTCTTCAGGGAAGGAGGCTGACGAGGCAACACTGTTGAACAGTGTACTCAAGTATGGGACCAAAGTTTGAGAAAAGGCTTTATAATATTCTGAAGAAATGCCATCTGTACCAGGTGATTTATTTTTTGGTAGGGCGTGGATGGTATCTAGGATTTCTTTAGTTAATATTGGTGCATTGAGTGAAGTAAGATGGTCTTCAGTTAGTGAAGGAAGGGTTACTGTGCTAAGAAATGAGTTAATAGTCTATTCCTTGGGTTGTGGTGTGTTACCGTCTAGGTTAAGGTCGTATAGGTCTGTATAGTATTTCATGAAAGCATTAGCTATCATTTACGGGTGATGTTCCACTTTTCCTGTATGTGGGTCCATGATATTGTTTAGTTTTGCACGTTGCTGCCGTTTAGTAGTATAATTAGCTAATAATTTACCTGCTTTGTTTCCCTGTGCATAGTACATTTGTTTGTCTCAGATATCTCTGGTGGGTTGAGATAAGTGACAAACGAACCTTTTGTCCGCAGTTGAATAAGTCAGGGATTGTTATTATGTTGTTCTTCCAATTTTTTGAGGTCCTCAAGTAGGGTATTCAACAGCCTTGCTCTCCTCCTTTTCTCCCTTGCCGCTGCTTGAATAAGTAAACTCCTATTGAATGCCTTGTGGGTGCACCACAAGGAGACTATGTTAGTGTCCGCATTATCATTGATCTGAAAAAATTCGTAAGTTGGTGATTCAATTTGTTGACCATGTATGGGACTGGAAAGCAGATCAGTGTTGTTTCTCCAGAGGTAAGCCAGGGAGGCTGAGTTTTGCTCTTTTAAAACTATGGACAATGAAGCATGGTCCGACCATGTTATGGAATGAATCGTGACTGAGAGAGTTCTCTGTAGTAGGTTAAGGTCTGAGAGGATGAGATCAATCCTTAAGTATGCCCGGTGAGAGTACGAATAATAAGTAAAGTCTTTTTCAGAGGAATGTATACATCTCCACGTATCATACAGGTCTTTCCTCCAGAAGAGGTTGAATTTCATGTCTATTAGTAGAATTTGGGTGCGAACGGTCCATAGAGTTGTTGACTACGCTATTAAAATCTCCACAAAGGAGTAGTGAGCCTTTTTTGACCTTTTCCACCCTTTTTGTAGAGATCTCAAGAATGTTATTTGTCCCTTGTTTGGTGCGTAGAGATTGACCAAGGTGTATGTCGAGTTGTTCAAATCACATATCAGGATAATAAACCTTCCATTAGAGTCGCAGATTACTTTATGTAGTTTAAATGCGACAGAATGTTTAACAGCTATTAGTACACCCCGTTTTTTAACAGGTGCTGTGGCATTGAAGATATAAGGGAAAGCTTTATGGGAGCATTTAGGTTGTTTGTCATAAAATGAGTTTCTTGGGCACAAAGCACATCCCCCTTAAGTTTATCCAGCTCTTTCCACATAGAACTCCTTCTGAATGGGCTATTCAGTCTGTGAACACTCATAGAGACAATTGATAGTGTCATGGGTCCTGTAATGGTGAGTGCTCTGTGTGTTGCTGTAGTGTCAATAAACAAGTAAAGTATTATTTTTTTACATGTAGGTGGTGCTGTTTGATCAGATATAGACAGCCAGTGTAGTCCTTTGTTGTTGAAGTTGCTTGTAATGGACATCCATCAAAGAAGTATGGTGACTTTTTCATAGTGCTCCTTAGGTACAGTTAAAACATGAAAAACAAATAAAGTCATGAACAGTTACAAGAACATAAAAAGGTGAAAAATGTCACTAAGTGCGAAAATTTCCACAATGGTTTCAAGGGGGAATAAGCTCCCAGTAACCTAGAACAGACATCCTTCCAGCATAAGTAAAGCTGGTGCATTTTGCATATAAGCGACTTTAAGGCCTTGATAGTGCATTAATCATGCTGTACCCCATTCTGGGGACAGGCTAAGTTGTGTTGGATTGGGTGGTGGAACATTGATGTCTTCTGGCAGCAGGTTCCATCTCCTAGCTAGGGCCTGTCCATCTTCAATATTCGTGATTGCATGAGTGTGATTTTCTCTTGTGATGAGAAGTTTTGTAGGGAAGTATGGGATTTTATGGTTTTGGAGCAATTTTGTGATAGAGGACAGGTTTTTGCGTGCCATCATGATATGTTGGGATAGGTCTGCAAATACAGAGATACCGGAATAGCGGCCCGGAAGGGGATGATTCTTCCTAGTAAAACGCATACGTTCTTCTTTAACGTGAAAGAAATGGATGCAAGCGATGACATCCCTTGGTACCTTTTCAGGTAGGAATTTCAGTTTTGGAAGGCGGTGGGCTCTGTCCACTATGACTTCCCTATCTGGGGTATCAGGTAAAATGGCCGCTATGAAATGTTGGACGTATTGTCTGAGCTCAGCCGGGGTCACGGATTCCTCCACTCCCAGCAGTTTTATATTGTTCCTTCGTGACTTGTCCTCTAAATCTGCGATTTTATATTTCATAGCTTGCATGTCCCCTTCTGTTTCATTATGTGTATCCACTAGTTCGTTGTGTGCAACTGTGAATTCCCCAATCTTGTCTTCTATGTGGCTGACTCTATCTCCCATAGAGGAAACATCACTCTTGAGTTGTGAAATACAGAGCATCATGTGATCCCCTGAGGGTTACTAACATGTCCCTCATGACTATGTCGCTTAGGGTTTGCCCTGTAGTTGGAAATTCATTAACCTGCTCAATAAAGTCTTTGGTGCTATTTTGTGAATTATAGTGATCTTCAGGCTCACCTGCATATTTGTGTTCAGATGGCCTCTTTTGGGCTGATTTCTGTGGGCTATTGATGGGAGAAGTGCCCGGCGCTGCTGCTGTGAGGCAGTGAGCCCCTTTGGTGAGAGGCCAGATCCGAACGATCGCCACTGCGCTGTAGGCCATGCTGCGAGTCCGAGGCCACAGCGCCATCTTGCGGCCTAGGGTGCTCGTCGGCGGGTAGAAGGCGGTCAGCTTCCTTGGCCCCTTCTCCTTCTTTCTTTTGCCCATAGTGGCCGGGATCATCCCTGGAGCACAGTGTGCCTGCATAATGCCTCGGGATGCTGATTATGTCGCCGGATGGAGATGAATGCTGGCGGGTTACACAGAGCTCTCTCCTTACACAGCCATCTGCTCTGGCTGCTGGCCATGCCCCCTTCAGGAATATCAACGCTATACACATCTTTGTGTCATCAGCAAAAAGACATACCTTGCCCAACAAACCTTCAGTTATATCACTTACATATAGATTAAATAGAACAGGACCCAATACAGAGACTTGTGGTACACCACCAGGGGAGAGCTGGCAGTCTTAAGCCTGGAGGGGAAAGTCCAGTCGAGTGGCACAATGTACCACCGAATCAGCTCACCATCCATGCCCACCTGGTTTTATAATGAATATTGATGTTATGAAGCAAAGCAAATATGACACAGCATGACCCCGATCTTGGTAAAGAGCCAATGACGTGGCTCTTTACCCATGTGATCAGCTGTGTCCAATAACAGCCAATCACATGTAAATGACAGCGTGTGAGGTGAAGGGAGCCCATCAGCAGCATCTCCTCACAGGGGAGACTGTACAGATAATCAGGGCACTGATTACAGTGCAGCCCTAGCAGTGCCCAGCAAGTGACACCAGTCTGTGCCCATCAGTGACATCAATCAGTGCTGCCTTTCAGTGCCCATAAGTGCTGCCCATCATTGCCCCCTATCAGTGCCACCCATTAATGCCCATCATTGCCACCCATCAGTGCCCAACAGTACCACCTATCAGTGCCACCTAACAGTGCCATCTATCAGTGCCCATCAGTGCAGCCACCCACCAGTGCCCATCAGTGCCACCTATTAGTGCCCATCAGTGCCACCTATGAGTGCCGCCTATCACCGCCTATCAGTGCCACCTATCAGTGCCCATTAGTGCCACCCATCAATGCTGTATATCAGTGCCCCTATCAGTGCCACCTATCAGTGCTACCTATCAGTGCTCATGAGTCCCACCATCTATCAGTGCCACCCATCAGTGCCACCTATCAGTGCTGCCCATCAGTGCCACCCATCAGTGCCACCCATCAGTGCCACCCATAAGTGCCACCTATCAGCGCCACCTATCAGTGCCGCCTATCAGTGTCCATCAGTGCCACCCATAATGGCCACCTATCAGTACCACCTATCAGTGCTGCCTGTTAGTGCCCATCAGTGCTGCCCATCAGTGCCCATCAGTGCTGCCCATTAGTGCCGCCTATCATTGCCTCTCCATCAGTGCCACCTATCAGTGCCCATCAGTGTGGCATATCAGTGCAAGAGATTTTCAGTCTTTTTTTTCATTTTTTAGCAAAAGATAAAAAACCCAGTGGTGATTAAATACCACCAAAGGGAAAACTCCATTTGTGTGAAAAAAGGACAAGAATGTAATATGGGTACAGTGCTGCATGACCGCGTAATTGTCATTCAGAGCCTAGGTTCAAACTGACCGCGGGAATGAAATTGTGCGAGTTCAGCTGTCAGCTTCAGATGTCAATCCAATTTCAGAGACATTTGTGCAGCTTCCTGCACAGATGTCTATCGAAATCACACCCCAAAATTGCCAAAAGTAGTACAGAAACTACTGTTGGGAATTGGTGCGGCACCGCAAATACAGCGTTGCACCGATTCGGACTGTGCCATTGCCAGTGATTGCCGCCCATTTGGCATGCGATTTGACATGTCAAATCACATGCCAAATTGCTCCAATGTGAACCAGGGCAAAGTGTGAGAGCACTGAAAGCTGAAAATTATCCTGGGCAGGAAGGGGGTGAAAGTGCCTGGCACGCAAATGGTTAAATGATAAGGCTGAGGGAGAGGAAGAGGGAGTTGAATTTGGGAGAGAAAGAGTGGAAAGGAAGAGAGGGAGGAGGGGAGAGTCTGGTCACCGCTCACTTACTTGCACAGTCCCAGCAGGAGGCTCACTGGCTCAGTTAGCGTCTTCATGTTTAGGATGTGACAATGTGATTTGTGACTGCTGACTTTAAAGTTTTCTGCCCATACATCCCCTTCACAGCACACGGGCATGTGCTGCATCGAGTGTGGGCTGGCACAAGGAGGAGGCAGAGCAGGTCTGTTGTCCCATTAGTTTAGAGGACGGGGGAGGGCTGTGCTCTGTAAGATGGAACACACACACTCTCCAGCCCTGTGGCAGGTGCAGCTAACATTCCTGTCACAGGACACATCGCCAGCTCGTAGCTGCAGCAAGGGATGTAGAGATCATCATGTTGCTTCACTGCAATTTAGCCACTAATCCAGCCTTGTTATTCCCCCCCAAAGGAGCCACCCAAGCAGTAGCACTCGGCCATCTCCGGAACTGCACATGCGTGGTTCCGAGCTGGCAGCACCGTAGCCCTTTTACAGGTAATCCGAGCGGCCCGGGGGGAAATTGCCACTCTGCCCCCCGGCCCAGCCTGCCGCTGTACACCACTGGTGACTAGTCTCTGTTCTGAGTAAATCCCATTTACAACCACACTCTAATATCTATCCTTTAGCCAACTGCATATCTACTGAATCACCCAAGGGTTAAGTCCTAGCTTGTACAACTTTTGTATTAGATCATTATGTGAAACTGCATCAAATGCCTTGCTGAAATCAAGATATACTATGTCCACATACAAATATGCACACATATACATATGTGCATACAGATGTGACAAAAGCTATTCCACTTTTCCAAATGCATAAAATATAATATAAATATAAATATTAAAACAATATATAATAATATATAAAAGTTTAAAAAGTATGAAAATATTCAAAAGTGATTAACCACTTAAGGACCAGAAATATTTACCCCCTTAACCACTTCCGCCATATAACAGAATGACTTGTGCAAAGTTGTTAAGTTATCCTGACTGGATGTCATATGACAACCAGCAGGATAAGCCACGATCGCACACCGCGTGGGAGCGCATTGCAGCGATCGTTGGTGTGGTGTGTCAGTCTGACACACCGCATGACCGATCTCAGTAAAGAGCCTCTCTTAGGCTCTTTATCATTTGATCAGCTGTGTCCAATCACAGCGTAAACAGGAAGAGCCATGTATCAGCTTTTCCTCCACTCGCGCTGACAGACGCGAGTAGAGGAGAGGCGATCGGCTGCTCTCCTGACAGAGGGGGGTCTGCACTGATTGATTATCAGCCCAGCCCCTCCGAGGATGCCCACCCAGGACCACCAGGGATGCCCACCATGGATGCCCACCCATGGCCACCAGGGATGCCACCCAGGACCACCAGGTATGACCACCAGGGTTGCCAACCAGTGCCTAGTATAGGTGCCAATCAGTGGCCAGCAGTAATGCCTGCCAGTGCCTCCTCATCAGTGCTGCCTATCAGAGCCATCTATCAGTGCCTCATCAATGCTGCCTATCAGAGCCATCTATCAGTGCCCATCAGTGCCACCCATCAGTGCCACCTATCACTGCCCATCAGTGCTGTCAATCAGTGTCCAACAGTGCCACCTATAAGTGCCCATCAGTGCCACCTATCAGTTCCCATCAGTGTCGCCTATCAGTGCCCACCAGTGCAACCAGGCCACATGTTTGGATACAGTGTTGCATGACAGCGCAATTGTCATTCAAAGTGCGACAGCGCTGAAAGCTGAAAATTTGTCTGGGCAGGAAGGGGGGAAAGTGCCCTGTATTGAAGTGGTTAACCACTTCAATCCCGGAAGGATTTACCCCATTCTTGACCAAGCCCTTTTTTGCGATACAGCACTGCTTCGCTCACGTTCGACTCAAACAGATAGCCCATCCCTACTCCCAATCATTGGGAGCAGCAGATCCCTGTCATGTTGCTAGGCAGAACAGGGAAACGCCTTGTATCTCCCCGTTCTGTCTCTCCATGTCATGATTGCGTGCCACCGACGGACATCCAGTCTGCAGGACAAGTGGTTAATGACCAGGCCATTAACTGCTACATATTTTTGATGAAATAAAACAATAAGCGTATATTGATTGGTTTGCGCAAAAGTTATCGCGTCTACAAAATAGGGGATACGTTTCTGGCATTTTAGTTTTTATTTTTTACTAGTAATGGCAGTGATCAACAATTTTTAGCAGGACTGCGACATTGTGGCAGACAGATCGGACACCTAACTGACATTTTGACACTTTTTTGGGAACCAGTGACATTAATACAGTGATCAGTGCTAAAAATATGCACTGACATTGTACTACTGACACTGGCAGGGAAGGGGTTAACATCAGGGGCAATCAAAGGGTTAACTGTGTTCCCTGGGTGTGTTTACTAACTGTAAGGAGGATGGGCTGCCTGGGATAACACACAGATTAGTCTTCCTGCAAAGAAGAAAGACAAGATCTCTGTGTGATCCCCTGTCAGAACGGAGATCTGCCTTGTTTACTTCGGCAGATCCCTGTTTTGTCTCAGCGGGGAAGGATCATGAGCGGGTCTGGTACGGATTTTATGGGGAACCTCGCACCAAAATAAAAAAAACAGCGCGGGCCCCCCCCAGAATCCATACCAGACCCTTATCCGAACATGCAACCCGGCAGGTCAGAAAAGGGGGGGTGATGAGCGAGCACCCCCCTCCTGAACCGTACAAGGCCGCCTTGTACCCATGTTGATAGGGACAAGGCCCTCATCCCCACAACCCTGGCCGGTGGTTGTGGGGGTCTGCGGGCAGCGGGCTTATCTAAATTGGGAAGATTTCGGCCCCCCACTGTGTGAATGAGTATGGGGTACATAGTACCCCTACCCATTCACCAAAAAAGTGTCAAAAAGTAATAAAAAGAGGAGGCAGTTTTTGTCCATCGTGTCCATTTTGTCCATGTCCATTGTCAATCACGATGCCACCGCCACCCACCCAGTTGGTGATGTCACAAGGGGGCAGTGTCACTAGGTAACTTTGCCAGGTGGCTCTGTCCCTTACCTATCTAAGAACTGTCAAATGGCAAGCCTGCATTCGGCAGTTTGCCTAATTTTTTTTTCCTTCGGGTCGGCAGCGTCTCATGATTGACAATAGATCTACATCAAGGGGCATTGTTTTTTTGTTTTTTTTATAAAGGAATTGTCAAAAACTGTCTCTGTGCTTTTACTACTCTTTGACACTTCTTGGTAAATGGAAAGGGGTAATATGTACCCCATACTCATTCACATAAGGGGGGGTGGGATCTGGGGGCTCCTTGTTTAAGAGGGCTTCCAGATTCTGATAAGCCCCCTGCGCGCAGACCCCCACAGCCACAGCCCAGGGTTGGGGGGAAGAGGCCCTTGTCCTCATCAACATGGGGACAAGGTGGGGTCCCCCTGCCCCAAACCACCCACCCCCCCATGTTGAGGGCATGTGGCCTGGTATAGTTCAGGAGGGGGGTCTATTCACCCCCCTTTCCTGGCCTGCCAGGTTGCATGCTTGGATATGGGTCTGGTATGGATTTTGGGGGGACCCATGCCATTTTTTTTAAATTGGCATGGGGCTCCCCTCAAAATTCATACCAGACCCGAAGGCAATTTTTTTTTGTTCAGCAGAAAAGCCCATTGACAGCTGGTGACTCATTGGTTGTTAAGGATGCAGCGGCCAGCTTCCCAGCCCTGCTCCTTAACAACCAGCTCTTCACTGCACCCAGGGCTTAGAATGTACCGGGCAGCACTCAGTGCATTGCAGGGCATTTGGCGGGACAAACACCCGCTGAACGCCCTGCAAATTCGGATGTTCGCTGAACGGGCGAACAGGCGATGTCTAGGACAGACTTTTGCTCGGCCTGAACTGTTCACTCAACTGTACTGGTTACAGTTGACATTGTTTTTGATTGTGCTGGAGGTGACTAGAGATGGCTGGAATCTGATCAAGGAAAGTATGTGTCAATATTTGGAAGACTCCAAAGATTCCCCATTGTGCTCTTGTGTTTAGGGTCAAAAGCATAGCTATTAATTAGTTATCTCTCAGTTTAATGATGATGATGATGTACATGAAATAAATTGTATACCCATGCTGTAAGGGTGTTAATGCTTCTCTTGCCAATCATGGTGGGAAATTACTGATGAAAAAGACAGGGCAAATGCTGATTATTTTTTCCCACGCTTTACTTACACACCTTGCTGAAAGTTACAGAGCTGTCCTTTAGCCCCAGTTCACACTAAATGTCGCCAGTCAGTGTGATCTCATGCGCAGCTTGCCAAAATCGGCCCAAATTCACGCACAGATGTCTTTGCAGGTCGCACTTGAAATTGCCAAAAATAGTGCAGGTGAAGTCGGAGTCGCACCGATTTGAATAGCTCCGTAGGCACAAATAGGGTGTGACTTGTCATGTGATTTTAAGCTGTCAAATTGCATGACAAGTCACACCAGTGTGAACGAGGGCTAAGGGATACAGAAAGAAAGTTCCAGCCTAGAGATTTATGTATGCCACCACTCTACCTGTCACATATCGGGGTAAGATCAGAACTGTGTGGACCGCAACAGAGGAAACTCAAACATGTATAGGTGAAATATAGTGATTTATTAAGAAAAGTGAATAAACACAACCACCTCCAATATAATACAATGTGCAACCAACCAAATACAAACAGAGACCCACAAATAATAATAATAATCAGACAGATGTATATATACAAATAGGGAATACCGGAATCATAAACAGAGCCAAGCCAGGGTCATCAACGGGAGGTCAGCAAATGGGGACAGGGAACAAACAGGGCAGGAGAGGATGGATGGATAGGCTGCAGGGCAAGGGTAACAGGATCACAGGAGGGACAATGTTCGGGTGCAAGGTTCAGGATTCAGATGGGAATACAGAGCTCTCAGGTTCAGGTCAGGGCACAAGGAAGATGCCAAGGCAAAGTGTGTGTGTGCTTTGCAGGGTATTTATACACATCTCCTGCAATCAGGCTCAGGTGATGCCTGATAGCAGGAGATGATGTCGGCTCCAAACTTCCAGGAACCACCCGCTGGTGGGTGCCAGTACTGCGGCCCAAAGATCAAATATTACCACCAGCAGGCGAGAGCTCCCCTGACAGTTCCAGACTGTCAGGAGACACCCGCTGGTGGACATCAGTACTGCATGCCAGATGTCTGACAATGCTACCAGCAGGAGGAACAATTCCTGACACTACCACACATTACCACAACCAAAAGCATCACCACTACTAAACAAATAGGAAATGGTCAGGAAAGAATAAAATGCACGTTGTCCAAAAGTCTCTGCTGTAAGTCACTTGGGAAATGTATAGGCACTCTGATTAGTAAGTTAAAAATGCAGATGCAAAATACTACTGGCATATTTGTCTACAGTATTATAAATTGAAAGAACACAGATAATACTTACAGCTGATTTGTCAAATTCCTGACAGTAGCCACTACCCTCTCAAATCAAATTGGAAAAATTCTGTGAGCCACAATGATCTTATGCCTTGCTTGTGCTACCTCCAGCTGCATGCGCTAATCACGCTTCATATAACGTACATAGGATAAATTTACAAGTTATGCGCTGCACTTGGGTGACCCCAAAAACAAAATTAATATTAACCAACTCTGTGCTTACTAGTGCGATAGTATTAAATACAAATAATATGAATGTTGAATAAATAAACAAGGTGTAAAAAAACAAGTGCTTGTTACACCTTAAATTAGTGCTTATTAGTGCTTGTTACACCATACATAGTGTCTTAATCAACATAAAAAGTGCTTAGTGCTCAATATAAAGTATCCTGCTTGTCTAAATGAATAAATGAATAAATAATGAAAAAAGTTCTCTTTAGCACTCTAAATAGTGCGTGAAAATAATGTCCAGCAGTGATAATAAAACAATGCGTGCAGGTGGTGCTCAGCTGTGACAACAATCCAACATCATGCCGAAGATATCCTGAGTGCTGCAAAACATGCTCCGGTGCTCCTTCGTGACCCCCTTAAGCTAATGTGCTCGCCTCAGAGCGTGTGACTCAGCTGCTACCCTGAGTCCAAATACGCTTTGGAGCCACCCCTGGGCTCAGTCTCAGTGTCTGCTGCACTCCTCCAGCTGGAAACAATGTGGCTCTATACATATAAATGAAAAGGAAACTATATAGTGTAATATAGTCAAAATACTTTTATTAAAAGAAAATGCTCCCCACACCGGGGTACTCACATGGCACTGGTGCGTCAGTGCACCATACTATAACGTCTTTCTATACAAAATCACTGGATGTTTGGTGCGGTATGCTGTGCTGGGACAGCGCTGGTGTAAAGTCCGTGTCAGTCTCTCCATCCTGGCCCCTCCGCGTCTTCGACACGTGATCCCTGTGTCGAAGACGCATAGGAGAGAATGTATATTAACCACATGCCGACCGCAGCTCGCCGATTTACGTCGGCAGAATGGCGCAGGCAGGCAAAAGGGCATACCCGTACATCCCTTTGAAATTCCAGACTAGCGGGCACATGCCGTTGGGGGTGTGCCCATGGGTCCCACGGACTCGATGTTCACCTGTGGCATGAGATAGAAGTGAGACGAGGCAGAACGGGGAGATGCCTATGTAAAAAAGGCATTTCCCTGTTCAGCCTAGCAAAATGACAGAGATCTACTACTCCCTCTAATCCAGAGCAGTGATCTCTGTCATGTTGTAATGAGCCCATCCCCCCCACAGTTAGAACACACTTAGGGAACAGACTTAACCCCTTGATCGCCCCTTAGTGTTTAACTCCTTCCCTGCCAATGACATTTATACAGTAATCTATTTTTTAGCTCTGAACACTGTATAAATGTCACTGGTCCCAAAATAGTTTCAAAAGTGTCCGATATGTCCACCGCAATGTCACAGTCATGATAAAAATTGTAGATTGCCGCCATTACTAGTAAAAAAAAATATATAATAAAAATGCTATAAATCTATCTCCTATTTTGTAGACGCTATAACTTTTGCGCAAACCAATCAATGCACACTTATTGCATTTTTTTAACCAAAAATATGTAGAATACATATCAGCCTAAACTGTGGAAGAAATTAGTTTTTTTATATATTTTTTGGGGATATTTATTATAGCAAAATGTAAAAAAATTTCGTTTTTTTTTCAAAATTGTTGCTATTTATTTGTTTATAGCGCAAAAAATAAAAACCGCAGAAGTGATAAAATACCACCAAAAGAAAGCTCTATTTGTGGGAAAAAAAGGATGTCAATTTTGTTTGGGTACAACGTCGCACAACTGCGCAATTGTCAGCTGAAGTGATGCAGTGCCATATCGCAAAAAATGCTCTGGTCGGGAAGGGGGTAAATCCTTCTGGGGCTGAAGTGGTTAACTTCATCTTTGCTCATTGGCTGCTGCCTAGAGCATGAAAGCTGGTTCCTGGGTCACTGGGATTCTGGGTCAATGGGGAGGCCTGTCATGCTGGCAAAGATCAGTCAATATATGCAGGTATCTATCTCATTCAAAGCAGCCCAAATTTCTACAAATCTAATTAGGGTGTATTGTCTTCCCCATCACTATTTACTGCATTTTGAACATCATTTTGCTCTTTGCATTGCAACACAAAATAAGGCAAAGCATGCACTTAAGGTGTTCTTGTACGCACTAAGCTTTGTGTGGCTATAATCTCTAAAAGCTGGATGTTTTTTATAAAGTAAACAATATTTATTACAAATATATCGTTTAACATTGACAATTCCATTAGTGCACATCAAGTCATTGAAAAGCATGTTGTGCCTGAATGGCTACTACAAATTATTTGAATAATGTTTTGGTGTTGCTCACAAAAAGATATGTCAACATATTTGATGTCAGGAGCGTTAATTACATATCCCAGTGAGAGTATGTAAAATGAGATAGGAAAGGAACCCAAGATAGAGCCTCAGGGTAAATCAGCAGGTAGTCTACAGATATCTAACACACTATAAGCAAGAAGGAATGGTGGGATAAGTTAAAGGAAATCTTGGATAGTGCTCTGTTATGAATTTTGAAAAGCTGAAGAATAAAAAAATAAAGTAAGGGTCAACAGAAAAAAGACCACCATATGGGTAAAAAGGGTGAATACATATTACAGAGAGTCTCTGAAGAACTTATTTTGCAATATGTATGTAGATCAGAAAGTACTAAAGACTAGAGTACAGAGCTTTAGCTAGCATCCACATCAAAAACAGACACATAAATAAATATTGAAACAGCAGTGTGAACATCTGTTCTTACTAATCCAATATTACTTTTAAAACCCATACAAAAGGAATATGCCAAATATTGGAGTAGGTGAAAGGGGTTAATTTCATGCATGACTCACCAACTGGATTTGATATTTCTTACACCAGTCCGACACATAAAAAAAGTATCAAGATCATACCGTATTGTGTTTTATAAATAAACTTGAAGAGAATGTAATTTTGGAAATACAACACACTAGAGATCAATAAAGTAATGTATGCAGTTTGTAAGTCAATTCTATCTATCTATCTATCTATCTATCTATCTATCTATCTATCTATCTATCTATCTATCTATCTATCTATCTATCTATCTATCTATCTATCTATCTATCTATCTATCTATCTATCTATCTATCTAGTTTTATATCTATCAATATCTTTACTGCTTGTTCTAATTCCAGAAAAAAAAATCACATTATTGCACTAAGTAGAGACACAGATCAATGGGTATGCGCCAATTATTATTCAATAATTCTACTATTGAAATTGTTATATTTTCAATTATATTTATTCAGGATTTATATATCGGCAACAGTTTGCACAGCACTTCACAATGTAAAGGGGGACAGTACAGTTACAATACAATTCAATGCAAGATTATAGGGAGGGCCCTGCTCAAGGGCACTCACAATCTAGAAAGGAGGACATATAATAAGGTAATAACTGTGAGGGGATAAGTTAATGGAGAAAGTCGAAGTACAGGATTTTTTTTCCATTCTTTTTTATTAAGTTTTCAAAAAGAGGTATTAACATGAAAATCAAGGTACAAATATGGAAGCTTTTGGGATATCCACACAAAATGAAACATTTAAGTAGTTCAACAGATTGTGCAAAAAACACTTTGGTGGAAAGTAAATTCTAAGTACATAATAAGAAATAAAATTACTATATTTGAAAATAACACATAAAGAGGTCTGACATAAGCTAGGAAAAAAGTACATATGAACTGGTAGATGACATCCAAATCAGTTCAAATCATGAGAAAACATCTAGAGAGTAGGGATGAGCCAAACACCCCCCCCCCCCCAGTTTGGTTCACACCAGAACCTGTGAACGGACCGAAAATTTGCAGGAACATTAGAACCCCATTGAAGTCTATGAGACTCGAACGTTCAAAATCAAAGTGCTAATTTTAAAGGCTAATTTGCATGGTATTGTCCTAAAAAGGGTTTGACCCAGGTCCTGCCCCAGGGGACATGTATTAATGCAAAAAAAGTTTTAAAAACGGCCGTTTTTTCAGGAGCAGTGATTTTAAGGATGCTTAAAGTGAAAAAAAAGTGAAATATTCCTTTAAATATTGTACCTGGGGGGTGTCTATAGTATGCCTGTAAAGTAGTGCGTGTTTCCCATGCTTAGAACAATCCCTGCACAAAATGACTTTTTTAAAGTAATAAAAGTCATTTAAAACTGCTTACTGCTTTTATGTAATGTCCGGTCCCGGTAATATGGATGAAAATCAGTGAGACAAACGGCATGGGTACCCCCCCCCAGTCCATTACCAGGCCCTTTGGGTCTTGTATGGATATTAAGGGGAACTCCGCGCCCAAATTAAAAAAGGAAAGGCGTGAGGCCCCAGGCCCTCTGAACAGCAGTATACAGGCGGTGCAAACAAGACAGGGACTGTAGGTTTGTTGTTAAGTAGGATCCGTTTGTAATTTTGAACTGGTACATTTCTAAAGTATATCTCTAGCCAAAAAATCTATTTTTAAGCTTTTTGGAAAACATAGGGAAGGGTTATCACCCCTGTGACATTTGTTTTGCTGTCTGTGCACCTCTTTAGAAGATTTCACCTCACTTTCTGTCCCAATGATAAATGTTTTTTGACAATTTGGGTTTTTTAGTAAAACAAGGATTGGTGATAAAGCATCAGTGGAGAGGAGACACGTTTTTCCCATATTAACTCTTATGCCCCGTACACACGGCCGGATTTTCTGATGGAAAATGTCCGATCGGAGCGTGTTGTCGGAAATTCCGACCATGTGTGGGCTCCATCGGACATTTTCCATCTGATTTTCCGACACACAAAGTTTGAGAGCAGGATATAAAATTTTCCGACAACAAAATCTGTTGTCGGAAATTCCGATCGTGTGTACACAAATCCGACGGACAAAGTGCCACGCATGCTCAGAATAAATAAAGAGATGAAAGCTATTGGCCACTGTCCCGTTTATAGTCCCGACGTACGTGTTTTACGTCACCGCGTTCAGAATGATCGGATTTTCCGACAACTTTGTGTGACCATGTGTATGCAAGACAAGTTTGAGCCAACATCCGTCGGAAAAAATCCTAGGATTTTGTTGTCGGAATGTTTGAACAAAGTCTGACCGTGTGTACGGGGCATTACAGGAGATAATTTCCCTTCCTAGGGGTAGATTTCATCTCACTTCCTGTTGTCCCCTTCCATTTGCAAGTAGGAGTCGTTTGTAAGTTGGATGTTTGAAAGTAGGGGCCTGCCCGATATGCTCTGAAGAAATTGGGACCTTAGGTGTTGGTGTTGCCACACCACTGTAAGCCCTCACAGTTACTCTTGGTGGGTGCAGGAACGGGCTCTGCTGTGAAATATTAGATCAAGAATTGTAATTACATGCCCCTGTTGAACAGGGTCAGAAAAATTGGGCCTTTGGTGGTGGTGGTGCTGGTGCTGGTGCCACAACACTGTAAGTCCTCACAGTTACTCTTGGTGGGAGCTGGAACGGGCCCTGCTGTGAAATATTAGATCAAGAATTATAATTACATGCACCTGTTGAACAGGGGCAGAAAAATTGGGCCAATTGATGGTGGTGGTGCTGGTGCCACAACACTGCAACCCCTCACAGATACTCTAGTTGGAGTGCAGGAATGAGCCCTCCTGCAAAATATTGCATCAAAAATTGTAATTACACGCCCCTGTTAAACAGGGGCTGAAAAATTGGGCCTTAGGCACTGGTGCTGGTGCCACAACACTGCAACCCCTTACAGATACTCTAGTTGGAGAGCAGGAACGAGCCCTGCTGCAAAGTATTGCATCAAAAATTGTAATTACACGCCCCTATTAAACAGGGGCTGAAAAATTGGGCCTTAGGCACTGGTGCTGGTGCCACAACACTGCAACCCTTCACAAATACTCTAGTTGAGTGCAGCAATGAACCCTCCTTGCAAAATATTGCATCAAAAATTGTAATTATACGCCCCTGTTAAACAGGGGCTAAAAAATTGGGCCTTAGCCACTTGTGGCGGCACCCAGAACCAAAAATTTTCTTACAAGCTATCAGCATGAGGAAGAGGATAGTCACTCAGCATAACAGGATAGTCACTCATCATCAGCATAGTCAGTCTTAAAGGGATATGACATTTTAAAAAAAAATATTCGGTTACATCAGCATCAGGTGCTTGGTAGCTGGTGGTGATCCAAGACTGATTCATTTTTATGAAGGTCAGTCGATTGACCGAGTCAGTGGACAGGCGCACCCTGTGATCGGTTACAAAACCTCCAGCAGCACTGAATGTGTGTTCCGAAAGAACGCTGGATGCAGGGCAGGCCAGTAGCTCAATTGCATACTGTGCAAGCTCTGGCCAGTGATCCATCCTCAAGACCCAGTAACCCAGAGGATTTTCGTTGGGAAAGGTGTCCAAGTCAGATCTTGCCCCTAGGTATTCCTGCACCATGTAAAACAGATGCTGGCGATGGTTGCCGGAACCAATCATACCTTGGGGCTGCGGACCTTCTCCACTGCTCCACTGCTCCTTCTTTGACTGACTGAAGCCTCAGCAACACGTTGTCCAGGAACAGGAGTTTGTAACCTCCCAGTCTCTGGGAACGCGTTGCACAGACCTTTCTGCAAGGCCTCCCAAAGATGTTTCATATTCTTCTCCCTCTGCGATGGCAAAATAAGGTCCGCAACCTTACCCTTGTAACGTGGATCAAGGAGGGTTGCCAGCCAGTATTGATCCCTCTCCTTGATACCACGAATACGAGGATCCTTCCGCAGGCTTTGCAGGATCAGGCATTTGGTCCGGAGTCCTCTGGGTCACTAAGGACGACATGATCCGCAGCCACCTCCTCCCAGCCACGTACAAGTCCATGGGTTTCTTGGGACTGTAAATGATCCCTTAAAGACTGCTGCTGATGCTGAGTGCCAGGCTCCACCTCCCTGCTGACACAATCCTCCTCCTCCTCCTCTTCCTGTGTGATCAGCGGGCACGCAGGAACACTGTCTGGATAAAGGGGGCCTTGAGAGCTAAGGAAGTTGTCACGGAACGTCCCACACTCCGCTTGAGTGCTTCCGTCATATATCACTTCCCCCAGTCTGTATACAGATATCAGATATTCCAAATGCTCTGAGCACAAAACAAGGCGACACTTGCTTAGATGCTAACATGAACTAACTTTTTATTTGAGATATCACACAAATATATACACACCAGAATGACTAAAACCTAACCTAATTAACATGAGCTAATTAACTAATCCTTTTACCCAGACTAAGTGACTACGTCTCCTAGCTCATTGACTATTCAACACACATTACCATAAACATCAACACAGGCTTAATTAGAACAAACAACAATGAGTTGAATACCCTTAGAACCTGTGGTAAGCCAGACTAAACTCATTTACAACAACAAGACAGGTAGTTGGAGTTGATGACACCAGGATCTCCTCACAGTATGTGTCCCAACAGTATGAATCAAACAACATACAATATATACATATATACACGACTGAGTACGATTAGTACAGTTCAGACTGGATTTCTAATTCACCTCACAAAGAGTATTGTTCCCTTGAAAATCCAGGGCCCATAATCAAAAGGCAAGAGGCTTGCATTCAGTCCTCTCCAACAGCCTCTGTCCCGGCTAAGTCTGTCACAGAAGTCCTCCTCTTCCTGCCACTGTTCTGCCTCAAGTGCCCTGTCCATAATTCCATGCAGCGTGTGCTCCAACAGGTGGACAAGGGGGACAGTGTCACTGATGCATGCACTGTCACTGCTCACCATCCTCGTGGCCTCCTCAAATGGTGACAGGACAGTGCATGCATCCCTGATCATGGCCCACTGGCGTGGGGAAGAAAAACAAGCTCCCCTGACCCTGTCCTGGTGCCATAGTCGCACAGGTACTCATTGATGGCCCTCTGCTGCGTGTGCAGCCGCTGCAGCATGGCCAATGTTGAGTTCCACCTGGTGGGCATGTCACAGATTAGGCGGTTCTTGGGCAGGTTAAATCCCTTTTGGAGGTCAGCCAGCCGAGCACTGGCATTATATGACCTGCGGAAATCCACACAGACTTTCCTGGCCTGCCTCAGGACATCCTGTAAGACCGGGTACCTGCCCAAGAACCGCTGCACCACCAAGTTAAAGACGTGAGCCAAACAGGGCACATGGGTCAGTTGTCCCTGTCGGAGGGTGGAGAGGAGGTTGGTGCCATTGTCGCAAACCACCATACCTACCTTAAGCTGGCGTGGCGTCAACCACCTCTGAACTTGCCCCTGCAGAGCAGAATCTCTGCCCCAGTGTGGCTCCTGTCCCCCAAGCACACCAGCTCAAGCACCGCATGGCATCTTTTGGCCTGCGTGCTTGCGTAGCCCCTTGAACGCTTACAGAGCACCGCTGGTTCCGAAGCCAAATCAGCACAGGAAGAGGCCATGGAGGAAGAAGAAGAGGAGGGGGTAGAGGAGAGAGGTGTGGCAGAATCACCACTAGTAGTATTTTGGAGGCGTAGTGGCAGAACAACCTCCAACACTACTGCACCCTGTCCTGCATCCTTCCCAGCTGCCAGAAGAGTCACCCAGTGCACGGTGAAAGATAGGTAATGTCCCTGTCCATACCTGCTGGACCATGAGTCAGCGGTAATATGCACCTTACCACTGACCACCCTGTCCAGCGAGGCCAAGACATTGCCTTCCACATGCCGGTAGAGAGCCGGAATCACCTTCCATGAGAAAAATTGGTGTTTGGGAACCTTCCACTGAGGAACCGCACATTCCACAAACTCTTGGAAGGGGGCAGAGTCTACCAACTTAAAAGGCAGCAGTTGAAGTGCTAGCAATTTAGCCAAGCTAGCATTCAACCGCTGGGCATGTGGATGGCTGGGAGCGAACATCTTTCGGTGGTGCAGCAGCTGGGGCAGGGAAATTTCCCTGGTACAATCTGACATCGGTGTACAGAGCAGATTGCCCCCAAGTACTTGGCTGTGACACACCTAATTCTACACCTTCATCACTCTTAGTGAAGGTCTCAGAGAGCACTGAAGGTATAGTACGGTTGGAGATCCCAGCTGATGAGGAGCAAGGAGAGGTCCTCTTTGTTCTTTGGTGTGGGTCTTTTAGGTACACTTGCCAACGAACTGCATGGCAGGTCAACATATGTCTGGTCAAGCATGTGGTGCCCAAGCGGGAGATGTTTTGGCCACGAGAGATACGCTTGAGACATATGTTGCAAATAGCAGTGGTAGGATCTCATGCACTCATCTCAAAAAAGGCCCACACCAAAGAACTTTTGGAGCAACGCGCAGAGACAGCAGCGCCCTGCACATGCGGAGCTCTGCGGTGTGATGCAGTCGGTGTGCTGCCCTTAAGCTGGCCCCTGGAAGGCATCCTGCCTTGTTGGTGATGTGCCTCCTCCTCTCCTCCTCCTCTCTCCTATCAGGCACCCACGTGGAGTCAGTGACCTCATCATCCCCTTCCCCCTCATCACTGGAGCAAAGCTGGCAGTATGCTGCAGCTGGGGGAACATGACTACCAGATTGCTCTCTTTCTTGGGCACCCCCTCTCTCTGGGCTCAAGTTACTGCCTTCCACTAGCTGGGTACCATCATCAGAGCCTTCAAAACACTGGGCATCCTCCTGGAGCATGTACCCAACACTGTGGTCAAACAGTTCGGAGGACTCCTCAGGAGGACATGGTGGGGCTAGGGAAGGAGTGACTGATGCCATTGAGCCGAGGGAAGAGCCTGCGTTGGCAGCTGCTTTGCCAGACAAAGTACCCTGAGCCTGGGTGAGAGAGGATGAGGAGGATGAGGACGGCTTGGTCATCCATTCTACCAAATCTTCCGCATGTTGCGGCTCAAAACGGCCAGCTGCCGAAAAAAAGGACAAGCGTGTCCCACGGCCACATGCTGATGAGGATGCACCGTCTCCACAACCAGCACTGTTGCCTCTAGACACAGAGCCTGCTTGCCCTCTTTTATTGGCTTGTGACTGTCTGCCTCTCCTTGTTGGCCTTCCAGACGTACTAATGGCCTGCAGTGACATGTAGCTGTACAAAGCTGGGATGTATATATATATACTGATACTGCAGCTAGCAGAATCAACTGCCTGCCTGTAGTATTATTAGTATGAGAACATCAGCATTTGTCTTCAGGTAGCTTTAGGTGCACACTGTGCAGAGGACGCAGTACACTAACTGTAATTACTGTACTGTCTGCCTGTGTCATTAATAGGAGCAGAACAACAGCAATTGTCTTCAGCTAGCCTTAGGTGCACACTGTGCAGAGGACACAGTACACTAACTGTAAATACTGTAGCTGCCTGCCTGTGGTATTAATAGGAGCAGAACAACAGCAATTTTCTTCAGGTAGTTTTAGGTGCACACTGTGCAGAGGACACAGTACACTAACTGTAAATACTGTAGCTGCCTGCCTGTGGTATTAATAGGATCAGAAGTACACCACCAATTTTATTCAGGTAGCTCTAGGTGCACACTGTGCAGAGGACGCAGTACACTAACTGTAAATACTGTAGCTGCCTGCCCGTGGTATTAATATAGGAATAGAAGAACACCACCAATTTCATTCAGGTAGCTTTAGGTGCACACTGTGCAGAGGACACAGTACACTAACTGTAAATACTGTAGCTGCCTGTCTGTGGTATTAATAGGAGCGGAACAACAGCAAATTTATTCAGGTAGCTTTAGGTGCACACTGTGCAGAGGACGCAGTACTCTAACTGTATATACTGTAGCTGCCTGCCTGTGGTATTAATAGGAGCAGAAGAACACCACCAATTTTATTCAGGTAGCTTTAGTTGCACACTGTGCAGAGGACACAGTACACTAACTGTAAATACTGTAGCTGCCTGCCTGTGGTATTAATATAGGATCAGAAGAACACCACCAATTTTATTCAGGTAGCTTTAGGTGCACACTGTGCAGAGGACACAGTACACTAATGCCCCGTACACACGGTCAGATTTTCAGATGAAAAATGTCCGATCGGAGCGTGTTGTCGGAAATTCCGACCGTGTGTGGGCTCCATCGGACATTTTCCATCGGATTTTCCGACACACAAAGTTGGACAGCAGGAGATAAAATTTTCCGACAACAAAATCCGATCGCGTCAATTCTGACCGTGTGTGGCCTGTTCTGACGCACAAAGTGCCACGCATGCTCAGAAGAAATTCCGAGACGGGACAGCTCGTTCTGGTAAACTTAGCGTTCGCAATGGATACAGCACTTTTGTCACGCTGCAATGTTCAAAATGGTTTAATACAGCGCACTCTCTTCTTCTTTATAATGTGCAAAGAATGAAGTAGTTTTGCTGCTCATATTCACACACACTTCTCACAAACGTTTATTTGTGGGGGTTTTTTGGGATTCCCTCAATATATTGTTATTAGTTGTCACATCTGACAGTTTTATATTATTTTTTTTAATTTTTTTTTTTGATTTTAAGCCTTTTTTTTCTGTAATGTTTGGATTTTTTCAAAGGCTGATCTTTGTTCAATGTTATTTTTATTTTTACTCCAGAATATTATTGTGTGTGTTTTGAGTGTCAAGTTACCCCAACACCATTGATATCTTTTATTATTTAATCTCAAGGAGATTGTTTGGTGGTGGTGTCCCTTGTTCATTTCACATTGTATATTTGAAATGTACCTGAATCCTCACAAACAAACTGTCCTTTTTGAAGTAAAACACATAGGAGAGTATAATTCCAAACAAAAATCCTTTATTAAGTGCTCAGAACCAAACAAAGAGGGAGGCAACACTGGATCAACATGAGAAATTAGCGAAGCCTGGGACCCCCACGGCAGACATCAATTCTTCAACATCAAAATTGGTGGCCTGAGGAGTCCATATGTAAGGGAGGGCAGTCTGGTCCAGAATTCGCAGAGATCCGGATAGCAGCAGATGACATCTGTGTCCCCAGGCTGTGGTACCACAAGAGGCTGCATTTTTTGGCCGACCAGACTGGATCCAGGATCCTCACTTTCTGGTCTTCCTTTCACGCTTCCTTCCGGGCTGTGGCTGTGCAGTTGGAGATGTGGCAGGAGGAGGAGTAGGACCTGGAGGACCTGGAGGAGGACTGGGAGGACCTGGAGGAGAAGGAGGAGGAGGAGCTGAACCTGCAGGAGGAGGAGGAGGACCATCGCAAAGGTGTGTCTGAGGTGTAATTTGGCCCCTCATACCTTTCTCCAGAGCCTCCGATATGAGTGCCTCACACATTACTTGTTGGCCCTCCTCCATCCTCTGCATTTGTATGCAATAACGGCAGCAATGTCCTCCTCCACGGTGTGTCGTGCTCCCAGGACCTCTGTAGCCCTCCAAAAGACTCCTCCGGTATCCTCCTCTAGGGCACTCCTCCTCCTGCCACTTTCTCTTTCCAGGGGGGGTGGAAGGACCTGCAGATCAGCCAGCTGGCTCGGCCCGGCCACCTCCTGGCTGAGACTTCCCTGTGTATGAAAAAGGGACATGGTTGTAATGTTTTGCATCATCAATCACAATCCTAAATTAGTACTCCCAACTAACATCTAGTTAACATCATTGATTGGACAAGCAGAAATATTTAGAGGAATGCTATACCTGGCTCAATCTGGGCTCCTCCTTGTGTTGTTGCCTGGAAGGCCCAGGTTGGGTGTCAGAAGCCTCAGCCGGGGGGGAAGGAAGCGTGGAAGGAAGACTGGAGAGGGATGGCCTGGGTTCAGTCTGGCCTGCCAGAAAATGCAGCCTGTTGTAGTACAACATCCTGGGGACATAGATGTCATCTGCTGCTCCGGATCTCTGTGATTCCAGGACTTTCTTGCGCTCCCTTAGATATGTGCTCCTCAGGCCACCAATTAATTTCTTTAAATAGGTGATGTCTGCCGTGGGGATCACCTGCTTCACAATTTCACACAATTGCACCAGTGCTGCCTTCCTCTTTGCTTGGTTCTTGAAATGGGGGTGGTTAATCTCCCACAGACATGGCAGCTCCCTTAGCATATCTATGAATACTGACATGAAGTCATTATCTTTGAGTACCATATCCATGTTCACTGCAAGACACAACACAAGACAAAGCCTAATGTCAGACAAAACTCAACTAATCTTGTTACAATATAGGCCTCAATGTAGAAGCAGTATAGGCACAAGTTTGTCTCTTACCTTCGTTCTTACGATCGGCGCATCCAATGCTCCTTCCTCCACTCACAGATCGTACGTAATACGCACGCGTGTTATGCTTTATACACACTGCGCATGCGCGTAACTCCGCCCGCCCCTGACGTTCTTTCTAGTCTATTCCCCGCCCCTTTTCGTTCGGCGCAGTGGGGGAAGAGCACATGGCGGAGTCACAGCAGGTGCGTGCTAATTGCAGGAACGAGGAGGAGGAAAGCCCGGATCCAGACACGTCCCGATCCAGAAGGAGACGTTTTAAGGCCACAAATATGTCCTTTGGGGAGATGTTGGAGATGGTAGACATCATGAAGAAGTCCGACTATGACGGAAAGTATGGGCCTTACCCCAACCCGAACATCCGAAAGGCCAAGATCATGGCGAAAGTGGTCAGGAGTCTTGAGAGGAATTTCGGGGTCCGAAGATCAAAAGATCAGCTCCGGAAGCAGTAGTCGGACCTGAAATTAAGAGAGCCAGAGCAGTACCGAAAGATCCGGAGAGTGCTGCAAAAAAGTAAGTAGTTGCTGTGTTCCTATTCTTTCTGTCTTTATTCCGTTCGTTCTGCTCCATATGCTTTTAGTAATTGTAACGTTTAAAAGGGCAACTTTAATGTTCATGGGCCCATTATTCGTTCGTATCAAACATTTTTCTTTGGGCCTCTAAAACACCATTGTTTAGGCCATATGCATTTTCCCACATTTTTTTTGGGCCTACTTGGATGCCAAATATTTGTTTGTGTAGATGGGTTTGTTACAAGAATGAAATGCCAACTAGATTGTGTGTAAGGAGAAGACACTGAGCAGCTGTTTTCACATCTGGACACTGGAGCACTAGTGTGGGACCCCAGAACAACATTTTTATTAGGGGGGGCCACACAGGTGCTCCAGTGTATACTATAGGGGGGTCTCCATCTGTGAAGTTTGTACTAAACCGGTAAAGTATTGCAGCTTGACAAAGGGCAATAAAAAAATACATCTAGGCTAAAATAGACAATTGTACCCCACTTCCAAGCAATGTTTGCTATTTCTAGTTCTGCCATCAAATATCTGTGTGCTAATTATACCATTTTTGTTTTACATAGGGGAGAAAAGACTCGGAGGACACCCCTCATCCGAGGAGACCAGAGACCCCCCACCTCTGGAAGAAGGTGAAATACCGCAAACCCAAGAAGAGCAGGAGGAAGAAGAAGACGTGGTGGAGATTGGCACCACAACAGGTGAGTGTCTGCGACCACAGGTTACCGATATGGATGGTGGCAGATTTTTGATACCTGTTTTTGTTTTGTTTCTCTCTTTTTAGGTGATCGTGAGGTTGTGGATCCAGAACGCTTTACTTCAGAAAGTGCCCAGATCCTGATCGGGGAGATCATGGGGTGTAATCTCGAATTGCACAACATACAGCAAAAAATAAATGATGTTATTAAAAAAAATAATAACATCATTGATGTTTTGGGGTGAATTTAAAACCCCACAAAATATATTTTTGGGATTGTGTTCCAATTTTTAAAAGCTTTTTGCAATGTTTTGAAAAGCCAAATTTGGAGGATGCACACAGTGTGTCAACATGTGCTATCTGCCATCACGGGAGATCAATGGATGCGTTTTGGGGGTGCAACCCCTTCCTCAATTATAAAGTAGCGTTGAGGAAGGGCTTGCTCCCCCAAAACACGTCCCTTGATCCCCCCTGATGGCAGGTCGCACATGTTGACATTCGGAACTTGGTGTGCATCTTCCAAATTTGGCTTTTCCAGGGGTGATTTCCCCCCATCTGAACGCTATATCAAACCCAGTTCCTAAATACTGATGTCTGATATAGCCTTCAGGTTTTTCTAAATGTGAACTTTGTAAGTTCAAGTTTTTTGGCTTTCTTTTGGGTTTTACACATGCCTGTTTTATCTTAAATGGACATTTTGATTTTTGATAATGCTACTGCAAAAATTGTTATACAACAAACATGTTGGTTTGTTTTAAAAACCTTTGGTAAATGCACATGTGATTGTGCAGGTATAAAAAAGTTGGTTACTCAAGAATGTGTGGATTATTGTCTCAACACTACAACACTTTTGGGGTGATGTAATAGCTGTTTTATGCAAAAATGGGGGTTATTTCCTAAGGGCAAATCCACTTTGCACTACAAGTGCAGTTTCAGTGCAGTTGCAAGTGCACTTGTAGTGAAATGTGTTTTTGCATTTAGGAAATACCAGCCAACAGTGTTTTTTATAAGGTTACCCAATCACGACATTTTCTGCACTCAACACATTTCTGTCAGGGTCAGCTAAAACAAACACAAGCAGTAAATGTCCACAAAGAATTTCTTTTGTTTTTTTTTATTAGAAAAAGGCTTCACATATTGTCTGGCATATTGATAGCCCCCCTACCCGCAAAGAACTCCAGGTATCGTAACCGGACATCACGGGCACTCAGGGAGGGCAAGCCAGGACGGCCACTTTCAAGCGCCGTCAGTGTTGTTGGATGTAGGATTCCGGCCTCAGGCCCAACTGAGCCAGCATAGTTGGCCGAATGTTTTCTTAAAAAATTATGGAGAACACAGCACGCAAGTATTATATGGTTCAGTTTATACTCCGCCATATGGATGGGTGTCAGAAATAGTCGGAACCGGCTGGCCAGGATTCCAAATGTGTTCTCCACCACTCTTCGGGCTCTGGCCAGCCGGTAATTAAAAACCCTCTGTTCCGGGGTGAGGGTCCTCATCGGGAATGGCCGCATCAGGTGGTCCCCCAGCGCAAACGCTTCATCAGCAACAAACACAAATGGGAGACCTTCAACATTGTCCTCTGGAGCTGGCAAGTCCAAGCTGCCATTCTGGAGATGCCTGTAGAACTCCGTTTGGGCGATGACTCCACCATCGGACATCCGGCCATTCTTCCCCACGTCCACATACAAGAAGTCGTAATTAGCCGACACCACCGCCAACATCACTATACTATTAAACCCCTTGTAATTATAATAGTACGACCCCGAGTTGGGTGGTGGGACGATGTGGACGTGTTTCCCATCAATTGCCCCTCCGCAGTTAGGAAAGTCCCACCGCTGGGCAAAGTGGGAGGCCACAGTCTGCCATTCCTGTGGCGTGGAAGGAAACTGTTGAGGAAAAAACAATAAACATTACTATTTTTTCACAGAAACATGGCAAGCAGATTAGACACAAACATTATGGGGCAACCTCCAGATAGCATTTATTAAGGGGAATTTAACAACGCCAAAGTATAAGGTACACCTATCATATTCCCCCTCCCCCCCTCTCATGGGCCATTTCTAACATTATAGGGGGGGGAACTCTTGGACAGGTAACCCTCTTTACTGCATTGAGAGATGAAGGCCTAAATACAGGGTATTACTTGGAACAGCCCCTCCTTAGTTACACTATTGGCAGCCCACTGGACAGGTAAGAAGTGTCATAATACAAAGATATAAATACAAACTGTACACATTTGAGGACATTTGGACATTCTGCTATTACCTATCAAGATAATAATAGGATACAAAAACTTTAAACAGTACCATTGTAAAGTATACAGGCAGGCCCTTGCACTACATGCTTTGGGGAATTCATCCATAAATCTGACCAGTAAAGAGATGGGTATAGTGTGTATGGGTTTGGCAAAGTCAGCAGATAGATGATTGAGGATAGAGAATTGGGATCAGCTGACTTAGCAGTTGGGGGGAGGGAGGGTTACTAAAAATTATTTGGGGACACCCCAAAAAAAAGCCTCTGGCACCCTGCATGAATTTAAATCAAAAATAACATTTACAAACATTTTAGGGGGTGTTTGGGGTAAAGCACTACTATGGAGCTGATAAAATACATTGTTAAGTGACTACATGAGGTGAATATAGGGCCAGGAGACACCATGCTGGGGAGGTTATTGAAGGGCAAATATGTATGAAGGACCTAAAATAATAATTACATAAAAATCCAGCATGCATGAGAACAAAGGGGACATTCACAGCATATTACAATCATGGTAATTAGGGAATGAGGAAAGAAATACAATATATTAGCAAACATTCAATACAATAAAATGCAATATTAAAGGATAAAAATCTTACCTTCATATATTCCTTCTGAAGGACCTGTATGATGGCAGAACAGGTCTCTGGGATAATGATCCCCAGAGCCTGGGGGGAGATGCCTGTCGAGAACTTCAAGTCCTGCAGACTTCTCCCTGTGGCCAAATACCGCAAGTTAGCGACCAACCTCTGCTCTGGAGTGATGGCTTGCCTCATGCAGGTATCCTGCCTGCTGATATAGGGGGTCAGCGAAGCCAACAAACGGTGAAACACGGGGTCCGTCATCCTGAGAAAGTTCCTGAAATCATCAGGATTATTCTCACGGATCTCACGGAGCAAAGGCATATGACAGAACTGGTCACGCTGAAGCAACCAATTCTTGGTCCATGAACTCCTTCCCACCCTGTTCATGGACTGGACTTGTGTCAAGGTCAGGACCCCAACACCAAGCCCCCAGACAGCACGAACTCTACGAGGAGTATGCATACGAAACATGGCTAGAAAACGGTCGGCTGCTCAGAACGAAGTAACAGAACGCACTGAAGAACAGTAAGGCCTGTGAAGAGCGACCTGAAAAACAGCAACGAGCAGGCAAGATCACACAGAAAACTCTGATACGAACTGATTGCACGCACTGAAGAGCAGATACAAACCCACAAGCACAAACTGAACGGCAGAAAACTATCTGAAAGCCACGAGTCTGAAAAAGCGAGAATCGTCTCTCACCAAACTTTTACTAACACGAGATTAGCAAAAGGAGCCCAAAGGGTGCCGCGCTTGGTTCTGAACTGGCCTTTTCTAGTCTCGTCGTACGTGGTGTACGTGACCGCGTGGTTGTCGATCGGAAATTCCGACAACTTTGTGCGACCGTGTGTAGGCAAAACAAGTTTGAGCCAACATCCGTCGGAAAAAATCCTAGGATTTTGTTGTCGGAATGTCCGAACAAAGTCCGACCGTGTGTACGCCCTATAACTGTAAATACTGTAGCTGCCTGCCTGTGGTATTAATAGGAGCAGAACAACAGCAATTGTCTCCAGGTAGCTTTAGTTGCACACTGTGCAGAGGACGCACTACACTAACTGTAAATGCTGTAGCTGCCTTCCTGTGGTGTTAATAGGATCAGAAGAACACCACTAATTTTCTTCAGGTAGCTTTAGGTGCACACTGTGCAGAGGACACAGTACACTAACTGTAAATACTGTAGCTGCCTGCCTGTGGTATTAATAGGAGCAGAACAACAGCAATTGTCTCCAGGTAGCTTTAGGTGCACACTGTGCAGAGGACACAGTACACTAACTGTAAATACTGTAGCTGCCTGCCTGTGGTATTAATAGGATCAGAAGAACACCACTATTTTTCTTCTGGTAGCTTTAGGTGCACACTGTGCAGAGGACACAGTATACTAACTGTAAATACTGCAGCTGCCTGCGGTACTGTACTAATAGGATCAGAAGAGCACCACTAATTTTCTTCAGGTATCTTTAGGTGCACAGTGTGCAGAGGACGCACTACACTAACTTGTAAATACTGCAGCTGCCTGCAGTACTGTACTAATAGGATCAGAAGAACACCACTAATTTTCTTCAGGTAGCTTCAGGTGCACACTGTGCAGAGGACACATTACACTAACTGTAAATACTGTAGCTAATAGGACTAATAGGATCAGAAGAGCACCAGCAATTTTCTTCAGGTAGCTGTAAATACTGTTAAAACACCTGCCTGCCTGTCAGTAGTAGGAAGAGAATAACAGGAACGGGTCTAGCTAAACTGAATACAGTGTGTATATATATATATATATATATATATATATATATATATATATATATATATATATATATATATATATATATATATATATACAGTAAACACTGTAAGTGCAGCTAACTGACTCGCCTGCCTACTCTATCTAACTTAACTCAAATGACACTGTCTCTCTGTCTATCTATCTCTCTCTCAGAACACACTACACAGGGCCGCCGTGCAGGTGGCCTTATATATTGTGGGGCATGTACTAAACCCCCTGAGCCATAAAGCCACCCTGGCTTTGGCCAATTACGGCTCTCTGTACAGACGGCACTGTGATTGGCCAAGCATGCGGGTCATAGTGCATGCTTGGCCAATCATCAGCCAGCAATGCACTGCGATGCCGCATTGAATTATGTGCTGTGACATGCCACTCGAATTTGGCGCAAACAGCCCATATCCTTCGTAATTTGGTGAACATGTTTGAGTCGAACATGCGTTTGATTTGAACACGAAGCTCATCCCTACTAGAGAGAATGCACTTAATCAAATCTATCAAACCAAAGGTTCCATTTTGAGTCAAAACTAGCTCTATTGCTTTTTCGATTGGCAATGAGACTTTCATAGACATAATCGGTGTGTATGATCTCAATCGCCTCTGATAAGTTGAGAGTGAAATTTGATATTCATCGCCTTGTTATTAGTATCCCAGCTGCCAATAAGATATGTGTTACTATAGTACAACAGAATGGAGAGATATTTTCAATACCCAGAAGTACAGTTTTTTTGTGGAGGCAGGAAGGGCCTTTCCTGAAGAGATGAGTTTTCAGGAATTACCTAATGGTACAAAGAGGAGAAGCTGGTCAGACAGATTGGGGTAGGGTACTATAAACCAGTGGTTCTCAACGATGTCCTCAAGTACCCCCAACAGGCCATGTTTGCAGGTTTTCCTCCATTTTGCACAGGTGCTTTAAATCAGAGTCAATAGCTTGGTATTTTGGACCGCTATTTTAGGAGAAATTCCCAAAACATGGCCTGTTGGTGGTACTTAAGGATAGGGTTGAGGACCACTGCTATAAACATCTCCTGCAGTCCTCCAAATTCTTATTGCAAAAATAAACATATGAGGAATAAATAGAGGAATAAATAACATGTGTAACAATAAGACAAGACTCTCACTCTATAATTGTGGCATGTTGCTTCTGAGCTATAACTGTGTTGCTTCAATGTTGCTAATGATTTGAAATCATGTGTGTGCCTAATGATATGTTCATTAGGAGAAGAGTAAGGAAGAGGAGCACAAATCAACTTATCTAATAGTTAACAAAAAAATAAGAGTCACTAAATGGATGCACACTCTCTACAATGCTCTTTTACTGGTAATGTATCTTCCTGCCCATACTTTTTTTTTTTTTTTGAAAGCCTATGGCGTGCAAACACAAGCCAAAAAAGTGCAACGGGTACACAAGCCCTCTAAAATCAGAGGGCCTTGCCCTGAATCCCCCGGGGCGTTAGGCTCCAGATGGGGTCAAGGGAACTTACACTTGGTCCATCTGGCCAAAACCAGGCGGACCCCATTCTCTGGAGGGCCTGCCAAAACAGACCCACCCAAGTACTAGGTTGGGCTCCCCCAAAGGGAAACCCCATGAGAGAGGGTGAACCAAGCCAAAAGGCCATGTCCACTCCCTCCCAAGACTTTCAGGGCAGGCCCGAGGACCTGCAACCCTACTCATCACACAGTGCAACAAACACAAAAATACGAAAAGTGACAAACATAGGCTAATAAATAAAATAAAGTGGGGAAGGAATAAGTGGAGAGGAGAGTGAAAAGGTGGCCATTGTGTAAAACAATGACCAGTCCCCCTGGTTGGGAATAAAAAATTCCTCTGGTCCTAGCCAAAAGGCCCGGCCCAAGAGGCAGGTGCTAAAAAGCGTGTCATATGGTGCAGTGACCATGGTGCCTCAAAACAAAGTGAGCCTCACTGACAGTGATTTTTTGGCACCCCTGGACTCCCACTCCAGGGGCACATACTCCATAGGCTTTCAGGACCAACCCTGACCAGTGACCCAGACCACAACAGCCCCCACTCCAGGCCGAAAGGCATGAAGTTCAGGGAGCTTGGTGAGAGCCCTTTACCATTAGGCCCCACCGTTGCTCCCATCACTCCTTCCTAATTACATTTGGGGAATACTTATGCCCTGTACACAGATACTTATGCCCCGTACACAGGGTCAGACATTGATTGGACATTCCGACAACAAAATCCTAGGATTTTTTCCGACGGATGTTGGCTCAAACTTGTTTTGCGTACACATGGTCGCACAAAGTTGTCAGAATTTCCGATCGCCAATAACGCGGTGACGTCAACCACGTACGACGAGACTAGAAAAGGCCATTTCAGAACCAAGCGCGGCACCCTTTGGGCTCCTTTTGCTAATCTCGTGTTAGTAAAAGTTTGGTGAGAGACGATTCGCGCTTTTTCAGACTCGTGGCTTTCAGATCGTTTTCTGCGGTTCAGTTTGTGCTTGTGGGTTTGTATCTGCTCTTCAGTGCGTGCAAGCAAGCTACGCGTGACTTGGATTAGTCATTGTGTTCTTGTTCGTTCGTTGCTGTTTTTCAGGTCGCTCTTCACAGGCCTTGCTGTTCTTCAGTGCGTTCTGTTACTTCGTTCTGAGCAGCCGACCGTTTTCTAGCCATGTTGCATATACGTACTCCTCGTAGAGTTCGTGCTGTGCGGGGGCTTGGTGTTGGGGTCCTGACCTAACACAAGTCCAGTCCATGAACAGGGTGGGGAGGAGTTCATGGACCAAGAATTGGTTGCTTCAGCGTGACCAGTTCTGTCATATGCCTTTGCTCCGTGAGATCCGTGAGAATAATCCTAATGATTTCAGGAACTTTCTCAGGATGACGGACCCCGTATTTCACCGTTTGTTGGCTTCGCTGACCCCCTATATCAGCAGGCAGGATACCTGCATGAGGCAAGCCATCACTCCGGAGCAGAGGCTCGTTGCTACCCTGCGGTACTTGTCGACAGGGAGAAGCCTGCAGGACTTGAAGTTCTCGACAGGCATCTCCCCCCAGGCTCTGGGTGTCATTATCCCAGAGACCTGTTCTGCCATCATCCAGGTCCTGCAGAAGGAGTATATGAAGGTAAGATTTTTATCCTTTAATATCACATTTTATTGTATTGAATGTTTGCTAATATATTGTATTTCTTTCCTCATTCCCTAATTACCATGATTGTAATATGCTGTGAATGTCCCCTTTGTCCTCATGCATGCTGGAATTTTATGGAGTTTTTTTAGTCCTTCATACATATTTGCCTTCACTTACCTCCCCAGCATGCTCTCCTGGCCCTATATTCACCACATGTAGTCACTTAACAATGTATTTTATCAGCTCCATAGTAGTGCTTTACCCCAAACAACCCCTAAAATGTTTAGAAATGTGATTTGTGCTTTAAATTCAGGCAGAGTTCCAGAGGCTTTTTTTTTTTGTGTCCCCAAATCATTTTTATTAACCCTCCCTCCCCCCAACTGCTAAGTCAGCTGATCCCAATTCTCTATCTATTCTCAATCATCTATCTGCTGACTTTGCCAAACCCATACACACTATACCTACCTCTTTTGTGGTCAGATTTATGGATGAATTCCCCAAAGCATGTAGTGCAAGGGCCTGCCTGTATACTTTCAAATGGTACTGTTTAAAGTTTTTGTATTATATTATTATCTTGATACGTAATAGCAGAATGTCCAAATGTGCTCAAATGTGTACACTGTGCATTTATATCTTTGTATTATGACACTTCTTACCTGTCCAGTGGTCTGCCAATAGTGTAACTAAGGAGGGGCTGGTCAAAGTAATACCCATTATTTAGGCATTCGTCTCTCAATGAAGTGGAGAGGGTTACCTGTCCAAGATTCCCCCACCCCCTATAATGTTAGAAATGGCCCATGAGAGGGGGGGATATGATAGGTGTACCTTATACTTTGGTGTTGTAAAATTCCCCTTAATAAATGTTATCTGGATGTTGGCCAAGAATGTTTGTGTCTAATCTGCTTTCCATGTTTATGTGCAAAAATACTAATTTATTTTTGTTTTCCTCAACAGTTTCCTTCCACGCCACAGGAATGGCAGACTGTGGCCTCCCACTTTGCCCAGCGGTGGGACTTTCCTAACTGCGGAGGGGCAATTGATGGGAAACACGTCCACATTGTCCCACCCCCCAACTCGGGGTCGTACTATTATAATTACAAGGGGTTCAATAGTATTGTGATGTTGGCGGTGGTGTCGGCTAATTACGAGTTCCTGTATGTGGATGTGGGGAAGAATGGCCGGATGTCCGATGGTGGAGTCATCGCCCAGACAGAGTTTTACAGGCATCTCCAGAATGGCAGCTTGGACTTGCCACCTCCAGAAGACAATGTGGAAGGACTCCCATTCGTCTTCGTTGCGGGTAAAGCATTTGTGCTGGGGGACCATCTTATGCGGCCATTCCCGATGAGGACCCTCACCCCGGAACAGAGGGTTTTTAATTACCGTCTGGCCATAGCCAGAAAAGTAGTGGAGAACACATTTGGAATCATGGCCAGCCGGTTCCGCCTATTTCTTACACCCATCCATATGGCGGAGTATAAACTGAATCATATAATCCTGGCGTGCTGTGTTCTACATAACTTTTTACGGCAACATTCTGCCAACTATGCTGGCTCAGTTGGGCCTGAGGCCAGAAATATAAATGAAACAACCCTGACGGCGCTTGAAAGTGGCCGTCCTGGCTTGCCATCCCTGAGTGCCCGTGATGTTCGGCTAAGATACCTTGAATTCTTTGCGGTTAGGGGGGCCATCAATATGCCAGACAATTTGTGAAACCTTGATCAAATAAAAAAAAATTCAGCAAATCTTTGGTGACATTTACTGCTTGTGTTTGTTTTAGCTGACCATGACAGAAATGTGGTGAGTCCTGAAAATGGTGTGATTGTGTAACCTTACAAAGCACTGTTGGGTGTTATTTACTAAAGGCAAAGACACTTTGCACTACAAGTGCACTTGAAACTGCACTGAAACTGCACTTGTAGTGCAAAGTGGATTTGCCCTTAGGAAATAACCCCCATTGTCACAGAAAGCAGCAATTAGAGCACCACGAAAGTGTTGTAGCGTTGAGACAATAATCCACACATTCTTGATTAACACTCTTTTCAATAACAGCACAATCACATGTGCATTTAGAAAAGGTTTTTAAAACAAAACAACATGTTTTTGTATAACAATTTTTGGGGTGGCATTAGAAAAAATAGAAATGTCCATTTAAGATAAAACAGGCATGTTTCCAAACAACAAGAAAGACACAAATCTTTGAACTTACAAAGTTCACATTTGGTAGAACTTGAAGGCAATATCAGACATGAGTATTTAGGAACTGTGTTTGATATTGCGTTCAGATGGGGTGAAGTCACCCCAGGAAAAGCCAAATTTTGAAGATGCACACCAATTTAAGAATGTCAACATGTGCGATCTGCCATCACGGGGGATCAAGGGACGTGTTTTGGGGGAGCAACCCCTTCCTCTCAGCTACTTTATTATTGAGGAAGGGGTTGCACCCCCAAAACGCGTCCATTGATCTCCTGTGATGGCAGATAGCACATGTTGACACACTGTGTGCATCTTCAAAATTTGGCTTTTCGAAAAATCGCTAACACATTTTTAACATTGTAGCACACAAAAAAACAAAGGGATTTGGAGGGGTTTTTAACTCTCCCCAAAACATCAATGATGTTCTTATTTTTTTGAATAACATCATTGATGTTTTTCTTGAGGTTTTCCAATGCTAAATTACACCCCATGATCTCCCCGATCAGGATCTATGCACTTTCAGAGGTGAAATTCCCTGGATCCACAACATCACGATCACCTAATAAGAGAGAAACAAAAAAAAACAGGTTTAATAAATATGCCGGCATCCATCTCACGATCACCTAATAAGAGAGAAACAAAAAAAAAACAGGTATTATAAATATGCCGGCATCCATCTCTTACCTGAGCCTGTGGTCGCAGACACTCACCTGTTGTGGTGACTAGTTCCACCATGTCTTCTTCCTCCTGCTCTTCTTGTGTTGGGGGTATTTCCCCTTCTTCCAGAGGTGGGGGGTCTCTGGTCTCCTCGGATGAGGAGTCTTTTCTCCCCTATGTAAAACAAAAATGGTATACTTAGCACACAGATATTTGATGGGAGAACTATAAATATGAAACATTGCTTGGAAGTGGGGTACAATTGTCTATTTTGGCATACTTCCAAGATGTAGAACTTTCAGTGTCCTTTGTCAAGCTTCAATACTTTACCTGTCTTGTACAAGCTTCACAGATGGAGACACCCCTATAGTATACACTGGAGCACCTCTGTGAGACCCCCTAATAAAAATGGTGTTCTTGTGTCCCACACTAGTGCTCCAGAGTCCAGATGTGTAAACAGCTGCTGAGTGTCCTCTCCTTACACAGAATCGAGTTTGCATTTCATTCTAGTAACAAACACATCTACACAACCAAATTATTTGCATACAAGTAGGCCCTCAAAAATGTTGGCAAAGGCATATGGCCAAAACAATGGTGTTTTGAAGGGCGACAGAAAAATGTTTGATACGAACGAATAATGTGCCCAGGAACATGAAAGTTGCCATTTTAAAGTGTACAACACTTAAGAAAAGCACATGGAGCAGCACGAACGTAATAAAGTCGAAAAAAATAGCAACACAGGACAACTACTTACTTTTTTGCAGCACTCTCCGGATATTTCTGTACTGCTCGTGTTCTCTTAATTTCAGGTCTGACCACCGCTTCCTGAGCTGATCTTTCGATCGTTGTACCCCAAAATTCCGGTGCAGACTCTTAACCACTTTCACCATGATCTTGGCCTTTCTGACATTGGGGTTGGGGTAAGGTCCATACTTTCCATCAAAGTCGGCCTTCTTCAGGATGTCGACCATCTCCAACATCTCCCCAAAGGACATATTTGAGGCCTTAAATCGTCTCCTTCTGGATCGGGACGTTTCCGGCTCCGTGCTTTCCTCCTCCTCCTCCTCCTCCTCCTCGTTGCTATAATTAGCACGCACCTGCTGTGTCTCCGCCATGTGCTCTTCCCCCACTGCACCGAACAAAAAGGGGGCGGGGAATAGACTAGAAAGAACATCAGGGGCGGGCGGAGTTCCACGCATGCGCAGTGTGTGTAAAGCGTAGCACGCGTGCGTAGTTCGTACGATCTGTGAGCGGAGGAAGGAGTATCGGAGGCGCCGATCGTGATAACGAAGGTAAGAGCCAAACTTGGGCCTATACTGCTTCTAGATTGAGGCCTATATTGTAACAAGATTAGGAGAGTTTTGGCTGACATTAGGGTTTGTCTTGTGTTGTGTCTTGCAGTGAAAATGGATATCTTGAACGATACCGACTTCATGGCAATCTTCATTGACATGTTCAGGGAGCTGCCTTGTCTATGGGAGATAAACCACCCACATTATAAGAACCAAACAAAGAGGAAGGCAGCGCTGGATCAATTGCTGGAATTTGTGAAGCAGGTGATCCCCAGGGCAGATATCACATATTTGAAGATCCTAATTGGTGGCCTGAGGAGTACATATCTAAGGGAGCACAAGAAGGTCCAGGATTCGCAGAGATCCGGAGCAGCAGATGACATCTATGTCCCCAGGATGTGGTACTATGACAGGCTGCATTTTCTGGCAGGTCAGACTGAACCCGGGTCATCACTCTCCAGTCTTCCTTCCACGCTTCCTCCCCCCCCCAGCTGAGGCTTCTGACGCCCAACCTGGGCCTTCCAGACAGCAAGATGTGGAGGAGCCCAGATTGAACCAGGTATAGCATTCCTCTAAATATTTCTGGTTGTCCAATCAATGATGTTAACTAGATGTTAGTTTGGAGTACTAATTTATGATTGTGATTGATGATGCAAAAACTAAAACCATGTCCCTTTTTCATACACAGGGTAGTCTCAGCCAGGAGGTGGCCAGGCCGAGCAGGCTGTCTGATATGCAGGTCCCTCCCCTACACCTGCAAAGAGAAAGTGGCAAGAAGAGGAGTACCCTTGAGGAGGCTGCCATAGGCCTCTTTTGTAAGGCTACAGAGGCCCTGAGAGCCCCCCACTCTGTGGAGGAGAAGTTTGCTGGCATAATTGCCTGCAAAATGCAGCAGATGGAGGAGGGCCAATGACTACTGTGTGAGTCATTCATTTTGGAAGCTCTCAATAAGGGATTGAGGGGCGAAATAACATCTGCTACCCACATTTGTGACCTCACACATGGTCCTCCTCCTCCAGGTCCTACTACTCCTCCTCCTCCTCCTCCTTCTCCTCCAGGTCCTACTAGTCCTCCTCCTCCTCCAGGTCCTACTCCTCCTCCTGCCACATCTCCAACAGCAGAGCCACAGCCAGGAAGGAAGCATGGAAAGAAGACCAGAAAGTGATGGCCCTGGATCCAGTCTGGTCTGGCAAATGATGCAGCCTCTTGTGGTACCACAGCCTGGGAACATACATGTCATCTGCTGCTTTCCGGATCTCTGGGACTTCGGGACCAGACTGCACTCCCTTAGATAAGGACTCCTCAGGCCACCAATTTTGATGTTAAATAATTGATGTCTGCCCTGGGGGTCAAGGCTTCGCCAATTTCTGCTGTTTATCCAGCGTTGCCTCCCTCTTTGTTTGGTTCTGATCCCTTAATAAAGGAATTTTTGATTTCAATTATACTTGCCTATGTGTGTTTGCCTTCAAAAAGGACAGTTTGTTTGTGAGGATTCAGGTAGATTTCGAAAATACAATGTGAAATTAACAAGGGCCACCAACACCAAATTAATCTCCTTGAGATTAAATAATCTAAGATATCAATGGTGTTGTGGTAACTTGACACACAAAACACACACAAAAATATTATGGAGTCAAACTAAAAAGAAAATAAAACAAAGATCAGCCTTGAAAAAAATACAAACCAAAAAAAAAAAAAAAATCTGCCTTTAAAAAAATAAAAATACATAAAACAACACAAAACAAATTTTGTCAGATGCGACAAATCCAAATATATTGAGGGAATCCCGATAAATAATAAAGAAATACGTTTGTGAGAAGTCTGTGTGAATATGGGCAGCAAAACTACTTCATTCTTCTCACATTATAAAGAAGAAGAGAGTGCACTGTATTAAACCATTTTTAACATTGCAGCGTGACGAAAGTGCTGTATCCATTCCGAACGCTAATTTTACCAGACCGAGCTGTTCCGTCTCGGAATTTCTTCTGAGCATGCGTGGCACTTTGTGCGTCGGAACAGGCCACACACGGTCGGAATTGACGCGATCGGATTTTGTTGTCGGAAAATTTTATAGCCTGCTCTCAAACTTTGTATGTCGGAAAATCCGATGGAAAATGTCCGATGGAGCCCACACACGGTCGGAATTTCCGACAACACGCTCCGATCGGATATTTTCCATCTGAAAATCTGACCGTGTGTACGGGGCATAACCGTTCCTCCCCCCCCCATCAAAAGAGGAGCTGGTGTCCTCTCCTGAAAAACTGTCCATAGCTAGAGCTACCACAATCTAGGCCAGAAGTCCAGGGACCCAACCCTCTGGTCAGACCCAGATGCAGCACCCATCCTCACCAGGAGCACCCTTCCAGACGGCTCAGATTCAACTATCGGCCAGCCCCTAGTATCTGCCGGGCAGCTTGGCATAGTCCCTGCTGAAACTGCCTTTCCAGGCACTATAACACCATTGGATTTGCTGGCTCTCCCCTTTGAGAGTAGCACAGTGCCTCCTCTGGAAACTGATAAGAACAGATACTACACTTGATCTTAGCCAAAAGACCGAGAAGCGAATTCCTGCCCATACTGTCAAGTTTCGATTGGATACAGCCAAACTTTCTCAGGAAAGTTGGTCAGGGGACACTGCACTCATTATATGCTCTCCTCCACTTTGTCCACTAGTTAACACTTCACTGCCAAAATGGCTGCAACAGACAAACAAATCATCCTAAATACCTCTATATAATAATGCATTCATATATGATACTAAGGATAAGCGAATAGTACATAGCTAGTGAGAAGTGAGAAGAAAAATGTGTGCGTGAATATATATATATTTCCTGAACATCTTTGTGAGGATCCTATTGTTCTCCACAAAGATTTCCAAGTCCAAAAAAAGAATCCTCTCAGGGCTACTGTATGGTTAAAACTGCAAATTATAGTCATTGGTATAAAGATGTTCCAAAGAGTGGTATCAGGAATCAATGGCTAAGGAGACAAGACATGTAGCTACACAAGGGAACTGAGACCAAACAATGTATTTATCATTAAAGTGATATTTATTTACAGTGACCACACCAATAAACATTCACAGCAACCAGTGAGAACATAAACCACTGCAGCATACAAGAACAAAAATAACTAATGAACCTAACTACTATCTATATAAAATGTCCACAATATAAGGGAGAAAGGTAACAGGGATGCAAGGAAGGGAAACACGACTGGGTACAAGAGCAGGAAACAAGGCAGAGGGGTGCAGGACGGATCAGGATACAGGAAGGTTCAAGATAGGTATCAGGCACAATCTGGTAGAAAGGAGGCAATCAGACAGGATAGTGATGCCCTGGGGGAAGGGAGGAGTAGCCTTAAATATCCACCTGGCAGTTGGAGCCAGGTGTGGCTGATCAGAACCTGCTAGCTTCTGAAAGACACCTGCTGGTGGACACTGGAACTGCAGCCATCGGCCCAGAGAACCACAGTGCCACCAGCAGGTGAACTCAACCCTGACCCCCCCTTAAGGAGTGGCCTCTGGAGACCCCTACAACAGGGGTCTGCAAGCCCACTGAGTACCCCACTGCCAACATCCAAAGGCTTGGTGAGAACCCCACCCCCGGGGTCCCAAAACTGGCTGGGTTTTCTGCTGGTTTAGATCCTCTGAGATGTACAGTATTTGGTAGTCCCTCAAGACAGCAGGTACCCCAATGCTGTGGTTCCACAGGTTCTCTGCAAACTTAGCCCGGTCTCATGTGACAGTACCAGAACCCAGACAACCTTGTAGCTTGCCTGGTTGCTAGGACTTGCTCTGCACATCAAAATTCCCCTAGGTCTCTCTGAGGCACTGGTTACCCGAACCAGGTCCCCTAGTACACCTGGAGCTGTGGCAATTACATCCAGATCATGGCAAGGCACAGATCGTACTCTGCCATTCCCCGGGAGCTTACCATAACCAGGGCCATGAAGGCAGATGCAGCTACCAGTTACCAAGGGTATGTCAGGACCACCAGGCATTGGAACCATTGGAGCAAAACACTGCCAGAGAGACTCAATCAAGGCAACTGTCAAATAAATCTCAGGCCCAGCAGATGACCCATTAGCAGTTGGATTCTCATCCTTTGCATAACAATCCAACTGTGCAGCTGGCATAGCATCAATAGAACCCGGCAGGGTAGCAGGGAGGAGATATTTAAGATCATCATGGATAGACTTGTCATCAGACAGCAGACACTCAGAGGCAGGCAGGTTGTTAGGCACAGGGAGTCCAGAGGCACCTTGGGAAGCAGGCACCAGATCAGCAGGCTAGGCAACAGGCAGAGGCACATCAGACTGGGCAGAAGCACAGGTATCGTCATAGTCTGGCTGGGCGGCAACCCTGGAATCAGCATAGCCCAGCTTGGCAGCCGCCCTGGAATCAGCATAGCCTGGTTGGGCGGCAGCCCCGGATTTAGCATAACCCGGCTGGGCGGCAGCGCCGGAATCAGCATAGCCTGGCTGGGCGTCAGCCCCGAAATCAGCATAGCCCAGCTGGGCGGCAGGCTTGGCAGCAGATGGTAGGTCACCCGTGGCAGGCAGCAGCATGGTTGACTAATGGACCCCATTTGGCAGGCCGCAAGCTGCACACGACAAATAACCTTCACTCTCAGCATATTGACAAAGGCAAAAAACTCAAGTAACTGGCTCCCAGTTCCCAAGTGTAGCAGATCTTGTCATTAGTGGACATCTCTATTATGTCAGAAATCAACGGCTAAGGAGACCAGACACATAGCTACACAAGGGAACTGAGACCAAACAATGTATTTATCATTAAAGTGATATTTATTTACAGTGAACACACCAATAAACATACACAGCAACCATTGAGAACATACACCACTTTAGCAAACAAGAACAAAAATAACTAATGAACCTAACTGATATCTATATACAATATCTACAATATAAGGGACAAAGGATGCAAGGAAGGGAAACACGACTGGGTACAAGAGCAGGGATCAAGGCAGAGGGATGCAGGATGGATCAGGATACAGGAAGGTTCAGGATAGGTATCAGGCACAATCTGGTAGCAAGGAAGCAATCACACACGATAGTGACATCCTGGAGGAAGGGAGGAGCATCCCTAAATATCCGCCTGGCAGCCGGAGCCAGGTGTGGCTGATCAGAACCTGTTGGCTTCTGGGAGACACCTGCTGGTGGACACTGGAACTGCAGCCATTGGCCCAGAGAACCACAGTGCCACCAGCAGGTGAACTCAACCCTGACAAGTGGTTTAACTCATTCTTTGAACCGCTCCATATACATATAACATCATCTATAAATCTTTTCTATAGCACAAGGTTTACAAAAAGTTTACCATTAGGTCAGATGTATTGGCCTCCCAGTCTGCTACATAAAGATTAGCAAAACTGGGTGTGAACATTATGCCCATTGCTGTCCCAATCTGTTGTAAATAGAAGACACCATCAACACAGAAATAACTGTGTCTAAGTGTGAAATATATGGACTGTATAGTAAAGTCAGTTTGAAGTGCTTCTAGCTTTTCATTAATTCAAATATCTTAGATAAATATGAATACCACAGCACTATTATCTCCAATAAAACTCAATCTATGTGATAATGAAGTGAAAACAATGAAAAAAGTGCAATATTAACTAACAATTATATGTGATGGGTTTGCTGCTAACCACTGTTATGTGTTCCCACACCAATCAAACTTGCAATGCAAAAAAGTGTAGTGCTACAATGTTATTAAATTATAAAGCTTATAAATTAATAACCGGATAGAGCTACACTTCTTTCTAATGTCTGTTGAGCCGCTTCATGTCTCTTATCTTGTTGTAAAAAACTGTATAAAGGGATATGACCTCCAGTGTTACCAACACCCCAGTTGCCGTTCTATATCTTTCCATAGATTTCACATGCTTTAAGTGGTTGTAAACTACCATAGATGAATTGTACCTATAGGTAAGCCTATAATAAGGCTTACTTACAGTACTGTAAATATCTCTTAAAACGTGCACTGTTTAGGAGATATTCACTGTATATGCAGCAGATGACATCATCAGCGCCTGTGCTCTGAAGGAATGGCTGTGACCAGCGGGGAGTGACGTCACGCAGCTCCGGCCAGTCACACAGCTAGAAGGAAGATGGGTGAAGATGGATGCAGCCTCCAGCGGTGACAACGCATCAGTGGAGGGCTTCGTTTGCAGTTAAGTTTCACATAATGAGCTAGTATGCGATGGCTTTAGTTTGCAGGTCAGAAAAAAAAAATCGCAATAGGGTTCGCGAAAGGAATCCGGTTTACATTGGAGGAAAGGCTGACTGACCCAGAAGGAAGATATCTCTTCCTAAAAGGTAAACTAAGCGAAATGGAGTGTACATTGGCAAATATCTATGCTAGGAAACCGATTAAGTACTTAAAGGACACCATGGGGAAGCTGATGGAATTTAAGAGAGGGCATGTGATTCTGATGGGGGACATGAACTTCTGTATGGATCCAGGCTTGGATAGTACGTCCCGGGTACAGGGGAAAAATAGCGTACAACTAAAGAAGATAAAACAAAAAATTAATGAGTGCCAACTGGTAGACATTTGGAGGATTCTGCATCCTAAAAAACAAGACTTTACGTTTTATTCCCCTGTACACGGGACCTACTCCAGGAGAGACTACATCTTGGTCAAACATAGATTGATTGAGTGGCTAATAGATGCTGGAGTAGAAATTTCAACAATATCAGATCACTCCCCAGTAAGAATGAAGATGTTAGTACCTGGTAACGAAAGACAACCCTACGCTTGGCGCTTAAATAGATCTACTCTGGGATGAGGCGACCTCAGTAATCGTAAGAAAGGAATTAGAGCAGTATTTTGCAACAAATGATACAGGAGAGGTATCGGGGTCCACCTTGTGGGAAGCGCACAAGGCCTACATAAGGGGGATCCTGATAGAAGTTGGTGCAAGGAGAAAAAAAGAGAGAACAGGGAAAATTAAAAAACTTACGGAAGAAATTTTCAGAGCCGAGCAAGAACATAAGAAATACAGGGGTACTCAGACAGCATTATACCAAAGCTTAGTAACAAAAAGAGACGAACTGAAGGATCTTATGGAACAAGAAACAAAAAAAACTTTCAATAGAATAGCTAAAGAAAGATACCAGTGGAGGAATAAAGCTAGTAAACATCTTGCCAGAATGTTGCAAAAGAAAAACGCTATAAACTATATAGAAAAAGTCCAAACTAAAGGAGGAGAAATGGTCCACTCTACCAAGGGTATAGCGGAAACATTCAAAAACTATTACCAGGATCTGTATTCAGTTGAGCATGACGGGCGCCAGCCAGGAGAAAAAAGAGGTAAAATAAACGATTTCCTTAAAAAGGCTGGATTACCTAAAATCCCAGAGAACTTAAGGGAAACATCAGAGGCCCCTATAACAGAGGAGGAAATAAATAAAGCCCTATCGGACTCAGCTCATGGGAAAAGCCCTGGCCCGGATGGCTTTACAACGTATTACTATAAAAAATACAAAGAGATTCTAACTCCAAAGTTATGTAAATACATGAACGGCTTGGGGGTAGACTATGAAATGGATGGTGAGGCCCTGTCTGCAACAATTACAGTAATCTTGAAGGAGGGGAAAGACAGGATGATGTGTTCCAGTTATAGGCCAATTTCGCTGCTAAATGCAGACACAAAATTGTATGCTAAAGTACTGGCAGGCAGGATGAAAGGTTTGATGAATCTTTTGGTACATCCTGATCAGGTGGGTTTTACTCCTAGAAGGGAGGGAAGGGACATTGCTGCTCCTTCTCCAGAGGATAAAAGAAAGTGGGCCCCCAGGTCTTCTCCTGTCAATAGATGCCGAAAAGGCCTTTGACAGGGTAGACTGAGGGCTCATGATACAGACTTTAGAAATTATGGGAATTGGTCCTAGAATGATCCGGTGGATCAAAACATTATATTACCACCCAACAGCAACAGCAACTATAAGAATAAATGGATCACAGTGTGCACCCTTTGAGATGAAAAATGGGACGAGACAGGGGTGTCCCCTGTCCCCGTTGTTATTTATGCTGTCCTTGGAGCCATTATTGGCTATGATACGAAACAACCCCGACATAAGCGGATTTAAGATTGGAGAGGAAGAACATAAGCTTGCAGCATTTGCGGACAATGTTTTATTTTACATCGCCAATCTCAAACAATTCGGAGAAATATCTAATTTTAAAATAAACCTAGCTAAGTCAGAAATCTTTAACATAAATTTATGTAAGACAGAAGAACAACTGCTGAAAAATGAATTCCTGGAGGAAGGAACTTAAATACCTGGGAATAAAGTTAGCGAATACTTTGAAGAAGGTATACAAAATAAACTATATACCATTACTAGATGAAATAAGAACCAAATGTAAAAGAATACTAGGCAGGCCTATATCATGGATAGGACATATCAATATTATAAAGATGGCCCTATTACCAAAGATTACTTATAAGTTCCAGATGTTGCCATTGGCCCTACCCCAACAATACCTCAGAAAGTTAAAATCGATTATAAGGAATGCAATATGGAAACAAAGAAAACCGAGAGTATGCTTTGCAATTTTAAGACAGGAAAAGAAAAGAGGAGGGCTAGCTGTACCAGATATTCAAAACTATTACAAGGCGATTGTGTTGTCAAGGGTGGTCGAATGGGTTAGGAATAAAAATGAAAAAAGATGGATTAAATTAGAAAAAACACTTAGTAGGGCTCAATTGGGAAATATAATATGGAATCCACCACATTGTAGAACGTTGGATGTAAACATAGACGCACTAACACGGAATGTTTTAAAAATTTGGGATACGATGTATAAGCACCTTGCTCCTTAATGGGAATTATAATTCTCCGCTAATTGCTTTAAAAGATAATTAATTTTTTTGCACTAGGGGAAAAGACATTGGGGGAAACTGGATAAAGAAAGACACAACACAGTTAAGAGACATGATTAAACAGGGAAAAATGATACCACTTCAAGAGTTAAAACACAATAAGGACCTTTGGTCGATTGATGAGTGGCGGTATCTCCAGTTACATCACTTTATCAAGAGTCTCCCTCACCCAATTAGATCAGGGGATGAGTTGACTCCGCTGGAACGGTTGTGTACCGCGGACAACACAAGAAATACGATATCTAGGCTTTACAAACTCTTGCTGACAGTGGGCGAGGTGGAGATCCCACCATTTATAAAAAAATGGGAACAGGAATTGGGGTCACAAAGGGATAAGACCACTATAGCAAAAATACTGAACAGTTCGTCAGTAGATACTAAAACTGCTGAAATTAACTATAAATGTCTAATTAGATGGTAAGCAACTCCTAACAAAATCAGTAAATACCAAAAGGATAAATCTGCGGAATGCTGGCGAGGATGTAAGGAGGCAGGAACAATGGCTCACTTATGGTGGGATTGCCCCAAAATCAAAAAAATTTGGAAAAAGGTTATATATTATATAATAAGAAATCACTAAAAAAGAAATAGTAGAAGATCCATGGGTGGGAGGAAAGTCCATTAATATGGGAATGGATTCACTCTGTAGAGGAAACCTTTAATATGGAATGTCTGAGAGTAAACTTAGAAGACAATAATGAAGGGTTTGTGTGTGTTGGGAGTGTTGGAAAGAGTTTAAAAAGATCAAGGAGCTATGCTGAGATATTAAGAATATAGGTCTATAACGGAGTTTGATGACCCAGAGGTGGGGGAGTTTGATGACGCAGAGGTGGGGGGGGTAGGAGGGAGGGGGTGGGAGGTTGTTGACTAGGTGCTAGAGTTTGTATTAAGGGATTAGATTTTTTTTTTGAGTAAGAATTGTCATATGAACCTTTTTAAGTGCATTGGATAAAGCTACTATGATGTGACAAAGAGTTGGGACAATAATGAACTGTAATGGTGACTTAAGTTTCCCAAAAGAGTTCGCTGAAGTGGAAAAAAAAAAGAAAAAAATAATTAACCTTGTGGTTTACTTCCTCTTTAAGGTCTTTCAAATACGATGGTGTCAATAATACTTCCTTTTGTAGAAATACATCTACATAATAAGATAAATTAGATGTTAATGACCCAGTCCCAGATATTATGGGTCGTCCTGGAGAATTCACTGGATCTTTGTGAATTTTAGGTAAAAAATAAAAGATTGATCTACGAGAATTATTTACATAGATCTTCACATATCTTATATTACATAGATATTCATATTCCTTATCAGCAAGTATTCCTTCTCTTAAGTAGTTTCCTTAATTCCTCAAAAAATGCTTGGTTCAGATTATTTTTTTTCCAAATAAAGCTTTATTAAGTTAAATTCATACAGAAAAGTAGTATACAAAAGCAAGGTTTGAGATAAAATGATAACAGTGTTATACAGAGGGAACAGTCCAGAGAGTACAACGTTGTATTTTAACAAGTATTCAAATCTACGACTGTGGAGTTGTTGAAAAATACATTACATCTGGGGTGTGGATATATGGGATTACAGAGTAGTGTGGGCAGAAAATATAAAGAACATATATTAAATCAGGTAAAACATTTTTTAAACATGTTGATTTTTGAGGGCGAAAAAGATTAAAAAGGGAGAGAGGAGTAAAAACCGTATTATAATAGATTGCCTATGATAGCCTTAGTATATGAGTCTGAGATTTTTGTTGGATTTTGTTTGGAATAATCATTAATTACTATGTCTGTGTGAGAGTGTGAAATTGATCCTGGTGCATGGTGTCCAGAAGTCGGGTAATGTCTGTAGATAGAGATATAATCATAGCATACAACAATAAATACCTAACATAGCAAAGTTTTGATTAAATGGTGGTCAAAATATAGTGAGAAGTACAAAAGGAAGGTAGGGGAAAGTTATTTCCCGTCCCTGGCTCAGCCATGGGTCTGACGGGAAATATCTTTACAGAAGGACCAAGTCCCAGGAAGAAAAGCATAATAGAGCTTTTGAAGTGAATTCTGTATGCGTAATGATATAGTTGCCTCCTGAATTTTGTTTCATGCACGACTATAGGGAGGACTATAGACAGTTGGGATGTATGTTGTGTCTTATGGTGTGCTGGAGGAGGATTCCTGACTGATTAATTGGGTATATTCAGATGTTGTGCGGAAATGTAGCCAACAGGCCCAAGTGTTCCTGTATTTAGTATAGGAATCCTGTGCTTGATGTACAAGTTCCTCCATTTCAGCTATTTTGTTTACTCTTTTGAACCAGTCTGCGATTGTGGGTGAGTTGGGAGATCTCCAGAGAACTGGGATACAGAGTTTAGCAGCATTGATTAGATGTAGTGCTAGGGATTTGTGATAAGATTTCATCGGTAGGGAGGAGTGGTGTAAGAGGGCTTGTGCTGGAGAGAAATCTAGCTGAAGTGTAGTGATTTGGGAGGAGAGGTGAAAAACTTTAGTCCAGAAGGCAGAAATCGCAGGGCAGTCCCACCATATGTGAAGGAGTGATCCGTTTTTGTCATTACATCTCCAACAATTAGATGGGATCTCTGGATTAATGGTGTGTAACTTGAGAGGCGTTTTGTACCATCTGGAGAAAAGCTTGTATCCGTTTTCTTGAGTTGTTACATTAATGGAGCCTTTGTGTATGTTAGAGTATATCTTTTCCCATTCCTTATCAGAGAGGTGGATGGAAAGATCTTTTTCCCATTTTGTACTAGCTATATTTGTTTTAGGAGTATGCTCGAGAAAGAGGTTCAAGTATATGGTGGATATCAGGTGTCTTTGTGGTCCAGTGGCAGAGCAAAGGGATTCAAAGTGTGATTGGTTTCTTGAGTATGCAGCCCTAGTTTGGGGGTCAAGAAGAAAATGTCTGAGTTGCATATAAGACCAGAAAGGGATCTGGTGATTCTTTTCTTGGGAGTTCAATGAGGACAGCGGTTTAATATTCCCCTTAGCGAAGAAATCTCCCGCTGTCATCCTTGTCTGGGATCCTATTTGATGAAGGAAAGAATCATCAATGCCTGGTGGAAAGTCAGGGTTATGTTTGATTGGCGTGAGAGGGCCTGGAGAGGAGGAAATGTGCAAATGTTTACATGTCTTTTTAAAGGAATTCAGTGTTGTACCGATAAGGGGATGTTGTTTGCAATGTGGAGAGATGTGGCGAGGGTGAATCCAGGGTAGATTATGGAGCGGGATTTGTGAGAAGGCTTGTTCAATTGCGATCCACGCTTTAGTTTTAGGGTGAACATTCCAGTCCACTATTCGAGAGAGTTGACAGGCCCAATAGTATTTTTGAAGATCCGGTAGGCCTAATCCACCTTTCATTTTGGGTATGGTCATTCTGTTGAAACTCATTCTAGGTCGCTTATCGTTCCAGATGAATTTCATACAGGATTTGCGGTATGCATTGAAAAAAGTTTGTGGTAGTGACACTGGGATTGTTTGGAGCAGGTATAGAAATTTTGGCATTATAGTCATTTTTATAATGGAAACTCTGCCAAACCATGAGAACAAACCCGTTGACCAAGTGTTGAGGTCTTTTTGAATATTTTGGATAATGGGAGTATAGTTTTTGCTGTATAAGTCCGATAGCGAGGTTGGAATGTAGACCCCAAGGTATTTAATGGCGCTCGGTTTCCATTTGAAAGGGAAATTAGTTTGACATTGTTTCACTATATCTGGTGGTAGAGTGATATTTAAGGCCTCTGATTTAGCGAAGTTAATTTTAAGATATGTGAGATTTTCAAAGAGAGTAAGATCTTTGAGGAGATTGGGTAGCGTAATGTGTGGCTCTGTCAGGAATAGTAGGATGTCATCCGCAAATGCCGCTAATTTATAGGTAGATTTTGCGATGGTTATTCCTTTAACGTTTGGATTGTTTTTTAGATGCGTTAGACATGGTTCCAGTGCCAAGACAAAAATAAGCGGAGAGAGTGGGCATCCCTGTCTTGTACCGTTAGATATGGAGAAGGCACCCGACAGGTGTCCATTTATCTGGACTTTGGCAGTTGGGGTGGAGTATAGAGCAAGAATAAATTGTAGCATGCGATCTCGTATGCCAATGTGTGTTAGGACTTCTTTTAGGTAGTCCCAGGCTACCCTGTCGAATGCCTTCTCCGCATCAAGGGAAAGAAGGAATCCCGGTTGTTTCTTTGAAGTCAGCCAATTGTGAATACTGATTGCCTTTAGGGTGTTGTCCCTTGCCTCTCTACCTGGGACAAAACCAACTTGGTCCAAGGAGATGAGGCCAGGGAGAAGGGGTAAAAGTCTATTAGCCAAAATTTTTGCATATATTTTCAGGTCAACATTTAGTAGAGATATTGGTCTGTAGTTGTGAACTAAATTTGGATCTTTATCAGGTTTTGGAATAACCACTATGTGGGCTGTGAGAAGATCTCTGGGAGGGGGGTTCTCGGATGAAAGGGAGTTGAAAGCATTTAAGAAGTGAGGATAAAGCGTAGCAATGAATTCCTTATAGTATCCTGCTGTTAGGCCATCTGGACCTGGACTTTTGCCTGTTTTGAGTTGTTTGAGCACAGTCTCTAGTTCATCCTTAGAGATGGGATGTTCTAGATGCGATGCTTCTGCATCAGAAATGGGTTTGGGACCATGTTGGGCTAGGAAATCTTTAATCAAGTGTGTTCTACGATCATTGTTTATCATGGGTTTATGTGGATTGATATTATAGAGCTGCGAGAAATAATTCACAAATTGGTCTGCTATCAGTGTATTAGACGTTACTTTAGAACCCGAAGGGTCATTAATGGAATGAAGTGTTGTAGATGATCTTTTTGCACGGAGGGCTCTGGCTAGAATTTTACCGGATTTGTTGCCATGTTCGTAGAATATTTTTTGTGATAATATGTATTTGCGTTTTATTTGTTTATGTAACACTTCTTTCAACTCTGTCCTCACCTGAGTAAGTTCCTCAAGTGTGGAGAGAGCTCGAGTTTTCTTATGTATTTTTTCTAAATCCTGTATGCATTTGGAAAGGATAGAAATATGCGCTTGTCTTTCTCGTCTTCTCTTGGAAGCGATAGCTATTAGTTTTCCCCGTATGGTGCATTTGTGGGCTTCCCATTTTATCATTGGGGATATTTCAAAGGGGTCGTTATCCTGGAAATAAAGTTTTAGATTGTCGTGTATAGTAGACACTATTGAAATGTCTGTCAACAGTGAGGGATCAAGACGCCATATTTGTGAGCGAGTATGTTTGGATGGAAATTCCAAGGACATGGTTATCGGGTGGTGATCTGATATGTACATTGGTTCGATGGAGGTGTGCTTGAGCATGGTGAGATCGCTTTGTGAAATAAAGAAATAGTCAAGTCTGGAGTAACTGCCATGTGGGTTGGAGAAAAAAGTGTAATCTTTAGTTGAGGGGTTTAAAGTACGCCATGCGTCATGTAATGTCAATTCTTGAAAACATTGTTTAATTGCTCGTAACGCGGAGAAGGGTAATTTGGATGCACCCGAGGATGTATCTTGTATTGGGTTTAAGGGAACATTAAAATCTCCTCCAGTTAATAGTATACCCTCTTGAAACGATGCGAGCAATTGCAGTGTGTGTCGGAAGAACGGGACTTGTTTAATGTTGGGGGCGTATATGTTTGCTAAGGTTAAAGGTTTACCGAAAAGTGAACCTTTGACAAATAGAAATCTTCCATCTTCATCCACTAGAGTGTCTTTGATTATGAGTGGACACTGTTTTGAGATAAGGATAGAGACTCCTTTTGTTTTTGATTGTTTGTTGGTAGCATGAAAAGCTGTTGGATAACGTAAGTTGGAGAATTTGGGGATAGAGTCCATTTTGAAATGCGTTTCCTGGATGTATATAATGTCTGCCTTGAGTTTATGCATAGAAAGGAGAACTTGTGTACGTTTCTCAGGGACATTTAGTCCCCGTACGTTGAGTGAGACTAGTTTAGTAGTGGCGTTGTGGTGAGATATTGATGTAGAATTGTGTGAGACCGTTGTCATTCTGTAATTTGGGAGGTGTTGTGAGTTAGACTGGAGTGGTGTTTACTGAATATAGTCTGCGGTGCAGGTGTATGTGTGGCAGAAAAAGACCAGTAGTTGGACTTGTGCCTTATGCTCTTATGTGTGGAAGGCGCGTTCTAGGAGAGTGATGAGATTCTATTCAGGATGAGAGTAGATTGTTCAGGAATAGGGAGTGATGTGAGGGATATTGGGTATGCGGGGGAGAGGAAACTGTGAAGACCACTGTGTAGTGTTGTTAGGGGTTATAGGTAGTGGAAAGTAATCCGGGGACTAGCGATGCCTGCTCGCTAGGCTATGTACGAGTATGCACTCGTGATATATGGTACCGGAATGGGTCAGTGGTGGTTTAAAGGAGGGTTGAGTGAAGAAATCAGGTAATCAATTGAAACCACTGTTTGGGAAGGTGACCAAACGGTAACGTAGAGAAAAGTAAAACCTGTCAGTAAGGGACAAGAGCCGCTGACATATGGGATAGATGTAGGAAGAAGGCATGGACTGAAGACGGTCCATGTGTGAAATGGTTGCATTGAGATTGCTGTGAATGCCGCCTATTAACTTTCTCAGTGGATTTGGAGAAACAGCATGGGTCAGATTTGCGAAAAGCAGATAAAAAATTAGGTGTATGGTCAGATGAAACATTAAGTTAATGACATATTTTGTGAGATCGTTCCCCTGGTGATCGTTAATTGAGAGGAAAGAATGGAAAAAAAAAAAAAAGACAGAAAAATAAAAGAATTAAAAGAAATAAACATCCCCATGAGTAGCACATAAAATAAACATCTGGTGAGGCGTAGATATTCATAGCGCAAAAGTCTATGTAATAATTCAGTTAAACAGTCAGCCAGAAAACTTGAACAGTTTGCAGATCAGAGTATTCAACATTGGTAGAAAGTATTATCTCTTAAGATAGATAAACCGTGCCTGAACTAATTAATAATGAACTACCCCTGAAGGCTATGAAGAAGCTTGTCAAAATAATTAATAAAATGAAGTATCCATGTAGATCGTTATGTTATTTAGGAGCATATCTCATTGGATAGGAGGGGATGATTATATGAGAAAGATCAGTGTCTGTGAAACTCCCTTAGAGTGCCTTTGTCTGAGAAGCCTTTCAGTTCCGTTTTGGTATGTAGATAGCTGTCTAGTCAGGAAAAGGCAATCATAAGGATAAGTTCTATATAATCATACAGGGTAGTGGGTGCCCTAATCTTTGCGTAATTCATGACAGATAAGGTGATGTTAGGACTACTAAGGAGATGGATCATGTGTCACAACCATCTCGGGCTGGGATGACACAGGCATCCTCCTATGGGAGGTGCGTGTGTGGAGGCAGGGGAGAGAGGTCTGCAGTGTGTCACCACGGTAACAAGTCAGGTCTCTAACCTTGTGAGAGCCAATGAGCGACTGCATGAGTCATGTTGGGGGAGAACTCGTTACCTCAGACCTTGGCTCCTCTCATGAATTTGCGCCAAAAGACAGCAACCAATAGAGCGATGAACAGCTGGTTGTTGTGGCAATAAGATTGTGTGATAGTTCTAGTAGTCACCTAATAATGTAGTTGCTATCTAAGAGGAACAGAAAGTTAATACAGGATTAAAATAGGGGTGTCAATGAACATTACTAGCAGCCTGTTGTGTGTAAGAGAAGGGCATATTTTCATTTATAATTATCAATCCGTGTAATGGGAGCGGGATGAAACCCTGTTAAACTGTCAGTGTACTGATCAGCTAGAGGAGGGAGAGATAGAGTAGATTGGAGATCTCTGATGACACTATACCTCATTAGATAGGAAAATACAGTCACATAAGAATTTAATTATAATAGAGCTCTAATGAAGGGTGGAACTGTTAGTGTAGTGCTGTATTGGAGAGTAAGGTGTGACAGAACAAACCATGCAGACACAGCGCTGCTTTGGTAGTCAGCGTTAAGGGGAATAGAGATATGCCTGTATGTAAGAACTATGATCTACCTAAACTAAACTTTACAGATTGAAAGACTTTAGGAACATATTACCAGCTGGGGTATGAACTTTCAATACTCTAAAAACGGCACATGAACAGTCAGAGGAAATCTTTCAGTCTATGTTGCAGATGCCATCTGTGTTCACCGATCTCTTCTAGCTCTTCTGGAGCGTGGAGGTTTCATCGGGCTGTAGATGGAAGGAGACTGCGGGTCGGGTTGAAGAATTCTTGGTTCCGATGGCGAACGGTGTCTTCGGTAGCTTGTGTGTTGGGTCTCCATTGCTTCACTCCTGGAAGGTGCTTTAGATGCTGTAGGGGTACGAAATTCCGCGTACCAATCTGGGACCTCCATGAGAGGGATTCCGAGCGTGTCACAGAAGGAATGTAGATCCTCAGGGACTCTGAGGAGAGCTGAGCGTCCTTGTACTGTTGCCGCCAAACCAAAAGGGAACTTCCAGCGGTAAATTATACCTTTAGCCCGGAGTACTGACAGAAGGGGTTGCAGTTCCCTTCTGCGCTGCAAGGTTATGTTTGATAAATCCTGGAATAGACGAAGTTCTGTGCCGTTATGTAGTAAAGGGGTCAGGGAACGTGCAGCCCTCAGAATGTCTTCCTTCAAACGGTAGTCAATAATGCAGCATACCACATCCCTAGGCGGGTCAGAGTCCTTTCCCTTCGGTCTCAGGGCACGGTGGATTCTTTCCATCGCAATAGGAACCTCTCTGGGTCTGCCGAGTATGTTATTAAAGATATGAATAACTTCACTTTGAAGGTGATCCGCATCCACGGTTTCAGGCAAACCTCTCAGCCTGAGGTTATGGCGTCTGCCGCGATTGTCTAAATCTTCCAAGTGGCGATTGACATCTCTCAATTGCCGTGTATGTGTGTCAATCGCCAGATTCTGGTGACGGATCTTGGATGAATGGAGGGCAGTCGTTTGTTCCACCGCCTGAATTCTGCCTGTAATAGCTTGGATTTCAATTTTTAAATCTGAGATTGCTGCTGTCAGGGTGTCCTTAATGTCCTCAGCCACGGATCTGAGATCGCTCAGGCTTGGATGCTGATGAGGAGTGAGGAGAATTCCCCCGTCACTGAGTTCAGCGTGAGATGGAGAGGTAGCAGCATTAGAGTGAGGAGGATGCTGATGCTGGCTCCGTGAGGTGGGAGCCGGCGCCGAAGTTCCCATCTGTGCCCGGAACATCTCCGGGATGTTCTGACTGGATCTTGCCGGTATTTCACGGGGAGAACGGGACCGGGAGGTCGACGAAGTTCTGGAGGATGTACCCATCGCTTTTCGGGTGTTTGGGAGGCCGTTGACCGTCCTTGGAATTCAGATTTCTATCCCTGTCAGCGGAGCTCTGAAGTTAAGCAGCCATTCTCTACGAGGTCAAGCCACGCCCCCTCAGATTATTTTTAAGTTATTTTTAAATCTTAAATATGTAAATACATCTCTCATTTGTATCTCTATTTTGTATTGTGTCTCAACCATCTGGACAATTCCATCTCCCTTCTCTGCAGGCCTGATAATACAGTTTTTCTGCAAATAATATAACGCTTGTCATCTGTTTATTGCCTTTAGTGAGTCTTTTTTACTATCAGACACAGGCTGGGGGTCATCAGTTGGGACCTTTCTTTCTTGCACTGCTTCTTTTGAACCTGTCATCAGGCACATACAGTCTTGCACTGCTTTGGCAATATTGAATCAACACAGTTATAGCTCGGAAGCAACATGCAGCCTGCTTTAGAGTCTTGTCTTATTGTTACAAATATTATATCTTCCTCTTATGTTTATTTTTCCTCTAAGGATTTGTATATGAGTGCTGCAGGATCTGTTTATAGTGTTTGACTAGTGTTGCTTTTGGAGTATTTCCTAGCTGGCTGCTGCGCATCTTTTTCACCACTTGTTGCTCTCCTGTAGAAGAGCATAGGAGAAGGTGACGAGGGAGATAGAAATCAGAAATTCTAGAGAAGGACAGATGGCTTGACTGATATTTTGAAATGAGGTTGGTCATGCAACTGGGGCAAGCTTGTGGATTACTTTGTCTATTGTTGTTAGTATTTTGAGGGTTATATGGTGGGCTACTGGAAGCCAGTGGAGAGACTGGCAGAGGGGAAAATGGCTGCCATCCTTAATCTTTTGATTATTATGGTAGAGTTTGTAACCTGGTATTCTTATCCTTCCAAGTATCTGAGCCAGAAAAAGAACACCTGATGTGCACATAAAATTCCAGGTCAATTCAGCATGCAGCAAAATCGAAGCAAAATTAACCTTAAAAAGGCAAGATTAAAAAGGCTCAAATATCTCTGTCCTGACAGGTCTCATAATTTTACCCTGCACAAGGCAAAAAAATAAATAAAAATGAAGACAGGTAGCAGTCAATACAGAGTTTAACCACTTAAGGACTGGAAGGATTTGCCCCTTCAATGACCAGGCCATTTTTTGTGATACGGCACTGCGTCGCTTTAACTGACAATTGCGCGGTCATGTGACATTGTACCCAAACAAAATTGATGTAAACAGACAGATTCCCGTTCTGACAGGGGAGGAGAGACAGATCTGCCGTTCCTAGTGATTAGAAACAGTACTCTCTCTCCTCCTTAAGTCAGTCCCATCCCCGCACAGTTGGAAACACCTCCCAGGGAACACATTTAACCCCTTCATTGCCCCCAAGTGTTAACCCCTTCCCTACCAGTGACATTTACACAGTAATCAGTGCATTTTTATAGCACTGATCGCTGTATAAATGTCAATGGTCCCAAAAATGTGTCAAAAGTGTCTGATCTGTCTGCCGCAATGTCGCAGTTCCAGTAAAAACCACAGATGGCTGCCATTACTAGTAAAAAAAATAATAATATTAATAATAATGCTATAACTTTTGCGCAAACCATACAACATACACTTATTACAATTTTTTTTACAAAAAAGGTGTAGAAGAATACATATTGGCATAAACTAATGAAGCCTTTTTTATGGGATATTTATTATGGCAAAATGTAAAAAAAAATGTTTTTTTTTTCTAAATTGATGCTCTTTCTTTGTTTATAGCACAAAAAATAAAAACTGCAGAGGTGATTAAATACCACCAAAAGAAAGCTCTATTTGTGTGGAAAAAAGTCTGTCAATTTTGTTTGGGTACAGCGCAATTGTCAGTTAAAGCAATGCAGTGCCGTATCGCAAAAAATGGCCTGGTCATTAAGAGGGAAAATCTTCCGGTGCTTAAGTGGTTAAATACCACCAAAAACAAGTAGAAAAAAAGATTCAAATTTAATTTGGGTACAGTGTTGCATGACTGAGTAATTGGCATTCAAATTGTGACAGCGCTGAAATGTGAAAATTGGCCTGGGCAGGAATGGCCAGAATTGCAGCTGTCCAGCACATAACACCTGCTACTGTAGTAACATTCTTTGATGTCTGACAATGGACCACAATGTATTTCATTTGAGTCTGAATCTTTCCTGAGAGACAAAAACGTAGTACATATGAAATCCTCAATTTATTACCCCTCAAGCTAATAGAGATATTAAAATATTCAATATAAGCTCTTCAGACCTCAAATCCTACAGGGAAATCTTGAAAAGTTTTTACATGTCTTCAAAGTGACTAAACATGCAACTAGACAAGCATTGCCAGCTGAACTATTACATGGCAGACAAATGTGCACATGCAAACATACAACTCCAAAAAATCCCAAATTCCAGTGCTTCTGAAATCCTAATTTTTAAAAACTGGTAATACAGTATGTGAATTTTAGCTTTTTCCTGATGATCTGGTCAAAATTTGCTTAATTGGTGGCCCTGTTGTCCACCCCATAACGATCATCCTTCCATTTGAAAAAAAACAATTGAATCACCTAGAAATCTTTAAAAAAATCAGAAGGCCACCTGTGTAAACCAAAGATTATGTGATGTATTGGCATTTATTATTATTTTTTTTTAGTATTAGAAGGGCATTGTGGGGTAATCACACCTATGGTATGTCACTGTTTATAGTTGTTACATGTATAATACTTTCTCTAGTCTTTATAAGTTAGTCACAGCCCTGGTTCTGCTATGAAACACTCAGCGTTGTATTCATCCGGGCTGAATGCATTTTCTCAGTGTTTTCTCAAATACTATTATTTTCTATGTTCACCAGTTCCATCTAGTGGCCAAAATGCTTTATAATTTATGATTTTGGTATTTGAGAAAAATATATCCCATTTTGGACACTAGATGGAGAATACTAGTATTAGGGCATTTGCACACTGCCTGCACACTAAACTGGAATGGTTTAGTGTGGGGACCACTGTCAGATTTGGCTACAGTAAGGGGGTAATGCACGTGTCACAAATTGACACTTTATTCGTGTTAGCACACAGCAGAGCCATTGGCTGTATACATTCACTACCTACCTGTGTTCTAAGATAAAATGCAGCATGTCCTAAGAGACAATATTGGGAAAATGTGTGACGTCTGTCTGTGACATTCATCCAACAAATATTACATAAATAGACCCCAAGGTCCATGTTGACTTGAACACAGTTAGTGCTGACTTACAATTGTCATATTACAGAAAATATATATTTTTTTGCAAATCTGAGGTCTCAATACAATTACAGGAAAAAATGCATATACTAATGTGTGCTCTGTCAGCTTATAAGAAAGAGACTGGGCAATTTAAAAAACTCTCTTTCAGAGGGAGTCCATGCATGAAAGCATTAGATGTAATGGTGGTCTCAGGTAGGCTGACTGTGGATGGCTGCTGCTTTGTGACAAGCTACAAGGGGCTCTGTAGAATGAAAAACACAAGAGGAGAGCAGCGCCATCTAAGTGCAACAATTTATGAACATTTTTATTTCAAGACAGACAATTGGGAACTCACAAGATCATAGAGATTTCAGTGCAAATAGGAACATATAAAGTTTCATCCACTCCTAGGGGAAGGTGGTCAGCTCGCAGGTGGAGAACAAACTGGTGATCGGGCTACGCTGGTGGCTCCCAGTGTATCCAGGCACTCAGAACCGCTTCAGGGGCGGCAGGACATGTCACTTCCGGATGGAGAGAGAGTGGGGAGGAGCACACGTTAGGAGAATGCGTGCTCCTTCATCAGGCAATGACAGTGGCCATATTTGAAAAGGTATATAGTCTATTTGGCCAGGAAGTGTCATACGGTGCCATAGCAATCGCTCGCAAGTGATCATATATCACATGGCGCTGGTGTGAATGGCAGTCTTATTCAATCAACTGGATGAAACAGAATGAGCTGATATAAAATGGGGAGTGGACATGAACATAGGTGTAAAACTTGCTTACATCACAATTAAATGATAAAATGGTGTTGCACAATAAAGAAATACATTTATATAATAAGAAAACATTGATAAAATAAAGATAGAACAATCAAGTAATCAAAGAATCTCATAATGACAATAATGGATAAATGAATGAACAGGGAAACAATGGTATAAATATTTATGTGGACAAATCATAAGGCATTTAAAAGGAAAATAATAATAATAATAATTAATGAATGATGAGAATATATGTATATGTGTCCACCATAGACATACATCCTTTTCCCATAAGAACACATAAAGCCATTGTCAAACTCCATTATCCATCACAATTGATCATTGTTGTAGATGTTTTAGCTTTTCCTCTTTCCATTTCCTTGATTAACACATGTTTTCACCATCTATATTTCCAATATGGATATTATCCATGACATTGAAACCATATTAATGGTATAAATATTCATGCGGACAAATTATAAGGCATTGAAAATAATTAATGAATGATGAGAGTAAAATAAGGATGGAAATTATAATAAATAAAATAAATAAATTAAAATAAAAAATAAATAAATAAAAAGAATATTGAAAATAAACATGAAAATAATAATAATGGAAATGAAAAAAAAAAGAATATATATATATATATATATATATATATATATATATATATATATATATATATATATATATATATATATATATATATATATATATATATATATATATATATATATATATATATATATATATATATATATATATATATATATATATATATATATATATATATATATATATATATATAAAAATAAATCAAAATCAAATATAAGATAGTAGTCATAAAAGATATAATAATAATAATAATAATCATAATAATAATAATGTGACACATGAAGGAGAGGGAAAAAATTGAGGGGAGAGAGGGGGTGGAGATTATTGGTGAAAGTGAAGGTTGAGGGGAAAGATGAACGACGACACAGAAGGTACTTACTATTGGACAAAATCTAGGAGGGGGATAGGAACTGAAGGGTCAACCTAAAAGGATTATGAAGGATGTTAGCCAAAAGTCAAAAGGAAAATAGGGAAGTACAGATGAAATTATGTATACATCTCTAATATTCATATTTCTACGAAAAGATTGAAGAGTGGTTATACAATATAGATAATGATCAAAGTAAAGTAAAGTAAAGCTCATTATACCCACCAGGCGCAAGAGTATCTAATCAGTAAATCCAATAGGACTCCCGTGTGCACAGGCGTCAGAAGCGTTCAGCTGTAGGAAGATTATTGGGTATCGCTTCGATTACCCAAACTTTCAAGACCTGAGAGGTATGTTCATGATGAATGAGGAAGTGTTTTGGGACACTATGTTGGCCTGACCCTGCGTCCACTAGACGCATGTGTTCCCCAAATATTTTCCGGAGTGTACAGATCGTGCAGCCTACATATAGTAGGCCACACGGACAGGACAAACAATAAACCACAAATTTGGATGAGCTTGTGTAAAAGTCGGGCAGGGTACTGTATACGTGTTGCCGTTTGAATGGAATTCTTTTTGTCTGTGGGTAATGTGTGAACAAGTCAAGCATAGAGGCTTACGGCATTGCATGCCTCGAATATTGAAAAATGTCAGAGGGGCATTGATGGTGTATGGAATTGATTTAATTTTGCTTGATGCAATTCTGGTTTATAGGTTCCTAGCACATCTATAAGAGATCAGGGGTTGAGTTGTGATGGTAAATTTGAGATGTGGATACTCTTGTATTATAGACTGATGTTTTTGGAATATTTGTTCCATGTTTTTAAACTTGGTATGGAAGTTGGTTGTGAATCTCAACGGTTGTGTGGAGGAGGTAGTTACATTATGTTTGATTGTTGTATTGTGCTATTGTTTATAAAACATGAAAGCTTCATCTATGAGGGCGGGTGAATAACCTTTCTGTAGGAATTTTTGTTTTAGGAGTTGGCCATGTGTGGTGAAGTCTTCATCTCTGGTACAATTATATTTAAGGCGGCAATATTGGCTTTTAGGTATGGTTTTGATCCAGCGTGGATGATGGCAACTACTGTAGTGAAGGTAAGAATTATCTGCAGTTGGTTTAGTGTAGTTTTGTGAATGTATGGTACCATTGTCAGTGTCAGATTGAGGAAAGCTAAAGAGTTCTCATCACATACTGAGGTGAACGATAGACCCATATCGTTGGCATTGCAGTGGGCTATGAACTGTTGAACTAGGGGATCTCGGACCACCCCAAATGATAATGACATCATCAATGTAACAGTCATAGAAAATGAGGTGAGAGGTAAAGGGGTTATCATGCCAAATATATTGGTTTTCCCACAAACCCATGGTGAGATTGGCATAGCTTGGTGCAAAATCTGCTCCCATCGCTGTGCCATGGGTTTGTAGGTAGTTAGGTCAAACAAAAGTTTGTGGCTTCCAATATAAATTGGGCCTGACTGGTGTTTAGCATGGGATCATCATTAAGAAATTGTAGTACTGCTCGCAAACCTACCTTGTGGGGTATAGAGGTATATAATGAGGCTACATCCAAAGAGAGCCATAAGAAGGATGGTTCCCAGGAGTAATTTTGGAGGGTTTGTAGTAAATGTATACTTTATTTGATGTAGGACGGTAACTGTTGTGCTAGTGGCTGTAAAAAATTATCGATGCATATGGAGAAATAGCTGGGGATGCTCTCCGTGGCACCCACGATAGGTCTACCAGGTGGATGTGTGGGATCTTGAAGTGTCATTTATCGGTACATCACAGTGACAATAACACAAAAATTAGTGACACGTTTCAGCAATAGCCTTAGTCGTAGCTAGTTTGAAACAGATATGGCAAGATATATATATATACTCACATACTGTCAGGGCTGGGCTCAGCCCTTCCTTCTCTGAGCTGGCCGCTCAGCTGTCAGCTAATTGCCAGCTCCCATCTTTCTCCACAGTTACTCAGCTGTTGATGATATCTTGCTCATCAGTCTTGCCTACTTAGGCCATCCAGTCCAGGGGAGCTCTGCCTTCGCCTTGGGCAACATCACAAGAAACATCTCCTGCGTTCCTGTTTAAAGACTGGCTTTGCTGACATCCCTTCTGGCTCCGGATCCTGCTGACTGTTCCACTTTGATCCCTGACTTCTGGCTTGGCTGACTATTCATTACACTTACTAAACTTTGGCTATGTTTTGACTACGCTTGTTCTTTTTATTTTTATTATTAAACAAGTGTGATTTAACTGTACTTCTGTCTCGGTCTGATTTCATGGTTTCTGACACATACACATATACAAGCTCCACCTCTACATAATTAGCCTATCAGGTTAGTGTCACAGAAAATTAACATATTTAATTGATACCGCCAATCATTCAAGTATAGCTGTTTTCAGCCAGCAAGAGAAAGGGGAGAGGAAAGGAAGATAATATAAAAATTGTTGAGCCTAAAGAGAAATGTCACATTTATGTCACATTTATTTAGTTTTTTCAAGTAAACTTTTTCCTCTATCTAGATCTCTATTTATGGTCTACTCTGATTGGCCTAATTAGCCATTTATACTACAAACCACTTTAATTTTTCATACTATTTATGACACTGGGCAATTCATGATAGTCCAGTTTTTTAACAGCTCTATTAGTTTTCTAGACATTGACACATTTTAATGTTTCAGCTGCAAATAACATATAGTTGGAGAGTTTGCTCGTCCAATTAAATGTACCTTCATATTCCCTTTTTTTCACTACTACCCCCAGCTATCCAAGACATATCCATCAAGCCAATACCAGTTATCTATTACGTACCCCTTTGAACCATCTACTGAGCCATTATCAGGTATGGTTTTCTCTTGTTATTAATATCTCATCCAATCTTATTCATTTTTATTATATGACCTAAGCGATCGGCCACTACATATGTATGAGAACTGACCCCTAACATAAAACACCTCCATCCCTAATATCAGAAAAAAGCAAATGAAAGTCGCCCACGGGACTTTAAATGAGGTGTAAATGGTGATCAAAGGGTAGACAAATATAAAAGGTACAAGTATTTATTGAATACAACAGCATAATCCATAATAGGACATAAGCATGGGTGAAAAGGTTCATAAAACAGCAACATTGCATAGTAATCCTAAAACATAGCCATAATAAAATAATAATACATATAATACAGGTATGCATAGTACATCTCTAACCCGACGCGTTTCGCGAGCTTTCCTCGCTTCATCAGGGGCTGATGTGCATAGCTGCTGTCTGTAAATACAGATAAAGTAATTAGAGTATCGGTTATGAAGGGATACAGCAAGAAGCCAGAACCGGTCATCCCATACTTACTTGTAAAACCAAGGCTGCAAACACATAACCCATTCAATAGAAAGAAGATGGCACAACAGCAAACCTGCCAAGAGATGGCCACACACCAAAACTCATGGACTGGGCAAGGGCATTAATCAGAGAGGCAGCACAGAGATCTAAGGTAACCCTGGAGGAGCTGCAGCATTCCACAGCAGAGACTGGAGTATCAGTACATAGGGCGACAATAACCCATACGCTCCATAGAGTTGAGCTTTATGGCAGAGTGGCCAGAAGAAAGCCATTACTTTTAGCAAAAAACAAAATGGCACGTTTTGAGTTTGCTAAAAGGCATGTGGGAGACTCCCAAAATGTATGGAGGAAGGTGCTCTGGTCTGATAAAACTAAAATTGAACTTTTTGGCCATCAAAGAAAACGCTATGTCTGGTGCAAACCCAACACATCACATCACCCAAAGAACACCATCCCCACAGTGAAATGGTGGTGGCAGCATCATGCTGTGGGGATGTTTTTCAGCAGTCAGGACTGGGAAACTGGTCAGAGTTGAGGGAAAGATGGATGGTGCTAAATACAGGGATATTCTGGAGCAAAACCTATACCACTCTGTGTGGGACTTGAGGCTAGGACGGAGGTTCACCTTCCAGCAGGACAATGACTCCAAACATACTGCTAAAGCAACACTTGAGTGGTTTAAGGGGAAACATGTAAATGTGTTGGAATGGCCTAGTCAAAGCCCAGACCTCAATCCAATAGAAAATCTGTGGTCAGAATTAAAGATTGCTGTTCACAATCGCAAACCATCCAACTCGAAGGAGCTGGAGCAGTTTTGCAAGGAGGAATGGGCAAAAATCCCAGTGGTAAGATGTGGCAAGCTTATGGAGACTTTTCCAAAGTGACTTGGAGCTGTGATAGCTGCAAAAGGTGGCTCTACAAAGTATTGACTTTAGGGGGGTGAATAGTTATGCACATTGACTTTTTTTGTTATTTTGTCCTATTTGTTGTTTGCTTCACAATAATAAAAAAATATTCAAAGTTGTGGGCATGTACTATAAATTAAATGATGCAAATCCTCAAACAACCCATGTTAATTCCAGGTTGTGAGGCAACAAAACACGAAAAATGCCAAGGAGGGTGAATACTTTTTCAAAGCATTGTACTTATGATGCAACATAACAATGTGAAAGAAAAGCATGTGCAAAATAAAGTGATCATTTATGAAAACCACAAATACACAAAATAGTGAAGTCCAAATAGTGAAGTAGTCCAAAAAGGGAAGGGGATAAGCGTGCAACAGCGTGCAACCTCACCAAGACATACCAGTCCTTATCCCCTCAACATTAGGAGGTGCCTTGGCAGGGGATTACCCTTGGCAAAGCAACCTTGGCCCTATGGTTGTGGGGAACTGCAGGTAAGAGACTTGCCAGAATCTGGAAGTCTGCTTTAACAACAAGGGGGCACCGAGAAACCTCCCTAATGTCAGGTGAGTGGATGACAGCTGTTAAATAGAAGGGGTGAGGTCTCCCGGATGACATCATTGACCATACATAGGCATGACCATATATAGTCAAAGATGTCACTGGGATCCTGCGACTTCATTGACCAAATATGGTCATGTCCAACTGTGTTTGTGTTGTTTTTTTTTTCTACTGTTTACATTTACATGACATTTGTGAATGAGTATGGATAATATGTACAATATGTAATAAACGCATGGGAATTTGTGTAAACTTAAAATGTAAGTTCTCCTTCTGACACCTTACCTAAAGAAGAAGCCTCAGATGCACTTTTCATTGGTCAGCACGGTCACGTAAAAAGCGATCAATAAAATACCACTAAACGCTTTCCATTTTTTTGCGAAAAGGTGAATTTACCTTTAATTTCATCCTTATCCAGGATTTAATATTTGTTAAACCCATGGTTGTAGATGACAAATGTATGTTTGTGTATACTATATGTACACCAAGGTAATTGTGGTGTTATTTATAACTCTGAAAGATTATGAGTGCAGACAATGAAGCTATTTAAATTAATATTAAACCCAAAAATAAAAAAAATTGAATTTATTATAGCGTACCAATTCCTAGATGTGGTGGCAGCATTCATTTTCTAACTTTAGGCTGTCCAGCTAAGTGGCAGTTAGAGGGTTGAGACAAAACATTTAACAACAGCAGATGAGCTTACAATGGTTGGCTTATATTAAGTTATGTAAAAAAACTTTATTCCAAAAAGAAAATACCTGTTGCTGTAGGTGCCCAAAAAGGGTTAGCTGGAATTCGGCTTTTATTCATTAGTCGAGTCATCTAAATCTGCTAATACATCTAAAAGCAGCCTATGCATGAGTTTTATTCAACCAGCAGGTTGATTGAAAGAACCTGACTCGATTCCCCCATCCACACAATTGCTGTGGATGGGAGAATCCTCCCCACCAATGAGAGACACTTCCCCTCTGTCAAAATGCACTTATCAGCGCTTCTGGCTAAACTGGCATACATGGATCGAAATAGGGCTGGTCCCTGCTAAACTAGTTGAATTTGGATCCATGTTTGGCCAGATTAACACTATGCTCTCTTCAGACTGACAAAGCTGCTGTTCAAGAGTGGCTCCATTGTTTCTTCTGTCAGAATGGAGTCACCCTAAGACAAAAAAATGTGTTATTGGCCGGATCATCAAGTGATAAAGAAAATAAATAATAAAAAAAAAACGAATGCATCTACAACAACTAAGGTGTGGTGAGCTATACTATACTTGCAGTATATGATTATCTCTTTCATGTAAAGAATAAAAATAATAATTCCATATATTTGCAATATTTATGTTTGTGAACTGATAATTTTAATGATTTAATGAGAACACTCTTGTTAGATAAAAATATGAACATTAAAATAACTCACACAGGGAGTTGACCCCTTATTACTTGTCCATTGCTGTGCGTATACTATATCTGTTTAACTTATATTTCTGTAATTTCCTTCACTGCTGTAATGTAAACAGAGCATTATGTGGTAAATCAATACTGCATATTTTTAGACTTGTTATTGAAGCTATTTGTTGTAAATAAGGTTCAGTACTTTATTGATCTGTCCATTGTGTCTGAAAAAAATGCCTCTTTTCATTGATCTACTGATTACACTGATCCTGGGCTTTTCTGTTTTAAAACAATTTTGTAAATCAATTAATTTGTCAAAGTCACCCATGTATAACTTTCCAAAAGTGTCCGCAACACTATTTATGGTATTTGGTAACAAAGGAATTTGAAAACATTGTTTAGAAATGGCATATTTAACAGCCCCCTCTAATCAAACACAAACAATTCAATTGATTAGTTAGTGACAATGCTGAAAACAAAGCCTACCTGCCCAAGGCATATTTTTATGGCATTGCCTCAATACACTAGTCCTCTTCTATGTAAAATCCGCTGACTGCCAATAAATTGGTAGATTTGACAGAATCTGGGATATTTTTGCTGTTATTCTATCAATGACAGAAGAACCTATGCACTTCTGGTTCAATTTTAAAGCAGAAGAAAAAAAACAAGGAACATCTCCTGTGTGAATATACATTTAGAGATAGCAACATCCACCTGGAAACCATTTATTAGATATAATTAATCATTTATGTATTAATTAAAGGGATCAATAAATGTTTTGAAATGCCAGTGGTGTAAAAAAAAACTGCATTTGTCTTGATATTAGTCTTTAGTAATCTCCCACAAAAAAAATATTAGACTAGGGAGGGAAAGAGAAAGCACTTGGGGTTTCTAACTTTTACATGAGTTAACAATGAACATGGTAACAGGTGGAAAGAAGAGCATGATAACTCCTGCTGATGCACCTTCATTTTGCAGGCCACCAGACCGGATGGGGAAAGAATCCCCATCCATCTGTTTTTAGCATAAAGGATCAGATTGTATGCAAGCATAGAGAAGACTGGAGGGTCCGATCCCGTCTGCCTAAAAAACTGATAAGCGGACCCAATCGGCCACTAGTGTGAAAGGGTACTAAGCTGGCTCATGATGGGTGGAATTCTCTAAGAAAGTGGGTTTGTTTTACTAATCAATAGTGGGTCAAATTGACATTCATTTTCAAGAGCAGTGATGAGAAATTATAAATTAGTGTGTGTATGTAGTTTTCATTGAGTAAAATCCAGCAAATAAAATTTTCTGAAATTTTCCTAAGAATTGTTGTTTGAAACTCTATCCATCTATGGCCATCTTTTCATTATCAAATCTTAACACCCATGTCAATTTATTTCCTTCATTTTCTATAAATTCTACTTTACTTTGTAACGCTTCACCTTAAATAATCTTCCAAAACCATTAATCATGAGCAGAGGTTTTTTTTTCCCCTTACCGATTTAAAAAGATAAAAAAAAAAAAAAAAAAAAATCAAGTTCATCAACTTGGAAGTGTAGCCTTGCTAGACTATGTAAATCTCCAGACAAAATAGACAGAATAACAAATCTACTGTCATTTAAAAAAAAATCACATGTATGTATTTTAACGGCGTCTATAGTTGCTTGCCTAGAGTTCTGCTTTAACAAGGCCATTACAATTACATTACAATTAGACTGTATTATCTCTGCATAATTTCATTTAAATTTACCTACATCTATGTAGGGTTTCTTACCAATCCATTTGTTTAAACAATCCATTTAAGTTATATCTAGTCAGGTAGACATTTTCAGTAAATAATGATTGATAAATGTAGTAAGGTTACACCATCAGACTGCAATGTTTGTGATCAGTATCAGAGAAAGTTTTGCTGCGCTAATAAAAAAATAAATAAATAAAGCTTAGTTTATTTCCAGTCTATTAGGATCACTGCTAAACATTTTTTACATACATAGTAATTGAACAGTTCACTGTTAAAGTTGAAAAGAATACAATAGAAAATTCATTTTTTAATCCATTAAAGCCATTACAATGTGCCTCCTCTGATTGTATCCTTATGCACAATATTTTATCAGTTTTTGAGATATTTTGACTCAAAGTAAATTTACAAAGATTATCAAATGTGTTGTAACTTTGCAAATAGACATGTGCAGAACGAAAAAAATGTTTTGTTTTGATTTGTTATTTACATAAATTTGTTTAGTTAAATTTGTTTCATTAGTTTCATTTGTTTTCGGGATTCGTTTCGGTTATTTGTTTTCAAATCGATTTGAAAAGATTTTGAATGAATTTCAAATTCTAAAAGTTTTCAAATCAATTTCGAATAGTTTTTGAATTTGAAAAGTTTTTGAATCAATTTCGAATAGTTTTCAAATCAATTTCAAATAGTTTTTGAATTTGAAAAGTTTTTAAATTTGAAAAGTTTTTGAATTCAAATAGTTTTCCAATTTCCAAAAAGAATAAAATAGAATAGAAAATAAAAAAAATATTTTTTTCTTCTATTCTTTTCCTTTATTTTCTATTCTATTTTATTCTCTTTGGAAATTGGAAAACTGTTCGAATTTGAAAAGTTTTTGAATTTGAAAACCATTCAAATAGTATTCGAAAACTATTCGAAAACTATTCAAATTCAAATTTTTCCTAAATTAGAATTTTTTGGAGATATCAAGAGACTAAAAACTTTTTGGGACTTTAAAGGCACAACTGTAGTGAGCTACACAACGTATATAAAAAAGGTTAAATTTTATTTATCATATACAAAAAAAAAACACACAAAAAGAATAGACAAGGCATTATTTAAAAACACATCGGATCTAGACATACATAGCATATCCTAACACCATTAAGGATCCTATCCTGCAGTTGAGTATGTATCCGTAAATAATCGTGTATAATTGTAATCCAAATAAGGAAAAAGGGTTAACTTCCCCTAACACGGTTGAAATTGGGGGAGCACTGCAGGTCTGGTATTCCCAAAATGGTGTATTCTCCAATTGCTCATTGCTCTACATGTTTCACGTTGACAAGCAACGCTTCTTCAGGAGCTAGAGGTTCTATTAAAATTATGTACAGAGAAAGAAAAACATGTGTCAAAGTCACAATATTTTAAAAGACTATTCTCAGTGAATGTATAATAAAGACACAGTGTTACATGAAAAAGTAATAACTTGGTAAGAAGAGGGAGAGAGACGGCGCCCCCAGGTGGTAAGGCATGGCAGAGGCCCTATAAAAGATCTCAAGTTTTTAGTCTCTTGATATCTCCAACTGATTATCAGGGACGTTGGCACAAATGACTTTTAAGTACCTACAGAGTCACCCTGTATATTAGGTACTTTAATACTAGGACCCTTCCTTTTGTTAAATTAGAATTTTGTTATTTTGGATTTTTTTAAATTCGGTACTATTCTAATTCAGGAATTCAGATACATCTGAATAATGAAAATTTGTCTGAATTTTAATTCGTAACCAAACAAACCGCACATGTCTATGTGCAAACTACATCTGTCCTCAAGCTGGTGGTAACTGTGATTTTAATAAAATGTCTCATGGCTAGATCCCTTTTTACGCTGGTGGCATTCATGAAATAATGCTAACATTTGTGAAAAAATAAGTCTTTCAACAACTAAATATCCAGTTAATGTGAATAAATAATAGCACTCCTTTATGTGTGTGAATTGAACAGTTTTAGAGTAAAAATGTTATGAGATAAGCTAACAAATTAGTAAATATTAACTCATACATTGTCATTTATTTACTCTGCAGCAGGGTAAAGTAAGGCAAAACCTTAGCACAGCATTCACAAATTTGGAAGAGGTAGAAACAGCCCAAGCGCGCCAAGAATCATCAATATGTCAGGTACAACAGATAACTGAATCACACACAGCCCATCTAAGGGACATCAACCGACACTTGGAGGACCTTGATAACCGCGGCAGGTGCCACAACCTCCGTGTAAGGGGAATATCGGAATCTATCGAATCCTCCCTAATCTCCCACATGGTCACTATGGTGTTCAACAACATATTGGAAAGACACACAGACACGCCGATTACCTTTGAGCGGATCCACAGAGCACTACGCCCAAGAGGGAGAGACACTTACCCCCCTAGGGACATAGTATGCTGTCTTATGGACTTTCAATTAAAGGAAGGAATCCTCCATGCAGCTAGGAACTGCAACCAGCTAATTATTCAAAGCTCTGCAGTAAAAATATACCAAGACCTGTCTAACATCACTCTGCAAAGAAGGAGAGAACTGCTACTTGATGTCCTCAGAGCCAGATCCATAACCTATAGATGGAAGTTCCCCTTCGGCCTTTCAGCTTCCTATCAAGGACGTACAGTGACCCTCAGGGTTCCAGAAGATCTGGATCATTTTTGTTCCCAGCTAGATATTCCACTAGTGGCTTTACCGGATTGGTACAGCGAATTCCGCCCTTCCTCTCTCAAACGAGCCACCTCCATGGATGGAGTTACGGAAGCAGGCAACTTCAGTATCGGACGATGCCGACCGCATCCACTACCTCCTCGCTCCCCGCTGAGAGATCAGAATGAGCCTCGGAATGGCAGTCCAGCAGTGTCCCCAGAGCACCGCAGGCCCCGCGTAGCCTAAAAAGGTACCGGGACCTCTCTTTATTCACTAATATGACACAGGGATAATCTTGTTATAAATATCACCCCAATATTACTGCCATTTATTTCATCCTATTTTATTTCATTTTACTCCACTACTCCAATACCTGTCGGATGCCACCCACAATACTGCCGTTTTCACTGTTAAGGCCCTAAGTACCGAATCATCCCCATGATAAACCAGGCTGGCAACAGTACTGATCCGTTCCCCGACCAACAAGTATACCTCATACTTACAGGGTAATAAGGCAACGTCAGACTCTAAAATCTCCTGAACTACCCCTCCTCACTAGGGGCTAAATAACCACTCCCACAGAGATGCCTATCTTTCTCTATCTCCTCCTCCACAACTATCCCACACGGCCTGAGCATACTGGTAGGATGACACACTGCTGGCCCTCTCTTAAAGCCCGGGACACACTCCTTGAATCTCTTCATCAAATAAAATCCACAACGAACCACAAGATACTGGTCAAAAAAATAAAAAATAAAAAAGGTGTGAAACTTCATTTGGGCTTTAAAAATGTTTTCAACGGCATGCTTTGCTTTGTGTCCTATATTAAAGCAGTATAATTATCTTCAAAAGTAAAAAGACAGAGCACTTTATGAATGGATACAATGGATACGGCAACATTATGTGGTATATCAGTTTCTAATACAATTAATTAGAAATATTACAAAGAATACCGCACTATTAGTTTAGGGAACCAAAGCTGCGAGCACTACAATTGACAAACCATTGTGCGAAAAGTAAATATAGTACAAGTGCTGTGCTATTTAGCCATTTAGTATATGTGAACCATATGAATCCAAATATGCATAATCAAAATACAAAACATTAGTGAATATTTAGTACATTTTCTAAAAAGTGCAAAATGCATATCGAAATGAAAAAATTGGTAATGACTGGTGATAGTCCATAGGGATGAGCTTCGAGTTTGAGTCGAACTCATGTTCGACCCGAACATCGGCTGTTCGCCAGTTTGCCGAACAGCGAACAATTTGGGGTGTTTGCGGCAAATTCAGAAGCCGCAAAACACCCTTTTAAAGTCTATGGGAGAAATCAAAAGTGCTAATTTTAAAGGCTTATATGCATGGTATTGTCATAAAAAGTGTTTGGGGACCTGGGTCCTGCCCCAGGGGACATGGATCAATGCAAAAAAGTTTTAAAAACGTCCGTTTTTTCGGGAGCAGTGATTTTAATAATGCTTAAAGTGAAACAGTAAAAGTGTAATATCCCTTTAAATTTCATACCTGGGGGGTGTCTATAGTATGCCTGTAAAGGGGCGCATGTTTCCCGTGTTTAGAACAGTCTCACAGCAAAATGACATTTCAAAGGAGAAAAAGTCATTTAAAACTACTTGCGGCTATTAATGAATTGTCGGTCCGATAATACACATAAAAGTTCATTGATAAAAACGGCATGGGATTTCCCCACAGGGGAACCCCGAACCATAATGTAAAAAAAATGGCGTGGGGGTCCCCCTCAAAATCTATACCAGACCCTATAGGTCTGGTATGGATTTTAAGGGGAACCCCACGCCACAATTAAAAAAAGGGCATTTGGTCCCCCGAAAAATGTTGATGAGGACAAGGGCCTCATCCCCACAACCCTTGCCCGGTTGTTGTGGGGGTTTGCGGGCGGGGGGCTTATTGGAATCTGGAACCCCTCTTTAACAAGGGGGCCCCCAGATCCCGGCCCCCCCTGTGTGAAATGGTAAGGGGGTACAAAAGTATCCCTACCATTTCTTAAAAAAACTGTCAAAGATGTTAAAAATGACAAGAGACAGTTTTTGACAATTCCTTTATTTAAAGTCTTCTTTTTTCATCTTCTTTCTTCTATCTTCTTTCTTCTATCTTCCTTTGGTTTCTTCCTCCATCTTCTTCTTCTTCTGGTTCTTCCTCCGGTGTTCTCGTCCGGCATCTTCCTCCGCGGCGTCTTCTTCCCTTCTTCTTCTCGGGCTGCTCCGCATCCATGATGGGAGGCTCCCGCTGTGTAACGCTTCTCGTCTTCTAATGGTTTTTAAATAACAGAGGGCGGGGCCACCCGGTGACCCCGCCCCCCTCTGACACACGGGGACTTGACGGGGACTTCCCTGTGGTATTCCCTGTGACATCAGAGGGGGGCGGGGTCACCCATTATGCAACGTGTAAGCCTTTAAATTTAGCACTTTTGATTATTCATGTTCGAGTCCCATGGACTTTAGCGGTGTTCGCGTGTTCTAACGAATTTTTTGCCTGTTTGCATGTTCTGGTGCGAACCGAACAGGGGGGTGTTTGGCTCATCCCTAATAGTCCAAATAGATGATGAAAAAAGTCCAATTATTAAATCCTAGTGTTATTCAAATAATGTGGATAGCAGCCACGAATATCCATGTGCAAGTCACCAAGATGTGATTATCTACCACCAAAGGAGGGTAAATGCGCTAACCAGAGACCGTGGACTCAGATAGCAGCAGTACTGATTCAGTTGAGCTGATATAAACATATAAGTCCAGGGGAATGATCCATGGGGCAACTCCAAGGGTCTCACACCTTAAAGCGGATTTCCGGCAAAAATATATATAAATATTTTTTTTTTATCCTAGTATCATTGCTAATGAAATTCAAATAAGAGTATACAATGATCTAGATCAATTGTTCAAAGATATAAATTTCTTACTGTAATATATAATTCCTCCGTTTGTGGCTGTTTCCATCATGAATGTGGGCATGTGAAGCACAATCGAGATCGCTTCCTGAAATATCTTTGGAGAGATGGCATGCTGGGTAGCCTCTCGATCTCACGAATGCGCGATTCAATGGTGGCCGTAGTACTGTACTGCCCACAGACTCTTGGGAAATGATGATCATTTCCCAGGAGCATAGGCGAGGGAGGAAGTCTCGAGGAGTTCCGCGGACCAGGAAGTGGCAGATTACGAGGACTACATAGCAACAGGGCATTTAGGGTAAGTATAAAAAAAGTTTTCCTCCAAATGTTTGTTTATAGGTTAAAAGGAGTCTTTTACAGGAAAAAATATTTTTAGGGTGGAACTCTGCTTTAACGCTATGGCAGGGGCACCTCTCTCTTGGTTACATCATACAATCCGAACATCCATAAAAACAAAATATCTCCACATAGTGTAAAACCACAAATATTTACTTTTATTTAAAAGTACAGAATGCTTACATCCAGTCTGAAGTTACAGCGCTTATCAATTCATCCAACAAGTAATGTTACAGAAGACATGTAGCACGCAATGAATTCAGGCCATTGTACTTTAGAAAATGTACTAAATATTCACTAATGTTTTGTATTTTGATTATGCATATTTGGATTCATATGGTTCACATATACTGAATCACTTCTAAATAGTGCAGCACTTGTACTATATTTATTAATTAGAAATAAAAGACCAAAAAGGACATTTTACACGGTCAGCCTTTAGATCTTGAAATATGTAACAAAGGCATTTTGAATTGAGTCTATTAAAATGCCCATAGGAGCAATTTAACTACCCGAAAAGAACGTAAAGGCAAAGTATTTAAAATGTATGCAATAAATTATTGAGCGATAACCTGAAGCACATTCAGTACTTTGCCTAATTTCTGTTTTAGCACCATAAATTCATCTTCACGTCATGAAAAACACTATAGAAAAACATGGCTAAGTAAGATAAAGACACGTTAAATCATTGTTTATCTTTCCTTTATTCATTTTCTTGGAACAGGCCATATTTTGCCCTTGATAATATTGTATAAGAAATTATTGCAATATGATGTTTTCAGTTGGATGAGAGAGGTATCACATGAGTAACTACATGGCAAAATAAAAGGAAAAACTAGTAAAAGGAATGTCAGAGATAAAATGCAGCAAAACTGCACAGAGGAAGGCCTAAGCTGAGAACGAAGCTGCTGAAGTTGAGAGCATGTCCCTGAGGGTGTCAGAGGAAGAAAAGTGGTTCCAAATGTACCATAAATCCCTTGTATTTGTCGAAATTGGCATTATCAAGTGCTAACATTTCCTCCATTCGCATGATGTCATTCACAGTAGACACCAAAAAGATAGCGGAGGGGTAATTTCAGTTTTTTGTGCAGACAAACAGAAACGTAGGAGGCTCAGTTTTTGGGAGACTATAGAGCCTGGCAGCAGCATGGACAGGAGTGATATTTCTGGAGTGGGTGTCAGTGGCTCCTCATAGATTTTGCTATAAACTGTAAAAACCCATAAAGGGCATATCCTCTCACATTCCCAACAGATATGTAAGTATCTTACAGATTATATATACACATATACAGTATATACATTTGTCACTGGATATTTATGTATCCATGAATTTGCTTTCTGATATTGTGCACTTAAAGCTGACCTTCAGTAATTTTTTCAACTTTCCATCTATTAAATCTTCTGCCCTTGTAATTTTAAGCACTTATGGACCGCCCGCTGTCGTTTTATGTCGCTACTTTGAAGAGGAATACCGATGTTATGGCAGCAGCTAGCTGCCATAACCCAGTATCCTCTTCTTCAGCGGGCGGTCTGCTTCAAGATAAAAGTTGTCTCTGCTTCGGATTCGCCGCAAGATCACTTTTATTGGCAGCAGGAGAGGCCCCCCTCCCGCTGCTCTCCGGTGCCCTCCGCCACTTACCGGAGCCACCAGCAGCGGCGGAGGCTATCGTGTCCTGTCCCTGGCTTGGCATTGAGATGAGTGAGGGGAAGATGGCCCCCACCCGTCTCCATACCACTGCAGGGCGGAAGCGACGTCAAAACGTCACTTCTAGGGGGGCGTGGCCTGGATCCGGTCCAAGATGGATGCATAGGACAAGAGCTCCTGCTCCACGAGGTCCTGCGACATTACCGAACCTCAGCAATCCCTTCACTATTCAGGTCGGGACATGGTGAGGACATCCCGGAGCATGTCAGCATCCCGATCCCATTCCCCAAGGACTCAAGGAACACAGCTAAGTGCCCAGATCCCAGAGATCTTCCGCTCATGGCCTAGAGACGTAAAGGCTTCACACACTGCCTCCTCGTGTACCTCACGCTCCCCCAGCTGCAGCCAACGGCACACAGGAGCTCACATGGCAGCTGTGACTGAGCCCACCCAGCTCTCAATCTGGATGATTTGAGGAGTGTAGCAGCTGACATAAAGAACACATTACAGGCAGCCATCTCGAATCTTAGATCTGACATACAGACCATGAGTATGAGAGTAGAGGATATAGAAGCTACTCAGACCCGCCATGATCTCTCCATATGCCGGGTACAACAAGTAACGGAATCTCACGCCATCCATCTCAGGGAACTTAATCACCATATGGAAGACCTAGACAATAGGGGACGAAGGCGGAACCTGAGGGTGAGAGGTATACCAGAATCCGTAGACCCCAGTCAGCTTTCCCAATCAGTGACGGCCATCTTCAACAATCTCTTAGAGAGACCTCCTGACACCCCGATAATATATGAGCATATCCAAAAAGCTCTGCGACCGAGGGGTAGGGATACAGATCCCCCCAGAGACACGGTCTGCTGACTCACAGAGTTTCCCTTAAAAGAAGAAATTCTTCGCAAAGCTAGGGGCCGCAATCACATCTCTATGCAGGGTTCAGAAATCAAAATCTTTCAGGATCTTTCTAACATCACGCTGCAATGCAGGAAGGAACTAAATCCTCTACTAGAGGCACTAAGAGCATGATCAATTGTTTATCGCTGGAAGTTCCCCTTCTGTTTGTCTGCGACTCATCAAGGTCGCACAGCTAACCTTAAAGTACCAGAAGACCTGGAACATTTTTGCGATACTCTTGATATCCCATACATAAATGTCCCGGATTGGTACTGCGATTTTCGCATACCTCCCCTAAATATAGCTGCATCCATGGATGGAATTGATGAGGCAGGAGGTTTCAGCCTGGGATGCCGCCGCCCACACCCTCTCCCTTCGCACTCAAAAGGGAAAACCGCAGAAACTCCACGTAATGTGAGCCCAACAGCCTCACCAGCACATCGCAGGGCGCGCCTTATTTAACCAGCGGAACATGACCCACATCTTATCGGCATCCTCCCTACATTGTTTTTATGGCGCAATGCCTGTTCTTTTACACCTTGCAACTTACTCCCAGTTCTCTATCAGCGTCCTTCTTTTTTCTCCTCTCTGCTACACCAACATTTAATGGTTATGGACAGATGGAACACTGAGATGGTATTGGAATTAAAAAGAGGTAGTGATTTTCAGTTTAATGACTTTGCTCTCCCTCAGCAGCAACAGAGACCTGCCCAAATCACCCTTCCCCATACGTCTTTATCACTAAGCTACTACAACAATCCAGTGAGCATAGCCCCCCAACTCTCACAAAGCAGAGATCTTAAGATCTCCTTCCGGACTCAATCTCTACCACCTCCTATATGGCATAAGCCTATCTTCAAAGAGAACACTCAGATAACCTCAAGGGGCTCAACAGATAAAGATTGGGTCTATTCCACAACATACAACACCCAGAACTCTTTATACTCCCCAGACGCTTTTTACACAAAGTTATTGCAGGAGTTCAACGCCACCCTAATACTAATGCCCCGTACACACGGTCGGATTTTCCGATGGAAAATGTCCGATCGGAGCGTGTTGTCGGAAATTCCGACCGTGTGTGGGCTCCATCGGACATTTTCCATCGGATTTTCCGACACACAAAGTTTGAGAGCAGGATATAAAATTTTCCGACAACAAAATCCGTTGTCGGAAATTCTGATCGTGTGTACACAAATCCGACGGACAAAGTGCCACGCATGCTCAGAATAAATAAAGAGATGAAAGCTATTGGCCACTGCCCCGTTTATAGTCCCGACGTACGTGTTTTACGTCACCGCGTTCAGAATGATCGGATTTTCCGACAACTTTGTGTGACCGTGTGTATGCAAGACAAGTTTGAGCCAACATCCATCGGAAAAAATCCTAGGATTTTGTTGTCGGAATGTCCGAACAAAGTCCGACCGTGTGTATGGGGCATAACTCTGACTGACCATGAGAATACCAAAATTACACTCTTGAGGGATTCCACTTTTTCGCCTTTTCATAGTCACCCCATATACTTATTGGACTCCCAAGTTATCAACGCGGATGACCTGTCCTTACCGCCATAGATACAAACACTTTCTTGATACTCGGACATGTTGATTAGAGGATACATGGTCTCCCAACTCTACCGCAGCTACCTACAGAAGACTGAAATGATCATAAAGCTTGGAAGGATCTTACTAACTGTTTGGTGACTGTGTTTACTGAAATTCTTTGTATTCCCCCTACTCCCTCCATCTCTCTTTCTCACCTCCCATTTTGCCTCTCTGCTTCCCTCACCTCCCAATCTCCTCTTTCCTCCACTTGTCTCCTTATTTCCCTTCCCCTCCTTATCCATTCTCCTCTCTGTATGCTGAGGTCACTACAAAGATATTCTTGCATTACAGAATACCATCTTATAAATGACTCTTTTCTCTCCAGCTGTAGATTGAATTACCTGCACTTACAATGTTTCGGTGTTCCAGTACTGTCTAGAGGGTGTGGGTTTCGAGGGGGCCACGCACAGGTAAGGATCCCACCCCATCTTAATCATACCCCAGTGTCTTCAGTTAACATCTCTTACTCAACTCTCTTTGTGCTTCCCGCCTTAAGTTTGGACATGTACATAACACGCCTATATACCAAATTTATATAACTTGAACATTTTTTGTTTTTTCTCCCTGTTCATATGAATAATATGGTTAAGATTCAGTTTATCGGTTAGATATTAAGCAAACCTATATCCCAATGCCATAATCTTTCTAGTTTTGTATAAACCTATTCTGTTACACCAGAATAGTAGTTGCACTGTTGGTTTCACAAGTTATATACTATTTAGCTCCAGAAAAATTGCACCTAAGATTACATGACTTACTCTTTGCTAAATCCCTCACACATATTATATATCACATTGAGGGCCTACACTCCCCACATTTATCAACATTCTCCGCTCCCTTGCCCAACCTTTCTTCAATGTTTGCTACAGGAGTCCGGAGGAAAGGGGAGATAACTCCCCTTTACTCCCTTACAGACTTTAGATTGTATGCATAGTATGCACCTCATCCAACTTCTGTTGACCTTGTGGAGGCACATTTATAGCTTTCCTAATCGATCGACACCTACCACACCCCCACACAACGGTCGCTAGGAGTGACCGTTGACTTTTACCGGATTCCCACCTAATTCCTCAAGTGAACATGTAAACACACTTCCACACCCGGTCATACTTTCTTCCCCATAACACATACATAGAAACCTAATCCACCACTCCCCCCAGATACCTTTCTGAACCCACACTCCACCCCCCCTTCCAACTTCCACATGGGCTTCCTCTCTGACCTCCCCCTTAGGGGAGATTCTTTTGCTCCTATACCCTCTAATACCCTTCTATGTCACGTTGAATTCCAAAACATCGGACATGTCCCTGAAATTAATATCCCTCAATGCCAAAGGTCTCAATAGTCCGGAGAAACGCTTGCAACTGTTATCCTCCATGCGAAGCATGAAAGCGGACGTAATTTATTTGCAGGAGACCCACTTCCGTACTAATGCTGCACCTAAACTTTCGCACCACTCCTATCCCCTCGGTTTCCATGCCACCTCTCCATTATCAAAATCCAAAGGGGTCTCTATACTGCTATCCAGGAAAGTACCTATTAAAATTACTGACTCCCTTATTGATGAACAAGGTAGATACATATTTCTCAAGGGCTCATATAGAGATATTCCAATTACATTAGCAAAGATCTACAGCCCCAATGCTTCTCAAGTCCCTTTTTTTCGCAAGATCTCCCGCCTTCTCTCATCCTTTCAAGAAGGGATGCTAATACTAGGGGGGAATTCAATGTTCCTCTTGACCCACTCTTAGACACATCCACAGGCAAATCATACCTACCCTACAGGGCAATCAAACAAATCAGACATTGCCTTCAAGACTTACTACTCCACGACACCTGGTGCACTCTGCACCCAAAAGATAAAGACTATACCTTTTTTTCGACCCCACACAACAAATATTTTCATTTAGATTATCTTTTTCTCACACAACAAGACCTCCCAACTCTATCAAAAGCAACCATAGAACCGATGACTTTTTCGGACCATCACCCCATCTCAATCACCCTTGTCTTCCCAGATAAATTCACGCATTCACACATCTGGTGACTAGACCCATCTATCTTAACTGACAAAGCAAAAGTACTAGAAATAAGCACATGTTTAACCAACTACTTTACTGACAATGACACACCAGACACGTCTAAATTAACGCAGTGGGAAGCACATAAGTGTGTAGTAAGGGGTAAACTATTTGCCTTTTCCGCAGCGGCAAGAAAAGAGAAAAAAAGAACACTTTCAGACCTATTTGCCAAGCTCAAAAAACTAGAAGCCTCACACAAAAGAGACTTAGCCTGAAAGACACACCATGAACTGGTCGAAGTTCATACACAGATTCAGGAAGAACTAGGCCATATACTTAGGAAAAAATGTATGCTCTCACAGAAGCTTTTTTATGAGTTTGGGAACAAAAGTAGCCACCTCCTAGCAAAAGCTCTGTGCTCAAACTGAGCTAACAACACAGTACATCAAATAATTTCCCCCAAAGGTAGGGTTGTTACCAAAAACGGTGAAATAGCGAATGAATTTGCAAACTACTACTCTTCACTTTATGATCTAAAGGCAACAGATCCCACGTCCTCTCCCCTCTCCAATAGAACAAAAGACATTAACCACTTTAAGACCAGCCTCGTTTTGGATTTTAGGTGTTTACATGTTTAAAACAGGTTTTTTTGCTAGAAAATTACTTAGAACCCCCAAACATTATATATTATTTTTTTTCTAACACCCTAGAGAATAAAATAGCGGTCATTGCAATACTTTTTTTTTGCACCGTATTTGCGCAGCGGTCTTCTAAGCACACTTTTTTTGGAAAAAATTCACTTTTTTGAAAAAAAAAATAAGACAACAGTAAAGTTAGCCCATTTTTTTTTTATATTGTGAAATATAATGTTACGCCAAGTAAAATGATACCCATTATGTCACGCTTCAAAATTGCGCCCGCTCGTGGAATAGCGTCAAACTTTTACCCTTAAAAATCTCCATAGGCGACGTTTAAAAAATTCTACAGATTGCATGTTTTGCGTTACAGAGGAGGTCTAGGGCTAGAATTATTGCTCTAACTCTACCGGTCGCGGCAATACCTCACATGTGTGGTTTGACCACCGTTTTCATATGCGGGCGCTACTCACGTATGCGTTCGCTTCTGCGCGCGAGCTCGTCGGGACAGGGCGCTTTAAAAAATTTTTTTTTTTTTTTTTTTTTTATTATTTATTTTATTTTTTTTTTTATTTTTTCACTGTTTAAAAAAAAAAAAAAAAATTGGATCACTTTTATTCCTATTACAAGGAATGTAAACATCCCTTGTAATAGAAAAAAGCATGACAGGTCCTCTTAAATATGAGATCTGGGGTCAAAAAGTCCTCAGATCTCATATTTAGACTAAAATGCAAAAAAAAAAAAAAAGTTGTTTAAAAAAAATGACACAAAAAATATTGTGCCTTTAAGAGAAGTGGGCGGAGCCGTCATAGTGACGTCGCTCCAGCCGTCACATGGTATGGAGACGGGTGGGGGCCATCTTAGCCTCACTCATCTCCATACCTAAGCAGGGAAAGGACCCGATCGCCTCCGCCGCTACCGACGGCTCCGGTAAGCAGCGGAGGGTGCGGGAGAGCGGCGGGAGGGGGGGTGGCACCTCTCCCGCTGCCGATAACGGTGATCTCGCGGCAAACCCGCCGCAGAGACCACCATTATCATGTACGGAACCGCCCGCTGAAAAGATGGATATCTCGGTTGTGGCAGCAGCTGCTGCCGTTACCGAGATATCCATCTTCGAAAAAATGACGTATATATACAGTGGGCGGTCCGGAAGTGCCTTTCTAGATCAATTTTCCCCGACAAAACTGTCTGACAAGATATCGACCTCCCTAGAGTCCCCAATTACTTCGGATGAATGGGAACAAGTTATCAAACAATTGAAGCCTGGTAAGAACCCAGGGCCTGATGGCATTTCTGCAGTGTATTATAAGACATTTGCAGATATACTTAAAACACCATTTCTAGAAGCTTTCAAATCCCTATCTCCATCAAACCCGCTCACACAAAGAATGTTAGAAGCACATATCACAGTCATCCCTAAGGAGGGTAAGGACCTCACACATACAGGGAACTACAGACCTATCTCACTATTGAACATTGACATAAAAATCTTCTCTAAAATGTTAGCTAACAGACTTGCCCCACTTCTACCCTCGATTGTTTCTAAAGATCAGGTGGGCTTCATCATGGGTAGGGAGGCTAGAGATAACACACTTAAGGCGATACATTTACATCACATAACAACCCAATCCAAACAGAAAGGCTTCTTTTTATCACTAGACACGGAGAAGGCATTCGATAGAGTGGCATGGAACTACATGACAGAGGTCTTGCTAAATATCCCAAAAAGTAAAAATTAATATTGAATAAAATTCAATATGAGCTAATATAAATTATAACACTCAGTGAAAGTGATATACAAATATATAAATCCAAGAAAAAATATATAATGAAAATCGAGCACAGTAAATATCTATAAAGTCCAGAAACCAATCAATTGTGAAAAATAATCGTGAAAATAATTGAAGAAAGTCCAAAAAAAGAGTGAGGGTGACTCCAAAACTGCTCAGCTGTGTTTTCAAACATCCACCACACCTCTGTGACGTGAATCCACTCCCTGCTGAAATTCAAACTCACCAGCTGTTAAGGCCTCTCACTCTCGTGTTTGGCCTGACAGAGCCTCTAACCCACTTACATGGGGGTTAACATGCGAGCATACACCTCCACTGCTCCATAGGAACACCGCTTTTCTCAGGTTGGTAGTATGACATAAAAATAAAAGAAGCTCCAATAATGTAATCTCGTTTAAAAGATTTAATCACACATAAAACAACTTGTATTGAACTGACATTTAAAATAAAATAACAGGCAAGTCACTTCACGGCAAATGGAGAACTCCCACAGCACAGCAAGCAATGGCAACCAAACTACAACAGGCAGGCCACGGTGGACCCAGGAGGTGTGTGTGCTCACGTTCGTTTCACCCGTCCGCAGCACTCGTCCCTTCACTGGAGCTCCGCTCTGTCCCCCTTCACTCCCTCCTCTAGCACTCGTGTGAGATCGCCGTGTAGCTACGCCCCGACATGTTTCATCATAAAGATTTAATCATGGGGTTGGCTAACTGGCGAATCAATCAAACTATTTATCCACACCAGAATTAGAGTCGGCGGATGTAACTCACTCAGCATTCACACACTTCCTGTGTCTCCATGTGTGCAATCTATAGCCCTTCCCTTCATTCTGGTTCACAGTTCTATATTGAATACACTGTACTTATGTCTTTTATGCTTACACCTATATGCATGTATATTTGTATATGCAGATGTCTATATACATGCATGTTTTTCACTAGGATTTATTGTCTAGTTTCTTATCACTATTTTCTCCTTTTTTATTATTTTTTTATTATTATTATTTTTTATTTTTTTATTTTTATTTATTTATTTATTTATTTATTTATTTATTTTTTCCATTTTTTTTCATTTTATTTTTTATTTTTTATTTATTTTTTATTTTATTTTATTATTTTTTATTTATTTTTTATTTATTTTTTATTTTATTTTTTATTATTTTTTATTTATTTATCTATTTATTTATTTTTTATTATTTTTTTTTTATATATTTTTTTTTATATTTTTTTTTTTACTTTTATCTTATTCTTTATTCTATTTTTAATATTTTTCACAAGAATATATATTTTTTCACTATGTATATTCATTATCAATGTGGATATATTGTACTGACTTCTAATGTGGGGTAGAAATGATTCATTTTAAGACAATTCAACCTTTGTGAGAAATATCTGGGAAGTAATTAGACATGTGCATTCGTTTTTGTCCGAATGCATTTTCGTCCGAATTTTAGGTATTTTTGTTATCGTTTTACCAAATGATAACGAAAGTGCAGAGTCCGAAAAACGAAAGATCCGACATAAACAAATGCTTTATTTTCGTTTTCGTTGCTACAACAGTTCGATATAGATAGGAGATTCGACATGATGATGACAATAACAATCTGTGTCCATCAAACCTGTGGTCGAATGTGCCTAACCTTAGCTCTATTAGTCCAAGATTATTCTACATAGAGAGAAAAGATTCGACGTAGGGGAGAAAAGATTCGACGTAGGGGAGGAAAGATTCGACATAGGGGAGGAAAGATTCGACGTAGGGGAGGAAAGATTCGACGTAGGGGAGGAAAGATTCGACGTAGGGGAGAAAAGATAAATAAAAATAATGATGATGATGAATGTTATTGGCTGATTGTAACCAAAGAGGTGGAGCAGTAAAATAGCTAGAACTAAGTACACACGTACTTTGGCTTATGGTGTCTGTTGAAAGTTCTAAGAAGATTCGACGGAGCAGGTAAACTATACGGCATTGTGTACAGTTTAGCTGCTCCGTCGAATCTTCTTTGAACATTCGACAGACACCATAAGCCTTCAATGACAGATTCGACCTTAATTTGGATTTTCGGACGAATGCAATTTTTAACGAAAAACGAAATAAAGAAAAACGAATTTCGGGAGTAACTAAATACATTTATTTTTCAGACGAAAACGAAATTCCGAAACGAAATAGTTCAGTGTGCACATGTCTAGAAGTAATAACCCCTTGGTATGATGGTTAGCGTTCTAATGTAGAGGGAAGGGATATTGTTAAGCTGATCGCCATGCATGTACCTGTAAAATACCTTTTAAATATTGATTGAAATATATTCAATATAGAACTGTGAACCAGAATGAAGGGAAGGGCTATAGATTGCACACACGGAGACACAGGAAGTGTGTGAATGCTGAGTGAGTTACACCCGCCCACTCTAATTCTGGTGTGGATAAATAGTTTGATTGATTCGCCCGTTAGCCAACCCCATGATTAAATCTTTATGATGAAACATGTCGGGGCGTAGCTACACGGTGATCTCACACGAGTGCTAGAGGAGGGAGTGAAGGGGGACAGAGCGGAGCTCCAGTGAAGGGACGAGTGCTGCGGACGGGTGAGACGAACGTGAGCACACACACCTCCTGGGTCCACCGTGGCCTGCCTGTTGTTAGTTTGGTTGCCATTGCTTGCTGTGCTGTGGGAGTTCTCCATTTGCCGTGAAGTGACTTGCCTGTTATTTTATTTTAAATGTGAGTTCAATGCAAGTTGTTTTATGTGTGATTAAATCTTTTAACCACTTGCTTACAGGGCACTTAAACCCCCCTCCTATCCAGACCAATTTTCAGCTTTCAGCGCTGATGCATTTTGAATGACAATTGCACGCTCATACAACACTGTACCCAAATGAAATTTTTATTATTTTTTCACCACAAATAGAGCTTTCTTTTGGTGGTATTTGATCACCTCTGCGGTTTTTACTTTTTATTAAAAAAATGTAAAAAACTGAATTTTTTAAAAAAAAAAAAATATTTTTTTATATTTTGTTATAAAAAATTTTAAACGGGTAATTTTTCTCCTTCATTGATGTACGCTGATGAGGCGGCAGTGATGGGCACTGATAGGCGGCAGTGATGGGCACTGATGGGTGGCAGTGATGGGCACTGATGGGTGGCAGTGATGGGCAGCACTGGCAGGTGGCACTGATTGGCACTATAGGTGGGCATTGATAGGTGGTACTTGTGGGCATTGATAGGTGGCACTTGTGGGCACTGTTAGGTGGCACTGTGGGCACTGTTAGGTGGCACTGTGGGCACTATTAGGTGGCACTGTGGGCACTATTAGGTGGCACTTTTAGTGGGCACTGATGAGGCAGATGTGCCTCTTCCACTTGGGGACCGATGTCCCTCACATCCGATCCGGTGATCGGCTTTTTTTTCTACTCGCGCTGTCAGCGTGAGTAAAAAAAAAAAACGATTACCGATCTTTTGTTTACATCATGTGATCAGCTGTCATTGGCTGACAGCTGATCACATGGTAAGGGGCCGGGACCGGCCCCTTACACAGATCGGTGATCAGCCGAGTCTCAGTGACTCGGTGATCACAACACGCCCGGCGCGCGCCCTCCAGGGCGCGCGCAGGGAGCGTGCATAGGGGAGGCCGTCATATGACGGCCTCCCGGGAATGTAGGTCCGCGCTGTGGCCGTCATTCGGCTATAGCGCGGATGTCTAGAGGTTAAACGAGATTACACTATTGGAGCTTCTTTTATTTTTATGTCATACTACCAACCTGAGAAAAGCGGTGTTCCTATGGAGCAGTGGAGGTGTATGCTCGCATGTTAACCCCCATGTAAGTGGGTTAGAGGCTCTGTCAGGCCAAACACGAGAGTGAGAGGCCTTAACAGCTGGTGAGTTTCAATTTCAGCAGGGAGTGGATTCACATCACAGAGGTGTGGTGGATGTTTGAAACCACAGCTGAGCAGTTTTGGAGTCACCCTCACTCTTTTTTTGGACTTTCTTCAAATATTTTCACGATTATTTTGCCTTGTCAAAAGATTTTATTGTACATACAATGCGGTATTTGACATTACAGTGAGTACAAGTTATGCAATAAAGGAAATGAAGCTCAGAAATACATATTTAAACAATGTAGATTATATATTGAATTATAAGTTCTTATGGTATTAATAATACATACAAATGGTGCTGGTTGTAAGAGGAATTGTGTTCTATGGTTAGTATGAGCTTCCAAATAAAACAAAAAAAAAAGAATAAGTAGAGAAGAAAGGAGAGATAGAAAGAGGAAGTACAAGAAAGAATAGAGGGAAGAGTCCGCAGGGTTGAGTCGAGGCGAGGTCCATCACAGTCACTAAAGACTATATAATGCATTGGTTCACTGGGTCAGTTACCATGGTAGTAAAACTTCTTTGTTAAAAGTTGAAGGCAAGTAGTTGCTAATCCATGGTTGCCATATTTTATCAAATTTGACAAACGAGTCATTTTCAATGGCTACCATTTTAGCTTGAGTTATGGTGACGTTCATTCGATTTACTACCTCTTCCACTATCAATGAAGGAGATCTCCAGGCTCTTGCCAGTGTTTGTTTCGCCACTGTAAATAGTTGGATGAGTAATTTAAATTGGTTATGTGTTAAAAATTCTGGTTTTCAGTTAATGAGAGCCATTGCAGGATCAGGGGTGATAGATATTCCTAACATTTTAGATGCAATAGTAAAGATAGCCTTTCAAAAGATTTGTGCTTTGGGGCATGACCACCAAATATGAAAGCGAGTACCTGGGTCAGAGCATCCACGATAACACTCTGTCGAGTAGTTATGCACATATTTCGCTATTCTAACCGGTACAAGGTACCATCATATTAAAACTTTATAATTAGCCTCTATTGCTAGTATGTTTGGGGAAGCCGATTTGGTTGTTAACCAAATTTTATTCCATTCTGTTGTTTCCAGTGTTCGTTCTAAATCTCCCTCCCATTTCTGTACATACGATGGTTTCTCCGTTTCGGGTTGGTTTACTAATTGAGCATAAAGGATCGAAATCATGCCTTTAGCATGAGGATTATTTTTACAAAATTTTTCAAATTCAGTGAATTGAGTCATTGGAGATTTTGTGGTTAAGAGAGGCATAAATAAATTTTTAATCTGAAGATATCTAAATAACTCCGATTAAGGTAATCCATATTTGTCGCAGAGGGTTGGGAAGGGAATAAAGGATGAGGAATTTACAAATTTGTGCATGTTTAGTACATCATAAGTAATCCACGCTTTGAAAGATCTAGGTGAGACCCATGCTGGGTAGAATGCAGGGTTTTTATAGAAAGATAATAGAGGGTTATGCAAAGATTGTAATTGATTTTTGAGTTTGTATTTGTCCCACATGGAGACAAAATGTTTGGTAATTGGGTTACCTAACCCTCTACGATCTCTTGGCGAAAGCCAGAGCAGATTTGCGATTGATAAGAGATCGCAGTCAGCTGCTTCAATTGACACCCAAAGAGGGGATTCGTGTTGTGTATGGTATTTAGTTAAAGTTGCTATATGAGCCGCTCTATAGTAAGAGGCAAACCTGGGACATCCTAGACCACCATTCAACTTAGGGAGATATAAAGTATGCAGTTTCGTACGAGGTTTAGAGGAGCCCCAAATAAATGAATTTGCTTTTCTTTGTATAATTCTTAAGTAATAGGCAGGAATTGGGATAGGTAAAACTCTGAATAAATATAATAATTTGGGTAAGATTGTCATTTTTATTGTGTTAATTTTTCCAAACCATGATAGAGGGAGGTGATTCCAGGATTTCAGCATATTTGTTATATTTTTAACCATTGGAGGGTAGTTAGCTGAAAAAAGATCCAAATAGGATGCAGTGAGATGTATTCCTAGATAAGGGATAGATTTATCTGCCCAAGTAAATGGGAGACCGTTTTTAGCTGAATTTAATTCCAATGTTGAGAGGGATATGTTTAATGCTATACATTTTTTAGAATTAATGAAAAGACCGAAAAGGCAGCAAAGTCATCAAGTATTGGCATCAAATTGGGGCCTGATATTTGCGGTGATGAAAGAAACAAGAGGATGTCATCCGCAAATAGACATAGTTTGTGATGAAATCCTCCTATCTCAATTCCAGTTATGGTTGGTTCTGATCTAATTCGTTGGGCAAGAGGTTCTATGAGCAGGGCAAACAACAGGGGTGAAAGTGGGCACCCCTGTCTAGTGCCCCTCTCAATGTTAAAGGCCTCAGATTTATACCCTGCATATTTAACGTATGCTTTGGGTTTATTATATAAAGCTTTGATCCAGTTTATAAAATTCGGGCCAAAACCCCATTTTTGTAACATATAATGCAAGTATGGCCAAGATATGGAATCAAAGGCTTTTTGAATATCAAGTGAAAGAAAACAGGAGGGAATGCGTCGGGTCTTGGCAATTTGTGCTAAAAGAACCGCTCGTCGTACATTATCGCCTGCTTGGCGAGTTGGCATAAAGCCAACCTGATCACGATTTATAAGAGTGCCAATGAAACCACCAAGACGGGACGCTAAAATTTTTGCCAGAATTTTGATGTCTATATTAAGCATCGAGATAGGACGGTAGTTAGTACAGGATGTGTCATCTGCATGAGGCTTAGGAATCATGCATATGATCGCCGTTAGGGATTCCTGTCTAAATGAATTGTTTTCAAGTAGTGCATTAAATGTTTCTGTTAATATGGGGGAAACAGAGTCTGAAAAGGTACGATAATATAATGCTGAATAACCATCAGGTCCTGGTCTTTTAATAATTTTTAATTCTTTGATGATTTTTGCTACATCTTCTACCTTGATGGGTTCCTCTAATTGCGCTTTTTGTGAATCAGATAATTCAGGTAAATTAATTTTTGAGAAAAAGGAATCTGCTTCGTTTAAATTAAATGAATTTGATTCCGTGTATAGTGTTTTTAGGTGGGAACGAAATTTATGGACAATTTTAAGGGGATTACTAGTGTATATATTTTTAGATATCTTCAGCTTAATTGGTTTAAAAGATTTATTAGTTGTTTTGAGTGCACGTGCCAAGTATGTGCCTGGTTTATTCGATTTCATATAAAAGGCATGCCTGGAACGACGTAATATTTTATCAGTTGATTCTGTTAGAAAAAGATCATATTCCAGGCGTGCCTTCTCTAATTCACTTTTAGTAATTGGGTTAGGATTGTTTTGGAAGGCTAAGAAGTGGGAATTAAATTGTGTTTCTAATTTTCGTGCAAGATTTCTACGTTCTCTTTTGAGTATACCAATCTGTTGCTGAAATATCCCTCTCAACACCGGTTTATGAGCTTCCCAAAGTGTTATTGGAGAAATTTCTGGGCTTTTGTTGAGTATGAAATATTCTTTCAATGCATGTTCAATTTTGTTTCTATATATAGGTTGTTTGAGTAATATTTCTGGTAGATACCATGTTTTATCTTGAGTTTTAGGTATAGTGGATGTAATGGTGGTTAGGACTGCGTTGTGATCAGACCATGGGATGGGGATTATGTATGATGATAGAATTTCTGGTATCATCCCTGTGGTAAGAAAAATATGATCTATACGGCTAAATGTTTGATGGGGGTGTGAAAAATATGTGTAGTTTCTTTTTGTTGGGTTACTCTCCCTCCATGAATCAACTAGATTGTGTTTCGAAAGAAGTTGAGAGAGGGATACTTTAGATTGGTTTCGAGGTGGCATATATGGAGTTTTGTCCAGAAATGGGAGGAGAACCTGGTTGGAATCACCACATACTATAATTGTTCCCATTTTATGTGCATTAACTACTTGCAAGAGATGTGTTAAAAATGGAATTGGTTGTTTGTTTGGAGCATAATAGGAGACCACAGTTACTTCTGTATCTAAAATGTTTCCCGTCAGGATTAAATAACGTCCTTCCGGGTCTTTAATTTGCGAGTGGACTGTGATTGGGGTGGAGCGGTAGAATGCCACTAGAGTTCCGCGTTTTTTGGTATTGGCCAAGGCAGTAAATACTTGTGGATAGGATGAACTAAAAAATTTAGGTGTTGAGTTTATTGTAAAATGCGTCTCTTGAATACACACAATGTGTGCCTTTTGTGTTTGGAATGATCTAAACGCTTTAGTACGTTTCTGTGGCACATTGAGTCCCTGCACATTGAGGGATAAGATGTTTAAAGGAGCCATGGTAACTGAGTCAGTAGGCAGCACTTACCAATTATTCTGGTTTGGAGAACGCTCGACTCAACCCATATGGACTTGAAAAGGGGAAAGAGAAAAAAGAATCTTGTGTGATCTGGTTTAGGGAAGAAGAAGAAAACAGGTAAGATTTCATTACATAAGCTTAAGAATAAAATACTAAGGTGTTCACAATTTCCCCGTTGTGAGGGGTGAAACCACTCAACAGGCGGTCGAAGGCCTTCGTCAGGTCTCCCCATATTAAGCGGGGGGATCCGAGGAAGACTAGGTGAGGCGCACGGAACTTCCGTGAGCAGGAGAACCACTTTGTGAAAATGTAAAAAGGAAAAATAACATCACTAGGATGTAAACTTGTAGCCCTTAAGGCTTGGAACGAAACATATCTATACTATCTAATGTTTTGAAGAAAAACTTAATACTTATGAAATAAAGATTGTTTAAATTCTCTGTTATTTAAGTAGAATAAACTATCCAGTCTGGAAAAAGAGGAGAAAAAAAATAAAATATATATAAAAAAAAATATGTTTTGTGGTTAGTGTTTAGGTTTACTACTAAACTTTGTTTCAGTAATTTACCTAAAAGTATCACTTATAGAAGTAAATTTGTATCATTTCAGTCATGACTAGGTCTTCTTTTGATAATATTAGTGTTTAACTAAAAGTTGCAACTGATAAATAGGAAAGGTATTTTAACCAATCTGGTTAGGGAAAAAGAAAAAGCTACTTAGTTTCAAAATATGAAGTAAGTATGGAACTTACAGGAATGGTGTTCTCGTATAATAATATTCAACAAACTCAGATGACATCTGAGTAAAGAATTAATCTAACCCATCTTATATTTCATTTTTAGAATAATAGTATGGGCTATAGCTTCTGGATAAAAAACTTTTTTTTTTTTTGTAAAAAAAACTATGTGTATATAATCTATATAACAATATATCTAAGAAATAAAATTATATTTCTCCTGACATGACTGAGCTTCCTTATTTATTTGATTATAATAGTGTGGAACTCAATGCTGCATACAATAAATAAGGAGAGCTACTTTAAACCATTCCATTTAGGAAAAAAAAAAAGAGAACAAAAAAAAAACCCTGGTTTCATGTTTTGGGAATAAATATAGAACTAAAAAGATCTATGTTCTCAGATGATTATGTTAAGCATATATAATTGTTACTTGAATCTGGGATTTACCATTATCCATATTGTATTCTATTTATTAGAATACAAGTATGGGATGTAAATTCATGTAAGAATTTCATTGTGAATGCGTCCAATATGCTGTGTATTCATTGAGAGCATATCTTCTTAGCTAATTTTATAATTTATGTTTAAATTCATGTTCCTGGAAAAATAGTCTTTCAGTCCATTGGATCTACTTCTTGGTCTTGTGGAGGGGATACATAGCGGCCTCTCTTGTGAACATGCTGGTTGCCGTTTTTTTCTATAGCAGGGGATGAAGTTGGTAGTGAAGAAGCGGATGCTGTTCGTCTTCGTGAGGTATTGATTGCAGATGTTCCATCGATCAAATTAAGATCTTGTAGAGCTTGTTGTAGTTCGTTCGGAGATCTACAAATATGCCTGTTTCCTTGGTAGGTAAAACGTATGGAGAATGGAAAACCCCATTGGTATGTGATATTGTTTCTTTGCAGTTCCAGCAGATGTATTTTCATAGCACGTCTTTTAGAGATAGTAACTTGAGAGAGATCTGCGAAAATCTGAAAATTGTGACCTTGAAAGATTACGTTTTTTTTCTCTCTGGCCGCAAATAAAAGTTGTTCTTTCGTTCGATAAAAATGGAACTTTGCTATGATGTCTTGAGGGGGTCCATCTGTTTTTTTAGGCATGAGGGCTCTGTGTACCCTATCCATTTCCAACCTTTTCGATCGGTATTCCTGGTTGTAATTCTTGGCATAAAGCTGTTATTGTAGAAGATAGGTCAACGATCGATTCGGGAATGCCTCTGAAATGCAAATTTGACCTTCTTGCGCGATTTTCATAATCTTCCAATTTGTTTTGTAAGATTATATTTTCTTCTTTAAGAAGATCTATTTCAGTCATGAATTCCTGTGTTGTGTTTTCTAGTTATTCAGTTTTAATTTCCAGCGCTATTGTACGGTTCCCCAATTCTCTGATTTCTTTAGTAAGATTATTGGTTATTTATTCTGAGGTAATCTTTAATGCTTTGTGTAGCATTTTCTCAAATTGTTTAATAAGGTTTGGAGTTGCTGCTGGTTCTTGTGAAGATTTTTGTGACAGAAATAATTCTGTGTCAGATTCATCTGAGATTTGCTGTGACATCTTTGTCTTTCTCCTGCGCTCTGAGGTGATTATGCCTGAGGCTGAGGAGACTGAGGGGACTGGCGCCAATTTCACTGCAGTCTTAGCCTGTGTGTCTCCGCTGGGGGCATTTTTATACTTATTCCGGGTTCCCCCTAGTACCATTTTGCTTTCAAAGTTTCCTCTCACCTCTCAGGAGTATAATGTCTTGTTTTTTAAATGAAAAACGTTGGCGGGCTGCCTTTATACAGCGGTTCTCCCTTTTCACGGAGCAGAGCTCTAGCAGGACATGTCTGCTGCGCTAGACTCCGCGCATGCGCCTCCTTCACGATTATTTTTCACGATTGATTGGTTTCTGGACTTTATATATATTTACTGTGCTCGATTTTCATTATATATTTTTTCTTGGATTTATATATTTGTATATCACTTTCACTGAGTGTTATAATTTATATTAGCTCATATTGAATTTTATTTAATATTAATTTTTACTTTTTGGGATATTTAGCAATATATGCTTTTTCACTTTTTCTCTGGTCATGTCTGTATTCAGCTCACTGGCTGGATAAGAATGTCTGGCATCTCCACACCTGGGGTTTAGCGCCACTATTTCATCTATAATTTTCTTTTGGTGAATTTGGTTTATATATATTTTATTGTTAAGTGGCAGCTTTGGTAGGGTTTTGACATTTATTAACATAGCGCGGAGGTGGTAATACAGGTCAGGGGTGGCGTAATTTGCACCTGATTATCTCCAGTTTCCAATGACAGAGGTCTTACAAGCTCTGGGAATAGGTCCCTATTTCTCCGGTTTGATTATGTCCCTATACACGAACCCCACAGCCAAGGTGAGGGTTAATAACACTCTGTCGGATGCCTTCTCCATACACAATGGGACGAGACAAGGGTAGCCCCTGTCCCCCATCCTCTTTGTTCTCACCCTTGAACCGTTACTCCGTAAGCTGAAACTCAACCCAGACATACATGGGATACACACACCCCACAAGGAGTATAAATATGCCGCCTTTGCAGACAACATATTGTTATTCCTGACGCAACCTCAGATTACCTTACCTGTCTTATTGTTGGAATTTAAACAGTTCCAATTATTTTCCAATCTCAAAATAAATTTCTCGAAATCCTTTGCACTCAACGTTTCTCTACTGCTACACATAGTAGATCAATGTAAAACTAATTTTCCCTTCCACTGGAAACAGGATGCTATTACCTATTTAGGAATCCAGCTCCCCTCTAAACTCTCAGACCTATATGTTAAAAACTATATACCCATCCTGAACAAACTAATCTCAGACTTCAAGCTATGGAAGAACCCGTTGTTCTCTTGGTTTGGTAGGGCAGCGATATTGAAGATGAATGCCCTACCGAGAATCTTATATATCTTACAAACAATCCCAATCCTTATCCCACCTTTATTCTTTAAAACTTACTGGGGAACTCATAAACCTAGAATTAACTATAAACAACTTACCATGCCAAAACACCAGGAGGAATAGGTCTCCCAGACATCCACATGTATTACATAGCCATCCATCTCACCAGAATAGTAAATTGGAACACTCAGTCACACATCAAAGACTGGGTTACCTTGGAAAAGTCGCTCTCCACACTACCCCTGACCTCATTACCATGGACAAACCAATGCCACACCCTAAATCACTCCTTGCACGTCCGTTAATAGGACCCACTCTCAATTGTTTCCGCAAAATTTGCACTCAAACAAACTTATCTTCCATTCCAAGCCCACTAACTCCGGTAAAATTAAACCCGGACTTCCCTCCAGGAATGCACGACCACTTCCTGGCTAACAATTTCCCGTATGGTGACATCAGAGCTCACCAATTCTTTCAACATGGGAAAATTCTCTCGGGTCCCCAACTTTCAACCCAAACGGGGAAACCATCTATTGCACCATGGACTTATCTACTACTAGCCCATTACCTACAATCCATAGACAAAGACTCCAATTGTTCAAACACATCCCCAACCTCACATGCTGTTCCTCACACACAGCCTCCTTTATGCAGATAATCAACCTTCCCAGACCCTGGCATGCAGTAAATGGGAAAAAGATCTTTCCATTACACCATCCAGACAAACAATGGGAACAATCTCTTCTCAACATACATAAGGGATCGAGAAATGTTACCACGCAAGAAAATGGCTACAAAATTATGTCCAGGTGGTACCGTACTCCAACCCTTCTACATAAAATTAACCCAGCGTCACCAGCAACGTGCTGGAGATGCCATGCAGAAGAAGGCACTTTACTGCACATTTGGTGGTCTTGTACCTTGGTTCAAACTTTCTGGACAGAGGTGCACAGAATTATGTCACAAGTCACTTCATATGACCTAGAATTCTCCCCAGCCCAATTTCTTCTCCATCTCTCATCCTTACCGCATAGAACATACCACAAGTCACTAGCAATGCACATGATAAATGCAGCAAAACAATGCATTCCTATACACTGGAATTCAACTCACACCCCCACAACTCGAGAATGGTTTGCTAGTATCTGAAAAGTATCAGAAATGGAGGAATTAATCTATATCTCCCTAGATAACCCCACTAAATTCTCCAAAAAAATGGAGCTGCTGGATTAATTTCCAAATGACACCTGAATACCACAATCCCCCCAGAATCAAACACATTCTAGTGATTCAAACCAGTATCCACAGTCGGCCAAACCCCTTCCATATTTTGTTTCTAACTACCTTCTCCCCCTCCCATGGCAAGCATTCATAATAACTCCCCCAAAACATATAAACAAACCGAGGGGGGAGGTCAAAGAGGCCCATTCTTCCTATCCTTACCCTCCTATTCCTTCCCCGCTCCCTTCTTCATCTCTTCTCTCTCCCACCCCACCCTGTTCCCCACTTCTCCTCACCTTTTTCCCTGCTCCCTTGAATATCCTCCCTTCCATCTGCCCCTTGTACATATCCCCCCCCCCGTGAGATACTCGGCCCAGTTTCCTATCCCCCACACATGTCCGCCCATCCCATTACATTCTCTAACATACTTAAATATAATAAACCTACACAAAACTTAATACAATTATTCCACATCTGCTACCCCCCCTCTCTGTAGAGAGGTAGACACTAAGCTGAAAAGGGATACCTAACAAACCCACTCACTATTATACTACATATGGTTCCTGGAGATTTTCTGACCTTAGGGTCTTTATCTAGTCAGGGATCAGTTTCCCGAGACATACAAGCATTACCTGAAGCTCAAAATGGGTGCAGACATTTCATATTTGGTAATTTCATTTGAAGTACTTAAATTTCTTAAGCTATGATATCTTGACGCCGCATGTTTTCTCACTATTTATATATGTGAAGAATTTTGTGAATGTTATTGAACTTACAAATAACATACATTGTTGGAAAAAAAAAAAACGTCACTTCCGCCCATAGCTCCTAAAGGGACATTTTTACTTTTTATTTTTTTTCAAATGACATAATTTTTATTTTTTTATTTATTGCATTTTAGTGTAAATGTGAGATCTGAGGTCTTTTTGACCCCCGATCTCATATTTAAGAGGTCCTGTCATGCTTTTTTTCATTCCTTGTAATAGGAATAAAAATGACATATTATTTTTAAAGGACAGTGTAAAAAAATAAAATAAAAGTTAAAATAAATAATAAAAAAAAATTAAATGTGCCCCGTTACGCAGAGCTCGCATGCAGAAGCAAACGATACGTGAGCTGTGCTCGCATATGGAAATGGTGTTTAAACCACACATATGAGGTATCACCACGTTCGATAGAGCGAGAGCAATAATTCTAGCCCTAGACCTCCTCTGTAAGTCTAAACATGCAACCTGTAGAATTTTTTAAACGTCACCTATGGAGATTTTTAAGGGTAAAAGTTTGTCACCATTCTACGAACGGGCGCAATTTTGAAGCGGGAGATGTTGGGTATCAATTTACTCAGCGTAACATCGTCTTTCACAATATAAAGAAATGGGCTAACTTTACTGTTGTCTTATTTTTTAACTCAAAAAGTGTATTTTTTTTAAAGTGCGCTTGTAAGACTGCTGCGCAAATACGATGTGACAGAAAGTATTGCAATGACCGCCATTTTATTCTCTAGGGTGTTAGAAAAAAAATATATATAATGTTTGGGGGTTCTAAGTAATTTTCTAGCAAAAAAAACCCCAGTTTTTAACACCAAATCTCAGAAAGAGGCTTGGTCCTTAAGTGGTTAACTTTGGCTAGTAAAACATTTTTTTTTCTGCCAGTAAATAACTTATACAGCCCACTTCCTGTTTCTTGGCTGGTAAAAAGCCTAGGCTTATGACATCATGTACAGCTCTCTCTCTCATTCTTGTAAGAGTTTGCCAGGAAGGGGGGTGAGTCATAATAAGGAAAATGAGAGCTGCAGAGCTGGAGGTGCGCCTCTGTGTGTCTGTGTAAATCGAGGAAGTGAACAGGCAGCATCTTCAGTTGCCCATAGTTACAATGGATGCAGCCAGACTCAGTGGAGGGAGATTTCTGCAGCATATTTGGCAAGTACAGAATCACAGTATATATAAAATAATATGCAAAGTGGTCGTAGGGAAGCTTCAGAATGGCAAAGATATTTTTATTACAAATTATGTGAGCAGACTGCAGCTCCTCTTTTAAGTTATATGAATTATGCTTGCTACTCTTCTGTTTTTCATACACTTTGAACAAACATTCACCACCAAAAGACTCACAGATTTATATGATCAGGGGCAGGCAGAAGTGCAGTGGAAAAGGTGCACCAGGGCACTGCCAATGCTGTCACATTGGGGAGAACAATAGTGGTCTGGATAGGTTTACTAAAGTATCCCACCAACTTTTGCCACAACACTAGCTGGCCATCATTACCAGCTTCCATCCATCACCCATTGTATAATCCATGGAAAACAGTTGAATCCGATGATAGTCACCTCTTAAAAGGGAAAAAGAACAGAGGGCGTACCAGCCTTGTGCATTACCTTTGCAAAACTTTAATGTGTAAAAAATGATAAAAATGCATACTCACAAATGAGTAAGATATTCAAGCATAAAATGTAAAGTCCATAATAAGCATCTTCCAGCAAGATGAGCTGGCAAGTAACAGTGATGGAATGTATAGTCCAAAAGCAGCTAGCGTGTTTTGAGGGTGTTCCCTCTTCTCTGAGCACTGAAGAAGAGGGGCCACCCTCTAAACGTGTCAGGTGCTTTTGGACTATACATCCTACCTCTGTTACTTACCAGCTGATCTTGCTGGATGATGCTAATTATGTACTTTACATGCTATGCTTGACATGTTACTCGTTTTATCTGTGAGTATGCTTTTTTATCATTTTTTACACAATAAAGTGTTACAAAGGTAATGAGCAAGGCTGGTGCACCCTCTGTTCTTTTTCCCTTTTCTCTGGGTTCCCCCTGACTGTTGTGAGTGGCAGCACAGCTGATGTGGTGGTTTGATTAGTGAAGACACTTCCATCTCTTTTCCAATCAACCGCATGGCAATCTCTCAAGAGCAGGAGTTTTTTTTATTTTTCTTTATGGATAGTCATTTTTTTGTCTTTGGGTTTCTTCAAAATCGAACTCTGCAGGTGGTCTTTCCTGCTTTTCCTTCAGAATGTCCTAATAACACAGAGTTTCAGAATGTCCTAATAACACTGAACCCTGTCCACCCCTTCCTAAGAAAAGCTCTCCTCATACATACTACTATAAGTCAATGAGACTATCCATCATATGAATGGTCTAATAGGAATTGTTGCAAGCTTCAGCAATACCTGAAAATATTGAAGCTTTGCTTGTCAAAAGGGCCTGGCATTCGACCATGAGAGGACAATCTGTGAGACTGCTGCAGGCATATGTAGGCAGCTTTAGGTGGTTGCACATCATACTTGCAGCAGTTTTCACCATTTCTCTCGACACAGAGTTTTTTTAATCATTTTAACTGTGCAGTCTTATTCATGAAAACTTTACTTATTTTGTCAAGGCTTGATATTTTGGCTGGCTGTCATTTGCCTGCCAAAAAAACAAATTGCAATGTGAACAGTGTCTTGATATTATAGCTGGAGCATCAGCGATAGTTGCTGCCTGTCAACCACCTGAGCTCAAATACTGCTATTTTGTACAATGGCAGATAGTGTATAAAGCCAGGCAGTTAACAAGCCAACAACTGGTAATCTCAGACCTTTTGACTGACACACCAATGACAGTGCCTATATTTCTATCTCTATTCTTTCCTTTCAATATAGTTAGTATAACAAACTATAAACAGCATTAAAAAAATTGTGAATTTGTTGTGATTAGTATGACAATAATGACTATTATTACTTGTGCAATTTTATGGAAAAAAAGAGCTTTGTTTAGAAATTATGCTATTTGATTTTTTAAGATTAATAGAGTGTGTGTGATATAACGCATGTAAGACTATTTTGTTTCCTTTCTAATTGTTTCTAGAGAGGATAAATCATATGTAGCATCAAGGGAAGATCACACATATATATTTTTAATGAAATAGCAAAATGGAGGGCATATGGGACACTGGACAAATATTGTATTATAAATGGGGAAACATGAATAAAAATTGCTAGCACTGCAGGTGTACATGGTTATTTTTGCAATGCTTTCATAATTTATTTAAATGTACATTCTTTCCTTAGTAAGACATAATTAGGTAAGACAATTAAAAAAAAAAAAAAAAAATATATATATATATATATATATATATATATATATATATATATATATATATATATATATATATATATAACTTTCAAATGCAACACAGCTGTTGCATTATAGCTAAATATCTGTGCTGTTTCCAAAACAATTAAAAGTTTCAACAATAAATAAAGTAAAAATAAAATTATAACTAATTTGCCAAGGGAAACATTATACATACTTCAGTATTTTGAATCTCTAACCTCTAACGGGGACAAAATATCCACAGTGTGACTATAGGGCCTATCTACTTTTTGCCCTTTGTCCGCATGTTGGTCCTTGCAAGGATTTTATCAAACTTTTATGTAGTCCTGTCTTGTTCAGAAAAAAAAATTATTGAAGTTCACCATGTCCTTTCCTTTCATAATACCTGTTTATTTTTTGCATCTATGTGTACTAACTTTGGCCTAGCAGTGAGAAGCATGAATTCTACATGGATTTTTTGTATGTATTTGCACTGATAAGGCCTGAAACCCCCTGAATAATCCTGTGAGCTAAAGATGAATTCCCCTGGGACAGCATGTTTTTTTTTAGTTGTGCATTTCCTTTCTTAAAGTGACTGCTAAGTGTCAGGCCTTGAATATCCCCACCTAAGCAAAACCAGTGGTGCATTATAAAGAAAAGCACCATCTGCATCCCTTTAGGTCTGAAAATGCTTTTGAAAGCAGCTCTCTAATGATATACCTTCTGTTTTGGAAATTTAAAATTTTTGCTTCTATTTAATACCCTATTTTTGGTGAATTCCCTTTGCACTTTCGTATTCCACAACTATGGGGCAACTGGTATACCCTTGTATGCTTGAATAAGTGCCAACATATTGAAAAATATTCATGCCTCTGTATATGTCAGCTACCCAAGCATAAAAACGAGTGAAACTAAGGATGGTAACAATTACAGTAACAGTAGTAGTAGTATTAATAATAATAATATCAATAATCATACATAAAATATTTTCTATAATCAGCACATTTTCTTGAAAATACTTTTACAGAGCTAGTAACAATTTCAACTATAGTTTCCTTTAACATAGGAAATGATCTGTATAAATACTTTATAAGCATTATCACAGCTGCTTACACTTGTGTAAAACTTAATTGACACTGAAGAAATATTGGTACATTTCTGCAATTTATTTCTCAATTCACCACAGTTTAATGATCATTGGCAACAGATTACAAGTAGTAGTAAATTGTTAATAATTCCTTTGGTATTTCTTGTGATCACATTAATCATAATGAACTTGTTTTGTTTTAATGGAATTATAATTAAGCATAGCAGATGGTTCTGGAGCCATAAGGGATAAAAGGATAAGCGTACATTAGATTCAATGTTTGACTCAGCTGATAGATCAGATTTCCCTGTTAAACAATAGTTTTGCAATGTAACAGTTTCTCTTAAAGAGCAATAAATTGCCTTTACAAGATTGTTAAAATAGAAAACAATATATTGCTTTTTTTCATTCTCCAAGGCTGCATGTATCAAAGTGAAACATCTGTTATAGATGTGTTTTTTTTTTAGGCTTCTTTATAGTGTCAAGAATATATTGACTGCAGAGAACAGGCACCAATCATGCCCTGAATTAAAGCAGTAGTCAACCCAAAAGCAAACATTTATTATATTGCAACGTACCAGTTCTTAGATGTGATGGCTGCATTTGTTTTCTTTTTTAGGTTTTCTTTTTTTCTATTTGCATCTGGTGATCCATCCAGGCAGAGGTGTGAAAAAAACTGCTTATAAAGTGTTAGCTGGAGTTTGGCTTCAATTAGTTATTGTAATTAAATCTGCTAACATATTTAACACTCCACTTTTCCCAGACTAACAATGCTGCTGTCTGCCGTGCCCCCTGTGTTCCTTCACCTAGAATGGGAGCACTATAATACTAGAGGTGTGTTACTGATCAGATCACCAGGTGAAAAAAAAGGGGGAAAAAGCCCAAGAAAAGAAAAAAAAAGAAAATGAATGCAGCCGCCACATCTAATGATTGGTAAGCTGCAATTTATTACATGTGTGGTTTTGTGTTTAATATTGCTTTAAAGTGTCAATCCACCAAAGGCTGACCTTATAATGTGGTTAGATGTGGTGGGTTGAGGCAGCACAAGACAATTTGTGTTTTTCTTGGACTCCATTGGTGCAATCTCGGTATTTAATTCATTAGTCTAGCCACCTTACAAAGTGACTGAAAGAAAAATTAACTTTCTCTAAAGCATTCAGTTTGCGTTATAAAACATGAAGTATAATATTTATTAATTACAGGTATTTATATAGCGCCATCAATTTACACAATGCTTTACATTATACATTCACATCAGCCCCTTATTCTGCATTGGCTGTGCTTTGTGTTCATGTCTAGGCTGCAGAGTTCAGCGTGGAGTGGCAAGAAGGTGAGAAGGGACCAGAGTGGGGGGTTCAGCAGATAACACACATGGTGAACAGCGTGGGAGTGATACAGCTTGAAGGTGAGTGAGGACTAAGCAGGAAACTGAACAGCAGTGATCAGCAGAGTGGGAAATTAGATCAGCAGAGCAGGATATCAGCAAAACAGAGGATCAGTAGCATATCCAGAGAACAGCAGAACGGAGCATCAGCAGTGGGGGGGGGGGGGGTTATGTGTGCGCAGGGGGGATTACTAGTGTGCGGGGGGTTTGGTTTACAACCAAATGGAGGGGGATACAAATACTGAGCAGGGGGGATAGAATGTACCACTGAGAGTGGGGGTACTACTAGGCGGCGGGTGTTTGGGAATGTACTACTGAGCAAGGGGGGCCTCTGAGCAGGTAGGGTGATGGGGAATGTGCTACTGAGCAGAAAGGGTACTACTCAGTGTAAGTGGGTCTGATGTTATGGGGAATTTACTACTAAGCAGAAAGAGGGGAAGGAGGGGCACAACTATACTACTGAGCTGGGAGCTGGTAATGTATTACAGAGTGGGGGTGTAGTACTGTGTGGGGGGTAATGGGGAATCTACTACTGATCAAGTGGGGTTCTACTAAGTGGGGGGTGTGTACTACTGAGTGGAGGAGGTACTACTGAGCCAGGGCAATGGGGAATTTGCTAATGAGCAGGTGGGGTACTACTGAGCTGGGGGAATACTACTGACCAGTTGGGGGAGGGATAAAGTGTCACTGACTTAGGGGCAGTAATAATGAAGGGGGATATACTACTGCTTGAGAAATGGGTACTACTGAGCTAGGAAAATGCTGAGCAGGGGATCTGCTGAGCCACGATACTGCAGAGGGGGATCTACTAAATTGGGGGTACCACTGGGCTAGGAAATCACTGAGTGGGAGATCTAATGAGCCTAGAAACTAATGAGCTAGGGATCTGCTGAGGGGGTACTGATAAGCCAGGAAACTGATGAGTGGGGGTGCTACTGAGCCACCAACTAAAGAAAAAGAAAAACACCAGACCCCACACAAACACGTTACCACTCCTCAAATATGGCGACCTTCTTATTATCACTGCCCATTTGACATCACTTCCCCTTTAAAACAAATAGAAAACCAATACACACAGGACAATTCTCATGCAAGCATCACAAAAGCATCAAAACACCTTTAAAAATGCATGTTAAAGTGGTAGGTGCTTTATTGTGTGTTTATTTATAAAATATGCCATGTTTAATGCAAAAAAAAAAATCAATACTAGTGCTTAAAGTCATATGCTATATACCCATATACTTACTGTATATCATTAAACTTTTGGCACCGACGTCACACAAATATGCGGCCTCTCGGCAGGTGGACCTTGGCACTGAGCGGCCGTATATTTGCGTACCACATTGCAAACAAAGCTGTGTTGAGAGTGAATGCCCTGCGTGCTCCCTTCAAGGTTACCAGCGACTAACGGAAAGCTTTCTGACCATGACCGATGTGACAGCCAATTACAGTGGTCACGTGATCATAAACCCCACACCACCACCTGGCATCTGAAACCCCTAAAAGGACTGGGAGTCACCAGTTCCAAGGAATTAACTGTAATAATACATAGCGAAATACATAAACAATTAAATAGCAATATACAGTAGGTGTATGTATGGGTATATATCATATGATTTGAAGCACTAGGAAGGATTAATGTATTTGCATTTAGCATGGCATATTTTATAAATACACATTTATTTTGTTGAGTGATTTTTTCACTTCAAATGCCAGCTGCTTAAAGTTAGGTGAAGGTTGTAGAGCAAGATAGCCTATAGGAAGCTTCCAGGTGTGTTACCAATCAACCCAGGTGTAAATGAGGCCTAATGTGGAATTCACCTCTCATGCACTGCACAGTAGATATGCAAATTAATTATCTAGACATGAAGATCAGGTCTGCAGTTTGCTGCATCCCCAGCGGCACGCGTGCACACACCCCAAACCCGGCAAAAGAAATCACATACAGGTACATGATTTTGCGCTTAAGGGCCACCCTGGCCCAGTAAATGTACATGGGGCAGTCCTTAAGTGGTTAAAGGGTTCTAAAGGCTCAAGGTTTTTTTAGCTTCATGCATTCTATGCTTGAAGTGCAGCAAACCTTCTGTGTGCAACAGCCCCCTAATACTTACTTAAGCCCCATCTCAATCCAGCAATGTGCGCAAGAGCCTTGGCTCCCTGGGGATACTCCCTCCTCATTGGCTCAGTCACAGCCAGTGGGCAAATGAGAAGAGAGAGGGGGCTCCTTGCACCCCAAAGCACCTTGTCCCAATGTTGATTGGGACAAGGGCCTCTTCCTGACAACCCTGGCCAGTGGTTGTTGGGTTCTGCTGGTGAGGGAGCTTATCGGAATCTAGAAACCCCTTTTAACAAGGGAGCCCCTAGATCCCGCCACCCCTACCCATTTACAAAAAAAGTTTCAAAATGTAAAAACCACAAGAGACAGTTTTTGACAATTCCTTTATTAAAAAAAAAAGTGTCCTACGATGTACATCCACCATCAATCACACCACTCGATGGACCCGAAAAATAGAAAGAATGAAAAAAAACTCTGCATTGGGAGGCCTCCCAGCGACTGCTGTCTTTTTGCTATGACAGTTGTTATAAAGGCAAGGGCGGGGCCACCCATTGACATAAGCAGATGACCCCACCCCCTCTGACATCACATGACATCACATGCTGTCAGAAGGGGATGGGGTCACTCAGCTGTCATAGCCAAGAGAGAGGCAGAGACTTTTAAATTTTTTCTATTTTTTGGCTCCATCGGGCGGCATGATTGGAGATGGATGTACATTGCGGGACACTTCTTTTTTCTTTTTTAGTCAAGGAATTGTCAAAAAGAGTTTTTGACCCATTCAAATGGGGGGGCAAATCTGGGGGCCCCCTTGTTAAAGGAGGCTTCCAGATTCCGTTAATCCCCTTGCCCACAGACCATGACAACCACTGGCTAGGGTTGTCGGGAAGAGGACCTTGTCCACATCAACATGGGGACAAGGTGCATTGGGGGGCACCCCAAAGCATCCTCCCCATGTTGAGGTATGATTCAGGAGGGAGGGGCGCACGCAAGTCTCCTCCCTTTCCTGCCTGCCAGGCTGCATGCTCGGATAAGGGTCTGGTATGGATTTTGGGGGGACCCCATGCCAATTTTTTTTTAATTTTGGTGTGGAGTTCCCCTTAAAATCTATGCCAGACCCAAAGGGCCTGGTATGGATTTTGGGGGGACCCCATGCTGTTTTTTTGTTTTTTTTAATGGCGTGGAGTTTCCCTTAAAATCTATACCAGACCTGAAAGGCCTGGTATGGATTTTTTTGGGGGACCCCACACCATTTTTTTCTTAATTCTGTCATAGGGTTCCCCTTAACCACTTCAATACACTGTATTATATACTCTGCACTGCACTATATACTATGCACTATATTATATATACTACACTTAAATTCCCGACTGTGTTACATATACTACAATGACTGCACTATATACTATACTGATGGCACTATATACTCTGCCCTGTATTATATATACTACACAGACTGCACTATATACTCTCCACTGTATTATATATATATTACACGGACTGCACTATATACTTTCCACTGTATTATATATTCTACACAGACTGCACTATATACACAGAACTGTATTATATATACTACACAGACTGCACTATATACTCTGAACTGTATTATATATTCTATACAGACTGCACTATATACTCTGAACTGAATTATATACTGTATACTACATGGTCTGCACTATATACTCTCCACTGTATTATGTATACTACATGGACTGCACTATATACGCTGAACTGTATTATATGTACTACACTGACTGCACTATATTCTCTGAACTGTATTATATATACTACATGGACTGCACTATATACTCTGAACTGAATTATATAGTGTATACTACACGGACAGCACTATATACTCTCCACTGTATTATGTATACTACACAGACTGCACTATATACTCTGAACTGTAGTATATATACTGCACTGACTGCACTATATACTCTCCACTGCATTATATATACTACACGGACTGCACAATATACTCTGAACTGTATTATGTATACTACACGGACTGCACTATATACTCTGAACTGAATTATATACTGTATACTACACGGACTGCACTATATACCCTGAACTGTATTATATATACTACACTGACTGCACTATACACTCTGAACTATATTATATATACTACATGGACTGCATTATATACTCTCCACGGCATTATATATACTACACGGACTGCACTATATACTCTGAACTGAATTATATATACTACACAGACTGAACTATATACACTCCACTGTATTTTATATACTACACGGACTGCAATATATACTCTGAACTGTATTACCCTGTTTCCCCAAAAATAAGACCTAGCGTGATTGTTGGTGATGGCTGCAATATAAGCCCTACCCCCCAAATAAGCCCTACCCTGTTTCCCCGAAAATAAGCCCTACCCTGAAAAGAAGACCTACAAGGACTTTAACTAGGGCTTATTTGGGGGGTAGGGCTTATATTGCAGCCATCACCGACAATCACGCTAGGTCTTATTTTCGGGGAAACAGGGTATATATACTACACTGACTGTACTATATACTCTGAACTGTATTATATATACTACACTGACTGCACTATATACTCTGAACTGTATTATATATACTACACTGACTGCCCTGTACGCTAACTACCGTCATAATCTCTATTCATATTCGTGTAAGCAGCCTTATATAGTGTGAGGCATGTACTTAGCCACTGAACCATGATTGGCCAAAGGCACCCTGCCTTTGGCTAATCATGGCTCTTATAGCACATCGCTCTGTAATTGGCCAAAGCATGCAGGTCAGGTGCATGTTTTGGCCAATCAGTAGCCATCAATACACTGCGATCTTGCAGTGCATTACGGGGTGCTCAGTGACGGGAGAACTTGCCACGAGCACCCCATATGTTTGTTTGTTCTAAGAACAAACAAACAGCTGATCTTCGACTTGAACTTACGTTCGACTCGAACATCGAGTCCTTCCCTACAAATGAACTGCCTGTAAACACAGTCACTGCAATGTCATACACAATGTATATAATCTAAAATAGGGTCAAGAATAATATTCTTTGTTCACAGCAATGCAACCAGTGGTGGCTGGTGTTTTTTTTGGGGGGGTGGCAAACAACCTCCCGGGTGGCCGGCAGCAGCTCCGGTGTCCTCTCCTCCAGCACAACGGTTTCTGCCATGCGTCTCCTCTCTCCTCCTAGGCGCTAGGTGTCCCGAAGGATCACCTGGCATTTTAGTCAATTGAAAAATGGGTCTCATGACCCGCTTCCTGATTGGCAGAGAGGAGATATTCATTGGCTATTGTCCCACAACTGGGTGGGCTCAGGGCACAGTGCTCTGCGCCCCGAGCCCACTCTTTTTTGAAGCCTATTAGAGCCTCTGACTCTAATCATGTACTTCAAAAAAACACAATCCCCCCCATTAGAATCCATAGTCCAACACCCTGTATGTAGATCAGGGGGCCGGACGCATTGGATAGGGGGGGCGGCGCCCGTGCTCCCATAATGGACAGGCCGCCACTGAATGCGACTGAACTTGTTGATAGTTAAGTGTATGCAAACTGCAGATTCTAAAAAGCTTTGAAATATGTATTGCTTTTTGTTAGTAAAAAAATCAATCTCACATTTTAGAGATTTGTGATGTAAAGCCTTATTAGTCTAAACTGGAAAAAATGCTCTTTGTTCAGGAGTGAAATAATTTGCAAAAGTAGCAGCTGACTGAGTTTCAAGATTGATCATTGCGCTGTGCAGATGTTTACCAGTTACTGTACTGGAGATAAGTTCTGAAATATGTATTCTCTGAAAAAAAAATTCAGATTAGCAGTATATTACCACCAATATGGCAATTAATTATTGTAGAAGCTACACAGCAGCTGAGAGCTAAAAATACATTTAAAGATGGAATTCAAAAAGATATAAAAGACAAACATTAATGCAGCTCTGTGTTCATTATTACTTCCAGATTTTATTTAAAAAATAAATCAGTGTATGTAACCTGAACATGATCTGGGTGGTCCACTTTTATTTGCGATTCCTGTGTAATTCAGCATGGTGCAATTTTTAGCCCATTTATGTGAATGGGGTAAAATCACACTGGATCACAAAAGAAGTAGTGCATGCACTACTTTTTAAAAATGCACCACATCAGATCGCATGGCAATGTGTACCATCATGCTAAATGAATGGTCAGAAAGTGTATACTGTGGTCTGTTGGTTTTATCTTGCAAGAACACAGTAGAGATTGTGCAGCAGATACAAGGAGGGTCATTGTGAGTGTCAAAGGGGGGGTTCAGCCAGCAAGGAAATATATGAGCAGGACAGCATGGTTGACGTAGGTGAGACAAATTCTGAATCTGAGTCACATATGTCTGAGTTTGATAATGATAGTCCCAAGGTAGAGTGTATGGGGCTATTCAAAGATTTTTTAGTCCAAGGGGCTAGTAGGCTGGTCAGAGAGTGAGATGAGAAGGTTAAAGTGTTACTAAACCCCAGGACCGTGCATTCATTATATCTGGTCTCCCACAGTACACAGAACATGGAAATGCAATCATTTTAGTAAATATAAACTGCTAAATACCTTATCTCACCAGGTATTTAGCAGTATATAGCTATCTTGTGACTTCTATCAATGCCTGGTTAAAGCTTGTAGGAGGAGTTTTCATACTGCACTGGTTGTCCTGTCAGGATGCATGACCCCTGACCCTCTGTCTTGACAGTGCTGATTGGCCCTGTGCTGATCACATGCACTCTCCCAAGAAAAAAAAAAACTCTCTAACAAAACTCACCAAACTGAGCATGCACAGGCTGACTCCACTAACTCTGTCTTATCTGGACATGTTTTGGGGCCAATGAAAGAATGGGAGGATCTGTGCATACATGATCAAACAGCCTTTTTATACAATGCAGAGGATTACCTCTTAGGTTACACAGTGAGTATAACAAGCATACACAATTATAATAATAAGCACTGCATGTACAGACTGATTTTACTGTTGTGGGTTTAGTAAAACATTAATCTTTAATTAAGTTGATCTAGAAGGTGAGAGCTGTCGGGGACAGAGGCACTTATGCAGTGTCAATATCATCAATGCACTCTTATCCAGGAAGGTTAAAAAAGTGGGAGTAAACTCCCATGTGTGAATTTTACCTATAGGTAAGCCTCTAATGATCATTCAAAGTGTGACAGTGCTGAAAGCGAAAAATTGGCATGGGCAGGAATGGGGTAAAAGTGCCCTGTATCCACTTCACCCCCGGAAGGTTTTACCCCCTTAATTACCAGGCCATTTTTTGCGATACGGCACTGTGTTACTTTAACTGACAACTGCGTGGTCATGTGACGCTGTGTCCAAATAAAATTGATGTCCTTTTTTTCCACAAATAGAGCTTTCTTTTGGTTGTGTTTGATCACCTCTGCAGTTTTTCATTTTTGCCCTAGAAACAAAAATAGTCTGAGAATATTGAAAAAAAAACATATATGTTATAAAACATAGCCAATAAATTTTTTTTTAAAAAATCAAATTTCTTCATCAATTTAGGCCAATATGTATTCTGCTACATGTTTTTGGTAAACAAAATCCCAATACACATATATTGATTGGTTTGTGCAAAAGGTATAGCGTCTAAAAACTAGGGATAGATTTATGGCATTTTTCTTTATTTTTATTTTTGTTTACTAGTAATGGCGGCGATCAGTGAGTTTTAGCGATACTGCAACATTGTGGTGGACAGATCGGACACCTAACTGACACTTTTGACACTTTTTTTGGAACCAGTGACATTACTACAGTAATCAGTGCTAAAAATATGCACTGTTACTGTGCTAATGACACTGGCAGGGAAGGAGTTAACACCAGGGGTGATCAAAGGGTTGCATGTGTCCATAGAGAATGCTTTCTAACTGTGTGTGTGTGTGGGGGGGGGGTGGACTCACTAGATGAACACAGAAATCTCTGTCTTGTTTACATCAGCAAACCACCATTCTATCTCTCTGGGGAGTGATCACGGGTGGCCGGTGGACATTGTGTCCGCCAGACCTGCTGATTAGTGCCCCCTCTGGCTATTGCACGATATGACATACAGGTTAGTCATTTCGCTTAATAGAGCCGACCTGCTGTAGTATATGTACTGCGGACAGTTGGCAAGTGGGTATTGAAGTGGTTAGTCATTTAGACCTGCCTTTACACTTAAGAGTTGGAAGTTCATGAGGTGCAAATTGGAGGAGAATTTTATATTGATTGATGTCTGCCCATGGGGTGTGCACTATTCTGCTCCCTGTTTGAGACTTTTGGCTCTTTTCTGCAGTAGAGCATAGAAGAGTCAATGCGTGTGGAAATCACACACCATCTGGATGATTTTCTACTGATAGGGAGCGTGGGTACTGAGGAAGGAGAAACACTGCTAAGCACTGTCTGTGTTTGAGGATTTTGGAGTGCCAGTTGCCCACAAGAAACAATATATCCCACCAAAAGTTGGACTAGAAGGAAGTCATGTACAGAATAAATAGGGAGAAGGTAGCAGAATTGCTGGCTAAAGTTAAGGAGATCTGTGGGGCAGGAAAGTGTTGCTAAGGGAAATGCAGGGATTGTTAGTGTCACTTAACTTTAAGTTGACTATTTCTCTTTTAAATATCTTTCAAAGTTGACCAGGTCCCACCAGAGGTGAAACTTGGTGGCAAGAGTAACCTCAGTGGGTAGGGTCACAAGGGAGTATCATAATATAGGGGAAATTAAGAAAATGAAGGCTGACCTCAGAATCTAGAAAGATTTCATGAATGATTTTAATGAAACAGCAGTGTGGGGCCAGGAGGCCAGCTTGAATCAAAGGCTGAAGCTATTCATGGATGCATTGGGGAGTGTTGGATTTGGGATTTCTTTTAAGGTAATTGGTTTGGGTCTCTTAGACTTTAATGGGGTTCACAGTTTGGGGTCGAACATTTGCGATGTTTGAGAGTTCTGGTGAGAACCGAACCGAGGGGTGTTCAGCCCATCTCTAGTAGGGACGCTACTGCCTTATCAGTATACAAAATTATGACCATGCTTAGGCGGTGCCTAAATCACGCAGGTTTGAATCCTTTTTGGCACACACTCATTTAGGGTTTGGATGACCACTGTTCTAGAAGCCAAGGCCAGTTTGGTGAAGGACATTTTGGCAGCAGTAAGAAAGAGGTCAAGGGTGTACAAGGCATACATACAGGGGAAATGGACATAGGCCAAAGAAGGGGTTCTTCGTGGTTTTATTTTAAACTAATCTTTCTTTTTAGATCCTAAAAGCTCAGATGGGATTTATGGAACTTATCTGAAGTTAGAGCAGGATGGATTGAAAGTCTGCTGGTTTCTAAAAAGGGGTCTAGAGTGAGGGTAGATGAGTGGGCTCATGATGGTTGAGATGCTGTGAGGTGGGGCCCCCAGCCTGTGATAATTTTCTAAGTAGGCGGTAATGACCTCACAAGTGTGAAGTCACTTGATCTAATATTCAACATAAAGGCATATAAACACAGGGTCTTGGGGAGGTGGCCAGGCGTAAAATTATTTTTTTCAGAAAATCATCAGAAGGTCATGATGGGGAGCAGCAACTTTTACAGCAACAAAGGTCCAGGAAAAAATTAAATAGGACAATAAAGTGTTTCATACAAAGCCCTGAGAATTGGAAAATCAAGCATGGGATGGTGTACACCCCTCTAACGTGGGTCTTTAACAATTCTAAGAATGAACTACAGGATGGACTGGAAAGATGGGGCCTAATTCATTAAGAATAAGCAGAAAAAGTAGTCACTCTACATCTAGTTACTCCCAATTAAGCCAATTAGGACCTCAACTAGGTGAACATGCAAAAGTGAGTAAGTGAGCATTAGTAAATTCCAATTCGGCATAGTCACGGTTCCATAACTGGAAGTTTCCTTTATGGAACTGTACTGCAGTATTTAGCTATGATCATGTGTGTACAGTACATGTATGCCAATAAACCATTCTTATATGGGATGTGCTCTACCTCGTGTGTGGCTATTTATTTATTTATTTATCATTCAAAGTTTTATTGAGAAAAATAAAATAAAAATATAGTGCACAATTTGCAAATCGCAGATGCAACTACGTAATTTTTATCAATAAAGACTGTTAGGGGCATTAAGTGACTAACATATCATTTCTGGCTAGTTTTAGCTTATGGAATTTACAGGGAAGGTGATTCAGACGTAGTCAAACACTTTGTTTTCAATATAAACTTCTCCAACAAAGTGAAATGATTCAGTTTAATCATTGTTATTATATCAGCAGTATCCGTAGTCATGAGGTTAAAGAATATCGGTAATCATAGTTTAGCCTGTATCAACGGCATCCGTTATCACAATCATAGTTGAAAGTTGTGCTGAGAGTGAGGAAAGAAGAGAAAAAGAATTGGAAATGAAAAGTTGGGGTTAGGTAGGTACTCTACGAGTTGTGTTTTATGGAGTCATAGGAAGTTATGATATGGTTCTTTGGTGCAGAACCCCACGTACGTCAACCTGACAAGTGGCAAGATTCGGCTGTCACAAGATCTTGAGAGCATTTAAAAACCAGCCATGGTTGCCAAGTTTTGTGAAACCTTTCTATATTGCCTTTATCTAGGGTCAAAGTGTCCTCCATTTCATAGATGTCTTCTACTTTTTTCACCCAATTATAAATGGAAGGGACTCGGGTTGAGTTCCAATGTAAAGGGATCAGTGACTTGGCTGCATTAAGAAGGTGTTTTGTCAGGGAGTGTTTATATCTTTTACATGAAAAATTGGTCACGTGCAGCAAGCAGCAGGCTGCATTTAGCTTTAATTTAGTCTCAGTAACTTTTTAAATTAGTTTTCGGACTTCATTCCAGAAGGGCTTAATCTTGGAACAGTGCCACCAGATGATGGCTAGAGAGCCCCGTTCAGATAGACATCTCCAGCACACCTCCGGTTTTTGTGCATCCCATTTGTGAAGTTTGTCAGGAGTGTTGTACCAATGTGTCAGCAGCTTATAGGTCGTTTCCTGAAGTTTTGTGCTAATAGAGCATTTATGTGCTAATATACAGGCATACATTCATTGTTTATCTGTTATTTCTTCGTTTAGTTCCTCCGACCACCTCCTCCTGTGTCCGCTCATCCCCACAGTCCCCATGCATCTCATCCATGAGTAGACAATTGAAGTAGCCTTGTCTAGTGGGATTTTATTTTGACATGTCAACTCCAGGGCAGTCAGGGGTCTATGTAGATTTTGAGGGTTTTTAAATATGCCTAAGTAGCTTCGTATCTGAAAATAGGTCCATTGATGCATTTGAGGTAAGTTTTTTTCCAACTTGAGTGATGACCAGTCCCTGAGTTTGTCCTCTATGAAACAATCGCCCACCAGCAGAGGAGTATTCTGCAATGACGGTTGGAGTGTCAGGTTGTGTGTGCCTGGGGCAAAGTCAGGATTGTCCTTCAACGGTGTCAAAGGGCTCAGAGAAGTGATGATCTCTCTTTGTTTTGCTAGGGTACTAATTATTCTCAATGTCGTGCTAGTGAGGGGGTGTTTGCCATAAGCTATGCGGGTAGCTGTTAAAGAGGACCCACGGTGAGTACTTAAGTGGGAATGGGCATAAATCTGCCTCTAGAGTAACCCAGTCTTTCACATGTGACGCGTAATAGTAGTGTTGGAAGTTCGGTAGGTCAATTCCTCCTAGGCCTTTGGGTTTTGTCAACGTAGCTAGTTTGATTCTGGGCTTTTTATGATGCCAAAGAAATTTCAAGATAATGGAGTTTAGGGCTCTAAAGAATTTCTGGGGGACTGCAATCGGCAGCGTGCGCATCAGGTAGAGGAATTTGGGTAGTATCACCATCTTCACGATTGCTGCTCAACCAAATCATGAGAAGAACCCCTCATTCCACTTTTCAAGAACCCTCCCACAGCTCTTAAGGAGCGGCGGGTAGTTTCTTTCAAAAATGGAGTGTAATTGTGGAGTTAGCCATGTCCCCAAATACTTCAGTGGAGTAGGGTCCCATCTAAATGGAGAGTTGGCTTTGGTCAACGTGAGCAATCTATCTGGAAGGGAAATGTTTAGGGCAGCGGTTCTCAACCTGGGGGTCGCGACCCCCTGGGGGGTCGATTGCCGATTTGCCAGGGGGTCGCGAATGCTGGCCGAGACGGACCCAAAGTTACTGTGTTACGCCAGAGTCTGTCCGTCTCGGCCAGCGAGATGTCACTTCTGGGAGAGGAGAGACCGCACGGAAGTGACGTTCCGTCAGCGCCATCTTGGTACTCTCGTCCGCAGTGAGGCTACATTTAGAAGTCGGCAAGCGGACATCTTTTTACACCCACCAAAGTCCGCTTGCTGAGGACGAGTCTACCAAGATGGCAGCGACGAAACGAAACACAGATGGCTTGCTGATTCTGACGGAACACCAGTGATTTGGTAAGTCAGAGATAGCATTTTTGTACATCAATTGCCGCCACTGTGCTATCAAATGCCACCACTGTGCCATCAAATGCCACCACTGTGCCATCAAACGCCGCCACTGTGCCATCAAACGCCGCCACTGTGCCCATCAATTGCCGCCACTGTGCCCATCAATTCCCACCACTGTGCCCATCAATTGCCAACACTGTGCCATCAAACGCAGCCACTGTGCCATCAAACGCAGCCACTGTGCCATCAAACGCCGCCACTGTGCCTTTAAACGCTGTCACTGTGCCATCAAACGCCGCCACTGTGCCATCAAACGCCGCCACTGTGCCATCAAATACCACCACTGTGCCCATCAATTGCCTCCACTGTGCCATCAAACGCAGCTACTGTACCCATCAATTGCCGCCACTGTGCTATCAAACGCAGCCACTGTGCCGTCAAACGAAGCCACTGTGCCATCAAACGCAGCCACTGTGCCATCAAACGCAGCCACTGTGCCATCAAACGCCACCACTGTGCCATCAAACGCCGGCACTGTGCCATCAAATGCAGCCACTGTGCCATCAAACGCAGCCACTGTGCCATCAAGCGCCGCCACTGTGCCCATCTATTGCCGCCTTTGTGCCATCAAACGCAGCCACTGTGCCCATCAAACGCAGCCACTGTGCCCATCAAACGCAGCCACTGTGCCCATCAAATGCAGTCACTGTGCCATATGAAATGCTTCCACTGTACCATCAAATGCTGCCCCCGTGCCATATCAATGCTCCCACTGTGCCCCCCCCCCCCCCCCGCCCGCCGTCTGCCCGGCACTTACCCTGTCTCTCGGTGGGGCATTTTATTCATTTGTAACTTATATGTTAAATAAATATTTTGCGCTGCTTATTACAGATTGTTTTTGTGATTAATCACTATGCTTTAAGATGTTAGATTTGTAGGAATGAAAATACATCCTGCATATCAGATATTTATATTTCGATTCATAACAGTCGCAAAATTACAGCAATGAAATTACCAACGAAAATAATATTACCGTTAGGGGTCCACACAACTTGGGAAATTTTGTCAAGGGGTCACGGCACTAGAAAGGTTGAGAACCACTGGTTTAGGGCCTCAGATTTCGAGTAGTTTATTTTTAAGCTGGATATATAGCCATAGTGAGCGAATTCCTTTAAGAGGTTGGGGAGAGTTATTGTTGGGTATGTTATAAAAAAAAAAGATTGTCGGCATAAGCTTGTATTCCCTATCCCTGATCTGAAAGCCATGGATCGCTGTGTTATTTTGGATCATTCTAATAAAAGGTCCCAGAGAGAGAATAAATAATAGGGGCGATAGGGGACAGCCCTGCCTAGACCCATTTGTGATGTGGACTCTTTTAGATAAAATGCCATTTATTTTCAATTCTGCTGACGGATTCTGATAAAGTGCAGAGATCCATGTTAACATATGTGGCCCCAAGCTCACCCTTTTACACACTGCCAGCATGAAGTCCCACGCCACCCGATCGAAGGCCTTCTCTGCATCAGTTGAGAGGAGAAAACCTTTGATCTTCCTCATTTTCGCCGCATGGATAAGTAGGAGTGCTTTAGTAACGTTATCTTTGGCCTCTCTGCCTGGCATAAAGCCCACCTGCTCCAAACCAATCAGTTTTGGCAGAAGTGGACCAATCTGCAGGGCAAGGACCTTTGCAAACAATTTGACATCAAGATTTAACAGAGAAATGGGCAGATAGCTGGCGCACTCCCCAGGGTCTTTGCCCACTGTCTATATTACCGTAATATGTGCTGAAAGTAGGTCTGGGGTTACCGCTCTCAGTGTGGACAGGCAGTTTAAATCGTCTCTAAGGGGATCTGTTAGAATGTCCATGAAGGACTTATAGTAAGTGGAAGAGAACCTGTCCAGTCCAGAGCTTTTATCAGATTTGAGTTGTTTAATAGCTTGCCTAAGTTCAGACGATGAGATTGGGGCTTCTAGTAGTTCGACGTCAAGGTTTGTCAGAGTTGGGAGGCCACTTTTTGTTAGGTATTCCTGGATAATTTGTTCTCTATCTCCCTTCACATGCAGTTGCTTGTGTTGTGGGGGTAGGTTATATAACTTTGTGTAAAAGTTGTGAAAGTGTTTGGCTATCGCTTCTGATGCTACGTCCAGTTTCCCATTCTCATTCTTAATACCAGCAATATTGTTGGCGGAGATATGCTCCCTCAGAGCTTTCGCCAAGAACCTACCCGCCTTGTCCCCCGACTCGTAATAAATTTGTTTTTTGAAAAATAGCATTTGTTTAGCTCTAGAATCAAGCAATTGTTGCAGTTCTTTTCTGGCATCTAGCAGGCTCTTAGCTGAAGCTACAGAGAGGGATTGTTTATGCAATGTTTCTAAAGTGCCAATTTGTGTGATCAATTTCTTTATGGTAGCCTCTCTCTCTTTTTTGTGTCTGGAACCTAATTCGATCGATATCCCATGGATGGTACATTTGTGTGCTTCCCAAACCATTAATGGGTCTGCCTCTGGGGTGATATTACGTTTAAAAAATTCTGTCAGATTGTTGGTGATCGTAGGGAGGAGTGACAGGTCAGTCAACAATGAAGCATTCAATCTCCATTTTGGTTGCTGTTGTTTAGTGCTCTGCAGGTCCAGAGAAAGGTAAATTGGGGAGTGGCCCGAGATCGTCTGGACGCCTATGTGTGCTTCAGTCACCCTTGAAAGGTCTCTCTGTGATATAAATAGACAGTCCAACCTTGCATATCTATCATGTGGGATTGAGAAGTGTGCATAATCTCTTCCCTCCGGATTAAGAAAGTGCCATGAGAGTGCACATGCGCGAGAGCTCCAACATGGCCGCTTGAGCCAGGAGCCCTGCTCCACCCCGGACCACCGAGCCGCACTACTGCCGCCACAGCCCACTGCGGGGCTTCCCACCACCCCATCCGAGCCAGGGAACTCAGGAGGAACCCACGGGGATGTCCGGTCCATCGTTGAGACGCGATCTCGGCCCGCAATTTGATACAGCGGGTGCGGACGGGAGCACCAAGATTGCCGCCAGCACGGACGGGCTGCAGCAACATGCAGGCCAACACTCAATGATCCTGGAGCACAGGCCAGTATTAACTCCTCCGACCCTGACTTATGCCCAGGCAGCACAAGGACCCTCTCTCATGTCACAAATACCCCATCAAGGCCCCATGAAGCTCCAGGCCACAGTAAAGGCCTCCACAGAGCACATGAGCCACACACAACTATCCCCCCAGGCCTTTCCTGTACAGGCCCAACTCCTGGCTCCAGTTAACCAGCCTTCAGGCTTCTCAGTCACTGACTTCACAGCGATGCAGGAAGACATGTTTGCTAAATTCTCCTCTTTATTAGAGAAAGGTCTGGCCAGCACAGCAAAACAGATTACCAACACTATTAAAGCAGACCTGTCCAATATAGGCTCTAGAATTACAGCCATTGAGGATAAAGTTGAAAGCACAGTCTCCAGAACCAACCAAAATGCAGCACACCTCCAGACCATTCAAGAACAACTGGATGTGGCCCTCTCCAGGATCGATGAACTCGAAAATAGGTCCAGGAGGTATAACTTTAGAATCAGAGGCCTTCCGGAAACTTCCGGAAACTTTCACAGATATCCCCTCCACGGTACAGGACATTATATCTGACCTTATACCAAATATCCCGGCCCGCCGTCTCGGACTGGATAGGGCACACAGGGCTCTCGGACCCCCCAGACAAGATGGATCACCAAGAGACATAATTGTGAAACAGCACTTTTTCGCGGTAAAGGAGGAGGTCATGCGTCAATCACGTCAGCACCCTAAGCTGCAACACCAGGGGCATCAGATTGCTGATCTAGCTCCTTCAACCATTCAAAGACGCAGAACGCTGAAACCCCTTCTTATGGTCCTCTCTCAACGGGATATTAAATACCGCTGGACCTTCCCTTTTGCTGTAAAGTTTACCATTCAGGGCAAGACCCACTCCTTCGCCAGTCTCCCAGAAGGTGAAAGACTGTTCCTCTTCCTCAAGTTAATATCCCAGGAGGCCCCAATGGACTTTTCTGCATCTTCTTCAGGTTCGACTAAGCGTCCTCCTCCAGGCAGCCCCCTATCTCCACTCTGGCTTAAGGGCCCTTCTAAGAAGAGCAAAGACGGGAGACCACCGTAAGGGTCGGCCCATACCTAATTCTTCTTTTGTCCCATCAGGGACTTTTTTTGGGGCAGCTGTCCCCCCAGTTGATGGAGCTGGAGCTCCAAACCCCCTCCCATACTAAGGATTGGACAACCCCACAACAAGGGACACATTATTCCACACAGTTTTTCACCTCAGTACCCACCGCTGCAAACCTCCTTCGAGTGCGGAGGAGCGAAACCACCTCTTACCAGCATATCTTCTTGCCGCACCTTCCTGGAGCCAACCAGCAGATCCTGAAGCCTAACCGGAGAAGATGACTTTCTCAGGAAACAAGCTCCTCTTGGAAGACCAGGGTTTCTCTCACATAGATGAATGGTTCTCGGACTAGATTCTCTGTGACATTTGTATTAGGTCCTACCTTAGTATAGTCAGGGGTCACCATCTGTTCGAGCTCTCCATAAACCACTTCCCTTTTTTGGATAGGAGCCGCTTTTTAGGGTCCTTTTGTCCCCCCCTAGACGCCCGGGCTCCCTTGGAATTCCCTCTCCCCCAGTTAGATAGGGGGCGGGGGGGTTTTGGAGGGAGGGGGGAGTTGTTTACCGGTTTCAGTTTATATGTTTGCATATTTATCCGGGCATCAAGAGCCGGGAAAAAGGGGCTGATTTTGATGTATTTCTGTTTTCCACATCAGTGTGTATATTTTTAGGATTTTACTTGACATAACAAGGGTCCGGGGTGGACCCCTTGTGCCTCCACTCAATTCCAAAGAACCAATAGTGTCCTTTGGTTTTGGAACTTCAGTCGACCTTTCAGGGGGTCTGAAGTTGAATAGTGGGGTTATAGCGGATATTAATCCGCGAAGCCCCAAGGGTCCTTTCAAGGAACCCAGGTCTGTATATTTGTTTTTGTTTGTCTGTATGTCCTTCTCCACTTTCTTCCCCCACTTATTCTTCTTCTTTTTTCTAGTCTTTCAACGGGAGGGTTCCCCACACGCCCCAAAAACGGTCTCCGGAGATTTCCACTTCTTTATGCTCAAGTCCAGAAGTAGAAGACTTCCATGGGTAAGTGACTGCTTGATCGTTGGCATCCCTACCCTCTGTTCTTATGACTGACTCGAATGTGATGGGTAATGACCTCAAGGTAGCCTCACATAACGTACAGGGCCTAAATTCTCCCAGGAAAAGGAGACTACAGTAGGTGACCGCGATATTGTGTCAATCTCGCTGCATTTCTCGGCGAGATTTGACACCTGCGAGCCCCGTCGCAGGGGCCAGCGCCGAGATGGCTCACTCATCGGGAAAGGAAAACTTTGTTTTCCTTCTGCGATGAGTGACAGGCAGCGCTGACAGCTGTCTGGTATGAATCCTGAGGCGGGAACACCGCGCCAAATTTTAAATGAAAAAAACGGCGTGGGTCCCCCCCCAGGGGCATACCAGGCCCTTAGGTCTGGCATGGATTGTAAGGGGAACCCCCTATGCCCCCCAAATCCACACCAGACCCTTATCCGAGCATGCAGCCCGGCCGGCCAGGAGAGGGGGTGGGGACGAGCGAGCGCCCCCCCCCCTCCTGAGCCGTACCAGGCTGCATGCCCTCAACATGGGGGGGTGGGTGCCTTGGGGGAGGGGGGCGCACTGCGGGGGCCCCCCCACCCCAAAGCACCTTGTCCCCATGTTGATAAGGACAAGGGCCTCTTCCCGACAACCCTGGCCGTTGGTTGTCGGGGTCTGCGGGTGGGGGGCTTATCGGAATCCGGGAGCCCCCTTTAATAAGGGGGCCCCCAGATCCCGGCCCCCCACCCTGTGTGAATGAGTTTGGGGTACATGGTACCCCTACCCATTCACCTGGGGAAAAGTGTCAATATAAAAAAAACACAGTACACAGGTTTTAAGAGTCATTTATTAGTCAGCTCCGGGATCTTCTTCCGACTTCGGGGGGTCTCCTTCCGACTTCTCCCGGTGTTCGGCCTCTTCTCCCGGGCCCCGCCGCTATCTTCTTCCAGCTCTATTGCCAGCGAGGGGCCCGGTCTGCTGCCGCTGTCTTGCTGCCGCTGTCTCGCCGCCGCTGTCTCGCCGCTGTCTTGTCGCCGCTGTCTCGCCGCTTCTTCTCTTCTTCTCTTCTTCCCCGATGTTGACACGACGCTCTCTCCGGCTCGAATGCTGTGTGCGAGCTGCGGAGCCATTTATATAGGCGGTGACCCCGCCCCCTTATGACGTCATTGTCCCAGCATGCGCAGGGACTCTGGGGTCACGCCCCCTTATGATGCCAGAGTCCCTGCCCATGCGGGCCCGGGAGAAGAGGCCGAACACCGGGAGAAGTCGGAAGGAGACCCCCCAAAGTCGGAAGAAGATCCCGGAGCTGACTAATAAATGACTCTTAAAACCTGTGTACTGTGTACTGTGTTTTTTTTATATTGACCCTTTTCCCCAGGTGAATGGGTAGGGGTACCATGTACCCCAAACTCATTCACACAGGGTGGGGGGCCAGGATCTGGGGGCCCCCTTATTAAAGGGGGCTCCCGGATTCCGATAAGCCCGCAGACCCCGACAACCAACGGCCAGGGTTGTCGGGAAGAGGCCCTTGTCCTCATCAACATGGGGACAAGGTGCTTTGGGGTGGGAGGGGCCCCCGCAGTGCGCCCCCCTCCCCCAAGGCACCCACCCCCCCATGTTGAGGGCATGCAGCCTGGTACGGCTCAGGAGGGGGGGGCGCTCGCTCGTCCCCACCCCCTCTCCTGGCCGGCCGGGCTGCATGCTCGGATAAGGGTCTGGTGTGGATTTGGGGGGGACCCCACGCCGATTTTTCGGCCTAGGGGGTTCCCCTTACAATCCATGCCAGACCTAAGGGCCTGGTATGCCCCTGGGGGGGAACTCACGCCGGTTTTTTCATTTAAAATTTGGCGCGGTGTTCCCGCCTCAGGATTCATACCAGACAGCTGTCAGCGCTGCCTGTCACTCATCGCAGCTGGCTCACTCATCCTTTCCCGATGAGTGAGCCAGCGCGACATGCACAGTACCCTGTCGCCGAGAACCAGCGCGATGCTATCGTGCTGGAAACACAATCTCGCGGTCAGGTACTGTAGCTCTTGATCATTATAAATCCCTAAGAATTGATGTAGTGCTTCTGCAAGAGACGCACGTCCCGATCCGATACACCCCCAAGTTCCTTCACGCACACTACCCTACCTTTTATTTAGCGAATGCCCCTAATAAGATGAAGGGGGTGGCAATTCTCTTCTCCAAAAATAGCAAATTCTCACATATGTCTGACTATAAAGATCCAGATGGCAGATTCATTCTGGTGAAGGGTACCCTGGAAGAAGTTTTATACTCTATTATATCTTACTACGCCCCGAACAAGGGTCAAGCGACTTTCTTCCAGGATCTCTTCACAACATTAGAACCGCTCTTGGAAGGCAAAGTCATCCTGGGAGGAGATTCAAATGTGGCGTTTGATCAGGGTCTAGACAAAACTAAGCCCCCCAAAGACCAGCTCACACGCCCCACGAAATTAAGCACCAGGATCGCCAAAATAGTCCATTCTCAGGGATTAGTAGACATCTGGAGAGAACTGAACCCCAATAGTAGGGATTACACGCACTTTTCCTCCCCCCACCAATCATATGCTAGAATCGATCACATACTCATTCCGAAAGCCCTCATTACCCTGTCAAAAAAGGCAGCAATTTTGGGCACTGCATGGTCTGACCATTCCCTGGTCCTCCTTACCCTGAGAAATGTTCTCTCCGGGCGAGGAGGCTTCTTTTGACGACTAAATGAGTCCCTTCTCGCTGACCCTAGCCATGTCAAGGAAATAGCAAAATCCATCAAAGAATATTTTCTCCTAAATGACATCGATAACATTTCCCCAGAGACCCTTTGGGCAGCCCATAAGACAACCATATGAGGCGTTCTAATCAGGCTAGCGACCCAATCCAAGAAGGAGCGTTTGATCGATATCCAAAGACTCGAAAAAAAAATTCTTTCCCTAAAAGCCAAACACAAAAAACACCCGTCTAGGGCTCTTTTGGGTAACCTTGACGCAACCAGACTCGAGCTGAATCTAGCTTTAACGGCTAAAGCAGAGAAAAACCTTAGATGGAGTGGAGCTAAATTTTACTGCCACAAAGACAGATTCGGCTCGATGTTGGCCTCAAAACTCACACCTAAATTTTGCACTCTTTCCTTCACTAAACTGAGGATAGCGGGACAACCTCCAACAGCTAATCCGAACAAAATAATGTCTGCCTTTCACGATTTTTATTCCAAACTCTACAATCCACCCCAATCTGAGAAGGGCCCCTTAACCAATGCATTCCTGCAGAACTTACATCTTCCCTCCCTCTCCAAAGAATGCAAAGACTTAATGGAAGGAGCCATTACAGCCGAAGAGATCAGGGAGGTAATTAAAGGACTTAAGTCCGGCTCAGCCCCAGGGCCAGATGGTCTCTCGGTCCCCTACTACAAAGAATTTAGCAAAATTTTAGCCCCATACATGGCTAAGTTTTTTAATTTCAAAAAGTCAGGATCCCCTCTGGACCCCCAACTGAACACTGCATTTATATCGGTGATCCCCAAACCCAACAAAAACCATGAGGAAGTTGAGAATTACAGGCCCATATCTTTATTTAATAATGACCTCAAAATTCTGACAAAAATTCTAGCCAATCGTCTCTCTTCATTCATCAAGCTTTATGTGCACAAGGATCAGGTCGGTTTTATCCCGGGTAGGCAAGGGCCTGACCAAATAAGGAGAGCAATAGATATCATTTCCATTGTCCAATCAAACTGGGAAGGTGGGCCGAAACAGGAAGGAATGATCCTTTCGCTAGACCTTCACAAGGCCTTCGACTCGATCGAATGGCCATACCTTTTCTCCTTATTGGAGAAGTGGGGTTTCGAGCCCAATTTTATAGGGACCCTTAGATCGCTATATTCCACCCCACAAGCGGTGATACGTTTACAAGGCCAATACTCTAAACCTCTGACCATAGCAAGAGGCACTAGGCAGGGGTGTCCTGTCTCCCCCCTGATTTTTGCTATTGTGATTGAAACTCTAGCAATAGCAATTAGATCTAATCCCAACATTCAAGGGGTATCATGCGGGGACCAAGTCCACAAATGCGGGTTGTTTGCGGATGATATGCTCCTCTTCATCACGTCCCCAACCACCTCCCTCCCAAACCTGTGCAGACTCCTGAAAGAATTTTCTAGGATTTCAGGATTAAAGGTTAACTATTCTAAATCTTCAGCCTTAAACATCTCCCTTAAACCAGATATGATGACATCCCTTCGGAGTGCCTTCGAATTCAGATGGAGTGACTCCTGCATCGATTATTTGGGGATCAAGCTCACAGCTAAAACGGAACTACTGTATTCGGCCAACTTCCCTCACACATACCGTAAACTTGAGGCAGACTTAGGCAACTGGGCTAAAGGGGGTATATCCTGGTTAGGGAGAATTCACGCAGTTAAGATCACTTTGCTTCCTAGACTCCTCTACCTCTTCAGAGCCCTTCCAATAAACATCATAAAAGAGCACCTGATGTCTTTTCAAAGAAAGATAGTCAAATTCATTTGGGGAGGGAAGGGGCACAGATTCCAGCAAAACACTTTATTCTTATCCAGACCACAAGGGGGATTGGGTCTTCCTCAGCTCTTTTGGTATTACCAAGCTGCCAGGCTAGCCCAGATCTCGACAGTATACGCGAAGGCTGAGAAACCAGATTGGATTCAAATAGAGAGACAGGCAGTACCCTCTTACACTATTGACTTCCTCTTGTGGGTCCCCCCAAGAAAACGTCCCCCAATTTTTTCCCCTATTCTCTCCCAATCCTTCAAAATATGGGATACATTAAGAAATATACAGGCCATAACTTCCAATTGCCACCCCCTAGCACACATTTTCAACAATCCTGACTTCCCAGGCTTGAATGGAGGAGAAGATTTGGATGCCGCACACCGGATGTAGTCAAAAAACTTCACTTTATTGAAAAAATGGGATCATCAAAATAACAAGACTGTCATGCAGAAAGTACAGGTAAGCTGACGCGTTTCGCACTCAGGACTGAGTGCTTACTCATAGCCCTGACTTCCTCCCGGGACTTGACATCAAAGCATTTCGTTGGTGGTTGGACAAGGGGATGTATCGGATTGGACACTACTTCACTTCTGCTGGGCCTATCACTCAGGCTTTTTGTGTGAGTCAACTAGAGATGCCTTGCTCTGAACGTTTTCGTTTTCATCAAATAAGACATTCCCTCACCCATATTGGGGAGGTCAAATCATCATCCCACACATTCACCCCTTATTAAATATGGTGCGGTCGGTCTACAGAACAGAGGGGTGGAATCTCCATCATCTACCAGTCACTTTCTAATCAAACCGCCAAGACCCCATACATGCTCGCGTGGGAGTCAGATTTGTCCATAAAGTGGGACCTAGATAAATGGAGGGTCGCCTCTGTAAGGGCCTTTAAGGGCATTAAGAACATCTCCTTGATAGAGTCCAGTTTAAAGGTCATTACAAGGTGGTATCTTTCCCCGGATAGACTAGCCAAAATGTTCCCCTCGGTAGACCCAAGGTGCTAAAGGGGTTGTCAACTCAGGGGCTCCTTGGCCCATATTTTTTGGGAATGTCCAAGGCTGAGGCCATTCTGGAACAGGATTTTTCACCTGATCAGGAAAATCACTGAAGTCCAAATTCCGAAAACCCCTACCTTGGCGCTCCTTAATGATAATTTGCCTAAAACTCCAAAACTTGCCCGTAAACTAATACATTTCATTTTTCTCGGAGCTAAGCTTACCATTGCCAAGGCCTGGAAACAACCCAAGGTGTCCTTCAAGGCGGCTATCCGCAAAATTTCCTGGATCATGGCCCAAGAGAAGCTCACCAGTACCCTTAACAACACCAAAGAGCAATTTGAAGCTATCTGGGAACCTTGGGCAAGATTCATGGGTATCTCCTTGATTCCAGGTGTGCAACCATAACGCTCCAGATTATTTCTGGGTCGGTGGGGTCCCCTCCCGTGGATTGGCTTCCGTCTACCCATCCTTTTCTTCCTTTCCTCTCCCTCCTCCTTCCAACTTTACTCTTTCTTTTATTTGTTAGTTTATTCTTTTACAAGACGTTGAGAGTTCTTTTGTTTCAAAGGCAGTTGGGACCCCAGAGGGGGAATTTTCCCCAGGGAAGAATATGACGAAGGTATTTGCTCCCTTGTTGGATTCCATATACTCATGGCAATAATTACTGGGGGAGTAAGGGGAGGTCTGAGGAGATTTGGCCGGGCACAGTGTGATCCCTGTTGGGGTGCCAGCGGATTCTCTCCTTTCCCCTCCACTCAGTCTTCTTAAGATTTGGGGTTATCCTAGGGATAAGGTCTATACTTAAAATGGTAATCCTCTATGGTCACAGACCTGAGTTATATACATTACAATTGTTGTCAGTTAAGCTCTGTTGGCCCACAAGGGGCCCGACTTGGATTGATGTATCTATACCAACTTTATGGATCGTGATTTGTATACCTTTTCTTCTTGAAAACCAATAAAATATTTTGAAAGCAAAAGAAAGTGCCATGAGTCTACCAACTGAAGTGTCTGTAAGAGGGACTTGAGCTTTTTAAGAATTTTGTAAGTGATACAAGTCCTTCCATTTGAGGTATCAAGAAGGGGGTTTAAATGTACATTAAAATCCCCTCCTAGCATCAGGCAGCCAGCAGCAAATTCCTGAAGTTCTCTTACAATGTGTTGACAAAACGTGACATGGGCTTTGTTCGGGAAGTATACGTTTGCTAGAGTTATAGGGGTATCTCTATATGAGCCCTTCAGGAACACGAATCTTCCCTCTGGGTCACACATTTGTTCAGACAACTCAAAGGGTACATCTCTGCCTATTAGTATTGAAACCCTCTTGGACCTGAAGTGGACAGTCGTAGCATGGAACGCTCTAGGGAAGTATGAATTCGTAAGTTTTCGTATGTGGTGTGTCTTAATATTGGTCTCCCGAGCAATGCTCAGGGATGTTTAGGCCTCTGATGTTATGTGAGATCACTAAGGGGCGACGCCCCAGGGATGAGTAAACCATGGCGGCAGGTCAGGAGGAGATGCTCGGAGGCTCGGACTGCAAAAACAAAACTATTACATGGAGATCAGTATCTATGTCAAAGATCTTGGATAACAATCCTACAACAATCTTATCCGATACCTTGGAGAGAGCAAAAGTTAAGGAAAGTAGAGATGAGAATTAGAAAGAGAAAAATAAAAAGAAAAGGAACACTTGTTAAAGCAGCAGGGGAATGTCACACTGGTAGTCCTCTCTCTGGAGCAACCACCTACTCTCTCCAGAGAAAGGTACTTCCTAATACAGTGTAGCTATTCCCTTGTCCCAACTAAGGGATCAGGGATGCTTTGTGGGGTCTCTGGGAGGCGACAACAGCCAGGCGGCGGTCCACCCTTTAATCTATTGTAATTATAGATCAAACATGTAAACTTAAAAGGATCAGCCTCATTAGGGCACACATGGCCAGTTCGGCTATAATTAAGATTGTGAGCTGTAACTTAAACTTACACCCAACCATGGTGTATTTTATAAATTTAGGCAGACGTATTAATAAATCTGAACCTGGAATAAAACAGGAAACAAAACCGGGAATAGAACAGGTAACCTCTACCGTAACTATCACATGTTAACTGTCACAACTAGTGATAGGCACTGATCAAGTGTGGTTTGACCCCCGAAGGGGGCCAGGTCAGGTAAAGTAGAGTTGCATGAAAGCAAAGCAAACATTACTTAGTCCACATAACCACAGGTGATCATCTCAAGGCATGCGGGATGAGCCTCCTTTCAAATCTGGAGGTATCAGCTAGATGAGCTGGTCTATATCAGGATCAACCCATGAGTTAAATAATAATAGTGTGAGCTGATTACTTAACTGAAAGTTAGCCACGCCAAGGGCAAATCAGTGGAGGAGTTGCATATAGTCACCGCATGTATAGCCATTATTCGGGGGTAATGTGGGTAGGGGTCCTATGGATCAGTCCAGGGACAACCTGGGGTCGAGGAGTAAGGACATGTAAGTACTGCCAAAGGGGCTCCGTGTAAGCTGGGAAATTAACGCATGAGCAAATATTTCATTCAGATAATGAAGTCATTCAGATTGGACAGTATTGAGGGAAGGCGCAGATGTGATACTGTTACCTGCAGGGCTTGAGGTATAGAGCATGTGTAGAATGGAGAATTGAGAATTAGAGCAGTATGATGACATTTTAGTCATCTTCTTGATCTCTAGCAGGTCCGGCTTGTCTCCTCGTGTATCTGCTTTAGAGCTGCCTCTGCAACTCTGTTTGTGTTTCTTCAGCTGTCTCTTGTCTGGGGATGAGAAGGGAGAAGAGGGTGGGCCCCTGACCAGCGGGGTCTGTAGAAAATCAGCATACCAGCCCGGAAGGTCCAGTTGTCCCAGGTCTAGTGCCACGTAAAATTCTGGCAGGTCGGCTGGAGTGTGCAATACACATTGGTGATCATTATATGAGACCGTTAGGGCGAACGGAAATCGCCACATGTATTTTAGGTCCCTTGCTCTCAATTTCTCCAGCAGGGGGCGTAAAGTGTGTAGATTCTTCAGGGTGATCTGTGACAGATCCTGGAATAGCATGATGGTTGCGCCATTAAAGATGATTTGGTCATTTCTTCTCGCTTTGCGCATAATGTCTTCTTTGAGAGTAAAACTTTGCAGGCAACATATTATATCCCGTGGAGGGGCTGATTCAGGCCCCCTAGGTCTGAGGGCTCTCTGAGCTCTGACAAAGTCAATCTCCGTGTCCTCTTGTCTTTCTAGCAGGCTATTAAAGATTCTCCGGAGGGCTGGGACAATCTGCTTATGTTCCACAGACTCAGAGATCCCTCTCACCCTAATGTTGCATCTTCTCCCCCTATTGTTGAGGTCTTCTATATGTCTGTTCATATCTATGAAGTGCTGCATCTGTGCTGTTGCAGTCATCTCTAGTCTGTGAATCGCCTTGTCCCTGTTTTTGCCCGAGTTTTCTGCCGCCGGCATCTTCTCATTCATCACTAGCATGCTTGTCTTCAGGTCAGTGATAGCTGCCGAGAAGGTAGCTTTTATATCTGCAGCGAATACTGACAGCAGAGGTCACGCTCCCGTAGACGTCCAATGACGAAACGCGTAGGGCGTGGCCTAATCTGTGCTTCCCAAACAACACTGACAGCTGATGGTTAACCGAATATTTTTGTCTCTTTTCGCTTACTACATGCTTTTAAATTGTGAGTACCTCTCTGCTTGTTTTTGAATAAACTTTTTAAACGATCTTACACTATGGGCACCCCTTCTATTTTTTTATATGACACTCCACGCTCCTGATACTGCCAGAGATTGCTGCACAGTGGCATAGACTGTGATTGCCTGATACCCCAGCAGGGGTGAAGTGAGCTGGTGAGTTGCTGCACTTTTAGAGCACGGGATTTTATCATCGAAAGCATATTACGTGAATTAAGTTGTTCCGAAACAAAAGGACTTTTTATATATATATATATATATATATATATATATATATATATATATATATATATGACTGCACATGTGCACTTTATTAGATTGAATTTGTATATTGTATTCAAATCACCTCACTCCCCTCCCCTTCTCCCCCCCCATTCACCCCCTTTTACCTTCAGTTTTACCGCAGGTTTTTCCATATTTAAAAGATATGTGACATAAATAGGAGCTTCATGTATAGTTTTTGATGTTCACACTGGTTTCCTGAATTGCACACAGCACTTTCACGCTTGCTGCATTTTTTGGGCTGGCAATAATATTCCGTACATAATAGGACACTTGACACGCATGATTTAAATAGGAGCACCATGTATGGTTTTTGATTTTAGACAGTTTTATGCACTGTATATAGCACATACGTAGGACATAAAAGTCCTTTTAAAGAAACAGCGCCATACCCTTCTCTCAAACCAACTATTTCAGCCGTCCCCATATATAAGGTGACTGCATGTTGGGAGGCAGCAGTTCCAAATAGGTTTTAATTACATCTCTACCATCTCCACTGCGCGGGTTTACTATTACTATTTTTCCATCATCCACTGTTTGCTCCTAGAGCTAAACAGAAACCTGCAGCAATGGATATCTTTAAATACTTAAATAATAGGAACATTAACCTCACAGAAGTTTTCAATCAGGAACAAGTAATCGGAGAATTACTTGAAGAAAGAATCAGAGATATTACAAATAAGAGATCAACTAATACCTTTCTTAGAAACAAGAGAATACAAAGAGAAGGAGAACAGCCTACAAGAAGCCATGACGAAATATGATAAGGAAATACAGCAGAAAAAACAAAAAAAGTTTAGAAGAGACGTGCTGGACTACAAGAACCAGCAGGTGTATAAGTGGCAAATAGATGAAAACTACATAGAGGACAATCACAATATGTCCATGATTGACAAGTCCAGAGAAAGCTCAGTAATAGAAGAAACAACAATATGGCAAGAAACAAGACTAACAGATGGTAGAACATCACGGGTAAGACCGGAAGAAATACCAACACCAGGAATTAGAAGAAAGCGGCATAGCCCGGAACGCAGATATTACAGACAACAAGCCAGAGATGAGAGCAGACTGCAACAACATTCCAAACACAGCGAGGACACCAAGGTATAGGAATAAGTATTCCCCTTTAAGAAATGAACAACAACACACTCCCTATGAAGAACCACAACATAGACAAAGTTTTTTTCCCAGGGAATACAGGGGAAGGCCCCCGGCGTACAGAGGCAGGCGGTCCCCATACAGGGGAAATTATGGTCCCCAAAGAGGGCAAAGGGGGTGGCAACCCTTCAGGTTCCCCATCAGATACCGAAGCAACGGAGACCCGAGACGGAGCTGGAACCCAAGAGTCACCAGAGATACACATATGGAACCGAGGAACAGAACACAGGAGGAGACTTAATAAGAAGAAAGAGCAGACCACACATACAGACCACAGAGATGGGAAAGAGGAGACGAGCACGAGGGAAGAGAGGAGGAATCAAGAAGAAAAAGAAGAAGAGGATATTAGGAACAGGAATTTTTAACCTAAGTGAAGCCGCCTTTAATGAGGAGGAAATGAAGGTGCTGAACTTGGGTCTAAAATATGCTCCTGACAAAAATCTTGACCCCTTTGAAATATATATAGATCTTCAAAAATTTGTAAGGAAATTGAACATAAAATTTTTTTTATTTAATCAAGGGAAATAACAGTAACAGTATCCAAACAGAACAGGATCCCCCAATATTCCAACATTCAGGACTAAAAAATAATTCCACTTTTAACCCTAACGTACAACAAAATGAGAGTCTGATGGTTTTCAAAAAACTGGTGGAACAGGATCTTAGGAAATTGAAAACGAAAAAAATAAAAACAAACATATGGAACACCATCAAAGAAATAGAGAGGAAGAAAAATATAGTTATCCGGCCGGCCGATAAAGGGGGAGGTCTGGTCATATTAAATAAAACAGACTATGAACTGGAGATGAATAAACTACTGAAAACTTCCAATACATATAAAAAACTGAAGAGTAATCCAAAAGCCAAGTATGGAAAGAAACTGAAGACCTATGTTAAAAAAGGAGAGAAAATAGGGATCCTAACGAAAAAAGAAGCCAAATATCTAACCCCGGAAGCAGCAAAAACCCCGATCATATACTATGTACCCAAAATTCATAAGGACTAACAGAATCCCCCCGGTAGACCCATAATCAGTGGCATCGATTCACTGTTTTCTAGGTTGGGGGCATATCTGGATGGCTACCTTCAACTGTTAGTTGGACAGGGAAAGTCGTACCTGAAGGACAGTAAACAATTGATTGGAGAACTTCAGAACTTCAAGATAAGTGAAAATGATATTTTGGTAACCATTGATATAAACTCCCTGTACACCAACATCGTACAGGAAGATGGGTTAAGGGGTGCTGAATGGGCCTTACACACATTCACGGACTTAAAAGAAATACAAATCAATTACATACTGGAAGGATTAGAACTGGCCATGAGCCACAATTATTTCTGGCACAAGGGAGATTTCTATTCCCAGACGAAAGGAGTAGCCATGGGGGCAAAATATGCCCCCAGCGTGGCAAATCTATTCCTCAACAAATGGGAAGAGGAACAGGTTTAAAGTATTGAAAGAAGAAACCTGAAATTATACCGGAGGTATATAGATGATATTGTCATGGTGTGGGGCGGCACGGAAGAAGAACTACAGAATTTCTTTGACGAAATAAGTGGCAACGTCTATGGACTTACCTTTTCGGGGAAGTGGAACAAGGAAAGCATAGACTATTTGGACCTACAAATATACAAAAACAATGGGCATTTGAACACAAGAACGTATTTTAAGGTCACGGACAGGAACGGGTATATCCCAACCAGTAGTTGCCATCATCCAAAGTGGATAGGGAATATCCCCAAAGGGCAATTCATGCGACTACACAGGAATTGCACCAGCAAACAAGAATACGAAAAACAAACAGATATACTAATAAGTAGGTTCGTAGAAAAAGGGTACAAAAAGAAGGACCTATTGACCCTAAAAGAGAAAGTTGGAAACATGGATAGGAATAGACTTATAGAAGGTACAAGAAACCAACAAAAGAAAGGAACGAACAACAAAATGGATGTAGCCTTTCTAACAGGGTATACTAGACAATATAGAGACATGGAAACCATAATAAAAAAACATTGGCCTATTTTGCAATCGGATAAAGTATTGAATTCTATATTGCCAAAGAAACCCACCTTCATTTACAGAAAGGCACCAACCCTGAGGAACAAGTTGGTACACAATGCAATAGACCCTCCAAGACAGATAAAAATAGGAAACCATCTAAAAGGGTTTTACAAGTGAAAATAAAAAGATCAAAGTTTCACAAAATGAAACCAAATGGATATTTTTGCTGGATACCCTCCAACCTATGGGGATGAACATAGACCTCGATCTAAATTGCTTTCTAACCAACTTTTGATAGTACCAACAAAAGAAAATAGGAAAGGGGTCTACATCACTGACATACCTGACCCAAAGTAACATCAGTGGCCAACACAATACTCTAATGTGACATGTAACACAAGAACACACTAGCAAGAATGAGATATATATCATTTTAGGGTATCTTCTCATTCCCCTTTTCCAACAATGTAATAACTTGGATATAAACTACTCGGGTAGGTTGACTATCCCGAGGGAATTTTGTAAATACACATCAATATACATATCTTTGATTTCCAACTTTCTTTCAGTTCCTCTTTCAAACATCTCTGACAGTTAAGTAGACATTATAGAAAAGTGGGATTAGGGATTTTGACCCTGGTCCAAATATCTACAACCAAACAAGGTGCCCTGGATGTCCCGAGGGAGTGTCCCTGTAGATATTCTTTTGAAACACACCTGTAACATGTAGGGGCCATTTATATTAAAAAAGTTCCCTTCAAATACCTCCTCCAAAAAGAAGATACGTGTTTAGGTTTAGATTTTATGGGTTTAGTGATATGAATCTTTCACATGGACCCTATGATTTATAACCTTAATGGTTTTTAAAAAATTTTACGCTTTACTGTTTTAAACATATTCAACATAGGCTTAATATACCCCTTCGGCATATAAAGATAGATATATACCCACAGTAAGGGTGATGTTCTATATCCATCGGAATCCCCCTCCGGACCAATATGTACTAAGTGGACAGATAGGATATGAACGAGCACAGACCGATACAGCTTTTCAGCCGCATATATACAACTGTGACCTCTGAACCCTAGATTAGGAAGGGGGGTCATAAAGGTATCTACAAATATATACAAAATATACTGACAACATAGGCTCTTTTGAATGAGGCAAAGAAGTTCTTGATTTTAGTTCCTTACAATTTTGAAACGAGAACTTCCTTTCCTTCCCTTTTTTCCCCTTCATGCATGTATGTATATATTTTGCATTTGGGCATTTGTTCTTGTGGAATCAAATAGAATCTTATGAATTCACATTTAACTTTTTTCTGCATACATGTTTCACTAGGATATATTTTTAACTAGGTTATATGTTTCCACCTGCATACATGTATCTAGATAATGCCAATTTTGTTTCAAGGTCTCCTCCCCTTGTGAAAAAGTTTTAAGCACGCTGGTGTATTTTAAAATACTGTTTTTAAAAAATATTGTTTCTATTGGGGCAAAACATGAGAATTTATGTAATTGCTGAAATCGGTAAAGAATGATCTAGATATATCATGCAGACCTCCGTCTAACCAATTCCAAATTAAACAAAAATAACCATACCCAGATAAGGAACGAGGGTGACACTGACATAAGAGACGTTATTACTGGGAACAGTGTCACCTTCAAACCAATGACTCCCGGATACTTAGCATCGCTGGACATCATGTCCGCAGAATCACAGGCAAAATGGCCGCGAACGTCTATGTGTTTACACACACAAAGGCGGCTCATATGGTAGGGGAACAGACTTCGGTCCACATAATCCCAGGCAAGATGGCCGCGAGTATGTTCCGGTTTACGGAATCATAGGGAAAATGGCCACCGGAGTCTTCAGGTTCTCCTAATACACAAAGAGTAAATGGGCTTCGGTCTGCAATATCACAGACAAAATGGCCGCGGACGGACTTTGGCCCGCAAAACACAAGTAAAAGGGCGGCCAGTGACACAGCCAATTAGGGGACACTGCATGCTATATAAAGGTGGGAGGCACAGCAGAGGTCACGCTCCCGTAGACGTCCAATGACGAAACGCGTAGGGCGTGGCCTAATCTGTGCTTCCCAAACAACACTGACAGCTGATGGTTAACCGAATATTTTTGTCTCTTTTCGCTTACTACATGCTTTTAAATTGTGAGTACCTCTCTGCTTGTTTTTGAATAAACTTTTTAAACGATCTTACACTATGGGCACCCCTTCTATTTTTTTATATGACACTCCACGCTCCTGATACTGCCAGAGATTGCTGCACAGTGGCATAGACTGTGATTGCCTGATACCCCAGCACGGGTGAAGTGAGCTGGTGAGTTGCTGCACTTTTAGAGCACGGGATTTTATCATCGAAAGCATATTACGTGAATTAAGTTGTTCCGAAACAAAAGGACTTTTTATATATATATATATATATATGTGACTGCACATGTGCACTTTATTAGATTGAATTTGTATATTGTATTCAAATCACCTCACTCCCCTCCCCTTCCCCCCCCCCCCCATTCACCCCCTTTTACCTTCAGTTTTACCGCAGGTTTTTCCATATTTCAAAGATATGTGACATAAATAGGAGCTTAATGTATAGTTTTTGATGTTCACACTGGTTTCCTGAATTGCACACAGCACTTTCACGCTTGCTGCATTTTTTGGGCTCTCAATAATATTCCGTACATAATAGGACACTTGACATGCATGATTTAAATAGGAGCACCATGTATGGTTTTTGATTTTAGACAGTTTTATGTACTGTATATAGCACATACGTAGGACATAAAAGTCCTTTTAAAGGAACAGCGCCATACCCTTCTCTCAAACCAACTATTTCAGCCGTCCCCATATATATGGTGACTGCATGTTGGGAGGCAGCAGTTCCAAATAGGTTTTAATTACATCTCTACCATCTCCACTGCACGGGTTTACTATTACTATTTTTCCATTTGACATGTCAGCAAATGTTAAGGGGTGGTCCTGTCTGGACTTACCCCTGCCTGTGTCTTCAGTGGCCGATAGGGAGTCCTCGCTGCCTTCTTCTTCATGAGGAGTCGGCTCTATCTTGGACCTCATTGTACCGCTGCGGACCGCCGGCTTAGTTTTAAAGATGTCAGCTATAGTATTTGTAGCTGAGGCGACCGAATTTTGGCGCGTGCGAGAGTGGGGAGTTGAGTGGAGCTTTCTGCCTGCCATCTGAAGGCTACAGGTCGGGTGAAGGGCTAAGAACTGCCGTGTGTGTCTAGGAGCTCCTTCAGTGTGCTGCCATCCCCGCTGCGCGCCAGGCCACGCCCCAGGCCACGCCCCCGGCTATTTATTTATATTACAATTATTGTACATAGTTTGTTTTCTTCTTTTGCTAATGAATGCTGTTCTGAATGATTATTACAGAGTAATGTCTGCTATTCCATAAGGTTACATGTATTTATCATTTATAGTTACATATCTATTATATGTTCATTTTTTTCATGTTACATTTCTTTTAATTTGACTATAGAATTCTAATGATCTATCTTCATTCTTTAATCATACTAAACGATTATGCTAACAACCTGCGTGTTCATTAGTGTTTGATTATTTTATTGCCACACAATAATATTTTTGATAAGTAACATACCATTGCATGCAAATTATGGAAACAACCATGCTGATGTGGCAGTGGCAATTAGGCGTTTGCCTATTTTCAATATACTCTGCTGTTTAAAATTTGATTTGATACAGTGCTTGGGAACCCATGGTCTGAGGCTTCCTAGATAGAAGTGCTACCCACTAAGCCATTGAGATGAGCACAAATATACTTAGAATCCACAGTAGTACAATGATTAATGAATGAACATAGATCAAGAGAATCTATACTCTCCTAGAAAATAAATGCAAGAACAAAGCTAAATCATCAAAAATTAGATGTGACTCGTTTTGCTTCTTTTGCTGATATTTATATTATTATAATTATTGTAATGGGGCGTACACACGGTCGGACTTTTCGTCTACAAAAGTCCAACGGACGCTGACGGACTAAAGCTGGCTGGTAATCCGATCGTGTGTGGGCTTCTCCGGACTTTCAACGGACTTTTTTAGCCTCAAATCCGATGGACTTTAGATTTGAAACATGCTTCAAATCTTTACGTCGTAACTACGACGGACCCCGAAATCCGCTCGTCTGTGTGCTAGTCCGACGGACAAAAAAACGACGCATGCTCATAAGCAAAAACTAAACGGAAGCACTCGGTCTAGTAAAACTAGTGTTCGTATTGTAGGTAGCACATTCCTCACGCTGCAAAATCTGTGATTGTTGAATGCAGCGCATTTCATGTCTTCTTTACGAATGCTATAAAGAACGAAGGTGTTTTGCTGTTCATATTCAAACAGAGTTCTCCCAAACTGATTTCTGGATTCTTTTTCTCTTTGATCTCATGAATGATATAGTATGCTTTTTGTAAACAATGTTTCCATACTAATAATACTTTTTACATTTTTTTTTTTTTTTTTTGGTGGAGTCAAATTTTCTTGTAAGTTTTATCCAGATATTTATTTTATGATTGTTGTTGAACTTTTTTATATGTTTATCTCTATATTTTTTTTATTTTTTTTTTGTTTTTTTAAAGTTACCACAAAGAACCCATTTTTATTTGTTTTTTTTTATTTATTTTTTTAAGTTTGTAAAGTTACCACAAAGAACCCATTTTTATTTGTTTTTTTTTTATTTATTTTTTTAGGTTTGTAAAGTTACCACAAAGAACCCATTTTTTTTTTTTTTTTTTTTTTAGATTTGTAAAGTTACCACAAAGAACCCTTTATTATAGTTTTGTTTTTATAGTGATTTTTTTTTTTTTTTATATATATATAAAGTTAACCCAAAGAACCGTTTTTGGTTATGTATCTTTTTTTTTTCAAGACTTACCACTCGAACATTATTAACATTATTAATGTATTTTTGGTGTGTTTTTGCAAACTCAATGAGATTGTTGTCCCTTGTTATTTTAACATTGTGTGTAAAATCAATGATTTAAAAGAAAACACATAAAGTCTTTTCATAAACTCAAAAAAGATCCATTTATTCATGGTCAAAATAAAATAAAGAGGAAGTCAACGCTGGAAAAAGTCAGTGTACAAGAAAATTGGGATCTTGAGGAGTCCATATAAGAGGGAGCACAATCTGGTCCAAGAATCCCAGAGATCAACAGCACCAGCATCTGCGCCTTCTGTCAGACCAGACTGAACCCAGGTCATCACTTTCTTCTCTTCCCTGCAGCCTTTCCTCCACGCTGCCCTGCAGCCTTCCCTGCAGCCTTCCCTGTAGCCTTCTTTGGAGGCTGTGGCTCTGGTGTTTCAGTTGTGGCAGGAGGAGGAGGAGGAGGAGGAGGAGGAGGGGGGCTGCCTCATGTAGTTGGGTGTTTCGGGTTAGCGTGCCCTGCAGCCCCTTCTGGATTGTTTCCCCAAATAGTCGCTCGCAAATGAGGCGCTGCTCCCAATCCATTTGAAGAAGCCTGCTGGCTAAGTAGCAGCCATAGGACTCTTCCGCTTCGGGGGGGCTCCTCAAAAAACGGGTGGCCTCTTGCATGAGGCGCAGGGATGCCTCCTGTGTGACCGTCCCCTTCCTGGCCCTTTTTTTGGGAAGGCGGTGGGGAGGCACTTGTGATTGGGTCAGGCTCCTACTGGGCCCAGCCACCTCACTGGGACCAGCCACCTCACTTGGCCCAGCCACCTCACTGGGACCAGCCACCTCCTGCCTGACACTGGGCCCAGCCTCCTCCAGGATGATGGAGAATCCGGCCTCCTCCAGGCTGTCCATGGGCCCGGTCTCCTCCTGCCTGCCACGTTCCACACATTCCTCCTGGATGGACTCATCCTGTGTATAAAAAAAGGACATAGTTTTAGTATATTTTTTTTTTAGGGTTCATCAATGACACACAATTTGCTTCTCATGACTAGCAAATTCAATGTGAATACATCTCTTTAATAAAAGAGTCTAATCAGACACCCTAATTTTTTCTAGCAGGTGCCAAACATATTTAGCCACTCCTGTCAATTGATATGTATACACAATTTTGAGGGCAAAATTCTTTGAGACAATTATAACATCCAGTTAACATCATTAATATTAGTACAGTAAATATTGGTTAAACTAATTTACCTGACTCCAGATGGTCATATCCGGTTCATCCAGGATGGAAGACCCAGCTTGCTCCTCATCAGCCTCTGCTGGGGTGGAGGGAAGGGTGGAGGGAAGGGTGGAGGGAAGGGTGGGGGGAAGGGTTGAAAGTGATGCCCTGGCTTCAGTCTGGTCATCAAGAAAACGGAGTTGATTGTAGTACCACAGCCTGGGTACATAAACATCATCTGCTGATGCTCCTGATCTCATTGATTCCTGGATCTTCTTATGCTCCCTCTTATACATATTCCTCAAGACCCCAATTTTCTTGAGCAATGTCTCCATTGTTGCTTCCGGGATGGTCGCCTGGACAAAGGACAGAAGTCTCTCCAGCGTTGACTTCCTCACATGCTTTGCATAATACTGAGGGTGTTTCACCTCCCACAAATTCCTCATCTCTCTATATTTCGAAATAAAAGCAGTAAGGAACTCTGGATCCTTAAATAGGGGATTCATAATGTCTGTAAAAGATAAAGTCACAAGACAAAAAACACTTATTAGGTTTCTACTAAACCCTCATCATCTTCTCCCTATGTAGGCCTCATCAATCTGTCAAGCCATATAGGCTGCTTGCTACAAAGTCTTGACCAAAAAATAGAAATTTAAAATTACCTTCGTTTAGTAGCGTCCCGGTCCACTATCACCTACGCACAGAACGTACGTACGACACGTGCACAAGGCCCCTCTTTATACACTGCACATGCGTAATACTACGCCTACTTGGCCCGCCCCTGACGTTCTTTTTGGTTACGCATATAACCCGCCCTTGACTGTACGCACAGAACGTACGTACGACACGTGCACAAGGCCCCTCTTTATACACTACGCATGTGTGAAACTCCGCCTGCGTCGCCCGCCCCTGACGTTCAATTTTAACTCATGTTCTCCGCCCCCTAATTCTACGCACAGAACGTACGTACGACACGTGCACAAGGCCCCTCTTTATACACTACGCATGTGTGAAACTCCGCCTGCGTCGCCCGCCCCTGACGTTCAATTTTAACTCATGTTCTCCGCCCCCTAATTCTACGCACAGAACGTACGTATGACACGTGCACAAGGCCCCTCTTTATACACTATGCATGTGTGAAACTCCGCCTGCGTCGCCCGCCCCTGACGTTCGATTTTAACTCATGTTCTCCGCCCATTTTTATTTACGGCGCGTAGTGGGGTGAATAATGGCGGAGACACATCAGGTGCGTACTACCTCAGGTAGCGAAGAAAGCCCAGAGGCCGGAACGTCAAGATCTGTGATGCCTAGATTTAAGGCCTCCAATATGTCCTTTAAAGAGATGGTGGAAATGGTGGCCATTCTTAAAAAAAAGGATTATGATGGGAAGTATGGGCCGTACGCCCGGCCAAATTTGCGCAAAGCCAAAATAATGTCGAAGATGGTGAAGACTTTGCAGGCTTATTTTGGGGTACAGCGCTCCAAGGATCAAATTAGAAAAAGATGGTCCGACCTCAAAATCAGGGAGCCGGATCAGTACAGACGGATCCGTAAAGTGCTGAAAAAAAGTAAGTACTTGTCGTGTTTTTATCTTGTGTTTATTACCGTGTATACTGCTCCATGTGCTTTTCATTCCTATACGATTTTTTTTCTCATCGTTTCAAACGATCTTTTAATAAACCTCGTTACATATCTATAGATATATCTATATATAGATCTATATCTATATATATATATATATATATATATAGATAGATATATATATAGATATAGATCTATATATATAGATATAGATCTATATATCTATCTATCTATCTATCTATCTATCTATCTATATATATATATATATATATATATATATATATATATATATATATATATATATAGATAGATAGATATAGATATAGATATAGATATAGATATAGATATAGATATAGATAGATAGATAGATAGATAGATAGATAGATAGATAGATAGATAGATAGATAGATAGATAGATAGATAGATAGATATAGATATAGATATAGATAGATAGATAGATAGATAGATAGATAGATAGATAGATAGATAGATAGATAGATAGATAGATAGATAGATAGATAGATAGATGTGTATATATATATATGTATATATAGATAGATAGATATAGGTAGATGTAGATATATAGATAGATATAGAAATTTATTAAATTCTTTTTTAATATTTTAATTTAATTTATATATATTTTTTGAGTTACATTTTGTTGATATTTATATTTATATTTAGTTAGAGATATAGAGAGAGAGAGATCAAAAGATTAGTAACTATATTTAGATATTGATATCTAGATATCTATCTATCCGATATGTCTTTAGAAATTTAAATATTTATGTCAACTAGGAACTCTACACAAACAGACCATTTGTACACCACTTCACTACAAATGTTTGAAGATTACTATGTACTAAAATATCTGTGTGCTAAGTATATTAATTTTTTGGTTCACATAGGGGAAAAATCACTCAGCCAACAAGAAGAACACAGTCCCCCCCAAGCAAAAGAACATACTTGGGAAATCAGCCCAAGCCCCACTGAGGATGTGGAGGAAGGAGAGGTGTGCGACATGGGCACCCCACCAGGTGAGTGTCTGACACACCAGCTTACGGTAATCTATGCATGGCTGCCTTTTCTTTTATGTAATTTTTCTACTCTATTTTAGGTGATCTGGTTGTGCTTGAGTCAAGCAACAGCGCCACCCCCGAGGATGTTCAGGAATTATGCGACATGGGCACCCCACCAGGTCAGTGTCTGAGACACCAGCTTTATGGTGAGGTAAACTATGTATGTGTGCATATTTCTAAACACATCTTTTTTTTCATTCCACTTTAGGTCCAACAAGTGACTATTTCACCACAGACAGTGCCCAACGGCTAATAGCTCAAATAATGGCCTGGAATGGGGAGATCGATGAAATGCGTAATCGGCTGGATCGTATGCAGCAGGAAATGAAGGACATGATTGATGTTTTGGGTCGAATCTAAATGCCCTTTTGGAAAACCCAAAACATCGATCATGTCCTTCGTTTCCTGGTTTGCTGACCCCATTCTGGGCCTTCTCTTCATTATTTTCTGTAAAATTATATGGCTGTTTAACATCATTTAAAAAAGGAGGCCTGTTTTGAGAAAATACCTAAAAAAATCAAAAAAAAATAAAAAAGGATTTTAAAAAACCAAAAAAAATAAAGGATTTTCAAAAACCAAAAAAAAAAAAAAAGGATTTCAAAAAAACCAAAAAAAAAAAAAAGGATTTTAAAAAACCAAAAAAAAAAAAAAAAAAAGGATTTTAAAAAAACCAAAAAAAACAAAAAAAGGATTTGTTTGCTAAAATCAAAATGGCCAAAAAATTGTATTTTTGATTATGTAAAAATATTTAACTATAATTATATTATTCGAAAATTAGTAATATATCATTATATTTTGGTCTAGGAACATTTTATACTAAATGCATAACTGAATGCATAACAACGATTAATAAAAACATCTGCTTAGGAATTAAATAAATGTGTGGTTTGTTATTTCAATGCTCAGTATCAGTTTGGTTATAATTTGAAAAAAAGTTGTTTACAGTGGCAATGGAGCTTATTTAGAAATTTAAAAGGAAAATACAGTTGGCACTACAACTGCTCGACCATAACCTAGGAGAAAGCCCAAAAGAAAGGCAAGCAATAAATATAATTTAAGATTTCATCAATATTTTTTTTATTTAAAATATTTAGATATCCTGGCCCATTGCAATGGCCCCCCTACCCATAAAATAATTAACATATTGCTGTCTAACTTGACGGGCACTTTGGGGGGGCCAAGCCAGTACGGACAGTATCCAGGCCCGTAAGGTTGTCATCGATAAGTCCGGCCTCAGGCCCAACTGGTACCATATAATTTGGAGAATGTTTGTGTAAAAAGTTGTGCAGGATGCAGCACGATAAAATGATAAAATTAAGTTTTTTTGTCCCCCAGGGCAGGACCTGGACCCCTATAACCATTGTATGCCCAATTACTTGCATATAAGCCTTCAAAATGGGCACTTTGACTTTAATGGGGATCGTTATTTGGGTCTGAACTTTCACGGTGTTCAAAAGTTCTAGTGTGAACCGAACAGGGGTCTGTTCGGCCCATCCCTAATCACAACATGCCTTACAAGTGGAAATACCCAGTGAAACTGGAGGTAACACACCATGGCTCCACATCCCAAGTCACTTATTTGGAGGAGGGTCTCACTTCATTGCACAAGTGGGATATCATCCCTGAATCACCTCCTGATCCAACGTGGGCTCAATGTTCTCCCAAGGTTGTTCCTGACTGGCAACCAGTTTGTCACAAACGCCACATTTAAAGCTCCGCTGCGAGGGCTCACTATTCTCACCAGCAAATACAGTGCTTCACTAGTTCCCGGAGACCATAAGAGTAGATACCACTGGACTCCTAAACCCTGAAATGAATAGCAGCACATGTTGCCATATGCCCTCATTTCACAAAAGAGGGTGTACTTTTTTATTGCTTTTTTTTGTTTCTTTTCTTTCCTACCATCTTGTCTTGTTCCCGTTTTGAACTCTGTTTGTTTTGGGACACTGGAATGATCCATAACTGTTGGTGCAGACTAATTCTTCAAAGGCCTCTCCCAACCCAAAAAACTATGACAACCAATCTACACATCTCTCCTGACATCAAACACCAATGCTTCACAGATCCACATTCAATGTTCATACACTCTCTAAATTCCCACACTGAATCCATCTAAAAGCGTCAACATTACAACCCTTCAGTAAGTGCCCATGGGTCTTAAAATACTGTCAAAAAAATGCTAAATGTCGCAACCACCCTGCCAAAAGGAGCTCTATGTGGAAAGAAGCTTGCAAATAAGAAGCAGACATACTCTACATACAAGAAATTCACTTCCACATACAAACTACTCCCCGCTGTTCTCACAAATGCTACCCTCACATTTTCCTAGCATCTGCTTCTGAAAAGAAAAAGGGGGTTCTACTGGCTATATGGAAATCGTTATCCTTTGAACTTTAAGGAATCAATTTTAGACCCTGTGGGTTGTTTCATCATACTGTTGTGCCATATTAACCCTAATGCCTCGTACACACGATCAGACATTCCGACAACAAAATCCATGTATTTTTTTTTTTTTGGCTCAAACTTGTCTTGCATACACACAGTCACACAAAGATGGTCGGAAATTCCGAACGTCAAAAACGCAGTGACGTACAACACGTACGTCGAGCCGAGAAAAAGGAAGTTCAATAGCCAGTGCTGCTCTTCTGCTTAGTTCCGAGCATGCGTGGCACTTTGTGCATTGGAATTGTGTACACAGGATTGGAATTTACACAAATGGATTTTGTTGTCGGAAAATTTGAGAACCAGATCTCAAATTTTGAGCGACGGAAATTCCGATGGAAACTGTCCGATGGAGCCTACACATGGTCGGAATTTCCAACAAAAGGCTCCCATCGAACATTTTCCATCAGAAAATCCAACCGTGTGTACGGGCATAAGCCTTATACCCTGGTGAACATATATATACCCAACTCCCATCCACTCCGATTCATCAAAAAGCTTTTCAAGAAGCTACAGTCTCTACGCATCAGTAACCTTATAGTTGGAGGTGACTTCAATATTGTGAATGACTCCACCTTGGACTCTTCAGCTACAGGCAAAAGAACTCATCTAGAACTGGGAGTTTCTTCTGCATACTGTATGTCAAAGCTGTATGACATATGGAGATGCCAACATGGTAATAAGAGAGGATATATACGTTTTTCTCTTCCAGACATTTATCTTGTTCATGTATAGATCTTTTTCTTGTTGATAAGTGGTTACTACAACAGATCTACTCCTCCTCAATTCATGACATCACATGGTCGGACCATGCTGCCATATCAATTGTCATAGAGGAGGATGCCTGTTCTAGAGTGTTTGTGTGGCGATGCAATAATGCAGTCATTCAAAACCCTGATAACCTGGGGAAACTCTCTCAACATCTTCAAGAATTCTTCTGTAAAAACGCAATCCCTGATTCAGAACATATTTCCTCTTTGCATTGCCCATAACGCTTATATGTGAAGGCTTGTTTACAATTATGTGCCAATTCAATAGTAAACTTACTGAGTTGCTTCAATCTATTCACAATCTTGTAGTCCAGAATAAACTCTCTCCTACTTAATGTATTTCAGCCACTCTGACCAAATTACTTTATAATCTTTTTTCTCTTTTGTGTTCCCAACATGACCACTATTTGAGACGACTCAAATTTCAATATTGCGCACATGACAACAGATCAGGCAAGCTTTTGGCAAATAAGCTAAAAGTTTGTAGCACCAAACTTAGAATTCCCTTTACCCTACACCCCTTTACCAAACAAAGGCTTACCAATCCTCAAGCTATAGCTGATGCTTTTTCTGAATATTACAGTGCTCTGTACAATTTAAATAAGGATGCAGCCACCCCTCAATCTACCCAGGAATCAATTAACAAATTCCTTTTCCAAATTAAGCTCCTGACTCTGCCCAAATCTCAACTTGGGTCCCTAAATGCTCCCTTTTTTCCTGGCGAAATTATCCGCATTTATAAGTTCCTACCAGCAGGGAAATCACTTGGCCCAGATGGGTTCACAAATGAGTATTATAAGGGATTCGCTGACACTCTTTCTCCCTATTTAACAAACATTTTTACAGAAGCACCCTCAAAGGTATCATTCCCAAAGGAGATGTTGACAGCTAACACAATTACCCTTCCTAAGCCGGGCAAGGACTTCAACACTCCTGCCAATTACAGGCCCACTTCCTTACTCACATTAAAATATATGCTAAGCTCCTCCCAAGATGCTTAAATGAAATTCTTCCATCCTTGATACAGCCTGATCAGAATGGCTTTATCAGGGGTAGACACGCTTCCAACACCACTAGGAAATGATTAAACATTTCCAATTTTGCTGAGTGGACACGAACGCCTTCTCTGCTTCTATCTATTGATGTGGAGGAGGCGTTCAATTGCATTCACTGGGGATCTATGAATTGGGTATTGTTGAAATCCCACTCCCTCTGCAAGGGTCTACTTCTCCAGCCTTCTCTCTAAAACATTTTCAATATCTAATGGGACATGACAGGGATACCCTTTATCCCCCTCTATTTTCAACCTAATTAAAGAACCACTAGCTGAAGTCATACACTCTCACACTGGGATATTGAGCTTTTGTTTTCATATCCACACCTACTGTATGTCATTAATCTATTTGCAGACAATGTCATCTTGATGCTTTCTAACCCCTTAGTATTACTTCCACATGCCCACCACAGTCTGATCTCATTTAGCTCCATCTCATACTACAAAGTGAATTTTTCTAAATCATTGATTCTGGACCTAGGCCTCCCTAAGGAGACTCGTTTACAGCTCTCCAAGGTTCTCCCCTTTTCCCCGGACAGATAAAGAAATCCCTTATCTAGGGATAACCCTAAACTATCTGCACACTTAGGCAAAGCTAACTATAAATCACCACTAATCAGTAAGTTGACTGCTGAAACACAGCATTACTCATGTTGCAAACTTTCCTGGATGGGGAGAGTGGCCTAATGTAAAATTATGCTCCTACCACATATCCTTTACATTTTTAGAACCTTACCCATCCCTGTACACCCCACTTACATGCAACCCTTACATCCCTTGCCAAAAAAATTATTTGGCAGAAAAAAGAGCCTGTTCTTCATACACCCATCTCATTAAACACAATGAGGCTGGAGGAGTTGGCTTTGAAGACATTTCAGATTACAGGGTTGCCACACAAATGACCCAACTGAAGCAGTGGTCCCCCCCTCCAGACAACCTATTGGTGGATAATGAATCCTACCTACTTCACACTTCTGACCTTAAGGTGACACTTCTGGCTGACATTTGGAAACAAGTCAACATAACCCCTTTTCCTGCCATAATAAAGGCAACACTTCTATCCTTGAGAGCCTTCACCCATCCTGTGGTTTACAACACTCACAATTCAGCAGTTCTCACCCCTCTCCCTGCTTTGGAATTCATTATTCCCCATTTTCTCTACAACGGTGGCAGGAAGCCGGCGTCCACTGGGTGGACGACTTATTTTCTGGTTCTCAACTCAAATTCCTAGGAGAACTAACAAGCACTTAACACATTTCACCAAAAGATATTTTTACTCATATGCGGGTATTGACATTCTTGAAAGCCCATCCCAAGCCTTCCATGCACATACATCCATCAGCTTGGAAGTCCCTCACAAGTCGTACCCCTAATACTAAGGGCATATTTTTATTCTATTTGCTTCTCCGATGCAAAGAGATCTTCACTAAAACTCCCCCCATGGTCCAATGGGAATCTGACCTCCATCACGTTTTTACTGGCCTTGATTGTAGCCGAATTTGCTGTCCTTGTGTCCCTTGTATTCTTTGTCATAATTCCAAAAACTCTTAAAAATATATTGTTGCAAAAAAAAGAAAAGCCTTCTCACAGGCAGCCTAGGGCAAGCAGGCTCAGCTACAGGGTGGGGCCCAAACAGATTTGGAATATGTTTGGAGATCCTGGAACTGAATGCAGATGGGCCTCAGTGGAGTCTGAGAGGACTGTGAGAACCGTTTAGTAAATTGCTGTCATAAATTCATTGTCTGTCTACCTTCATTAAAGTGGTAGTAAACTGCATCAATTAAAAAAAAAATAGGCACCAGGCAGTCTACACACAAAGGTACTCCATTCCTTCAGAGCCCATGGACCAGTGATGTCACTGGATGAATCTAAAGGCTGGGTTCACATATGGGCGGCCACAAGCTTTTGCCTGGGGTTCGGTGCGTGTCTGTTCACTGGTTTAGGTGTGATTCAGGCATTCATTTTTGCCTGAATTCTCACCTAAACCAGACCCAGAAATGCACTGGACCCTTTTGCAATTCGCTCCGCAGTCGCCCCGGACCTGTGTGAACCGGCTCCATTGACACTTGCCTGTCATGCAAATTGGATATGAGGAAACCCGCAACCAATTTACATATATGTGAACCCAGCCTAAATATCTCCTAAACGGTGCACATTTAGGAGATAGTTACTGTACCTATAGGTAAGCCTTATTAAAGGTTTACTTATAGGCAAAAATCATACAAGGGAGTTTACTCCCACTTTGAGGGGTACATTTGAGAGGTAAAAGAGGGCGATGTAGATCATCTAGACCTTATGCATTTTGACAAGCCAAAATGCTTCTGGGGGGGATTGTACACATGAGAAAAAAACTGCTTTTGGGCAAGCCACAGCTAATTATATGTTCACAGATTAAAAAAAAAAAGCTTTTAAAGAAAAGAAAAACATACGTACTCTGAAACATGGAGAATGCTCAGCTATATTTTGGAGCCGCTTTGCTGCATCTGGCATGAGGTGCCTTAAATCTGTACATGGCACAATGAAATCCCAAGACTATAAAAACATTTTGGAGAGAAACGTACCACCCAGTGTCAGAAAGCTATATCCTGGTCACAGGTCATGGGTACTCCATTAGGACAATGATTTAAAAAACACAACTAAAAGCACCCAAGATAACCTAAGAACATCAGACTATTCTGAAGTGGCCTTCTATAAGCCCTGATCTAAATACTATTAAATATCTATGTAAATAGTTGAAATATGCGTTTTGGAGAACCCTTCCAAACTGAGACAACTGGAGGAGTTTGCTCATGAAGACTGGGCCCAGCTACCTGTCGCCAGGTACAGAAGTCTCACTGAGAACTAAACAAATCACTTGTTTGCAGTGATTGTCTCTATCTATGAAATGTATATGCTCTGTGTTTGCGTTTTCAGTCTTGCTTCTAATGTGTTCTGTATTATTGATCTTCTAATGTAGTGTTCAAGATTAAGGTTCTGCACGACAATTACAATCTCCTTTTAATTATTCTTATTCATGTTTCATTAAGCATTATTTTGTGTAAAAAAGTCCCTTAAGATTAAAGCTGTGTTTTCAAACTTATTAACTCATTTTATAACTTTTACTTTATACATGGTTTAGTCTGCATAGATTAAAAGATTTACAATAACACTTGCTTACTCTTCTTCTCTCGACTCTCATTCTCACAGTATTGTTCATTGTGGAGAGCTTAGGGCTGAGTGTATCTCTTTGCAATCAAACAGAACAGCATAAGCCATAATGATCCTGGTATCTAGAACAAAGGAGGGTTGCTGCTTCAATGCTACAAGACAACAATGATTATGTATTTTTTAAACCACATGCATATTCACGTCACCTTTTAACCCTTCATTTTTAATACGTTTTTATTAAGGGTTTTATAGGCATCCATAACAGAAATTCCTGTCAAAGAGGTTACATACACAGCATCAGTGTAAAAGACAATGATAATTTGGAGCTGAGGTTGTCTCTGCTGCAATCCACATTCTTAAACATTCCTACAGAGAGTCTGTTGAAACGTAGCTATGCTGTACCCACTAAATTATAAGTAAAGAGGGGACATTAGGGGGACAAGGTAGGTGGGGGATGAAGAGGGGAAGTTTGCCAGGGTGGGTATGAGTCACTCTTTGGCCAAGTAGACTGGGCTAGCTATTCAAATAGCATAGACAGTAGTGAGTGATCAAAGTTCCTGAGTAAATAATGTTTAATGTTCAATGCAAGAGCTCCAAACCCTTTCAAACACACTTATTTTTTCATTAGGAATTGTACATATTCTTTTAATCAGGAGGTATCATCTTTTTCTTCTTTAATGCCACACATGAGGTGGAGTGCCACTAAGCTTTGACTAGGATTTGTTTTGCTGCCATAAAAAAGTAAGTAAGTAAGGAGGCAAAACTACTGTAGGTATTTGTACAGTACCCGGAATTCAAATTTAGTACTTTTAGCAGATTTTTTTTAGGATTTTTCAGAATATCTTTTCTTAAAAGAGAATAGACCATCTGGTATACCCCGCTCCAAAATTGAATGCGAGGACAGGTCATATGTTGAAAAGGGTACCCAGTGTGGGGCCCTGGTAGGGAGATTCTCACTAAGCTAGAGCTAACAGCCCTTTCAAGCAATGTTAAACTAAAGACTTTGTATAAGCCCTTGGAGACCGTAAATTGGATGGATCATTAACCACTTGCCAACTGGCTCATGCCGATATACGTCCGCAAAACAACGTACCTGTATGTCCCTGCGTCATCGGCCGCTAGCGGGCGTGTTCGCGCCGCTGGCTGCGCATGCCTGCCACGTGCAGCGGGAGTGTGTCCGCCGGTGGCTTGCGATCGTGACACGGAGAGGCAGAACAGGAGATGCCTATGTAAACAAGGCATTTCCCTGTTCGGCCTAGCAACATGACAGGGATCTACTGCTCTCAGTGATTGGGAGCAGTGATCTCTGTCATGTTCTAGTGAGCCCATCCCCCTACAGTTAGAACACACCCAGGGGACACACTTAACACCTTGATTGCTCCCTAGTGTTTAAACCCCTTGCCAGTGACATTTACACAGTAATCAGTGCATTTTTATAGCACTAATCGCTGTATAAATGCCAATGGTCCCAAAATAGTGTCAAAAGTGTCCGATCTGTCCGCCGCAATGTTGCAGTCATGATAAAAATTGCATATAGCCGCCATTACTACTAAAAAATATAAAAATAATAAAATTGCCATAAATCTATCCCCTATCCTCTATCTATCCCCTATTTTGCGCAAACCAATCAATATACGATTATTGCAATTTTTTACCAAAAATATGTAAAAGAATACATATCGACCTAAACTGAGGAAGAAATGTGTTTTTTTGTTTTTTGGGGGGATATTTTATTATAGCAAAAAGTAAAAAATATTGCTTTTTTTTCAAAATGTTCGCTCTTTTAAAATTTTTCTTTTAAAAAATTAAAACTGCAGAGATGATCAAACACCACCAAAAGAAAGCTCTATTTATGGGAAAAAAGGATATCAATTTTGTTAGGGTATAACGTCGCACGACCGTGCAATTGTCAGTTAAAGCGACGCAGTGCCATATCGCAAAAAAGGGCTTGGTCAGGAAGGGAGTAAATCCTTCTGGGGCTGAAGTGCTTAAAATTGGATGGAAATTGGATCGTCAGTGCCCTGATTACAATATTGCAATATGGTGTTACAAATCAGTGCCCACCGTTGCCCACCAATGCCAGCTATCAGTGCCCACCACTGCCCATAAGTGCCACCAATCAGTGCCCATTAGCGATGCCAGTCAGTGCTGGCAATCAGTGCTGCCTATCAGTCCTGCCCATCAATGCCCATCACTTCTGTCACCTAATGTCCATCAGTAATGCCCATCAGTGTCGCCCATCAGTGCCACCCATCAATGCCAATCAGTACCACCTATCCGTGCCACCTATCGGTGCCCACCAGTGCCGCCTATCAGTGCCCACCAGTGCCGCCTATTAGTGCCCATCAGTGCTGCCTAATAGTGCCTATCAGTGCCGCCTATGAGTGCTCATCAGTGCCACATATCAGTGTCACCTATCAGTGCCCATAAGTGCGGCATATTATTGCCTCCTCATCAGTGCCACCTAATCAGTGCCCATAAGTGCCACCTCATCAGTGCCCATAAGTGCCACCTCATCAATGCCCACCAGTTCAGCCTATCAGTGCCCATTAGTGCCGCCTCATCAGCGCACATCAGTGAAGGCGAAAAATTACTTAGCTACAAAATTTACTGACAGAAAAAAGTAAAAACATTTTTTTTCAAAAATTAAAAAAAGGCAGTGATTAAATACCACTGACAGAAAGCTCTATTTGTGTGAAGAAAATGATAAAAAATGTATTTGGGTACAGTGTAGCACGACCACACAATTGTCATTCAAAGTGCGACAGCGCTGAAAGCTGAAAAATGGCTTGGGCAGGAAGAGGGTGTAAGTGCTCAGTAGGCAAGTGGTTAATCTATGGACCCAATACATTTCAAGCTTAGAAATACCTCTAATTAGGAAACTACCCCTCCAATGGGAGCTATATTTGTCTATCCCTAAAAAAACGTGTTAGAGGGATCCCTATTGTGGGTAGTAATAATGTTTAGATACAGAGTGCTTGGTGAACCCATTCTTAATATTATTAATATGCTCATTCAAGCGAACCTGAAGGGAGCGTTTTGTACTGCCCACATACTGCTGTCCACACAGGCACTGCAGCAAGTAAACTACCCCCTCAGTAGAGCATGTAATAAAAAGGTTCTATCTGATGTTCCTTAGAAGTGCAGGTAGAAACAAAACTATTAGTTCTAGACCTGCATCTATTAAGCGAGCATACTTGACATTTTCTACATTGATAATAGCCCGTAGGCTCACTGAAAAACCAAGGTTTGTAGTTAGGGGGGTCTAGGACATTGGGAGCCAATTTATCCCTCAAAGGTCTAACTGGCAAAAAGGTACTCCATATCCTATCATTTCCCAGAATATGCCAATGTTTATTGATAATGTGCTTAATATTCTGGTGTTGATTTGAAAAACTTGTGATGAATGGATTTTTAAAGGTACAGTCCCTACCCTGTTCGGGGATCTCTCTTTCAATAAATCTGCCCTATCTACAAGTGTGACCTGATTGAGGGTATCAGATAAAGACTTCGATGAGTACCCTTTCTCCAGAAATCTCTGTGTAAGGGTCCCAGCTTGCACTAAAAACTCCTCGTGATCTATGCAGTTGTGCTTAAGCCTCATATACTGACTTTTAGGTACTGACCTAAGCCAAGAGGCATAGTGGCAATTGTCTACTGGAATGTAAGAATTTCTGTCAGTTTATTTAAAAAATGTAGAAGTGATAAATGAATCACACCTGACAAAAATGTTAAGGTCCAAGAAGTTAATCTCCCTACAACTTGCCTCATAGGAGAGATGTATCCCCCTATTGTTTAAATTAAGAGAATACATAAATTCAGACAGGGCAGCTTCGCTTCCATCGAAAAGGAGGAGGATATCGTCTATGGAGTGTGCCCATAAGACCACTTCTGGTCTCCTCTGAGCATAGACAACATCAACATCCTCCTCCTACTGAGCCATAAATAAGTTTGCCAGGTTAGGGACATATTTAGCCCCCATAGCAACAACCCTATCCTGGCGGAAGTATTGGTCGTCAAACCCCAAAAAATTATGGGTAACGGCAAATTCAAAAAGTTCCATAATGAAGACAATCTGTTCTCTAGGGAGACCAGAGTCTTGGTCCAAAAAGTGCTTAACAGCACTCAAACCAAGCTCATGAGTGATGATTGTGTACAATGAGGTGACTTCTGCTGTCACCAGCCACATCCCTTCACGTGGCTTGAATCCTGACAAAAGATTGATGACATGACGTACGCGATCATCCCTCATGAGCTTGGTTTGAGTGCTGTTAAGCACTTTTTGGACCGAGACTCTGGTCTCCCTAGAGAACAGATTGTCTTCATTATTTTTTTTACCACAATAATATTTTATTGCAAATGTAAAGAGAACAACATTTAAACAATTTGTACCAGAGCATAACCATTGTAGATACATATACATGAATAGTATGATTGTCATAACATATACTTAACTTCAGCAATTTGTTCCTAAGCAATACACAAGATGAGATGAAAAAAAACAATATAGTCAGTTCTGTGAGATTCTGATTTTAAAAATAAGAAAAAACTGAGGTAATCATGAATAATTTTGTTGCATATGGTCTGAGTGTTTGCTCTAATTCGTGTAAGCATGGTATTTGCTATGTGGGCAAGAGTAACAATGTGTAATAAGAAGTATAGGTAGATGTTAGAGTTGAGGGAGAAAAGTTGGGAAAAAGAAAAGGAAAGAGATAAAAGGTATAGAGCAAATAAAGCCGGGGTCCAAGCGTTGCCATGATTGGTTTCCAGTCAGTGAGTCATAATCCAAAAAGTATTTGAAGATGACCCAAGGCTGACATTTTTTGTTAAACTTTTCAGTTGTTTTGTGTGCAGTTGCCCTTATTTCCTCCATTGTGTATAGGTTGTGTACCTCATTGAGCCAATCCTTAATTGTGGGGGTGTTTGTGGATTTCCAATGCCTAGGGATCACTGCTTTTGCAGCAGTGAGCAGAAATCTGGTCATTGATCGTTTGTAGGTTTTCATTGAACGATTTGAGATGTGAAGCAGGCAGCATGCTGCAGTCAATTGGACTGATGTTTCTGTTATATGTTTTATAACTTCACATACTTTCTGCCAGAATGGTTGTATCAGAATACAATCCCACCACATGTGTAGTAATGAGCCCTTCTCCTGGTTACAGCGCCAACAAAGATCTGGAGTCATGGGGATTCATCTGTGTATCTTAATTGGTATATTGTACCAATTAGTCAAAAGTTTGTACGATGTTTCCTGAAGGCGTGTACTGATTGTGCATTTATGTGCAAATACGCAAGCATGTAGTCATTGGTCATCACTAAAAGAGGTGCTTAGAGCAGATTCCCAAAGCTCCTTGTGTTTATTCTGCTCTGTGGATCTGGAGGTCTGTAACCAGGTGTAAGTTGATTAAATGTTTTTTCACTTTAGATCGCCTTGAAGCATACTGTCTAAAAGCGGGTTAATGCTCTCTTAAAGTGTTTGTGTTTTTTTAGAATTGAAGACATAACTGTGGATCTGGCGATAATCCCAATTCATCAAGTTTAATTGAATCCCTTCTGTTTGAAGTTTCAACCACGTTTTCAGCCTGCCTCCAGTGAAACAGTGTGTGGCTAAGAGGGGTTTACCTTTTTCTGTTGGTATCCGTGTGGGCTTTGTCATTCCAGGCAGGAAGTCTGGGTTGTAACCTAATGGGGTTAAAGGGAGAAGTAGTTAGGTCAGATATCTGAATAATTTTTTGTAGGGTCGTAAGCATTATTCCTACTAGGGGATGTTTTTTCAATTGAATTGGACAGGATTTCCAGGGTATCCATGGGGAGTATATCACAGGTATTGATCCTATATTGTTCTCCAGAGGCACCCAATCCTTATTTTCTGCATAACACGTCCATTCAATAATTCATGTAAGATGTGCAGCATAATAATAATGTTTGAAAAGAGAATAATTAGAGTGCAAGTGCAAATATATAACAATTACAAAAATTGCAAATAAAATTGCAAGTGAAAAGTAATAATCACAAAGATGTAGGAAATATTGTGTCAATAGTGACAACCATAAATAGCTTTCAGCTAGAGTCCAGTCAAGAAGCATTGAAAAGTGTTGAAATATCAAGCAGTGAAAGCAAAAAAATAAAAAAAATTCAAAAATTCAAAAACAAATAGTGTTAAAAAACTGATGTAGATTCTCAAAACTTCTGCATAAATCCTCCTAGTATTCGGCAAACATCAAGGGAACAGTAATCCACCACCATCACCAGCCACATAGCCTACTCAAAAGCGCTTTATAGACCTGCCAAAAGTGCTTCAAAAGCGCTTCATAGACATGCCAGAAAGGTTTGCATGATCATGGCTTGGTCCAGGTCCTGGAAATCAGGAACGCTGTGGCTGCATGGACACTGGATGGATTTAGATGAACCCTCAGATGAAGAATGGTCATTGAAGACCATTAGTGCAATAAATGGGAAGAAAATTAATGGAAGGCTCCCATCGTGAAATAAGCCAAAAATTTATCAAAACAGGCTAAAAAACAGGCTAAAAAAAAAACTGCATGAGCCACATGTGGGTTTATGTGGACAATCAAACAACGAACATAGCTACAAGGCTACGTAACAAGCGGAAGTGGCGTGTCACAATCGGTAAATCCGACCGGTTTCATCAGTATGTTCTGATGTCATCAGGGATTGTACGTACGGACTTCCTTAAAATACAACTGCCATTAGAGAGTATCCAATCCGGTGCCATCCTATCCGATTAGGAAATTTACCATGATTAAGATAAGCTGGAGGAGAACCATTAAGTGAATAAGTAAAGGCTGCCATCTTGTGGCCAAAAGCCAAAATGCAGTTACAAAAATATAATGAAACATCTAGACTTTTTTGAAGTTTTGTTTGTTGTTTGAAGTTCGGAAATCCCAAACCTCCATTTTCTTTGGCACATGCGAGCAGTTGGATGCTAGTACGGGTGTCAGAAACCATGAAATCAGACCGAGACAGAAGTACAGTTAAATCACGCTTTTTTAATACTAAAAATAAATAGAACAAACGTAGTCAGAACTTAGCCAGAGTTCAGGAACCGGAATGGATAGTCAGACAAGCAAAACATCAGGAAGCCAGAGATGAGCGTAATAAAACAGCAAGCAGGATCTGGAGCCAGAAGGGATGTCAGCCAAGCAAGTCTTTTAACAGGAACGCAGGAGAACGTCTCTGTCATGTTGAGTAAGGGTAAGGCAGAAATCCTCTGGGACCCTTGTTCCTTGAAAATAACCAAATCCAGGAATTTGACTGATGTGGTGCTGAACTCATATGTAAATCTAATCCCCCAGTTGTTGTCATTGAGCTGTGTCATAAAAGTGTAAAGGGACTCACCGTCCCCTTTCCACAGAAAGAAGGCGTCTTCTATGTAACGGCGCCATAGTAGGAGACGAGGCTCATTCAGGGAGAAGAGTTGATCATTTTCCCATAGGGCCATAAATAATCCAGCTAAGCTGGGGACAAATTTAGCCCCCATAGCTACTCCGGTACTCTAGAGGTAAAACTGACCCCCATAGAAAAAATAATTATGCTCCATAGCAAATGTGAGCAGTGTCAAAATAAACTCCAACATGGAAGACTTCAGTGAAAGCTCTTTTTTGAGAAAGAATTCCGCTGCCTGGTAGCCTTTGCACAGGACCACCCGTGCTCTAAAAATTAGAATAGATGAACATCTGTCCAATATAAGGAGGGGGTTTATCGGACATAGTGTCTCGTGGGATTTTCTCCAAGTTCATAACCCGGGACCCGTCTCTCCGAAAGGTAATAGCCATTGAGAAATTTACCCCCCACTGGAGGGGAGATAATTTGAAAGGCCATATTTCTCGCAGAGAAACCCGATGGATATACAACATGCAGTGTTATAGCCCTCTGGGCCTTAACATTGCATGGGATATAAACTGCTATATAAATAATAACTAAGACAATATTAGTGTGTATGGATACACACACCTTCTACAATAAAATAAAAAATAATAAAAAATAGTTCCTAAAGGGATGCTGACACCACCTCTTTCCCTGTAATAAAATATAAGGTACATTGATTTATTTGATTTATTTTTTCGGTATTCTCTTAACGTATTTGCAGTAATAGGCCATGATTTTCCTTACTGTGCCTTCCCTTTGTTATATATACATAGACAGGATACATGTATATCATTATGATGCACAGGTTCCAATATGAATTGGCTGTATTGCGGATCGGACATTGTTGAAAACGATATATATTATAATGTGTGTGAGTGTCTGACTTTGTTACACACTCCATACATTTTCTTTTATACATATTATATATATATTGCTGAGGTGTGTATATATAATGTGGTGGGTGACGTCCAGCCCTAGCCTCCTCTCCCAGTCGATGCCTCTTATGGAGAAACGCAGCATTGGACGGAGCCTGAGGACCTGACGTCACCACATATCAGCTGATCGGCTTCAGCCACGGCTGTGTATTTTTTCGTTTGCAATTGTGTTTGCTTTGTGTTTTTGATGTCAGTTGTCCATCATGTGGAATAAAGGATTTTAACCTACTGCACTATGAAGCGTCTCTCTTAATACTATATATCACAAGCGGCATTGTTGGAGCAGTGGATATTAAGAACATTCCTGGCTGCCGCTGCAGCACTGGGAACTGCCAGATGTGGAGCAAACTTTGTTTGGATACGAATCAGCTGTTCTCTGGTTGCGGAGTCAACTATCCTGAACCTGAAAGATCTCTGTAGTAGGGATCCAACATATCTGGTAAGCAGCTTATCTATACCTTTGCTTGACCTGCGAAGATTTATGGTGAAGACGGCACATTTCAAGAGAAGAATTTGTCCCTAAAACACCTCCTATTAGGACATTATTTAACCCTTTGATGGACTGTTTGATTCATTCAATATTTATTCATTTATAACTTAATTTATTTATTTTCATTTATTATTTACTATTTATTGATTTACCAGTGCTTTTACTCATGGTTCCTCGGATTCCATCACGGATGACATAGCAGCCTGAGACATACCCACTGAGCTGGAGAATTTGATCACATTTGCCATCCTTATTGACTCCAGACTCAGAGAAAGACTCTCTTTTAAGAAGCGCTTATGGAAGCCTCCTGTACATTTGCCTCCGAGCTTTGCAGTCCCACCCATGCCTCCCTCACCTCCCATGCCTCCTGGTACCAAGTCGGTTAGTGAAGATGAACCCATGCACTTGAGCTTCATGCGTCTCTCTGCGGATGAGAGAACCTTTAGGAGGAGGGAGAGATTGCGCCTTTATTGTGGCCAGGCAGGTCACTTTTTGAAGTCTTGTCCTACCCGTCCAGGGAACGCCCGAACCTTGAAGTCCTGTCACGGACAGAACTTAGGTGGCATTGTTTCGTCCCCAGTTATCCTGAAGTATAAGCCCCTGGTTTTGGTCACCCTTTCTTGGGCTGAGTCGTCCGTCGATATACAGGCTCTAATCGACTCTGGGGCTGCAGGCCTGTTCATTGATGCTGCCTTTGTATCGAAGCACTCAATTCCGCTGCAGCTGCGTGACACTCCACTTGCCATTGAGGTTCTTGACGGGAGACCCCTATAGCCTGCCCATGTGACTCATGAGACGGTTCCACGGTCCATGGCCGTAGGGGCTCTTCACCATGAGATAATCCAATTCCAAGTTATTTCCTCTCCTACGTTTCCATTGGTTATTGGTTATCCTTGATTACAGAGGCACAACCCCTCTTTTGATTGGCTCCATGCTGAGGTTCTCTCCTGGTCACCACAATGCAGTAAGATATGCTTCCAGAAGGTAGCCAAGGTCCTGTGCACCTCTTCACTCTCCTTCCTGCCGGAGTTGTACCGTGATTTTAGCAATGTCTTTGACAAAGGTCAAGCCGGTAGTTTGCCTCCACACCGGCCGTATGATTGCGCAATTGAACTTCAACCTGGTGCCATACCCTGTCGTGGCCGGGTTTACCCTTTGTCGGTCTTGGAGGATAAGGCCATGGAGAAGTATTTTGCAGAGTACCTGTGAAGAGATAGGAGCTGGCAATTAGCCGACAGCTGAGCGGCCAGCTCAGAGAGGGAAGGGATGAGCCCAGCCCTGACAACAGGGTTTTTTCATTTTTTCGTTGCCCATAGAAATCTCCTGAGCATGAAGTTAAGGGCACGGAAGAAGCTCATTGGTAAAAGGATTGGGATGGTCTGGAAAAAATACAGAATTCTGGGCAGGACTGTCATCTTGATTATAGCCGCTCTACCAAACCATGAGATATATTTTAAAGACCATTTCACTAAGTCCCTATTTATGGATTGTAATAGGGGTTTAGAGTTCATTGCATAGAGTGAGTCAAGATTTGGTGTTAGCCATATACCTAGGTATTTAAGGGTCCTTTCCTCCCACTTAAAAGTGCAATTGTTTTGAATGAGTGTTCTCGTATTGTCTTTTAAGGCTAGGTTCAATGCTTCTGATTTCTTATAATTTATTTTGAAGTTGGAAATATAGCTGTATTGTGTAAATATTTTGCATAAATTGGGCATAGTTATATGTGGTTGGGTTATAAAAAACAAAATATGCATATCTGTAAATTTTCTCTCCAACTTGGAATCCATATATGGATGGTGAATTATTCACTGTGTGGATTAGGGGTTCTAGATTAAGAATGAAGAGCAATGGGGAAAGGGGACATCCTTGTTGCGTTCCATTGCGTATCTAGACCGTATCAGATAGAGCGCCAATGATTTTTATTTTTGCGGTAGGGTTTTGATAAAGGGTCTCTATCCATGATAACATATGTGGTTTTAATCCAATATGAGTACAGGTCGCAAGTAGGAAGTCCCACAATACGTGATCAAAGGCTTTCTCCGCATCTGTGGATAGTAGCATGCCTTCAAAGTCCTCTGTTTGTGCTTTATGGATAAGGTTTAGCACTTTCGTGTTCTGGGCAAATTATCTGATGCAATAGGGGCCTCAAACGATTTGCCAATATTTTGGTGAACAGCTTCAGGTCTAGATTAAGCAAAGAGATTGGTCTATAATTTGAACAGTCTAATGGATCTTTATCTGGCTTGGGTATCACTGTGACATGTGCTCTCAGGAAATCCATTGGGACTTCTCTAGGATCTTTTAGATAATTGAGGTTTTTCAAGAGGTGGGGAATCAGGAGTGTAGAAAAGGTCTTATAATAGTGTGCAGTGAACCCGTCCGGGCCTGGGCTTTTTCCTGTTTTAAAATATTTAATGACTTGTAGTAGTTCGTCATCTTTAATTGGCTCTTCTAATTGTTGTAAGTCACTGTCACTTAATGTGGGTAACCCGCTGTCTGTAAGGAATTGTTGAATTATTTGTGTTTGCTTTCTGTGTAGATCTTTCAGTTTGTGTGCTTTCGGGCGATTATACAAGTCCGTGTAATAGTTGTGAAACGATTGAGCTATTTTTTCAGTGTCTTGCACTAGTTGAGTGCTTTTGTTTTATATAGCAGGTATGTTTGTGGACAACTGTACATCTTTTAACAATCTAGCAAGTAATTTCCCTGTTTTGTTTCCCTGTTCGTAGTAAAATCCCTTTCTCAAAAAGAGGATCCTTTGTGCTTTCAAGTTTAAAATTGATTGTAATGTTTTTCTCAGGTCCAATAATTCAGTAGCTGTTTCCGGTGCTAGGGTTTGTTTATGTTTTGCTTACAATTTGCCAATTTGAACTACCAGGTCATTCAATTCCCTTTCTGCCTCCCTTTTTTTTGCGGCACCTAGCCTGATAAACTCTCCCTTAGGCCCCTTTCACACGAGGCGGACTCCGTTTCCACGGAGCCCGCCTCGGTCTGCCGACTCAGCAGGAGATCAGTCCGTTGATCTCCGCTGAGCCGGCGGATGACAGGTCCCTCTCTGCTCACTGAGCGGGTAGGGGCTTTTCAGGCGCCGCTGCCGCCTATGGAGGGATCGGATGAAAACGGACAACGTGTCCGTTTTCGTCAGATCTCACCCGATCCGATCCGATCCGCTAGCGACGGACCTGGACGTAGAGCCATCCGTCTGCTTTTCAGCGGATCGGACCAGGTCGGATGTCAGCGGACATGTCTCTGCTGACATCCGACGCTCCATAGACTAACATGGAGCGCCCGTTCAGGTCCGCCGTCAAAACTGACAGGCGGACCTGAACGGTCCGATCGTGTGAAAGGGGCCTTAATCACACATTTATGGGCTTCCCAAATTGACAGCGGAAAAACCTCTTCTGTATCATTTTCAGTAAAGTAAGTTTTTATGGATTCTGTTACTTTGCCAATGCTTGGGTTGTGTGTTAGCAAGGATGGGTTTAGCCTCCATGTGTTCTTTTCATCCAGCAGGTGTCTGTAAGGTTAGAGAATTTGGGACGTGATCTGAAAAGGATTTGATTTCTTTTTTGGCATTTTGCAGTAGGTGCAAATCCCTCTGAAAAAAAATGTAATCAATACGCGTGAAATTATGAAATTATTATGCAGAGCAGAGAAATATGAGAAATCCCTGCCAGAAGGGTTAACCATGCTTCATGTATTAACCAGTGTACGGGAAGCTAACCAGGATTTGCTTTTTCTCAGTTTTCTATATGGTAAGCTTGATTTGCCATAAGATGTATCCTGTAGTGGATTCAGCGGTACATTGAAATCCCCTCTTAGTATAATGCATCCTGTGGCAAAGCTTTTCTGCTCCTCGCCCACATGTTGACAGAAAATGACTTGAGCCAAATTAAAAAAATACACATTTGCCAACCTGATTGGTATCCCATCCCAGTGTCCTTTATTCTCCCTTCTGTGTCTGCATGTTGCTGTGATAATTCTAAGCCTGAGTTTTTGTTCAGCAATATTGATACCCCCTTAGATTTAGAGATATTATTGGTAGCATGGTATACATAAGGGTAATGTTTATTGTGTAGTTGTGGTATATTTCCTGTTTTAAAGTGTGACTCTTGGATAAAAACTACCTTGGTTTTATCTTTTGTAGTTCTCTAAGCAGTGAGACTGGTTTCTCGAGAGTATTTAGGCCTCTAACATTATGAGAGACCAAAGAAAATTGTTTGTGAAGTGTGGAGTAAGTCATGGTCTACTGAACAAACAGTTAATCTGAATTAAGTGGTTGTCGTTAATGGATCCCCTGGTAGAAAGATAAAGTAATAGCAGGTAGAAAAGGAATGAAAGGAGTGATAGAATATTAGTTGCTGAACACTCTATAGAGAGTAAGTCCAAATAATAGAGAGGTTGAAGTCTAACGTATCCTGGTATAAACCTTAAGGAGAGAATCACAGGATTCTTATTCAGCTATATGGCTGAATAGAATCCATTGGAAGGCGCAGTGGGAGGTTATTACTACCGAATTGTAGGCAACAAAAAAGCATTCCTGGTGTAATATAGGGTATAAATGCCTCGCCTCGCGAGTCATTAATATTTTAATATTCATGTACCTCTTCCAGCCATTTGGGTAGTAACATGAACAAACAATTGAAAAGCATAAGGTAGTATAGTGATAAACAGATTCACTAGTTTAAGCATACGTCATGAGTAACTGAGTAACTGATAACTAATTGGTAACATTCAGAAATAATCAAACCTTAACTGTACCTACGCGTCCTTGAGACGGTTTGGGTGTTAGAATAGGAAGTATTATATGGTAACACGTATTGTTGAGGGTGGCAACAAGTAACACCTATTCTGCTGCATTCCTGTGTTTGATAAGGAGACTACTGCACGACCAATGCAGGACAGGGTATAAAAGAACCTTATAAATGTATCATGGTGCACTATTTGGGATATCGACTCTCAGTACATTAACTAAAGTTTCTGAGCTCTATGAATTGGACGATAATCAAAGAGGTCCTATATCTTGTCTGGTCGAGCCGTAGATCTGGGGGATCAACAAGTAAACCTCTATAACTATTTATATATAAAAGAAGAATTAGTTCATGAAGAGTTAGACATAGAAATATGTAAACAAGTGATAAATGACATTTGCGGTTGATTCTTGTTGAGACCCTGAGTATCATCCAATCGGCCCTGATCCCAGGATAGCTGAGGAAGTGATACCCTTTGACCAAACCAGACCAGAGGTAGTTAATATAGTTTTAGTATGTATTGTCTTGACTGAGGAGAGGTTTCTCCGCATGTCTTACACGTTTTGTCTCTGGCTATTGGTCGAACCGGAGGTCCAATATTCAAATCATAAACATCCATGACCAAAAAATATAGGACAGAGGTGGTTAGAGGGTGGGAGTAAATGCAAACATATATAAGTGTGTAATCAGCCCATGTGGTTAGGACTTAATTTATCGCAACCATACTGGCCCCAAGGGATGGTTGGGCATACAGCAAAAAAGTACAGTCTCAGGCAACGGATAGCTCCCAGCGTCCTTTCGTCGTCTGTAAGAAAAATCTGTTTAGTGCAATTCCAACTAATGTCAATAGATAGCACGGAAGGATAATATTCGCTGTATGAGAAGAATTTCAGCAAGAAAGGTAAAAAGTTATAATCTATAAAAGGCACTGTGTCACAAATAGGCAGGATTAGCCACCCAGGAATGAAATATACAGATTACAGTTAACCCATGGAGACAAATATGTCAGTTAGGGTTGGAGCCAACGGGGCAGTGATGACTCGTACAAATTCAGTCAAACGTGGCATCATTTGTAACTTGCATCTTCAGCTCTTAAGTAAAATGTGAGCAGAGTTAGATGGGTATCACAGTGCAGGTGTTGTCTTGAGATCTGGGTCCTTTGGCCGAGTAAGGGGATTTGCCATGGTTGAGGCCCATGCATTTGTTGAACTTTGATTTTTTAGTGGAGAGCAGTTTGGAGGGGGTCGCCTGTGGAGTGTGGGGAGGAGAGGTTCCCTGAATTGGAAGGCAGGAATTCTTTGTACCAGTCTGGTAATTCAATCAGTGGCAGATTTAGCTGATCACAGAAGACTGGGATGTCCTCAGGCATCCGCAGGTAATATTGTTTTCCTTGATATGTGGTGTTGAGGGCAAATGGAAAGCGCCAGCGGTAGGGTATCCCTTTTTCTTTTAGAATGGCCAACAAAGGGTGTAAAGCTCACCTGTTCTCGAGTGTGATGTGTGAAAGATCCTGAAATAGGGAGATATTGTGTTCATTGAAGAGGTTTTGGTCATTACGTCTGGCCTTGTTAAGAATCTCCTTCTTAAGTGGGAAGCTGTGCAGGCAGCATACAATGTCTCTTGGAGGGGATGTATCAATGGGACGGGGATTAAGGGCCCTGTGTGCCCACACAAAATCTATCTCAGTGCCTTTAGAGCGATCGAGAAGATAATTAAAAACAGCCTGGAGAGCTTGCTTAATGTGGGGTGGCTCCACTGTTTCAGGGATCCCCCTAACCCTGATGTTCTGCCTCTTTCCTCTGTTATCAAGGTCCTCCAAATGCCTGTTAATGAGAATTAAATGAGTGGCATGGGATGAGACCGCCATCTCTAAACGCTCCACTGCTCTATCCCTTTTGCCATCTGCTCTCTATGTATGGGATATACGGTCAGACAGGGATAGGAGATCAGCTTTTAAGTCAGTGATAGTAGAGGAGAAGGGTTTTTTTTTTATATCTGCTGCTATCTGTGTCATTTTTGACAGTGGACGAGGGTGGTCTGTGTATGCAGGCTCCCTTACCATGTCCTCAGAAGCCGACAGGGAGTCTTCACTGTGTTCAGCCTCATGCTGCAGGAGTGCCATTTTGGCTGCAGAATGACATCTGGTTCAGTTGGCCTGAGTCCCAAAAAGCTTGGGTAAGCTGCGGGAATCTGGAGTGGAGAGTGATCGGCGCTGACTGGGGCCGGGTGTGTGCCTGTCCTGCTTGCCCATTACCGATGCTGAGAGGCTGGAAGGGGTTGTTTTCAGCCGCAGGTGTGCAGAGCTCTGTTAGTCAGCGTCCATTCCTGTCGAGTTCCAGGCCACGCCCCCCAGATTGTCTTCATTATGGAACTTCTTGAATCCTCCAAAACCCCTGGCCCAGACATTTTTCCAGCCCCATACTACAAGAAATTTCAAAGCTGCTTAATACCTCATCCCACCTAAGGACCACTCTGTCCCACAAAATTACAGACCGATCTTGGTCATTAACAACGACCTAAAAATATTTGGCCGCCTTTTGGCAGATAGACTCTCCAAGATTATAACTTCACTAATCTCCCCAGACCAAACGGGATTCATCCCAACTAGGCAAATCAACGACAACATCCGACTAGCCTCCACTATCATACAAGACACTGATGTTTTCTCCCGTAAAGTGTTACTGCTGACTTTTGATATACACAAGGCTTTCGACAGCGTTCTGTGGCCCTATCTCAAACTTACCCTTAAAGAAGTTTGGCTTCCAAGGTACCTTTGTGCATGGATTTCGGGCCCTTTACCACCACCTGCGTAATCAGCTAAAACTCCCAGTTTGCAATTCAGATTATTTCACTCTGGACAGGGGAACAAGGCAAGGTTGCCCTTTATCCCCTCCCTTATTTGCTTTGGCTATCGAGCCCCTGGCCCGTTCCATCAGCCTGGACCCAAATATTAGGGGGTATATGAAGGGGGACCAAGAGTTTAAACTCAGCATGTATGCTGATGATGTTCTTCTATTTTTGACAGATCTGGTAGTCTCCTAGCCCAATCTAGTCTTCACCCTACGCATATTTCAGGATGTTTTGGGTCTGGGGGTAAATCTTTCCAAATGCTCCGCACTTCCAATAAATTTCCCACCAACCTCCATTTCCAGTATTCAATCCAAGTTCGGTTTTACTGTGGGTGGAGAGATGCTGCCTTACCTGGGCATTAAACTGGCTTCATCTCTTCACAGAATGTACCCTCAAGCATTCTCCCGTATTAGACAACTATTGCACACTTGGGCCCCCTATCATAGCACCTTTCTGGGCAGGGTCTAGGCTGTGAAGATGTCAATCCTCCTGTTATTTTATTTTGGGGCTCTCCCTATAAATGTGTCCTATCAAACAATTGAACTAATCCAGGAAGTCCTCAACAAATTTATCTGGCAGGGTAAAAAACCCCACCTGGGTAAAAAGATGGTGTATAGACCGTGGGCCATGGGCGGGCTGGGCTTACCAAATCTTTGGCTATATTACCTTTCTTCCAGGTTAGTTCAACTGGCACAATGGAACACTCTCCGACCTATATCCCCTGGCTCCACTTCGAGTGGATTTCCATAGATCCCTATTTCCTACCTGGCATATTATGGGCAGGTGCAGTATGCCTCAAAGAACTGTCCCCTCTCAATCTTGTGGTGGGTCAATCCCTCTATCTGTCGGCACTATACAAACAAAAATTCACTCTGCTCCTGCCAAGGCCCAGGCTGGCAAATTTTGTGGGAGATCCTACATTCCTCTCCAAGAGATTTTGCCATGTGGATCTCAAAAGACATTATTACCTTGGACTCATTATTGAGTGATGGGGTAATTTGTTCTTTCTCTGCTCTACAATTAAGCCATTCCCTTCCCAGAACAGAATTCTATAAATATCTGCAGATCAGACACTTTTTTAGTTCTCATTACACCCTGGAAGGAGTTAGGTGTTAGGAAGGAGTTCAGTGTCAGCCACCTGAGACTCAGATCGAGAATTGGTTGTTTGTTCACTATATATAGTGGTGCATCAGTACACCACCCGTGCCCCAGGATGACGTCAGATTAGTGTTGAACCGCGTCAGGAGCAGCGACGTGCTGATGCCACCGCGCTGTTGCACGGGCGTTTTTATACTATTGCTTACCGGCCAGCATTGCTATTGCTTTGAAATATTTCCACTTTATGCTTGTAAGCATATTTTTTATCCAAAAAAAATACCACTTGGTTTTACCGATGGCAATTCCTTTCTATATTTTTTTCTGGAGCATCATAAACACTTACATCGAGCTGTCTCTGGTGGCTGGCCATTGACTGTTGAACATATCCACAGTATCCAGTAACGACCATTTCATTGGCCATTGGAGGCACGGGGAGGATTAAAGGCGCTGGCTGGGTATTAGCCACAAGCTTGAACAGCTTGTGCAGTTGGTAAGCTTGCACTTTATTTGGTGGTGGATTCATGCTGTTGTTCAAAAGCCAGAGAGGATTTCACCTTATTGAGTTGCTACAATCACCTACTCTTTATTGAGGTCTCTAGAATGTGTTTTTTGTTCATTTAATTTTTTCTCACATACCTTTGAACATTTCACAGAATTAGTCCGACATTGGAGGACTTCATATATGTCACACAATTTTTTTTTTTTTGGAAGTTATCATCAGTTGACCTCTTTTTAGGTTATTCATTTATATTTGTGTGTTATCACATTTGGTTTAACAGTTCATTTGAAGATGCAGCTCCTTTTTTATCTATTTTTACTTGTGTGTATTTCACTTTGAGTTGCAGCTTGGGTTATTGGGTTTGTACACAGCACAGTTTTCTTTTACACAAATTTAATTGGGTCTGTATACTGGACAGTTTTTATGTAAGTCAGGAAAGGGGAACTAGGAAGGAACATTCCTTCTCTAAATCCCTAAGCCTTTGGAGAAATTATTTCTTTATTTGAGAGGTGATCTGGATTATATAACCCCTGATGATGCATTGTGGGCATTCCAAAGATTACCATAGGAAGTATCCTTGATGGAATTTAGGTTGAATCAAATACATGGTCTACATGAGAGACAGTCTCATGGGGAAGTGAAAAATGTGTGTAGTTTTGTTTAGTAGGAATACTGTAGTGCCTGCCAAGTAACTTTTAAGTTAGATAGAGATCAATGATAAATGATTGTGCATTGGTTGCTCTGAGCTGAAGTATTGTGCATCCAAATTTTCTCCTTATTAAACAGCCTATGTCTCAGGTTTTAAGATGTGTTCCCATTGGTCATTTTATCTGCCAAAATATATGCTGAAGATTATGTGTAATTTCCTTCTATATAGGATATAATAGCAAGTGCTTGTTACAATAGCAGGTGCTTACTATGGCCCTGAGGTGGGCACACTGTGGTGCATAAGGTGGCAATATTGATTTTATTATATTATTGACAAAGATATACAGATTTAATGTTACAATTTGTGTACTTGCCTCATTGTTCTTCCAGATATAAAATAAACATGATATCACACATGGCCATGTTTTATTTTTCTTTTAAGCAGTCTTTTTTTTAGTTTTCAAAGGTTATTGAAGAAGAAATCTGCTTGCTATACTTACATTATACTGAGCCTCTTAATGGTTATACTGATCTGGGATTTTTTAGATGCAATGTTACTGAAGCCCCCTCAGGAATATAAGCCTGGGAACACCTGCCACACCTGTTTATCTATCTCAGTGATAGTAACCTAATATTTTTCTGATGAAGTGAAAATATGATCTGCTGCTGCCTTTACAATGTTTTATACTAGAAATGTAGCAGTGTAATATTTTAAACATGAACACATAATTACTGTTGCCGGTATTTATTCACTAATTATAGGGTACGATAATAAATCATAAAAAATATAACTTTATTTTTGGTCAGGAGGCATGACTAAATATCATGCTTAAATTATTTACACTATGCTAATCATAAACAAGCAATCAAAAGGGGGTTTTGATATTTGTTATAGCTTACCTGTGCAGAACAGTAAACCTGTCTGACATGTAATAAGTAAATAAGTAATGAATAAGTAATGTCTAATGTTTTTGTATATATTTTCTTTACAATATATAGTATTCTAGGGATAAACATTTATACCTATGTGTAGCATTTGATATATACAGTATAATAATAATAATAATATATATATATATATATATATATATATATATATATATATATGGGGTTGAGGTCGGGACTATGTGGTGGAGGGGGGATTATGGTGTGGGGTTGTTTTTTAGGGGTTGGGCTTGGCCACTTAGTTCCAGTGAAGGGAACTCTTAAGGCATCAGCATACCAGGACATTTTGGACAATTTCATGCTCCCAACTTTGTGAGAACGGTTTGAGGTTGGCACCTTCCTGTTCCAATATAACTGCATACCAGTGCACAAAGCAAGGTCCATAAAGACATAGATGAGCGAGTTTATGATGGAGAAACTTGACTGGCCTTCACAGAGTCCTGACCTCAACCTGATAGAACACCTTTGGGATGAATTAGAGCAGAGACTGCGAGCCAGGCCTTCTCATCCAACATCATTGCCTGACCTCACAAATGCGCTTCTGGAAGAATGGTCAAACATTCCCACAGACACGCTCCTAAGCCTTGTGGAGAGCCTTTCTGGAGTTGAAGCTGATATAGCTGCAAAGGGTGGGCCAGTTCAATATTGAACCCTACGGACTAAGACTGGGATGTCATTAAAGTTCATTTGCATGTAAAGGCAGGCAAATAAAATGTCCAACCTGCAGCACATTGTATGTTTATTAAGAGAGTAAAAAACCCATCAAAAAGACATCAAAATATCAAATAACAATGTTTCTGATTTAGTAAGATCCTTCATCAGGTATGGCAAGCAAGTTTGTATGTACAGCATTTTTGTGTAGCAAAAGCACATTAATAAACTGCAGAGGTCTAAGCTTCCTTGCTTTATTGCAAAGTGATCTTACTAGACACCTAAGTAAAACAACCATTTAAACCATTATGGTCTCCTTTACTGAATCAAAGCAATTATGGTAGGCAGGCATTCTGTTTTTGTATTTGTAAAGGTTTAGTTCATATATCTGAGAAAGCCCATCTAAAATCTTTTTTCCCTTCAAATTTGACCATTTTTGGTCTTTAAATGTAAGCATTATCACAGCTTACACTATTTTATTGATATTGTAATCTGATTTTTAAAACATTGTATTATTCAAATATTGTATTGTTTAAATATTTCTCACATTTCTCATTTTATTCACATCATTAGATTCCTAGTCCGATAGTTTCAACCCTTTCACTTTTAAAAATAATATTGATATAGATTTTTTTATTAACTTATTTGACAATGTTCATATTTTGAAAATTATATAAGACATTTAAATCTCAATTCCACTTATAAATTGATTAAAATGAGTCATTAAAACCCTGCACTAATAGGCTTTGACCTTGTGCTGATGGACAAATGCAGTTTGCTGTAGACACCAGCTTGAGACACTTATGAAATCATGACCAATTCATTGACAGGTGCACCTGACCCGCATTTGTCCTGTTTTGAGTTGCTTTTGCATTTTCATAGACTTATTTAGGAGGAGAAGCAGTTCTGATGAGAACAAAAGTGCATTTACACAGGTCCTAAATGTATTTTTACATATTTCTAGCAAAAGTACATTCAATCAGTGTGCTACTGATTTCATTGTACTTTTAGAGGTTACACTTAGTCCAGGCTATATTGGTCAAATAAAAGGATGATTGAAGGGAGTTCAAGCAATGGCCACAGTGTCTTGCAGGGGTGCCTGGGTAAACAAATCCCCTATAAAGTATGTGGGGTTTATTTACTAAAAGCAAATAGGCTGTTCAATTTCCCTTTGCAATTGAATTTTCGATTAGCTTAGTGAATGTAGTGAACATTGACTTTGCAAAGTAAACCCAATCAAAATTAAAAAATATATATATATTTTTGCTTGTATATGATTGGATGATGGAAGTCAGCAGAGCTTCACTTCATTCATCTAGATAAGTAAATATTCCCTTGCAAACTGAACAGCCCATTTGCCTTTAGTATCTCAACCCCTGCAGTTTAGCTCTTTTTGATTTTTGCATAGAGTTATGCTTTAAAGTGGTATTAAACTCAAAACCAAAAATTTCTTTTTTGCACCTTACCAATCATTAGATATAGTGGCTACATTCGTTTCCTTTTTTAGACTTTTCCCCTCTGTTTCCATCTGATAATCTGGCTAGTAATGCCCCTCCTGTATTAAAGTGACACCAACTGGGATGAAGCAGCATTGGAGCACATCAAACAACATAAATAACAAAATAACTCTTTGCACAACCACACCAAACAAATAAACTGTACAAGAAATGTATAATATTCACTCTTCAATATGTAACCTTCATATGTGAACATCCAACATCATTCCTTCTAGTGTCAACAATTGTACTATATATAGTATATATAGAGAGATATATAGATATATATATACAGTATATACATAAAGAAATATTTAAATTGCTGAAATAAACACAGAAAGTGAAGTCCTTTGGTCTTATTAATTAACCAAAACCAATATCCAGTGATAATTTTCAATCTTCACAAAATTATATTGTGTCACCACCAGCAAGTGTCCTCTTCTTCCTCCTTGTACACACCCAAACACTCTTACTTTAGGCTCGGTTCACACTAGGACGACTTGGGATCCGACTTGTAAGCCCTCAAGTCGCCCCAGAAAGAGATTCACATTACAGTGAATGGGAGCGTCTTAATAGACACTACTGAAGTCGCTCCGACTTCAGAGCGTACTCCCTGTACTACTTGGATCCGACTTGGTAGGCGACCTGTAACATAGAAATCAATGGAAGTCGCCTCCAAGTCGGATCTCTCTCTACAGTCAAGCGACTTTGCAGGGAAAAAATTTAGTTTGCCCAGGCAAACCCCTCCCTCCCAGAGAGCTGATTATCCTGTGATTGGCCACAGCCAAAGTCGCCTGTCCTGGAGGCGACTTGAAGTCGCATTGTAATTTGCTTACAGTCGCGCTGAAGTCGCGCTGAAGTCGCGCTGAAGTCGCGCTGAAGTCGCGTTGAAGCCGTGTTGAAGTCGCCGTACAAATTCGCGCTGAAATCGTGTTGCCCCTGTGTGAACCGAGCCTGAAGCAAAGACCTCTTGGGCTACAGGAGGATTATTAGCACCTGTTAAAAAAAGGATCTGATTTCTCTGCAATTGAATCCAGTAGTAGGAGGTTTGCTGATGTCCCAAAGGGTTAAACACACATCTCTCCTCAATGTAAGCTGTGCATGCAACAAAACAAACACCATAACAAATAGTGCTCTCTGTTATAGATTTTAATAAAAAACGCAGTGCTAACAGCATAAAGGCATGAATTGCATCCATCCAACACTGTGTCATACTCGTCCATCTGGTAAAGGAGAACAAGCCATTCCTCTCTGTAGAGAGTGTCAGCCAGAAGGTTCCCATCAAGAATGATGACATCAGCAAACTCCGCTCCTTGCTTGCCAACATCATATACTTTTGTAAAGATTAAAGATTTTCACTGGGTGGATATTGATTTTGGTGAATGCACCAGATGGCATACACCCGAGAGCTATTCTTAATTGTTATGGACAGCATGTTGACAGGAATGATACCAGCTGATTGGCAAAGGGTCAATGTGGTCGAAAAAATCGGAAAAAGGGACGAAACATATACCTGGGAACTACAGACCAGTCAGTCTGACATCAATAGTATGTACACTATCGGAGGGGATGATAAGGAACTATATCCAAGAATTTGTGATGAAAACAGTATCATTAGTAGTAATCAGCATGGGTTTATGAAAAGCTATTCTTGCAAAACCAATCTGCTAACATTCTATGAGGAAGTGAGCTGCCGTCTAGATAAGGGAAGGCCGGTGGATGTGGTGTATATGGATTTTGCAAAAGCATTCGATACAGTCCCTCATAGACGCTTGATTCACAAACTGAGGTCTGTAGGCATGGACCATAGGATTTGTACATGGATAGAAAAACTAGTTACAGGGGCATGTGTAAAGGGTGGTGATAAATAGCGAATACTCAAATTGGTCTGGAGTGGTAAGCGGGGTACCCCAAGGCTCTCACCTGGGAACAAATGATATAGAGGGTGGTATAAATAGCTTAATCTATTTGTTTGCTGATGATATAAAGCTAAGTAGGGAAATAACTTCACAGAAAGATATAGAAACTTTACAAGAGGACCTAAATAAAATAATGGGGTGGGCAACTACATGGCAAAAGAGGTTTAATGTTGAAAAATGTAACGTAATGCACTTGGGGGCTAAAAATGTGACTGCAAGTTACTCATAGAGGCTAAACCTCTGGGGGAATCCAGGATGAAGAAAGATCTGGGGGTACTTGTAGATGACAGACTCAGCAATGGCATGCAATGCCAAGCTGCAGCTGGCAAAGCTAGCAGAGTATTAGCATGCATAAAAAGTAAATTTACTCCAAAGATAAAACGATAATCCTGCCATTTAATAAAACTCTGGTTCGGCCATATCTTCTGGTCACCAATCTTCAGGAGGGAGGTGCAGGAACTGGAGAGAGTCCGGAGAGGGGCAACTAGGTTAATAAGGGGAATGGAGAACCTCAGTTACGAGGAACAACTACAAGCACTAAACGTATTCTCTCTGGAGAAGAGATGCTTGAGAGGCTATATGACAGCAATATACAAGTACCTCAATGGCATTTCTGACATAGTTAATAAACTATTCAGTCTCATGGAGTGTAAGAAGACACAGGGCCACTCAATGAAACTGGAGGAGAAACGGTTTAACCTTAAACTACATAGGGGTTTTTCACTTCACAATCAGTGGTGTCAGCAGGAAGTATTAATAGTTTAAAAAAAAACTCTTGGATGTGTATCTTAGCGAGCACAGTATACAGGGACATGGGAAATGATTATGAACATGCACACCTGTACAGGTTGAACTGGATGGACTGGTGTCTTTATTTAACTTTACCAACTATGTAACTATGTAACCACTTGACGACCAGTAGTTCAACATACAGTATGCTGCTGACTGGCCGCTTTTTTTGTTCCCCCGCAAAGGGGAACTTCCTGGTTTACAGGCATGCACGCGCACCCTCTGATTCTTGCGCTGTGGTTGGACACAGCATGAGTTTCTCCTCAGGCTTGTAGCCAATGATTTTGGCTGTAAACCTACTGATGGTTGTGGTCAACCACAGCACAGAGATCTGTTTGTGTTAGTAAACACACAAGGCAAATCTGGCTGGTTCTTATCCCTGATTTCACTTACAGTTCAGAGCTGAAATCAGATAGGAAATGCAGTCTGTCTGAGTAAAATCAGCACACATACACTTGTTAGGCACACAGTTAGCCCCTTGATTGCCCTCCTGATCACCCCTGTCACCCAGCCAGTGTCAGCACAGTGACAGCATACATTATTAACACTGATCACTGTATTAGTGTCCCTAGCAACAACAGATAGTGTCAGCTAGTGTCCTTCCCAGCCAGCAAGGAAAAATGTGATAGGCAATCAGAAAGTTAGAGCTGCTTAAAAGCTGTGTAAATTAGTACAGTACATATACCATAGTTTGTGGATGGTATAACTTTCACAAAAATCAATTAAAGTAGAGTTTCAGCCTGGGTGAAAAAAATTAAAAGGCAGCAGCTACAAATACTGTAGCTGCTGACTTTTAATATAAGGACACTTACCTGTCCGGGGAGTCCACGATGTTGGCACCCAAAGTTGACCCATCCATCTGCTCTGGGTGTAGGTGCCGGCATCCTTACTAAGGGAAAAAGGAAGTGAAGTCACTTTCTGCATTTTTTTATTTTTTGCGCTAAAAAAAAGAGGGACAATTTTGAAAAAAACACAATATTTTGTACTTTTTGCTATAAAATCCCCAATTTTTTTTAAAAAAGCTAATTTTTTTCCCCAGTTTAGGCTGATACATATTCTTCTACATATTTTTGGTAATAAAAATCGCAATAAGCGTATATTGATTGGTTTAGTTATAGCGTCTACAAAATAGGGGATATATTTATGGCCTTTTTTAGTTATTATTTTTTTTTTTTTACAAGAAATGACGGCGATCTGCGACTTTTATCGGGACTGCGACAATATGGCGGACACATCGGACACTTTGACACATTTTTTTAAACCATTGACAATTATACAGCAATCAGTGCTATAAAAATACACTGATTACTGTGTAAATGTCACTGGCAGAGAAGGGGTTAATACTAGGGGGCGATCAAGGGGTTAACTGTGTTCCCTGACTGTGTGTTCTAACTGTGGGGGGAGAGGACTGAATATAGGAGATGACAGATCGTGGTTCCTAGCTATTAGGAACTAACTATCTGCCTCTCCGTTCCTCACAGAACAGGGATTTGTGTTTTTACACACACACAACCCTGTTTAGCCTCTTGTGCCTACGATCACGCGCGGCTGCCGGTCATCACGACCACGAGCATCAGCACCCCCGCAATGCAGCGGGCGCACGTGCGCCTGCTATCCCGCTTAAAGGAGCCGACGTACAGCTACGACGGTTCGCGGTATCATGTGCCGCATTATAATGACGGCGGCTGGTCGGCAGGTATACACTTATTTTTAAATTTTTTTTTACCAAAGACATGTAACAGTATATTTTGGCATAAATTTATGAAGAAATTAGATTTTATTGGATAAAAAGAAAAAGAAAATAGTTTTTATTTTATTTTTTTATCTTTATTATTTATATAATAAAAAAAAATCAGCGGTGATCAAAAACCACCAAAAGAAAACTCTATTTCAGTAAAAAAAAATTACAGAAATTTAATTTGGGTATATTGTTGCATGATCGGGCAATTGCCAGTTAAAGTTGCACAGTGCTGAATAGCAAAAAATGATCTGGTCATGAAGGGGGTAAAACCTTCCCGAGGTTGCCCCTACTCCCAAATCACCACCCTTTAAAATGGCTAGAAGAATTAAATAGTAACGCAACCCCTATCATGTGGTCACATGCCTTCAGACAAACCTATTCGGCTTCCCATTGCTGGAAATCCTACCAAAAAACGTACACCGATGGTACCTAACACCCTACTGTCTATCAAAAATTTACCCAGGACACCCTGCGACCTGCTGGAAGTCCTGTCCTTTTCAAAAAAAGTCACGTGTCTGGTGACGCAATGCATCGGGAGGAGGAGCCTGTGACGTTTCCAGCAGTGTCTGTGTGTGTGCACTGGTGGTGGATGAGGAGCCTCCAGCACGTAGCTGAATGCAGCTGATCATTTTTTCTCATGTGATCATTCTAACGGGGATATGTGAGTGAGATCACCATTATTTTATTTAAAATCACTCTGGTATGATCCCTGGCCTTTGTAAAGGCTTTGTTTCCTGTGTTTGTTTTACATATCGTGGAAGTCCATTGAAAGCCGGGAATTCCACCATAAACCATCGGCAGTGGACTGGTATTATTGAACCCGCTGCTACACATCTAGCCCTACAATGTTCAGCTTTTATTTATTTCCATAAAACCTTTATCCCAAAAGGAAAACAAACTGTTGGCGTAACTGTTTAAAAAAGGGTTAGCTGGAGTTTAGTTTCAATTTGATAGTGTAAATCTAAATCTGCTAGTGCCACTTGCCTCTACCACTCGCCTCTCACCAGATTACAAGGATGCAAGGTGGGGCACTTTAATACAGGAGGTGTGTTACTAGCCGAATCATCAGATGAAAACAAATGGACAAAAGCCTAAAAAAGGAAAACTAATGTAACAACCACATCTAATCATTGGTAAGCTGCAATATATTACATTTTTGGTTTTGGCTTTAAAACAGGGAACTGGGCCCACTTTTCAAGCTTTCCTATTGGTTAATAAAGTTTCTCTTCACATTAAAGGACAAATAATGAGTCTGCAGGGTCTTAGTGCTCTCAAATAATGAAAATGGAGGTAAAGTCAAACTCAATGTTATCAAATCTTTGGATCTACAGTATTACAACACTGTATTAGCTTTGTCATTTTGCTGTGCATGAATTCTTATTATTTATTTTTTTGAACACATTCTATTTGAATGTTGAGTTGTATTCAGTCTTTATTTGAATACAGCTAATATTACACAAGACAATCAATAATTCTGTAATAAAGCCACTGAGAAGGACAATCATCTTATCACTAAAATCAGAATTTAAACCAAACCTGTACTTCTAAAACATGAAGGTTACCATTTATTAGACAAGTGCATGTTGAAAAAAATAATTTTGTTTTGTTTTGATTTTTTTTTTTAGTTATTTTGTTTATTTCAATTCGGTTGATTTGTTCAATTCATATTCGGAATTTGTATTCGGAATTTTTTAATTTTCTTTGAATTTATCGATTTTTTCATTTAGAAGCGTTCAAATCGATACTGTCAGAGAACCCACACAGCAAGCACCCGTCTCCGTGCAGCAGCTGCCAATCCTTGTTCTGCTAATGCCAATGTGCATGCACGGAACCGTAGCCAGAGACAAATGAGATCAAGGGTGGGCATGCACAATGGCGCCTCTATGCGAACGCGAGCGCGCGCTAACGCGCACCCGCGAGTGCTAAAGCGCTAATGTGCTAACGTGCATGCGCCAATGTGCTAAGGTGCTAATGCGCGTGTGCACACGCACGTACGCTGGCGTGAATCCTGGCACACAGCACCATATATAAACAGAGAGTCTGCCTAGCCTCAGTGCTGGATTGTCTTCAGCTTGTTCCTGTGTTCCTGTTGTTACTCTGTCTGATTGACCTTGTTCCTGAAAACCCGGCTATCTTCTGACCATTCTCTTGGATCTCCCCTGCTTGCTGAACCTGCCTCTACCTGCAATACTGACCTTGGCTTGAACTTATGATTACGGCTCTGCCTCCTAATTCTGTACCCCTCTGCCCGTCTGTTGCCAACCTCTGCCTGTTTCTGACTACAGTTTTGCCTTCTGACTTGGTACCCCGCTTCCAGCCTGTTGCCGACTCCTGCCTGTTCCTGATTCTGCAGTTGATCCTGGTCTGGCTCCCGCTGAACAAGTTTGGTGATCAGTTTCCACATCTCCTCAGCAGAGGTTCCTGTATCTCCAAGTTCCAGACTCCTGCCTGCAGGCACCTGCACCCTTTCGTTGCCCTCGCACTCCCTGTACCCACTACCAGGGGTGCTTGGACCGGAACTGTGCAAGAGGCCACCCTCATCATTTCGGGCTCTGCTGTAAGGTACGTGACAGATACATTTTCAAATTGGTCAAAATGAAAATGTTATATTGTTTTCGATTTAAATGCAGCAACGTGAACAAACAAAAGAAAAATCTTCATCAAATGACTACAATGACGCTTTAGATCACTTTTGGCTTAACAAAAACATCATTATTTCAAAATGTTACTCTAATAACACACACAGTCTTTGATTTCAGCAATATGTGTAGTTAGAATTCGACTGGAGTTCAATGTAAAATTTGATTCGAATTTCAGTCTGTATTTCCGAAATTTGGACAAATTTTGTTACGTTATTCGGAGCATTCGGAGCATTTGGTAAAATTTGTTTACATTGTAATTCGGATATTCGGATATTTCCAAATAACGAAAAATGTGTCCGAATATTATTTCTTAACAAAACAAGCCACACATTTCTACCATTTATGACTAGGTGTCTTGCTCATCCAAAAGCTTTAGGGCCCACTTACATATAGGTTGTCTCTTATGGTGCTTAACCACCTCAATACAAGGCACTTACACTCCCTTCCTGCCCAAGCCAATTTTCAGCTTTCAGCGCTGTCGCTGTTTAAATGACAATTGCACTGTCATGCTACGCTGTACCCAAACAGAATTTTCAGCATTTTGTTCCCAAAAATAGAGCTTTCTTTTGGTGGTATTTGATCACCTCTGGGGTTTTTATTTTTTGCTAAACAAATAAAAAAAGACCTAAAATTTTGAAAAAAAAAGAAAAGTTTTTCTTTTGTTTCTTTTATAAAATTTTGTAAATAAGTAAATTTTCTCCTTAACTGATGGACACTGATAAGGTGGCACCAATGAGGTGGCATCAATGAGGTAGCACCGATGGGCACTGACAGGCACTGACGATGGGCACTGATATGTGGTACTGATGGGCACTGGTAGGCAGCACTGATGAGTGGCACTGATATGCAGCACTGATGGGCATTGATAGGCGGCACTGATGGGCACTCATGGGTGGCACAGATGGGCACTGATAGGTGACACTGATGGGCACTGAAAGGCTGCACTGATGGGTAGTTATGGGTGGCACTGATAGGTGGCACTGCTGGGCACTGATAGGCGGCACTGCTGGGCACTGATGGGAACTGACATGCGACACTGGTAGATGGCATTGATAGGCATCACTGATTGCACTTGCACTGGCAGGCATTTGGGATGGGCACTGATTGGCAGCTGCCTGGGCACTGATAGGCAGGTACCTGGGCACTGATGGGCATTTCCCTGATGGTCTAGGGTGGCATACCTGGTGGTCCAGGGTGGTGCCAATCCCTGGTGGTCCTGGCGGCATCCAGGTTGTCCTGGGCGGGCATCTGAGGGGGGCTGTGCTGGTAAACAATCAGCACAGACCCCGGTCAGGAGAGCAGTCAATCGGCTCTCCTCTACTCTCGTCTGTCAGACGTGAGTGAGGAAAAGCCGATCAATGGCTCTTCCTGTTTACATCGTGATCAGCCGTGATTGGACATGGCTGATCACATGGTAAAGAGCCTCCGCCAGAGGCTCTTTACCGAGATCGGTGTAGTAGTGTGTCAGACTGACACACTGCAACAACGATCGGTGCGATGCGTGCCCCCAGGGGCGTGCAAAAGCGGTTGTTCTGGGAGGACATCATATGACACCCATCCAGAATGAGAGCTGCGCCACCTGGCCATCATTTGACGGCTGGCGGGCGCAAGGCAGTTAAGCGAACACATGTTACCATGAGTTATGTTAGGTAAAAATGCATGTTATAAAGACAACCCATTTATTTTAATGTATTCCAATGCCCCAAAATCGACCAAAGAATGATCAAGCAAACCTTTTTCCAACTTAGCAATGTGTGGCAGTGCATTACCAGTTGTTGTTGTGCACTGCACCAGCGGTACTTTGCCTTGGACTGCCTTTGAAAATGAATTGCATCACAACATTCTAATGTGTATATGGTATGTTGCCATGCATTGTAGTTACCATAATGCACCACAACTGACAGATGTGAATAGGCCCTAATTAACTAGCAACTAGCAGAGATCAACAATTTCAGCCTTCAACAAGTACCGTATATAGTCATATTGAGGCAAAATAATAATAGGAGATGTGTATAGATGAATATTAAAATAGATTTAGGTTAGCATACAATGAACAAAAACTTTCATATGCAAGTGGAATAAAAGAATCTTAGTAAGCAAACACATTCCAGGAAAGATAATGTAGCTTACTTCAGCTCTGTAACCTGTGAATTTGCTCGAATATCTATTTTGCAGTGTTTTTGCATGGTATTTGACTTTGTTATTGTAGCCCTTTAAAAACAAAATGACTGTGGAGTGAGCAAGCAATTAAAAATAAATCACAGAATTAAACAGCCTAGCAGTCATTAGCGCACAAAGAGAAACATTTGCACATATGTTCTACCTAAGGGGGCTTTTCAACTTTAAAAAAAATAGACTAACTCCCTCAGTAACTGTTTCCTGTACCTTCACTTGCTTAATAAACAGTTGAAATATGTGAAACTATTTTGTTCCTCGCTGTACAACGCACTAAAACTAAAAGATACACCAACAATTTTTAAACCCCTATTTTCATTCCCTTACAAACCAAAAGAATACATGGTATGAGATTTGCTGATCTTTTTGTCAAATAATACTCTGTTCATCTGGTGAATTTTTCCGATCGCATTTTCGGATAGGAACTTTTTCCGACCGAAAAATTAAGAATTTTGAAATTCCGATCGTGTGTACGTGGCATTAAAGAATAGCTTCCCATACTTAAAGTGGTTGTAAATGCTCAAGGTTCTTTACCTTCATGCATTCTATGCATGAAGCTCTGCATAGAAACCAATCAGCTTTCAGGTTTTTTTTTTGGTCAAAGCTTAATTGTACAAGCTGAAGTTAGAAGCTGATTGGCTACTATGCACAGTGGCACCAGTTTGTGCATTCTCCAGTTTTACAAAATCAACCCCGGTATTTTTTAGATGTGTGGAGTATATGCAGCTGCCTGCAGAATTTAGACACTGGCAACAGAAAAAAACAATGAAGGCCAGCCTGCTAAAACCCCATTTAACTGTCAAGTTTTTTTGCTAGTGTTCTGGGAGGTTGGACACATTTTCCTTTCCTTTCCTCATTTTTCCTCTTTTTTTGCTTTTTCTTGCTGAGGAAAATTGTAGATTTGTTTGCTATTTTTCTACTGATTTTATTTCTTCTCTTAACATATTTATTTTCCGCAGATGTTTTTTTTCTCTTCAAGATGTTTGTTATGCTGCTTGAATTGATCTCTATACAGCAGCTATCCAGATCAGCTAGTCTTTAGCATAGACTTGGAGAATAAACCTAAGCCCTGCTGGAGCAAAGATTGCAGGGCCTGCCAGGAATGTAACCTTTGGCTATTGGGCTCTGCCAGTGTCACTTTCTGGGCCTTGTGTGCCATGTCAGGAACTGCTGTCCAGGTCCAGAGAAGTTTGCACTGTCTTTGGTGTGACCTGATCTCTCTAGACTCACTCTATGAATCAGCCTATGGACTGGGTAAAGACACTGTATACTGGAATGTGACCTTCAGGTAATGGGCTCTGTATTATAGTGCTTTTCAGACCTGAAAGTACTATACAATTTAGCTGAAGAGCACTCTCTAGTTTTAGAGCAGTGGTACAACCCCTCAAGTGTATAGAGTTTCTAGTATCTCCTTCTGATGTAGATACCTTGGTAAATGATATCTGTGCAATAAACTCTGCACTGGCAACTTTCCAGACATGTGTACTGGTTGGACTGGTCTACAAGGAGAAAGCCTCAGAAATAAAAGTAGCAAAATTTTACCAGAATTGGGTCATTAATAAAGTAAAATTAAGCCCTGAGTATTAAAATAATTCAAAATTATGAGAGGGAAGTGGGATGCGCGATTATGCTTCATAACTTTTCTGCAAAATGTGATATAGCAGTGACAATGGTGCCACGCCAATCATTATAAATGTATCTTTTTATTGATACAAATAACATAACTTTCCATTCATTTATTGGTTTTTCATGTAACATTTTCATGCTCTCGCCATACATTGGGACTGCGAAAGGCATGGACTTTTTCTTCTTGTTTAGCCAATGACACAGATAATTTGCACATTTGATGCAACAATAATGAGGGGCCCAACTCTTGTCCTGATCCTCTATGTTGCATCTAAAATATAGGTTGTATGCCTTTTTTACCACGGCCATCATACTGTACTTTTGAGCTGCAAATGTAACCTCGCTACAAATGTAGCAGAAGTTATTTGCGTTGTTTACACAGTTTTCGAGCCATCTTGGCTTCTGAGGGAAAATATCATGCAACTGCTCCTTGGAAAAGGCAATGACACTTTCACAAGCCACCAGTTGTAACTGTATAATGCGTAGATCTGACCAAGACAAATGTACCTTGCAATAAAAGAACAATAAATTACATGTAGGTAATAATCTTTCCTCTCAAAGTGAAGATAAATGTATACACTTCCATGTGTTACCATTTTCATTGTTCTACAGTACTTTGTCGAGAAGTTACGAGGCATCATGATCATCAGACTCCTCCCTCCCTTGTAGGCAAATATACTCACTTGTGTATAAATACTTCTTGTGAAATATCTTGAAAACTTTAGCCAAACGGCACCTTTATTACCTGTTTTCTAATTCAACTAATCAAAATATGTAAGAATTAGCACATTTTATCTCAGAGGTCGATAATTTCCCACAGGTTTGTAGACCAGTAATAGTTGAAGAGCACTACTCAAAATTTAGAACAGAGCACTATTCACATGAGCACATCTCACCTTTTTTCCTGTCTTTTCTGCTGAAAAATCTTAAACCACTCCAGTTAAGAAGTACTACATGGATTCTCTACGTTCAAGTCTGTTTCACTACCTATCCTCAATGACTTTGTCACCTTTGGCCACCTATACCTCATGCCACCATATTATTGTTATGTAATGGAAAAATAAAATAACAAACACTTTCTTTTTTATTGCTGCCATTATCCCTGTTGGAAATTTTGGTTCACTTTCTGTCCAGGAGGCCCCATTGACACCAGGACAGGATTTGAACAAGATCTCAGACAGATTTTGGACACTAGGTTGCCTGTGAACCCACAGATAGCTCAGCCTCTCACTTCCTTACTGTCTAGGAACTACCTGGGAAGTGAGGAAAATCAGTTTTATGAGTGAATTATGGATCTCCCAAGAATTCTTCACATTTTTCCCCTTAAAATCACTTTATAAATCAGATGTAATCTTAGAGCCTGGATTTCACAATGACACTAATAAAAGTAAAGTAAAGCTTTTTTCATAACTGAGTGAAAGGTTCATGGAAACCAGTGAAATAAGGGAATTTTTTCTTTTTTTATAAATGGTTTTGAAGGCACACAAAAACATATGGCTGCATTTATTGAAAACTATAAAAGTTTAAAGTATTTTTCCAAGTTGCTTGTAGATGCTTTCCAAATTTTCAGCATTTACAAGGGCTCTGTTTAGGTTAATGGTGCCTCAGGTTATGATAAATTACAACTTATATGTGTAAAAACCTTACCCGTTTATGTAAGCATCCATGCAATACAATTGTCCTAGTTATACAAAAAAATCAAGCTGTGCCCCTATGCTGGACATAGATTACTTTTTTTTTCTATTAGCCAGTGAGCTGATCAATAAAACAAAAAACAAGTGCATTCCCTATGCACACAAGTCAGGTATATGGAGAAGTCCTCCCTTCTGTGGCATTGTATTCTGACAGCATGACTCCTCCACTGTCAGAATACACTGATCAGTGGCTGCAGTTGATTGACAAAAGTTTTCCAACATTCCCGTTCAACAGAAGTCTATTGTTAGATTTACTTCCGTTCAGCAGGAATGGCCATAACGATCAAACTTTGGACAGCTATGGTCAGCTTTAGCGAAAGCATGCTCTCTGGTTTGAAGGCAATTTACCCATCAATAGTCTACAGGGAGTTAGGTTATGGCTACATGTTCTTTGTGCTTCAGAGTGTGGTTTCCCTCAGTAACCCCCGATTAGGGATGAGCTTTGAGTTCGAGTCAAACTCATGTTTGACTCGAACATCGGCTGTTCGCCGAACAGCGAACAATTTGGCGGCAAATTTGAAAGCCGCGGAACACCCTTTAAAAGTCTATGGGAGAAATCAAAAGTGCTACTTTTAAAGGCTTATATGCATGGTATTGTCATAAAAAGTGTTTGGGGACCTGGATCCTGCCCCAGGGGACATGGATCAATGCAAAAAAAAGTTTTAAAAATGGCCGTTTTTTCGGGAGCAGTGATTTTAATAATGCTTAAAGTGAAGCAATAAAAGTATAATATTCCTTTAAATTTCGTACCTGGGGGTGTCTATAGTATGCCTGTAAAGGGGCGCATGTTTCCCGTGTTTAGAACAGTCTGACAGCAAAATGAAATTTCAAAGGAAAAAAAGTCATTTAAAACTACTCGTGGCTATTAATGAAAGGTCATTGATAAAAACGGCATGGGATTTCCCCACAGGGGAACCCCGAACCAAAATTTAAAAAAAAAAGGCGTGGGGGTCCCCCTAAATTCCATAGCAGGCCCTTCAGGTCTGGTGTGGATTTTGAGGGGAACCCTGCGGCAAATTTTTTTTTAAAAATGGCGTGGGGTCCCCCCAAATATCCATACCAGACCCTTATCCGAGCACGCAACCCATCAGGGCGCAGGAAAAGAGGGGGGGTGAGAGAACCGTACCAGGCCACATGCCCTCAACATTCCTCCATCTTCTTCTTCCTCTAGTTCTTCCTCCGATCCTCTGCTTCTTGCTCCGGTGTTCTCGTTCGGCATCTTCCACTGCTGTGGATGCTTCTCGTCTTCTAACACTTCTTAAATAACAGAGGGCGGGGCCACCCGGTGACCCTGCCCCCTCTGACATCACGGGGAATGCCACAGGGAAGTCCCCGTCAAGTTGCCGTGCGTCAGAGTGGGCGGGGTCACCTGGTGGCCCCGCTCTCCATTATTTAAGAAGTGTCAGAAGACGAGAAGCGTCACACAGCGGGAGCCTCCCATCATGGATGCGGAGCTGCCAAGAACGAAGAAGGAAAGAAGACACAGCGGAGGAAGATGCCGGATGTGAACACCGCAGCAAGAAGCAGAGTATCGGAGGAAGAACCAGAGGAAGAAGAAGATGGAGGAAGAAACCGAAGGAAGATAGAAGAAAGAAGACAGAAGAAAGAAGATGGAAAGAAGAAGACTTGAAATAAAGGAATTGTCAAAAACTGTCTCTTGTTATTTTTAACATTTTTGACACTTTTTTTGTGAAATGGTAGGGATACTTTTGTACCCCCTAACCATTTTACACAGGGGGCACCAGGATCTGGGGGTCCCCTTGTTAAAGGGGGCTTCCAGTATTCGATAAGCCCCCTGCCTGCAGACCCCCACAACCACCAGGCAAGGGTTGTGGGGATGAGGCCCTTGTCGCCATCAACATGGGGACAAGGTGCTTTGGGGGGACCCCAAAGCACCCTCCCAATGTTGAGGGCATGTGGCCTGGTACGGTTCAGGGGGGGCGCTCTCTCATCCTCCCCTCTTTTCCTGTGGCCTGTCAGGTTGCGTGCTCGGATAAGGGTCTATTATGAATTTTTGGGGGGACCCCACGCCATTTTTAAAAAAAAATTGGTGTGGGGTTCCCCTTAAAATCCATATCAGACCTGAAGGGTCTGGTATGGATTTTGAGGGGGACCCCATGCCATTTTTTTTTTAATTTTGGCACGGGGTTCCCCCTAATTTCCATACCAGACCTGAAGGGCCTGGTATGGAATTTAGGGGGACCCCCACGCCATTTTTAAAAAAAAATTTGGTTCGGGGTTCCCCTGTGGGGAAATCCCATACCGTTTTTATCAATTAACTTTTATGTGTATTGTCGGACCGACAATTTTTTAATAGCCGCCAGCTTTGAAATGTAATTTTGCTGTCAGACTGTTCTAAACACGGGACACATGCGCCCCTTTACAGGCATACTATAGACACCCCCCAGGTATGAAATTTAAAGGAATATTACACTTTTATTGTTTCACTTTAAGCATTATTAAAATCACTGCTCCCGAAAAAACGGACGTTTTTAAACTTTTTTTTGAATTGATCAATGTCCCCTGGGGCAGGACCCAGGTCCCCAAACATTTTTTATGACAATAACTTGCATATAAGCCTTTAAAATTAGCACTTTTGATTATTCATGTTCGAGTCCCATAGACTTTAACGGTGTTCGCATGTTCAAACAAATTTTTTGCCTGTTCGCATGTTCTAGTGCGAACCGAACAGGGGGTTGTTTGGCTCATCCCCACCCCTGATATCCTACAATTTCAGGGAAGGCAGAACTTACATACTGTAAAATAAATAAGCCATGCGTAGTAATAGTTTTACTGATCTACTCCCTCCTACTAAGCTCTTTTCTTACAGAAGTGGCTTTTTTTTTTCAAACTAAATAATGCAGTGATAAAAAAACATATTACTAGTTTTCAAAAATTTAATAAACTTTTGTATCACTTGTCTTACATTTTACTTTAGTAATAGATAACATTTGCTTCTTGAGTAGCTTGTCTCATACATTTTAATGAACGTTACCAGTCCTGCAGTTTCATTAGTTTTAATTATACAGTTATTATGCCCTTTCTGAATCAAACATAATTTTTAAAGTGCTAAACATATTTTTCTGTTTTGAAAATTGGATCAACAATTTTTGCTTCCCTGTGCAACCCTCCACTGGGTTTGCCAATGGTGATTACTAACATTGATTCCAGGAAGTTGAAATACTGTAGTAACATGCAATTGATTATTTACCCATTGAAATGGATGGGATTACTTTATAGTTGCCTTTGCAAACAAGCAAAAGCATCACATTGAAAGAGTGAACATAAATGTTTTGACAGTAATTAAGAGACATATACCATTTTCTCATAGACTTCTTTACAGAAGAACACAGTGAAAGGTGCAAATATTGTGGATATATTTTATTGACTATTATTTGGTAACCAAAACATGTGGGCATGTGCCACTGGTCATGTTCTATGCATTACTTCTGATTTCTGCTTTCATTTAGCAGTAGTTAGAAGGTCAAGAGAAGTAACAAATGGTACAGGCCTACTGATTTATCCTGAAATTGAAAATGTTTGTCTATCTCAAATTGAATTCCTCTAATCTGTTATAAAGCAGAAACATTTATCCTTGATAAATTATATGAAAGTTCCCCATGTCCTTTACTTATATCTCCAGTAAAATAATGTATGCAGGTTTATAATGGGCCACTTTTACACTGTAGGTGAATCTAGAAGAACTGCTCCACCTGTTCATATTATACCATTGGTAGCACTGCTTAACAGTAAGGATGAGGTTCAGGTTCACCGCTACCATGGGATTACAGTGAATTGCTATGATTCACAAAGTTTGTGAATTGCAATCTTTTGATTGAAACGTTCACAGGTTCCCCAGCATAATTAAGAAGCAACCTAAAACACTACCTATAATCTTGGTAGAGCTGACCATTTTGTGTAGCGAGAAATACGATTGTGTTTTTCTTATTGGGTTTTGTCATTAGTTCATGTCCCCAGTGGCAGTGCTAGCTTGCTTTTTAGCCCTACAAATTGCTAAAACCAAATAAGACCCCCCCAGACTTCAATGTGGTGCACTACAAGACTCACAGAATTGTTTGCAAACCAAACCATGGTGGATTTGCTATCCCTATTTAACATCACAATGAAATCTATTTTTTTTATAACTTACTGCACTTTACACTTCCTCTTTGTGTATCTGCATTTACAGTATACACAATATACAGTATATATATGCAAGGTTCTACATTCATGGATTGATATGTGTGGTTTATGCTATGAAAAATGCTCCTCTGTAGTGGTAATTGTGCATTCAACTGCTTGCCGACCATGCTATAGCCGAATGACGGCTGCAGCACGGTCGGATAACTCTGGGAGGGCGTACTATGACATCCTCTCAGAATTACTCAGACGTACCCAGTTGCACTCAGCCACACTCAGCCGCACCCAGCCGTACTCAGCCGTACTCAGCCATACTCAGCCGCACTCAGCCGCACCCTGCCGTACTCAGCCGTACCCAGTCGTACCCACCCGTACTCAGCCGTACCCAGTCATATCCAGCTGTACTCAGTCATACCCAGTCATATCCAGCCGTACTCAGCCGTACCCAGCCCTACCCATCCATACCCAGCCGCACCCAGCCGTACTCAGCCATACTCAGCCATACTCAGGCATACTTATTCATGCTCAGCCATCCCCATCCACGGCTCATCCATCCCCATTCATGCTCATCATGTCACATCAGTTCTCACCCATGCCACATCCATGCTACTAGAGTTCCTCACAAAAGTGTAATAGGTAGTCAAATTAGATTTGACATTTATGCCCCTAGAACACCTGATGGTGCTCCCTGCATGTTGGGCCTCTCTATATGGCCAGGCTGTGTAAATGTCCCACACATGTGGTATTGCTGTACTCAGGAAGAGTAGGAGAATCTATGTTGGGGTGTAATTTTTGGCATGTACATGCTAATTGTAAGAAATATTGTATAAATGGACAACTTTGTGTAAAAAAAAAATGTGTTTTCATTTTCTTTCCACAATTTCCAAAAACTTGTAGAAAAAAATGACATGTTCAAAAGACTCATTATGCCTCATAGATTTTAAGTTGGGTTGTTTTCTTTCCAAAATGGGGTCATTTTTGGGGTGTTTCCATTGTCCTGGTGCTCCAGGGCCTTCAAAATTGTAAGAGGTAGTCAAGAAATGATATGTATAATTTATGCTCCAAGAACACCTGACAGCGCTCCCTGCATGTTGGGCCTCTGCATGTGGCCACGCTGTGTAAAAGTCTCACACATGTGGTATCGCCGTACTCAGGAGGAGTAGCAGAATGTGTTTTGTGGTGTCATTTGTGCTATGCATATGCTGTGTGTGAGAAATAACCTGCTAATATAACAATTTTGTGAAAAAAAAGAAAAGAAATTTAATTTTGCAAAGAATTGTGGGAAAAATTACAACTTCAAAATACTCACCATGCCTCTTACTAAATACCTTGGAATGTCTACTTTGCAAAAAGGGGTCATTTGTGGGATATTTGTACTTTCCTGGCTTGTTAGGGTCTCAAGAAATGAGAAGTTATTTTTACCAAAGATATGTAGCAGTATAAATTTTGGCCAAAATTTATGAAAAAAATTTACAAATTTTTAAAATTTTATAACAGAAACCAAGAAAAATTCATTTTTTTACAGAATTTTTTTTACAGCAGTGATTAAATGCCACCAAAAGAAAACTCTATTTGTGTGAAAAAAGGACAAAAATTTAATATAGGTACTAAGTAATTGTCATTCAAATCATGAGAACATAGAAAGCTGAAAATTGGTCTGGTTAGGAAGGGGGTTTAAGTGCCCATTGGGTAAGAGGTTAAAGACACGCAGTATGTACCATACAACTGTAAAGAATTTAATCTCTCAGTGCAAAGGCTATTTTGTAATTACGACTGTTGGAGGAATTTGTGCAATCAGTATTTTGGAAGCTATCAGTGTTCATGTAACAACTGTCATTTTGCTAGAAGGAATTGAGACAAATTACATATTGATTGTCAACAATTCTTCTATATTGTATTGGTATCCTTGATTCTTGTTTATCTGGTCACATATTGTGTACATTTTTTTTTTTTGAATTATTCAGAATAATACCATTATTTTTTTTTTGCAAATACAGTAGGGTGTTGTTATTTTCAATTATGTATTCTATGCAGAGCCCTGGAAGTCTACCATCTTCTCTTATTACACTTATAATGTAAAAACTTCTCTGTAAGAAGGAAGATATTGAATTATCAGGGTGAATCCAAAAGCTAAGACATTACCATAAATATCATCACATTGGTAATAGGTCATTATTATAGTACATAGTTACATAAATAGTCAGGTTGAGGAAAAAAAAATACGCCTAAAAAAAAGGTCTATCTAGTTCAACCAGTAAAAAAAATAAAATAAAATAGAAAACCTCCATGTACACAACCCTACACCCACAGTTGATCCAGATTAAAATAAAAAATAAAGCACGATTCAATTTGCTACAGCAGGGAAAAAAAAAACCTTTCTGATTCCCAAGGAGGTGATTGGATATTGCCAGGATCAATTACCCCTGGTGTTATTACTGTAGCGCCACCCCCGAAGGAGCCGCTTGGTAAGTTTGGGTTCTCTGATCTCCAACTCAACTCCAAGAATGACCTCAGCCCCTCTGGCACACCTGGTTAAATTAAATTACTGCAAACACATTTAAAGACACATGTGGAAAATACTGTTATCCTGGCTGTGGATCACCAAAAACAGACACACACCTGGTAGTGATAAACAAATTAAATATATTATCACGGTTTAAAGCATATGGAGGCTTATAACACTGTTAAACCTTTCTGCAAAGAATTAATAAATTTAGAAAAGGGCAGTAATTTATATGTCCATAATACAGATGCTGAGAGGGAGGTGAGAAGATTTATCAACTTCTCAGCTTCTTCTTGGCCACAAACATCATTGAAAGTAACAATACAAAAAGAAGAAATGGGTTAACAGGTAAAGTAAGCACAGTTATGTAATGTTACAGGTCCTGAACTGAAGGGTACTAGTGTATTCTGCTAGCAAATGTTGGGGCTCTTTGTAAGAGAGTAGGTTTAATCAAAAGTGAGACAGTAATCCTCTAGGAAATCCTGTTAGGTAGTGGTTTGTAAGAACAGAATGGCTAAAAGTGGCAGCTCCAAACAGGCATCCTCTGACAGTAGAAAGGGGAATAGGTATCTGCATGCGGTGTCTGTACTGTGCTAAGAAAGATATTGTGTTTACACCCGCTCACCAATCCTCTGGGTGATGACACAACGGAAGTCCCAAATGATGGTTCAGGCTCCTGGCAATGTTGTAAAGCACTGGATCTCTTGCAATGGCCGATCGAGATGACTGGTAGCGAAACTCGCAAGGTGAACAGGCAGTGGCCGACCCGGTACCCGGATGGGTATCTCGATCACTGAAAGGCATGGGTTGTCTCTGCTGAGCTGAGTGGTGCTGGGCTGCTGATTAAGGTCCCTGGACTAAAAAGTAGTGGACCACGTGGCTGTCTGCTCCTGGCTCCCTTCAGGCATCCTTACTCCTCTGTCTCCAGGCAACACTCTCCTGGCAGCCTCTGGAAAAGCTTGGCTTTCTCCCCCTCTGATGCTGCCAGAGTCTCTCTCTCTCAGTCTCCTCAGTCTCAGTGATTTTCCTCACATCTGTCACTCTCTCTCTCTCTTTCTCTCGCTCTCTTCAGACCGCTCCCCTTTTTCTACTCACAGACTCTTTTTTTCCGGCCTTCAGAATATCCCTCCTCCTCTGTTGGGGCACACAGTCCCTGGTGTCAGCGTGTGTCTCTCTCTCTTTCTCTCTCACTCTAGCACCTCAGTCTCTTCCCTTCACACACTCCTCTCCTCACTGTTAAGTGTCACTGTGTCCCAGCAAAGGACTTTTTGAGCCTTGGTATCTCCCTCTCTTTTAAGCAATCTCCTCAGTCTCATGTAACCCCCCCCCCCCCTTTTTCCCAGTGTTCTCTCTCTCTCTCTCTCTCTCAGTTTTCTGGAAGGACCAGTCAGCATCTCTCTGTCTCAATCTTGTGACCAAAATAAGAAATTGCATTACAACATGCCTGCTACATTACCTATAAATGTTAGTATTTTTTTTAAACAATCTACTGAGGTGGCCAGAACTAGTTCTTATGTTTTTATACATTGTGATCATAGCCCTCTTGATCACCTCTTCTCAAGATAGAATACATTAAATTCAGCTAATCTTTCCTCATAGCTGAGGTCCTCCATGCCTCTTATCAGTTTGATTGCCCTATACATTTGAAATGAAATACATGTAACTAAATCTGAGCTGTCAAACAAAATCCATGGAAAACAACTAGGCTATTGTTTTTTTCTTTTTTTTTCCCCATGTTGAATCCATACCTGGCTTCAATATCTGTTCAAGCCATAAATTGACTTGTGTCAGCTGTTTGGCTGCAGTGTAATAATACATGCAATGGTCCAGGGAGGGGGGGGGGGGGGTTCAGGAAATCAAGCTCCACCCACTCACTCAGTAGTGCTGTCTCTATAAATGTAATGAGAAGTGAATTTGCAATTACATTACATTTTGCAATTTCTCCTCCTGGGTTGTCAATAGGGAAAACTAAAAGTGATCTAAAACACAAAGCCTAGGAATTTGCAGGTAACACATACTTTTCACAACATAATTGGACACCAGAACCTTATAGGTGTAGCTTTAGATCTGCTGTAATCATTATTATATGTATCATCAACATGTACATATTCATCATTAAATAAATGTAATTGTTTTTCTCTGTTACCATGCTGCAATGTATCCAATTTATTACAACTCCAAAACCCTCTTTAAAGTCATCACCATCCTTATTCATTATCATTAATATTATTGCCATCATCTTCATCACATTAATTACATGGCGTGTATGGTACAGGCCTTGCTGGGGCAGCAATTTAAGCAGGGTGTCCCACCCTAGGTTAACCAAAAGACAATATCATCAGGATCTTCTTGACTATTCTCTAAACCCACACATTTTTATATGTGCATGAAATAGCATACATTTTAGTGAAAATCCATATAAGATGTATTTTCCTTACATGATATATATTTTAAAATCCCTAAGATTAGATTTAATAAATCTAAATGTTTCCAGAACATCATACTTCGTAAGCCTATAAAATAATAATTTAACAATTGGTTTACTTGAAGATGACATTTGTGTCTTAGTACAATTTACATTTATTTGGTGTATAGTGTGTCAATAGAATGAGTTTAAAAAATAACTCAGACCATACGCTGCACACTGCATCAAATTGGTCTGCATGGCTGTTGTCCCAGAAGGAAGCCTCTTCTAAAGATGATGCACAAGAAAGCCCAAAAACAGTTTGCTGAAGACAAGAAGACTAAGGACATGGATTACTGGAACCATGCCCTGTGGTCATGCTCTGTGGTCTGATGATACCAAGATAAACTTATTTGGTTCAGATGGTGTCAAGTGTGTGTGACAGCAACCAGGTGAGGAGTACAAAGTCAAGTGTGTCTTGCCTACAGTCAAGCATGGTGGTGGGAGTGTCATGGTCTGGGGCTGCATGAGTGCTGTCATCACTGAGTAGCTACAGTGCATTGAGGGAACCATGAATGTGAACACGTACTGTGACATACTGAAGCAGAGCATGATCCCCTCCCTTTGGAGACTGGGCTGCAGGGCAGTATTCCAACAAGATAACGACCCCAAACACACCACCAAGACGACTACTGCCTTGCTAAAGAAGCTGAGGGTAAAGGTAATGGACTGGCCAAGCATGTCTCTAGACCTAAACCCTATTGAGCATCTGTGGGGCATCCTCAAATAGAAGGTGGAGGAGCGCAAGGTCTCTAACATCTACCAGCTCCATTATGTCGTCATGGAGGAGTGGAAGAGGACTCCATTGGCAACCTGTGAAGCTATGGTGAACTCCATAACCAAGAGGGTTAAGGCAGTGCTGGAAAATAATGGTGGCCATACAAAATATTGACACTTTGGGCCCAATTTGGACATTTTAACTTAGGGATGTGCTCACTTTTGTTGCCAGCAGTTTAGACATTAGTGGCTGTGTGTTGAGTTATTTTGAGGGGACAGCAAATTTACACTGTTATACGTGTTAAGCCGTTAACTTACTACTTTACATTGTAACAAAGTGTCATTTCTTAAGTGTTGTCACATGAAAACATGTAATAAAATATTTTTAAAAATATGAGAAATGTACTCACTTTTGTGAGATACTGCACATACATAGATGTGTGCAGCCTATTGCATTAGGGTGTGCACCCCAAAGCTCAAACACACATGCCTTTCTCTGCAGCCTCAGATGCACGGAACAGTGAATGAATGGGAAGTGCTCTGTGCTGAGCGGCTTCTTGTTCATTCACAAACAGAAGCATAGTAAACATTGCTTACTATGCTTCAGTTATGAATGAACACAGTGAGTGAGTGTGTTCACTGCATTAATTTAGAAAAGGAAGGCACTGGTTAAATTACATATATACCCGCCCCTTCTCCCACTCTCCATCCTGAAACATCCAGCGCAGCTGGGGAAAAGGACAGAGGGGAAGCCAGCAGCACTCTGGGGCAGGGAAGTCTGGGCAGTAGAGGGAATCAGCACTGCACGTAGTGATTAGGGTGTGCTCACGCACATTGGCACACACCCTGTGCATGCCTATGTATTTATATAAACTGTATATTGTAAAGTAGACAGGCTCGACTGGTATTGGCAGCAATAAACCATGTTACAAGGAACATCCGGTAACAGTCCAAGCAGGTGCTTCATGCACTTTAATTCAGCTAGGGAACAAAAAAAAGACAGTTTCAATACAGCAGGGCTTGGTACAGCAAACCCATATCATATTATAAAACATCTACTTCTTGGAGCCCCTAACTAAACTCGAGTCAATACCTAACTAACAGGGTGCCTCCAAATAGGTTTCTAAAACAAACAATAAACACTTTAGTGTCTGTAGTGCCTTCTCTAGTGCCTTCTTTAGTGTTTTTCAGCAATCAGCCTTTCATGCAGCCATCAGTAACCACAGCAGAGAAAGCAAGCACAAGAGCCCCGAGCAACATTTAGCTCCCATACATGATGGTCTGTACACATCTGTGACTAAAAACTTGTTTTGACTAGCAAGAAAGATGTGTAATGGAGACTTTATCCCACTCAAAGATTTTCAATGCTTCTAGGCAACTATAGCCAGAACATGACACCCAGAACAAAATGTTTTCTCCATATCAGTCATAAACCCTGGAGCCACTCACTATGTGTAGGTGAGCAACTTAGGTCTCACATATACATCATTCACAATCCTGACAGCCAGTGTCTCATAATATACAATATATATTATATGTACAAATTCTCTAGAATTATTTAACATTTTTTTCCAGTACTTTAAAGCAGAAACTCAAAAAGATCATTAATACTTATAATGCCATTAGTACATTAAAATTTAACTTGCTGTCAGCTCCTTTCTATATCTTACATTGCAGTCAAAGTATATGCATCAATACAGTTATGGTGGAGCTTCAGCTTGATATACAGTAAATATGTGTTCTGGTGCTTGGCTGGGATTTTCTAGTCTTACCAACACACAATGAGAAGCACAACTTTTACAAATTAGCATTATACATACAAGCGCATAACTGGCTAAATTGAGCAAGCCCTAGTAGCAGTTTTTCTTTGATGTGGGTCTTTCAAGTGCTGTTGCCAATGGACTGCATGGCAGGTCGTCATATGTCTGGTCAAGCATGTGGTGCCCAAGCGGCTGCTGTTCTGGTCGCGCTTGATACGCTTCAGACATAGGTTGCAAACAGCAATGGTGCCATCTGCTGCACACGTGTCGAAAAAGGCCCACACCAAGGAACTTTTAAAAGTCAGTGGGGAGTCAGAAGTGCCCTGAACCTGCGGAGCTCTGCGGTGTGATGCAATAGGGTGGCTGCCCTTAAGCTGCCCCCTAGAGGAAATCCTGCCATGTTGGAGTTGTGCCTCATCCTCACTTTCCTCCTCTCTTCTCTCAAGCACCCAAGTACAATCAGTGACCTCATCATCCCCTCCCTCCTCGTCACTGGAGCAAACTTGGCAGTATGCTGTAGCTGGGGGAACATGACTGCCAGTTTCTTGTCCTTTTGTGGCATCCCCTCTCTCTAGGCTTACATTACTACCTTCTTCAACCTGAGAACCAACATTGGAGCCCTCAAATTGCTGCACATCCTCCAGCAGCATGTACCCGACACTGTGGTCGAATAATTCTGGGAACTCCTCTGTGCACGATGGTGGGGCTATGGAAGGAGTTACTATAGACAAGGAGCCGGTGGAATAGACCGCTTTGGCAGCTGCGTTGGAAGGCAAACTACTTTGAGCCTGCGTGACAGAGGATAAGGAGGATGAGGACGGCTACATTATCCACTCCACCAACTCTTCTGCATGTTGTGGCTCAATAACATGGCCAGCAGCAGAAAAAAAGGACACACGTGGCCCACGGCCACCTGCAGAGGATGCACAATGTCCACAACCACCACTGTTGACTGTAGACACAGAGGCTGCTTGCCCTCTTTTAGTGGCCTACCAGCATTTGCCTCTCCTTGGTGGCCCTCCGGACATGATGTATTTTCTGTTTTGCAACACCACACTACACTGTATTATATACTGTGTACACCGCCTGAAGTGTATTAGAAACTATACACCACCAAATACACTGTATATATGGGCTACACTGAATGCCAGAGAGTATATATATATATATATATATATATATATATATATATATATATATATATATATATATATAAATTAATTAATTAATACTCCACTTGAAATGTATTAGAAACTGTACACACTGTATTAGGTACTAGGTACACCACCTGCACTGTATTAGAAACTGTACACACTGTACTAGATACTGTGTACACCACCAGAAAAGTAGTAGAAACTGCACACACTGTATTAGATACTGTGTGCAACGCCTGCACTCCATTAGAAACTGTACAATGGCTGCACTGTATTGTATACTGTGTACACCACCAGAAGTGTAGTAGAAACTGTACACACTGTATTAGATACTGTGTACATCGCCTGCACCATATTAGAAACTGTACTACGGCTGCACTGTATTGTGTACTGTGTACACCACCAGAACTGTAGTAGAAACTGTACACACTGTATTATATACTATGTACACTGCATGCACTGTATTAGAAACTGTACTATGGCTGCACTGTATTGTGTACTGTGTACACCACCAGAAAAGTAGTAAATACGGCTGCACTGTATTTTATACTGTGTACACCGCCTGCACTGTATTAGAAACTGTACAATGGCTGCACTGTATTTTATACTGTGTACACCACCAGAAAATTTGTAGAAACTGTACACACTGTATTAGATACTGTGTACACCGCCTGCACTGTATTAGAAACTGTACAATGGCTGCACTGTATTGTAAACTGTGTACACCATCAGAAGTGTAGTAGAAACTGTACACACTGTATTAGATACTGTGTACACCATCTGAAGTGTATTAGAAACTGTACTTTGGCTGCACTGTATTGTATACTGTGTACAACACCAGAAGTGTAATAGAAACTGTACACACTGTATTAGATACTGTGTACACCGCCAGAAGTGTATTAGAAACAGTACACAACAGAATGCAATGTAGATATAGGCTACTCTGGATGCAGAGTATATATATATATATATATATATATATATATATATATATATATATATATATATATACCCACATATACGAGACTGTATACTGTATATATATTAATACACTGTCTGCTCTGACTGAATATCGAGTAAACATTGAATATATAGTCTATGCTAAATGCAAAGTATATATATATATATCTTAGACTGACTGTGTGTATATATATATATATATATATATATATATATATATATATATATATATATATATATATATATATATATATATATATATCAAATAAACTGCTACTAACTGAATAACCTGCCTGCTTAATGTAACTCAAGCTTCTCACTGTCCACGCCAACAACACTACACACGGCCGCCGTGTAAGCAGCCTTATATAGTTTGGGGCGTGGACTTAGTCCCCTGAGCCATGATTGGCCAAAGCCAACCTGCATTTGGCCAATTATAGCTCTCTCAGCAGAGCGCGCTGGGATTGGCCAAAGCATGTAGGTCAGATGCATGCTTTGGCCAATCATCATACAGCAATGCACTGCAATCTCACAATGCATTGGGGGCACTCAAATTTCCCGTAAACACCCATAATGTTTGCTGTTCTGCGAATGGCTGAACACCTGATGTTCAAGTCAAACTTATGTTTGACCCGAACATCGAGCTCATCCCTACCCTTGACCCCTAGTTGCTTTATTTACACTCTAGCAAGCAGGCTATATTAGAAAATCATAGTGGCTACAGATCACAATTAAAAGCTCATTGTAATACCATTTTGTAGCAAAGTGCTTGTAAAGCACTTATTTTTGCTGTATCTTTTTTTTTTTTTTTCACAAAAGTAGATATTCCTCTTCTTAGCTCACTCTAATTTCTGTTGTATCTAGGGAGTGGGGAACTTTTATTGAACACATTTGTACATTTGTAGAACGGGAAGTACAGAAAATGAATTATTTTTTTCCAAGGAAAGTGTGGCACTTTGGGACACAGTAGAACTCACATAAATATATATAAGAAATAAAGTCAACAAAGTAACAAAGACACCGTTTATTTACTAAAGCTGGAGAGTGCAAAAATCTGTTTCACTTCTGCATAGAAACCAATCAACATCCAGGTTTTATTGACAAACCTTAATTGAACAAACTGAGGTTGGAAGCTGATTGGTTTCTCTGCAGAAGTGAGACTGATTTAGGACTCATAGTTGCATAGTTAGTCAGGTTGAAAAAAAAACTGTTCATCCAGTTCAACCAATAAAAGAGAAAAAGAAAAAAAAAATCCCATATACACATTCCCATACCCACAGTTTATCCAGAGGAAGGCGAAAAACCCAGCAAAGCATGATCCAATTTGCTACAGCAAGGGAAAAAAATCCTTGCTGATCCCCCGAGAGGCAATTGGATATTCCCTGCATTAACTTTACCTATAAATGTTAGTACCCAGTTATATTATGTACATTTAGGAAAGAATCCAGGCCTTTTTTAAAGCAATCTGCTGAGCTGGCCAAAACCAGCTCTTGAGAAAGTCTATTCCACATTTTCACAGCTCTTATGCCCCGTACACACGGTCGGACTTTGTTCGGACATTCCGACAACAAAATCCTAGGATTTTTTCCGACGGATGTTGGCTCAAACTTGTTTTCTTGTTTTGCCTACACACGGTCGCACAAAGTTGTCGGAATTTCCGATCGACAACCACGCGGTCATGTACACCACGTACGACGAGACTAAAAAAGGCCGGTTCAGAACCAAGCGCGGCACCCTTTGGGCTCCTTTTGCTAATCTCGTGTTAGTAAAAGTTTGGTGAGAGACGATTTGCGCTTTTTCAGACTCGTGGCTTTCAGACCGTTTTCTGCCATTCAGTTTGTGCTTGTGGGATTGTATCTGCTCTTCAGTGCGTGCAAGAAAGTTCCGCGTGACTTTAGTTAGTCATTGTATTCTTGTTCGTTCGTTTCTGTTTTTCAGGTCGCTCTTCACAGGCCTTGCTGTTCTTCAGTGCGTTCTGTTACTTCGTTCTGAGCAGCCGACCGTTTTCTAGCCATGTTTCGTATGCGTACTTCTCGTAGAGTTCGTGCTGTGCGGGGGCTTGGTGTTGGGGTCCTGACCTTGACACAAGTCCAGTCCATGAACAGGGTGGGGAGGAGTTCATGGACCAAGAATTGATTGCTTCAGCGTGACCAGTTCTGTCATATGCCTTTGCTCCGTGAGATCCGTGAGAATAATCCTGATGATTTCAGGAACTTTCTCCGGATGACGGACCCCGTGTTTCACCGTTTGTTGGCTTCGCTGACCCCCTATATCAGCAGGCAGGATACCTGCATGAGGCAAGCCATCACTCCGGAGCAGAGGTTGGTCACTACCTTGCGGTATTTGGCCACAGGGAGAAGTCTGCAGGACTTAAAGTTCTCGACAGGCATCTCCCCCCAGGCTCTGGGGATCATTATCCCAGAGACCTGTTCTGCCATCATCCAGGTCCTGCAGAAGGAGTATATGAAGGTAAGATTTTTATGCTTTAATATCACATTTTATTGTATTGAATGTTTGCTAATATATTGTATTTCTTCCCTCATTCCCTAATTACCATGATTGTATTATGCTGTGAATGTCCCCTTTGTCCTCATGCATGCTGGATTTTTATGTAATTATTATTTTAGGTCCTTCATACATATTTGCCCTTCAATAACCTCTCCAGCATGGTGTCTCCTGCCCTATATTCACCTCATGTAGTCACTTAACAATGTATTTTATCAGCTCCATAGTAGTGCTTTACCCCAAACACCCCCTAAAATGTTTGCAAATGTTATTTTAGCTTTAAATTCAGGCAGAGTGCCAGAGGCTTTTTTTGTGGTGTCCCCAAATTTTTTGTAACCCTCCCTCCCCCAACTGCTAAGTCAGCTGATCCCAATTCTCTATCCTCAATCATCTATCTGCTGACTTTGCCAAACCCATACACACTATACCCATCTCTTTACTGGTCAGATTTATGGATGAATTCCCCAAAGCATGTAGTTCAAGGGCCTGCCTGTATACTTTCCAATGGTACTGTTTAAAGTTTTTGTATCCTATTATTATCTTGATAGGTAATAGCAGAATGTCCTCAAATGTGTACAATGTGTATTTATATCTTTGTATTATGACACTTCTTACCTGTCCAGTGGGCTGCCAATAGTGTAACTAAGGAGGGGCTGTTCCAAGTAATACCCATTATTTAGGCATTCATCTCTCAATGAAGTGAAGAGGGTTACCGGTCCAAGAGTCCCCCCCCCTATAATGTTAGAAATGGCCCATGAGAGGGGGGAAGGGGGAATATGATAGGTGTACCTTATACTTTGTTGTTGTTAAATTCCCCTTAGTAAATGCTATCTGGAGGTTGCCCCATAATTTGTGTATAATCTGCTTGCCGTGTATCTTTGAAAAAAATAGTAATTAAGTGTTCTTGCATAGCAAGACCACTTATTAAGTGTTCTTGCATAGCAAGACCACTTACTGTTATCTCACATATATATTATTCTTATTATTATAGCCAAATTTACCACCCTAACTCCTCCCACAGTTTTTACACTACATAAACAAGTAATATACCGAAACGTGCGGATTGTTCCCGAATGGTGTGCTATTACTTTGTGGAACGTTTCGCCGAATGGTTCACGAAATATCGTCGTTTTTGCGGCGAAATTGGTCCCATAGGAATGAATGGGGAAACTAGAGTGGGAGATGACAAAAGCTGGAAAATCAGAACATGATTTCTAAACTGCCGCCACTCCCTCATTTTCAAGCCCACCTACACAAATCTTATATCAAAACGTTCAGCTATCCCTGCTGCCACTAAACATGTCCACGGCTAAGCCATAGTCCTGATAGTTTTCACAATATGACCATTTGTTTGCAACTCACGCCGTCCATTGACATTCATTGAAACTACACTCTAGCCCCCTCCAAATTTGAAGGGCAATTTCTAAACTGCGACTGTGCCTTCATTTTTAATATTTCAGAGACATACTATACATCAAAATCTAGGTCTGGGTCTTGTGATTCTCACAATATAAAGATCTTCGCTGTAGGATGTATAGTTTTTAAAATACGGCCATTTGTTTAGAGGTCATTTCAGGAAATTTTAGCCATTAATCAGAGTGTACTGTTAGTGTTTGTTTTGTTGCCATGGTTACCAAAGCTTCTGTTATACACAGGGGGGAAGGTGGCTGGAGCATCTCAGCTGATTACAGAGCCCGGGGGAGGGGACAGACACACCATGTACTGATTTATAATAGAGGAATATGATGGGGCAGTTTTGATGGGGTAATTCTGATGGGGCAGTTTTGATGAAGCAGTATTTGGGAAGCATAAACAGGGCATGAGCGTTGCTAGGAAACAGTGGTTGTAAACACAAGATGCTGAGACACTCCAAATGCATGTGACTTCATCTGCTAGACTTGATAATGCTTGTAGACTCCTCCCACAGTTTTCACACTACAGAGACAAATAATATACCGAAACGAGCGGATTGTTCCCGATTGGTGTGTTATTACTTTGTGGAATGTTTTGCCGAATGGTCCACGAAATGACGTTTTTGCGGCGAAATTGGTCCCATAGGAATGAATGGCGAAATGTTCAAAACTAGAGTGGGAAGTGACAAAAGCTGACAACCCCATGATCAGCCAAAACATTATGACCACCCCATGATCAGCCAAAACATTATGACCGCCCCATGTAAAAAAAAAATATTTTTGAAAAAAAAAAAATTTTTTGAAAAAAGTAAAAAAATAATTTTTGAAAAAAAAAATCATTTTTGAAAAAAAAAAATATATATTTTTGAAAAAAAATTATTTTTGAAAAAAAAAAATTATTTTTGAAAAAAAAATTTCTTTTAAAAAAAAAATTATTTATGAAAAAAAAAAATATATTTGAAAAAAAAAATATTTTTGAAAAAAAAATTATTTTTGAAAAAAAAATTATTTTTGAAAAAAAAATTACTTTAAAAAAAATAATAATTTCGAAAAAAAAATTATTTTTGAAATAAAAAAATTCATTTTTGAAAAAAAAAATTACCTTTGAAAAAAAAAATTACTTTTGAAAAAAAAAATCATTTTTGAAGAAAAAAAAATCATTTTTGATTAAAAAAAATTCATTTTTGAAAAAAAAAATTACTTTTGAAAAAAATGTTCAGCTCTTTCAGCGAATGATGGAACTTTTTTACTACTATTTATACTTTTTAAAATATTAAGCTTTTTAACACTTTTCACAGTTACTCAAGCCACTCCACCCCACCCAGTTACTCCGCCCACTCCAGTTGTAGAGGCAAGAACACTTTCACAATTTCCCCAGAAATTGTACCTTTTCTAGTTAGTGGGAATGCTTTAGCAGTCCCACTATTGTTATTCGTTTTTTTATTAGTGGGAATGCTTTAGCAGTCCCACTATTGTTATTCGATTTTATTTATTATTTTTAATAATTTTAATTTTATTCCGTACGTTTTTCGGTAATGCGTAACTTCTGCATACTTTCAGCTATTAAAACCATTCAACTATCAAAATGTTCGTCTCTTTTAGCTGAGGTGTGCTCTTTTTCAACTTTTTTTCTACCATTTATACTTTTTAAAATATTAAGCTTTTTATCACTTTTTTTTAACATTGAAGTCAATGGGAGCATGCTTGAAATCCTTAAATTTTTCTTCCGCTCCCAAAAGTTTCAGCTCCTTCATACTTTCACCTAGAGACGCCAAACAAACTTTAAAATGTTCACAAAATATTCAGCTATCTGGCTATATCTTTTCAGTTTGATATCTTTTACAGTTTTTGAGAAAAAGCTTTTTGTTTAGAGGTCATTTCAGGAAATTTTAGCCATTAATCAGAGTGTACTGTGTATGTTTTGTTGCCATGGTTACCAAAGCTTCTGTTATACACAGGGGGGGAGGTGGCTGGAGCATCTCAGCTTTAATTACAGAGCCCGGGGGAGGGGACAGACACACCATGTACTGATTTATAATAGAGGAATATGATGGGGCAGTTTTGATGGGGTAATTCTGATGGGGCAGTTTTGATGGCGGTCATTTTAGCAATTTAGCTATTCAGCAATTATTTTTGAAAAAAAATATATATTTTTGAAAAAAAAATATATATATATTTCTGAAAAAAAATAAAATATTTTTGAAAAAAAATAAAATATTTTTGAAAAAAAAAAATTATTTTTGAAAAAACAAAAATCATTTTTGAAAAAAAAAATATTTTTGAAAAAAAAAATTATTTTTGAAAAAAAAAAATTTTTTGAAAAAAAAAAAATATTTTTGAAGAAAAAAATTATTTTTGAAAAAAAAAAATATTTTTGAAAAAAAAAAAATTTTGAAAAAAAAAAAATTTTTGAAAAAAAAAATATTTTTGAAAAAAAAATCATTTTTGAAAAAAAAAAATATTTTTGAAAAAAAAAAAAATATTTTTGAAAAAAAAAAATATTTTTTGATGGGGCAGTTTTAATGGTGACAATATGATGGGACAGTTTTGATGGCAATATGATGGGGGCAATTTTGCTGGGGGCCGTTTTAGCAATTCAGCATTCCCACGCATTTTCCCCAGGAAATGCATTTTCTAGTTATTTTTCTTCTTATTCCGTACGTTTTTCGGTAATGCGTAACTTCTGCATACTTTCAGCTATTAAAACCATTCAACTATCAAAATGTTCGTCTCTTTTAGCTGAGGTGTGCTCTTTTTCAACTTTTTTTCTACCATTTATACTTTTTAAAATATTAAGCTTTTTATCACTTTTTTTTAACATTGAAGTCAATGGGAGCATGCTTGAAATCCTTAAATTTTTCTTCCGCTCCCAAAAGTTTCAGCTCCTTCATACTTTCACCTAGAGACACCAAACAAACTTTAAAATGTTCACAAAATATTCAGCTATCTGGCTATAGCTTTTCAATTTGATATATTTTACAGTTTTTGAGAAAAAGCTTTTTGTTTAGAGGTCATTTCAAGAAATTTTAGCCATTAATCAGAGTGTACTGTGTGTGTTTTGTTGCCATGGTTACCAAAGCTTCTGTTATACACAGGGGGGGAGGTGGCTGGAGCATCTCAGCTCTGATTAGAGCCCAGGGGAGGGGACAAAAGCTGAAAAATCAGAACATGATTTCTAAACTGCCGCCACTCCCTCATTTTCAAGCCCACCTACATAAATCTTATATCAAAACATTCAGCTATCCCTGCTGCCACTAAACATGTCCACGGCTAAGCCATAGTCCTGATAGTTTTCACAATATGACCATTTGTTTGCAACTCACGCCGTCCATTGACATTCATTGAAACTACACTCTAGCCCCTTCAAATTTGAAGGGCAATTTCTAAACTGCGACCGTGCCTTAAATTTTAATATTTCAGAGACATACTATGTATCAAAATCTAGGTCTGGGTCTTGTGATTCTCACAATATAAAGATCTTCGCTGTAGGATGTATAGTTTTTAAAATACGGCCATTTGTTTAAAGGTCATTTCAGGAAATTTTAGCCATTAATCAGAGTGTACTGTTTGTTTTGTTGCCATGGTTACCAAAGCTTCTGTTATACACAGGGGGGGAGGTGGCTGGAGCATCTCAGCTTTGATTACAGAGCCCGGGGGAGGGGACAGACACACCATGTACTGATTTATAATAGAGGAATATGATGGGGCAGTTTTGATAGGGCAATTCTGATGGGGCAGTTTTGATGGTGGCAATATGATGGTGCAGTTTTGATGGGGCAATTCTGATGGGGCAGTTTTGATGGTGGCAATATGATGGGACAGTTTTGATGGCAATATGATGGGGGCAATTTTGCTGGGGGCCGTTTTAGCAATTCAGCATTCCCACGCATTTTCCCCAGGAAATGCATTTTCTAGTTAAGTGTTCTTGCATAGCAAGACCACTTACTGTTATCTCACATATATATTATTCTTATTATTATAGCCAAATTTACCACCCTAACTCCTCCCACAGTTTTTACACTACATAGACAAGTAATATACCGAAACGTGCGGATTGTTCCCGAATGGTGTGCTATTACTTTGTGGAACGTTTCGCCGAATGGTTCACGAAATATCGTCGTTTTTGCGGCGAAATTGGTCCCATAGGAATGAATGGGGAAACTAGAGTGGGAGATGACAAAAGCTGGAAAATCAGAACATGATTTCTAAACTGCCGCCACTCCCTCATTTTCAAGCCCACCTACACAAATCTTATATCAAAACGTTCAGCTATCCCTGCTGCCACTAAACATGTCCACGGCTAAGCCATAGTCCTGATAGTTTTCACAATATGACCATTTGTTTGCAACTCACGCCGTCCATTGACATTCATTGAAACTACACTCTAGCCCCCTCCAAATTTGAAGGGCAATTTCTAAACTGCGACCGTGCCTTCAATTTTAATATTTCAGAGACATACTATACATCAAAATCTACGTCTGGGTCTTGTGATTCTCACAATATAAAGATCTTCGCTGTAGGATGTATAGTTTTTAAAATACGGCCATTTGTTTAGAGGTCATTTCAGGAAATTTTAGCCATTAATCAGAGTGTACTGTTAGTGTTTGTTTTGTTGCCATGGTTACCAAAGCTTCTGTTATACACAGGGGGGAAGGTGGCTGGAGCATCTCAGCTGATTACAGAGCCCGGGGGAGGGGACAGACACACCATGCACTGATTTATAATAAAGGAATATGATGGGGCAGTTTTGATGGGGTAATTCTGATGGGGCAGTTTTGATGAAGTAGTATTTGGGAAGCATAAACAGGGCATGAGCGTTGCTAGGAAACAGTGGTTGTAAACACAAGATGCTGAGACACTCCAAATGCATGTGACTTCATCTGTTAGACTTGATAATGCTTGTAGACTCCTCCCACAGTTATTACACTACAGAGACAAATAATATACCGAAACGAGCGGATTGTTCCCGATTGGTGTGTTATTACTTTGTGGAATGTTTCGCCGAATGGTCCACGAAATGACGTTTTTGCGGCGAAATTGGTCCCATAGGAATGAATGGCGAAATGTTCCAAACTAGAGTGGGAGGTGACAAAAGCTGACAACCCCATGATCAGCCAAAACATTATGACCGCCCCATGTAAAAATAAAAATATTTTGAAAAAAAAAAAATCATTTTTGAAAAAAAAAAATTTGAAAAAAAAAATATATTTTTGAGAAAAAAAATTCATTTTTGAAAAAAAATATATATTTTTGAAAAAAAATATATATTTTTGAAAGAAAAATATATTTTTGAAAAAAAATATATATTTTTGAAAAAAATATATATTTTTGAAAAAAATATATTTTTGAAAAAAAAAATATATTTTTGAAAAAAACATTTTTTGAAAAAAAAAATATTTTTGAAAAAAAAAAAAATTTTGAAAAAAAAAATATTTTTGAAAAAAAAAAAAAATATTTTTGAAAAAAAAAAATATTTTTGAAAAAAAATCACTTTTGAAAAAAAAAATCATTTTTGAAAAAAAAAATCATTTTTGAAAAAAAAAAATGTTTGCGCTCTTTCAGCTAATGATGAGACTTCAACTTTTTTACTACTATTTATACTTTTTAAAATATTAAGCTTTTTAACACTTTTCACAGTTACTCCAGCCACTCCAACCACACAACAGTTACTCAAGCCACTCCACCCAGTTACTCCGCCCACTCCAGTTGTAGAGGCAAGAACACTTTTCACAATTTCCCCAGAAATTGTACCTTTTCTAGTTGTTATCTCACATATATATTATTATTAGTGGGAATGCTTTAGCAGTCCCACTATTGTTATTCATTTTTTTATTAGTGGGAATGCTTTAGCAGTCCCACTATTGTTATTAGTGGGAATGCTTTAGCAGTCCCACTATTGTTATTCGATTTTATTTATTTTTAATAATTTTAATTTTATTCCGTACGTTTTTCGGTAATGCGTAACTTCTGCATACTTTCAGCTATTAAAACCATTCAACTATCAAAATGTTCGTCTCTTTTAGCTGAGGTGTGCTCTTTTTCAACTTTTTTTCTACCATTTATACTTTTTAAAATATTAAGCTTTTTATCACTTTTTTTTAACATTGAAGTCAATGGGAGCATGCTTGAAATCCTTAAATTTTTCTTCCGCTCCCAAAAGTTTCAGCTCCTTCATACTTTCACCTAGAGACACCAAACAAACTTTAAAATGTTCACAAAATATTCAGCTATCTGGCTATAGCTTTTCAGTTTGATATCTTTTACAGTTTTTGAGAAAAAGCTTTTTGTTTAGAGGTCATTTCAGGAAATTTTAGCCATTAATCAGAGTGCACTGTGTGTGTTTTGTTGCCATGGTTACCAAAGCTTCTGTTATACACAGAGGGGGGGGGGGAGGTGGCTGGAGCATCTCAGCTTTAATTACAGAGCCCGGGGGGAGGGGACAGACACACCATGTACTGATTATAATAGAGGAATATGATGGGGCAGTTTTGATGGTGGCAATTCTGATGGGGCAGTTTTGATGGCGGTCATTTTAGCAATTTAGCTATTCAGCAATTATTTTTGAAAAAAAATATATATTTTTGAAAAAAAAAATATATTTCTGAAAAAAAAAAAATTATTTTTGAAAAAAAAAAAAAATCATTTTTGAAAAAAAAAAATTATTTTTGAAAAAAAAAAAAAATTATTTTTGAAAAAAAAAATTATTTTTGAAAAAAAAAAAAAATATTTTTGAAAAAAAAAATTATTTTTGAAAAAAAAAATATTTTTGAAAAAAAAAAATTTTTAAAAAAAAAAATCTTTTGAAAAAAAAATTTTTGAAAAAAAAATTTTTTGAAAAAAAAAATTTTTGAAAAAAAAAATAATTTTTGAAAAAAAATTATTTTTGAAAAAAAAAATATTTTTGAAAAAAAAAAATATTTTTGAAAAAAAAAAATATTTTTTGATGGGGCAGTTTTGATGGTGGCAATATGATGGTGCAGTTTTGATGGGGCAATTCTGATGGGGCAGTTTTGATGGTGGCAATATGATGGGACAGTTTTGATGGCAATATGATGGGGGCAATTTTGCTGGGGGCCGTTTTAGCAATTCAGCATTCCCACGCATTTTCCCCAGGAAATGCATTTTCTAGTTCGTTTTTTTATTATTTTTCTTATTCCGTACGTTTTTCGGTAATGCGTAACTTCTGCATACTTTCAGCTATTAAAACCATTCAACTATCAAAATGTTCGTCTCTTTTAGCTGAGGTGTGCTCTTTTTCAACTTATTTTCTACCATTTATACTTTTTAAAATATTAAGCTTTTTATCACTTTTTTTTAACATTGAAGTCAATGGGAGCATGCTTGAAATCCTTAAATTTTTCTTCCGCTCCCAAAAGTTTCAGCTCCTTCATACTTTCACCTAGAGACACCAAACAAACTTTAAAATGTTCACAAAATATTCAGCTATCTGGCTATAGCTTTTCAATTTGATATCTTTTACAGTTTTTGAGAAAAAGCTTTTTGTTTAGAGGTCATTTCAAGAAATTTTAGCCATTAATCAGAGTGTACTGTGTGTGTTTTGTTGCCATGGTTACCAAAGCTTCTGTTATACACAGGGGGGGAGGTGGCTGGAGCATCTCAGCTCTGATTAGAGCCCAGGGGAGGGGACAAAAGCTGAAAAATCAGAACATGATTTCTAAACTGCCTCCACTCCCTCATTTTCAAGCCCACCTACATAAATCTTATATCAAAACGTTCAGCTATCCCTGCTGCCACTAAACATGTCCACGGCTAAGCCATAGTCCTGATAGTTTTCACAATATGACCATTTGTTTGCAACTCACACCGTCCATTGACATTCATTGAAACTACACTCTAGCCCCTTCAAATTTGAAGGGCAATTTCTAAACTGCGACCGTGCCTTCAATTTTAATAGTTCAGAGACATACTATGTATCAAAATCTAGGTCTGAGTCTTGTGATTCTCACAATATAAAGATCTTTGCTGTAGGATGTATAGTTTTTAAAATACGGCCATTTGTTTAGAGGTCATTTCAGGAAATTTTAGCCATTAATCAGAGTGTACTGTTAGTGTTTGTTTTGTTGCCATGGTTACCAAAGCTTCTGTTATACACAGGGGGGAGGGGACAGACACACCATGTACTGATTTATAATAGAGGAATATGATGGGGCAGTTTTGATGGTGGCAATTCTGATGGGGCAGTTTTGATGGTGGCAATATGATGAGACAGTTTTGATGGCAATATGATGGGGGCAATTTTGCTGGGGGCCGTTTTAGCAATTCAGCATTCCCACGCATTTTCCCCAGGAAATGCATTTTCTAGTTATTTTTCTTCTTATTCCGTACGTTTTTCGGTAATGCGTAACTTCTGCATACTTTCAGCTATTAAAACCATTCAACTATCAAAATGTTCGTCTCTTTTAGCTGAGGTGTGCTCTTTTTCAACTTTTTTTCTACCATTTATACTTTTTAAAATATTAAGCTTTTTATCACTTTTTTTTAACATTGAAGTCAATGGGAGCATGCTTGAAATCCTTAAATTTTTCTTCCGCTCCCAAAAGTTTCAGCTCCTTCATACTTTCACCTAGAGACACCAAACAAACTTTAAAATGTTCACAAAATATTCAGCTATCTGGCTATAGCTTTTCAATTTGATATCTTTTACAGTTTTTGAGAAAAAGCTTTTTGTTTAGAGGTCATTTCAAGAAATTTTAGCCATTAATCAGAGTGTACTGTGTGTGTTTTGTTGCCATGGTTACCAAAGCTTCTGTTATACACAGGGGGGGAGGTGGCTGGAGCATCTCAGCTCTGATTACAGAGCCCGGGGAGGGGACAAAAGCTGAAAAATCAGAACATGATTTCTAAACTGCCTCCACTCCCTCATTTTCAAGCCCACCTACACAAATCTTATATCAAAACGTTCAGCTATCCCTGCTGCCACTAAACATGTCCACGGCTAAGCCATAGTCCTGATAGTTTTCACAATATGACCATTTGTTTGCAACTCACACCGTCCATTGACATTCATTGAAACTACACTCTAGCCCCTTCAAATTTGAAGGGCAATTTCTAAACTGCGACCGTGCCTTCAATTTTAATATTTCAGAGACATACTATGTATCAAAATCTAGGTCTGAGTCTTGTGATTCTCACAATATAAAGATCTTTGCTGTAGGATGTATAGTTTTTAAAATACGGCCATTTGTTTAGAGGTCATTTCAGGAAATTTTAGCCATTAATCAGAGTGTACTGTTAGTGTTTGTTTTGTTGCCATGGTTACCAAAGCTTCTGTTATACACAGGGGGGAGGGGACAGACACACCATGTACTGATTTATAATAGAGGAATATGATGGGGCAGTTTTCATGGGGTAATTCTGATGGGGCAGTTTTGATGGTGGCAATATGATGGGGCAGTTTTGATGGTGGCAATTCTGATGGGGCAGTTTTGATGGTGGCAATATGATGGGACAATTTTGATGGCAATATGATGGGGACAATTTTGCTGGGGGCCGTTTTAGCAATTCAGCATTCCCACGCATTTTCCCCAGGAAATGCATTTTCTGGTTATTATTATAGCCAAATTTACCACCCTAACTCCTCCCACAGTTTTTACACTACATAGACAAGTAATATACCGAAACGTGCGGATTGTTCCCGAATGGTGTGCTATTACTTTGTGGAACGTTTCGCCGAATGGTTCACGAAATATCGTCATTTTTGCGGCGAAATTGGTCCCATAGGAATGAATGGGGAAACTAGAGTGGGAGATGACAAAAGCTGGAAAATCAGAACATGATTTCTAAACTGCCGCCACTCCCTCATTTTCAAGCCCACCTACACAAATCTTATATCAAAACGTTCAGCTATCCCTGCTGCCACTAAACATGTCCACGGCTAAGCCATAGTCCTGATAGTTTTCACAATATGACCATTTGTTTGCAACTCACGCCGTCCATTGACATTCATTGGAACTACACTCTAGCCCCTTCAAATTTGAAGGGCAATTTCTTAACTGCGACCGTGCCTTAAATTTTAATATTTCAGAGACATACTATACATCGAAATCTAGGTCTGGGTCTTGTGATTCTCACAATATAAAGATCTTCGCTGTAGGATGTATAGTTTTTAAAATACGGCCATTTGTTTAGAGGTCATTTCAGGAAATTTTAGCCATTAATCAGAGTGTACTGTTAGTGTTTGTTTTGTTGCCATGGTTACCAAAGCTTCTGTTATACACAGGGGGGAGGTGGCTGGAGCATCTCAGCTTTGAATACAGAGCCTGGGGGAGGGGACAGACACACCATGTACTGATTTATAATAGAGGAATATGATGGGGCAGTTTTGATGGGGTAATTCTGATGGGGCAGTTTTGATGAAGTAGTATTTGGGAAGCATAAACAGGGCATGAGCGTTGCTAGGAAACAGTGGTTGTAAACACAAGATGCTGAGACACCCCAAATGCATGTGACTTCATCTGCTAGACTTGATAATGCTTGTAGACTCCTCCCACAGTTTTTACACTACAGAGACAAGTAATATACCGAAACGAGCGGATTGTTCCCGATTGGTGTGTTATTACTTTGTGGAATGTTTCGCCGAATGGTCCACGAAATGACGTTTTTGCGGCGAAATTGGTCCCATAGGAATGAATGGCGAAATGTTCAAAACTAGAGTGGGAGGTGACAAAAGCTGACAACCCCATGATCAGCCAAAACATTATGACCACCCCATGATCAGCCAAAACATTATGACCGCCCCATGTAAAAAAAAAAAATATTTTTAAAAAAAAAAAATAATTTTTGAAAAAAATAAAAAAATAACTTTGGAAAAAAAAAAAATCATTTTTGAAAAAAAAAAAAAATTTTTGAAAAAAAAAATTTTTTTGAAAAAAAAAAAATTATTTTTGAAAAAAAAAAAATTATTTTTGAAGAAAAAAAATATTTTTGAAAAACAAAATACTTTTAAAAAAAAAAATTATTTTTAAAAAAAAAAATATATTTGAAAAAAAAAATATTTTTGAAAGAAAAAAATTATTTTTGAAAAAAAAATTACTTTAAAAAAAATAATAATTTCGAAAAAAAAAATATTTTTGAAATTAAAAAATTCATTTTTGAAAAAAAAAATTACCTTTGAAAAAAAAAATTACTTTTGAAAAAAAAAATCATTTTTGAAGAAAAAAAAATTCATTTTTGAAGAAAAAAAAATCATTTTTGAATAAAAAAAAAATCATTTTTGAATAAAAAAAATTCATTTTTGAAAAAAAAATTACTTTTGAAAAAAATGTTCAGCTCTTTCAGCGAATGATGGAACTTTTTTACTACTATTTATACTTTTTAAAATATTAAGCTTTTTAACACTTTTCACACTTACTCAAGCCACTCCATCCCACCCAGTTACTCCGCCCACTCCAGTTGTAGAGGCAAGAACACTTTCACAATTTCCCAAGAAATTGTACCTTTTCTAGTGTTTATTGTTTTTTCCTCAACAGTTTCCTTCAACGCCACAGGAATGGCAGACTGTGGCCTCCCACTTTGCCCAGCGGTGGGACTTTCCTAACTGTGGAGGGGAAATTGATGGGAAACACGTCCACATCGTCCCACCACCCAACTCGGGGTCGTACTATTATAATTACAAGGGGTTTAATAGTATAGTGATGTTGGCGGTGGTGTCGGCTAATTAAGAGTTCTTGTATGTGGACGTGGGGAAGAATGGCCGGATGTCCGATGGTGGAGTGATCGCCCAGACGGAGTTCTACAGGCGTCCCCAGAATGGCAGCTTGGACTTGCCACCTCCAGAGGACAATGTTGAAGGTCTCCCATTTGTGTTTGTTGCTGATGAAGCATTTGGGCTGGGGGACCACCTGATGCGGCCATTCCCGATGAGGACCCTCACCCTGGAACAGAGGGTTTTTAATTACCGGCTGGCCAGAGCCCGAAGAGTAGTGGAGAACACATTTGGAATCCTGGCCAGCCGGTTCCGATTATTTCTGACACCCATCCATATGGCGGAGTATAAACTGAACCATATAATACTTGCCTGCTGTGTTCTCCATAATTTTTTAAGAAAACATTCAGCCAACTATGCTGGCTCAGTTGGGCCTGAGGCCGGAATCCCAAATCCATCTACACTGACGGCGCTTGAAAGTGGCCGTCCTGGCTTGCCCTCCCTGAATGCCTGTGATGTCCGGTTACGATACCTGGAGTTCTTTGCGGGTAGGGGGGCTATCAATATGCCAGACAATCTGTGACACCTTTTTCAAATAAAAAACAACCAAAAGAAATTCTTGGTGGACATTTACTGCTTGTGTTTGTTTTAGCTGACCCTGACAGAAATGTGTTGAGTGCAGAAAATGTCGTGATTGGGTAACCTTATAAAAAACAGTGTTGGCTGGTACTTCCTAAATGCAAAAACACATTTCACTACAAGTGCACTTGCAACTGCACTGAACCTGCACTTGTAGTGCAAAGTGTATTTGCCCTTAGGAAATAACCCCCATTTTTCCATAAAACAGCAATTACATCACCCCAAAAGTGTTGTAGTGTTGAGACAATAATCCACACATTCTTGAGTAAGGCACTTTTTTATACCTGCACAATCACATGTGCATTTACGAAAGGTTTTTAAAACAAACCAACATGTTTGTTGTATAACAATGTTTGCAGTAGCATTATCAAAAATCGAAATATCCATTTCAGATAAAACAGGCCTGGCTAAAACCAACAAGAAAGACAAAAAACTTGAACTTACAAAGTTCACATATGGTAAAACCTGAAGGCTATATCAGACATCAGTATTTAGGAACTGGGTTTGATATAGCGTTCAGATGGGGGGAAATCACCCCTGGAAAAGCCAAATTTGGAAGATGCACACCAATTTACGAATGTCAACATGTGCTATCTGCCATCAGGGGGGATCAAGGGATGTGTTTTGGGGGAGCAAGCCCTTCCTCAATGCGACTTTATAATTGAGGAAGGGGTTGCACCCCCAAAACGCGTCCATTGATCTCCCGTGATGGCAGATAGCACATGTTGGCACACTGTGTGCATCCTCCAAATTTGGCTTTTCTAAACATAGAAAAATTTTTGGTAAGATTGGACCACGATAAAACAGGTGATTTTGTGGGGTTTAAATTCGCCCCAAAACATCAATGATGTTATTATTTTTTTTAATAACATCACTGATTTGTTGCTGGATGTTTTGCAATTGGAGATTACACCCCATGATCTCCCCGATCAGGATCTGGGCACTTTCAGATGTGAAACGTTCTCTCTCCCTCACATCACGATCACCTAAAAAGAGATAAAGAACAAAAAAAAAGGTCTCAAAAATCTGCCACCATCCATCTCTTTTACCTGAGCCTGTTGTCGCAGGCACTCACCTGTTGTGGTGCCAATCTCCAGCACATCTTCTTCTTCCTCCTGCTCTTCTTCTTGGGTTGGTATTTCCCCTTCTTCCAGAGGTGGGGGGTCTCTGGTCTCCTGGGATGAGGGGTGTCCGAGTCTTTTCTCCCCTATGTAGAACAAAAATGGTATAATTAGCACACAGATATTTGATGGCAGAACTAGAAATAGGAAACATTGCTTGGAAGTGGGGTACAATTGTCTATTTTAGCCGAGTTCCAAGATGTATAATTTTTGATGCCCTTTGTCAAGCTGTAATACTTTACCTGTTTGGTACAAGCTTCACAGATGTAGCCCCCCCTATAGTATACACTGGAGCACCTGTGTGCCCCCCCTAATAAAAATGGTGTTCTTGTGTCCCACACTAGTGCTCCAGTGTCCAGATGTGAAAACAGCTGCTCAGTGTCCTCTCCTTACACACAATCTAGTTGGCATTTCATTCTAGTAACAAACCCATCTACACAAACAAATATTTGGCATCCAAGTAGGCCCCCAAAAATGTGTGAAAATGCATATGGCCTAAACAATGGTGTTCTAGAGGCCAAAAGAAAAATGTTTGATACGAACGAATAATGGGCCCATGAACATTAAAGTTGACCTTTTTTAAACGTTACAATTAATAAAAGCACATGGAGCAGAACGAACGTAATAAAGACAGAAAGAATAGGAACACAGCACAACTACTTACTTTTTTGCAGCACTCTCTGGATCTTTCGGTACTGCTCTGGCTCTCTCAACTTCAGGTCCGACCACCGCTTCCTGAGCTGATCTTTAGATCTTCGTACCCCGAAATTCCTCTCAAGACTCCTGACCACTTTCGCCATGATTTTGGCCTTTCGGATATTGGGGTTGAGGTAAGGCCCATATTTTCCGTCATAGTCGGACTTCTTCATGATGTCGACCATCTCCAACATCTCCCCAAACGACATATTTGTGGCCTTAAAATGTCTCCTTCTGGATCGGGACGTGCCTGGATCCGGGCTTTCCTCCTCCTCGTTGCTCGAATTAGCATGCACCTGCTGTAACTCCGCCATCATGCTCTTCCCCCACTGCGCCGAATGAAAAGGGGCGGGGAATAGACTAGAAAGAACGTCAGGGGCGGGCGGAGTTACACGCATGCGCAGTGTGTATAAAGCGTAACACGCGTGCGTATTACGTACGATCTGTGAGCGGAGGAAGGAGCATTGGACGCGCCGATCGTAAGAACGAAGGTAAGAGACAAACTTGTGCCTATACTGCTTCTAGATTGAGGCCTATATTGTAACAAGATTAGGAGAGTTTTGTCTGACATTAGGCTTTGTCTTGTGTTGTGTCTTGCAGTGAACATGGATATCTTAATGAAAGATACTGACTTCATGTCAGTATTCATAGATATGCTAAGTGAGCTGCCCTGTCTGTGGGAGATTACCCACCCCCATTTCAAGAACCAAGCAAAGAGGAAGGCAGCACTGGTGCAATTGTTGGTAATTGTGAAGCAGGTGATCCCCACGGCAGACATCACTTATTTAAAGATTTTCCTTGGTGGCCTGAGGAGCACATATCTGAGGGAGCGCAAGAAAGTCCTGGATTCACAGAGATCCGGAGCAGCAGATGACATCTATGTCCCCAGGATGTTGTACTACGACAGGCTGCATTTTCTGGCAGGCCAGACTGAACCCAGGCCATCCCTCTCCAGTCTTCCTTCCACGCTTCCTTCCCCCCCGGCTGAGGCTTCTGACGCCCAACCTGGGCCTTCCAGGCGATATGTGGAGGAGCCCAGATTAAGCCAGGTATAGCATTCCTCTAAATATTTCTGCTTGTCCAATCAATGATGTTAACTAGATGTTAGTTGGGAGTACTAATTTAGGATTGTGATTGATGATGCAAAAACTAAAACCATGTCCCTTTTTCATACACAGGGAAGTCTCAGCCAGGAGGTGGCCGGGCCGAGCCAGCTGGCTGATATCAAGGTCCCTCCACCCCCCCTGAAAACAGAAAGTGGCAGTAGGAGGAGTACCCTAGAGGAGGCGGCTATAGGATTCTTTTGGAGGGCTACAGAGGTCCTGGGAGCACCCCACACCATGCAGGAGAACATTGCTGCCTTCATAGCATATAAAATGCAGAGGATGGAGGAGGGCCAAAAAGCCATGTGTGAGGCCCTCATATCAGAGGCTCTGGAGAAAGGTATGAGGGGCCAAATTACACCTCACACACATCTTTGGGATGGTCCTCCTCCTCCTCCTGCAGGTCCTCCTCCTCCCTCTCCTCCAGGTCCCCCCAGTCCTCCTCCAGGTCCCCCCAGTCCTCCTCCTCCAGGTCCTACTCCTCCTCCTGCCACATCTCCAACTGCACAGCCACAGCCCGGAAGGAAGCGTGGAAGGAAGACCAGACAGTGATTGCCCTGGGTTCAGTCTGGTTGGCCAAAAGATACAGCCTCTTGTGGTACCACAGCCTGGGGACACAGATGTCATCTGCTGCTATCTGGATCTCTGCGAATCCCGGACCAGACTGCCCTCCCTTATATATGGACTCCTCAGGCCACCAATTTTGATGTTGAAGAATTGTTGTCTGCCGTGGGGGTCCCAGGCTTCGCTAATTTCTCATGTTGATCCAGTGTTGCCTTCCTCTTTGTTTGGTTCTGATACCTTAATAAAGGATTTTTGTTTTGAATTATACTCTCCTATGTGTTTTACTTCAAAAATGACAGTTGGTTTGTGAGGATTCAGGTACATTTCAAATATACAATGTGAAATGAACAAGGGACACCAACAACAAACAATCTCCTTGAGATTAAATAATAAAAGATATCAATGGTGTTGGGGTAACTTGACACACAAAACACACCCAAAAATATTCTGGAGTAAAAATAAAAATAACATTGAACAAAGATCAGCCTTGGAAAAAATCCAAACATTAAAGAAAAAAAAAGACTTAAAATCCAAAAAAAAATAAATAAAAAAATATAAAACTGTCAGATGTGACAACTAATAACAATATATTGAGGGAATCCCACTAAAAAAACACAAATAAAAGTTTGTGAGAAGTGTGTGTGAATATGAGCAGCAAAACTACTTAATTCTTGTCACATTATAAAGAAGAAGAGAGTGCGCTGTATTAAACCATTTTTAACATTGCAGCGTGACGAAAGTGCTGTATCCATTGCGAACGCTAAGTTTACCAGAACGAGCTGTCCCCTGTCGGAATTTCTTCTGAGCATGCGTGGCACTTTGTGCGTCGGAACAGGCCACACACGGTCGAAATTGACGCGATCGGATTTTGTTGTCGGAAAATTTTATCTCCTGCTCTCCAACTTTGTGTGTCGGAAAATCCGATGGAAAATGTCCGATGGCGCCCACACACGGTCGGAATTTCCGACAACACGCTCCGATCGGACATTGTCCATCGGAAAATCCGACCGTGTGTACGGGGCATTACTGTGAAGAAACATTTCTGTATTTGGAGATTAAATCTCTTTTCTGAAAGACATAAAGTGTGCCCCCTTGTCCTCTGTGATGGGGCATGTGACATTTTTTTTAACTGCCTCTAAATGCCGCACCATGTTAGCCTATGTGTCCATGCACACATAAAATGTCAGAGGCGTTTGGAAGCATAAGCATTTGGGGGCAGTAGAAAAAATGACAGCCTGTGTATCCAGGAGCAGAGGCTGTTAAGCTGTAAAAACGAAAAACGCCCTTGAATGCCCCTAAACGCTGCTAAATGCTATAAAAAGCTGTTAGCCCTGTTTAGCCACCTTTGGCGTTCTTAGGTATTTTTACATTATATGGAGTGTTTTTACTAAAAAAAGCCAAAAACCGCTTACGCCAAAAAATATTGCTCATAAACGCCCAGAAAAGCTATTCAAAAACATGACTAACAGCATGTTTTTAATGCTGCTTTTTCCTGGTAGCAGCGCCGGCATTTTTTAAACGTCCTGTGTGCATGAGGGCTTTTGATGTCTACACTATGAGTGGTGTTTAGATAATTATATCTGCCTGCTTTGCATCTACCTTACATCTGAGGAGTAGTGCTGGCTAACAGTGTCTGGATGTGCCTGGACAGTTTCCATTGCGGTTGAATAAATTGAGCATTTACTGACCACTCTTAATAAGGGGGTTGGTGCATATAGTAAGCCCGCATCTTGCCTTCACTGTGGTGTTGAGTGACACTGGTGATTGCAGAGGAGAGGGAGAAGATTATGAAGCATCCCTCTTAAAGGGGACTGGCACATAATTTCACTGTGATCTATTCTTTGTGTGATATTTTTCTGGACATTTTTTGTTCAGTTTGTTCAGTCACTTTACTTCACCTAACAGTGATTATTTCATTTCGCTCACTTTGGATATTTTTTTTTATATTGATTGTTTCTTAGGTTGGTTTCATTTTTATTTTATAAATGTATATACAATAGCGAAACACTTACCACTTATTGCTATCCATTAGGCTCGATTCATACCTATGCATGTTGCTTTTGAGTGTTTCTGCAGTGTTTTTTGTCGTGCTTGCTGTATTTTTGAGCAGCGTTTTTCCAGCGTTTTAACAGCGTTTTTGCCGCGTTTTGCATGGTTTTTTTTTTTACAGTTTTTTTTTTAGACCGTATACAGTCTAAAAAAAACCCGCCAAAAACACAAAACACGTCAAAAACGTGTCAAAAACGCTGTAAAAACGCTGCAAAAAACGCTGTACTTGCGTTTTTGATGCTGGTCCATTGAATTCTATTACATGCAAAACGCTGCATTTTGCATGAAAAAAAGTCCCTGACCCTTTCCAAAAACACAGAGGTATAAAAATGCATTGATGTGAACATGTTCCATAGGAACCCATGTTAAAAAATTCCCATGCATTTCTGCAAAATGCAAAATGCATCAAAAAACGCGCTAGTGTGAATAAAGGTTCAGAGAGGATATCCTCTTTTATGTTTGCTGCTCACATACTTTTTATATTTAGCACACTTTTGCACAGTATTCACAAATTAAATATTTGTAATACCATTGCATAGAGCAGTTTAAATGGTTGTAAATCTCAGACATGAAATATGAACAAAGCATATTCCTCTAGAGTGTGTACTTATCTCGAATAGGAGCACTGAGTGTTGCTTTTGCCTGTTGCTTCATTCATCTGCTATCAAAATGAATTACTTCTGACAAGTTTTCTTGACACCAAGAGAAAAAAGGTACAGGGGAGGGACCTCCAGGAGATTGACCTCCAGGAACCTCCAGGTGATTGACAGTCTTAGCTCTGTTCCTGTGTGCTGTGTAAAGGGGGTGGCTGCATATAGACAGGTACAACGTATGTAGTAGTATTTGCTTCATATATGTGTATCACTTGAGATCAGTCACTTAACTGGGTATATGCAAGGGTTTACAGTAACTTTATGTATATTCTGTTTTTTTTTTTTTGTAAAAAAATAAAATGCAAACTTTACAACCACTTTAACGAAGCCTTGTCTTAAACTAATAATTTCAACAACAATATTCCTTTTAATGATTATATGTGTATTTGCAATATTTTATGCATGCTCTTTACCTATAAAATATTCCCTTACAAAATAAAAGTATAGTGTTTGCTCCCATGCAACCACACAACAGTATTCTACTGACAGAACACATTTGGAATCTCAATTTTCTGCCCCTTTTAGATGGCTTACTGATTTACAGTGTATGCAAAAAAACTGCACAATGTTTCAGTTACTGTAAATTTCAAGAATCCCTATTATTTTGACTAGTTTTTCTGAAGTAAGTCTTTCGTTTTTGAGCATGTAATGTGAGTATATCTACACATGTGTGGTGGTTGCAATATTTCCCTTATTACAAGAAAGATTGTGACATTATAAAAGCAAATCTTTTCATTTTGCACTAAATATGAATAAATGGCTGTGATGCCCTTTCTCAGTATCTACAGAATAAAGGCAGATAACCATAAGTCTCTATAATGCTTGCAAAAATCCTTGCAAGGGATATAACTGAGCTGTAAAGGTTTCCTTTTTTCTCATCAAAGGTATGCTCCACTTTAAGTAACATTATTTAAAGAATGTGTTGCTAATTTATTCCTAAGTTTTTCTTTAGTATACTGTAGTTAAGAAAAGGAGACCAAATAACTAGGAGACCAAAGGATATTCCTATAGCAATTCAAGATGGCACCTGCCTTGAAATTTGATTTACTGCCCTAGATTTTAGCTACTCTTTGATTTCAGATATCAAATATCACAAGAGGACAGCATACTCATAGGAAAGAATAGAAGAAATCCATAACGTTCAGCTTCCCTTTTAACACTCACAGTCATCAGTAGATTATTAAATGGGCTGTAGTCAGTCAAGATACAGTATTATATCAATATTGGAACGCAATCACTTTGACCATAAAGAAAAGGTGAGCTGGAAGGTCTGCATTACTGAGTTGAGTAAATTATAACATGACTGATTTTAAAACTGCTTGCAAAATCCAGCTGTAGCCACTTTTATTGTTTTATTTTGATAGACCTCTCTTGAATTCTCTGCTATCTGTAATGCAGTTTATGAAACTCCATCTACTTTATTAACAGAAAGTATGGAAAATCATTGTGATATGATTCTAACCCTAAAAATCTGTATTCTGTCTAAAGAAAAAACAAAAAAAAAACTACTATAGTTTGTGACGAGTTGAAGAGTAATTTTGCATGTACACTATATTACCAAAAGGAACTTGACTGGCCTGCACACAGTCCTGACCTCAACTCGACAGAACAACTTTTGGATGAATTATGCCCCGTACACACGATCGGACATTGATCAAACATTCCGACAACAAAATCCTAGGATTTTTTCCGACGGATGTTGGCTCAAACTTGTCTTGCATACACACGGTCACACAAAGTTGTCGGAAAATCCGATCATTCTGAACGCGGTGACGTAAAACACGTACATCGGGACTATAAACGGGGCAGTAGCCAATAGCTTTCATCTCTTTATTTATTCTGAGCATGCGTGGCACTTTGTGCGTCAGATTTGTGTACACACGATCGGAAATTCCGACAACGGATTTTGTTATCGGAAATTTTTTTAGCCTGCTCTCAAACTTTGTGTGTTGGAAAATCCATTGGAAAATGTGTGATGGAGCCTACATACGGTCGGAATTTCCGACAACAAGGTCCCATCACACATTTTCCGTCGGAAAATCCGACCGTGTGTACGGGGCATTAGAGAGCAGACTGCAAGCCAGGCCTTGTCTGACCTCACAAATGCGCTTCTAGAAGAACAGTCAAACATTCCCACAGACACATTCCTAAACCTTGTGGATAGCTTCCCAGAAAAGTTGAAGCTGTTATAGCTGCAAAGGGTAGGCCAACTCAATACTGAACCCTACAGACTAATGCCCCGTACACACGGTCGGACTTTGTTCGGACATTCCGACAACAAAATCCTAGGATTTTTTCCGACAGATGTTGGCTCAAACTTGTCTTGCATACACACGGTCACACAAAGTTGTCGGAAAATCCGATCGGTCTAAACGCAGTGACGTAAAACACGTACGTCGGGACTATAAATGGGGCAGTGGCCAATAGCTTTCATCTCTCTATTTATTCTGAGCATGCGTGGAACTTTGTCCGTCGGATTTGTGTACACACGATCGGAATTTCCGACAACGGATTTTGTTGTCGGAAAATTTTATATCCTGCTCTCAAAAAAATCCGATGGAAAATGTGTGATGGAGCCCACACACGGTCAGAATTTCCGACAACATGGTCCTATCACACATTTTCCGTAGGAAAATCCGACCGTGTGTACGGGGCATTAGACTGTGATGCCATTAATGTTCATGTGCGTATAAAGGTAGGCATCCCAATACTTTTGGCAATATAATCTAGTTTTTTTGGTTTCACAAAGCAAATAGAAAAACCAAAATATTCAAATTAAAATGTTTTTTAACCACCTCAATACCGGACATTTTCAACCCCTTCCTGCCCCAGCCAATTTTCAGCTGTCAGCACTGTCACATTTTGAATGACAATTACTCAGTCAAATAACACTGTACCCAAATTACATTTTTATCTTTTTGAGACAGATAGTGCTTTTTTTGTTGGTATTTAAAACTATTGTAAAGTCTAATTTTCTATTTTTTTTCAATACAAATAATAAACATGTTATACTTACCTGCTCTGTTGCAGTGAATTTTGCACAGAGCAGCCTGGATCCTCCTCTTCTTGGGTCCCTCTTCAGTGCTCCTGGCCCCTATCTCCAAACAGCTTGCTATGGTGGTACCCAAGCCAAGTCACAGCTCCCTGTGTCCATTCAGACACAGAGCTGTGGCCGGGCCCATCCCCTCTTTCTCCTGATTGGCTGACTGACTTTGATTGAGAGCAGTGGGAGCCAATGGTGCAACTGCTGTGTCTCAGCCAATCAGGAGGGAGAGTCTCAGATGGCAGAAACACTTGTGGACAGAGATGGGGCTCAGGTAAGTATTAGGGGGAGCTGGGGCAGCTGCTGCACACAGGAGGCTTTTTATCTTAATTCACAGAATGTGTTAAGATTGAAAAACCTTCTGACTTTACAACTCCTATAATCACCACAGTTTTTTTTTTTTTTCCTGCTAAACAGGGATGAGCCGAACACCCCCCAGTTCGGTTCGCAGCAGAACATGTGAACAGGCAAAAAATTTTTGCGAACACACGAATAGTTTTTTCTTATTATTATTATTATTATTATTATTATTATTATTATTATTATTATACAGGACTTATATAGAGCCAACAGTTTGCGCAGCACTTCACAAAATGAAGGCAGACATTACAGTTACAATTCAATTTGGTACAAAAGGAATCAGAGGGCCCTGCTCATTAGAGCTTACAATCTAAGAGGGAGGGTCAATTGATACAGAAGGTAATAGCTGGGGGGGATGAGCTGATAGAGAAAGTAAAAAACAGTGTATTAGAAGCAGGGTAGGCTTCTTTAAAGAGAAGGGTTTTTAGGGATTGTCTAAAGATGGATAGATTAGGTGACAGTCAGACAGATTGTGGTAGGGAGTTCCAAAGAATGGGAGAAGCTTGAGAGAAATCCTGGAGGAGAGCATGGGAGGAGGTGACAAGAGAGCAGGAGAGCAGGAGGTCTTGGGAGGACTGAAGAGAGCAGCTTGGTTGATATTTTGAGACCAGGCTAGTGATGTAGCTTAGGTTAGGTAGGCATTAGAAAAAAGTTTAGTGAATGTCTCTATAGTAGTTTGGTTAAATGAGGAAAGTATTGATTGTGCAAGTGGACAAGGAGTGTAAGGTGAGGGAGATATCTGTACAGTGGAGATCTCCTCACACATTATACCAATCTTATTTTTGAAGTGATTAGTAATCTCCTGGGCAGTAAGTTAGTGGGTGGAGGTAATGGAGGATGAAGTAGAGAGTTTAAGGTTGAAAAGGGTTGACAGGGACAGCACGAGAGGGTGTTAATGAGAGTGATAAAGTAGGTCTGTTTGGCAGTGTGGAGACAGGATTTGTATTTTTGGAGGGCAAATTTAAGTTGGTTAAAATCTTGCTGGGGCTTAATCGTATGCCACAGATGCTCAAGAGCATGGCTACATTTTTTGAGGCTTCTGGTATTGTCTGCTTGTCAGGGTTGTAGTCGGGGCCTGATTCTGTGTGTAGTGAGGGGGGCCAACGTATCCAGAATGGATGACAGTGAACTGTTGTAGACAGAAGTTGCCAGGTAAGGCAGGACAGGGATGAGATTTTGTCATAGAGACAATCTGTAGCAGAAAAAGAACAGAAGGGTTAAGATGGCGATGGTTTATACGAGTAATTGTTTGGTAGTTGGAAGGCAGGGAGGAGGAAGACAAGGAAAGCGTGAAACAGATAAGGTGGTGATCAGAGAGAGGAAAAGGAATGTTGGAGAGATTTTAAGGAGTGCATAGTTAGGAGAATACAAGGTCAAGTGTGTTGCCATCAGAGTGAGTAGAAGCGTGTGTCCATTGTTTTAGGTCAAAAGAGGAGGTTAGGCAGAAGTTTAGAAGTAGCAAGAGTTTTAATATTAACAGGGATGTTGAAGTTACCGAGAATGATTGTGAGAATTTCAGAAGAGAGAAAAAAGGGTAGCCAGGCAGAGAAGTCGTCAAGGAAGCTTGATACCAGTCCAGGAGGCTGATAGATCACAGCAATTCTCAACAAAATTGGAGAGAATAGACAAATACAGTAAGCTTCACATGAAGAGAGGGACAGAGACGGAGGTGGATTAAGAACCTGAAAAGTGCTTTGATGGGATAAAAGAATTCCAACTCCACCTCCTTTCCGTCCACTAGGCCTGGGAGAGTGAGTCCACAGGAGGCCATCATGGAAGAGGGCAGTAGGTTAAAAGAGTTTGTGATAAAAAAGGTCACGGACAGAGGTTATTTGACGATCTATGTGCAGATTACTTTTGTTGAATATTCGCAGATCTCCAGTATGACATCCAATACGCAGAGAAACAAAAAGCATGCCAAATGCAGCCTCAGAACTGTCATCCACACTGTACCCTTATGGTAAATGGGAACCTGCTGACCTGCATTTGCAGTTTGTTTCAAAGTGTGTTTACACAAAATGTAAAAAGTTCTAGCAACTTTCACTGCTCAAGTAGACCTTGAGCTGCTTTTGAAGATACCCTGTATATTTATTGGGGCCTCCAGTGGAGACACACATGGGGGGGAGTCAGATTAGTTTGGGTACATGAAAGAAACCTTAAGTGAACCAGGAAAAAGTGCACACATAATCTAATGAAAAAAACAAAATACTGAGGTCAACTTCTAAAGATTTTTCAATGTCAAACAACAGAACAGACAAATGTGTGTGTTTCAATCATTTTATTTAGTACTATGCATTTGCCCACAACTACCAACTTGTTTGAATAATCTTTATGCTGTATCAACAACTATGTAACTATTGCCCTGTTTAAACCATTCATTCAAGGCTCTTACACTACATAGTTGTTAGTAAATTCAAATGAGATTGTAGAATTACAGTAGGTGTGTGGGCAGCTTTAAGAACGTTTCTATTTATGTTCAATGTTTTTTATTGGATTGTGCTACTTTAGATGTTTATGTTATAAATGTGTGTGAAAAGAATACTGTTCCATCTTCTGACAAGTATCCATAACAGTATAGGGCATTAAAATCCCATGAAAAAAAAAAAAAAAAAAGAGAATAAAGTTCTCTTAAGAGGGTCAACACAAAACACTTGGATAAATACAAACTGACTTTATGAATACAAAAAAGTAAACCACAACAAATTAAACAAAAAAAGGGGAGGGCAATGGATAGATGGCTGGCACAGACCTATTAAAACAAGACAACGTTGTCAAAGGGTTAAAAACATAGGGAGCCGTGGCTACACATCCCACTCGTACACAACAGATATTCACCAAATAACACAAACTATAAATAGACTGATTAGCTGTTTATGAGTCCAGGACAGGAGTAGGAAGTTCTTGATGAATATAATATTCCTGTAAAGAGGCTCCCAAAAGTAAGGTTCAACAAACATAAACCAAAAATGTGAACCAAAAATGTGGTATACTGGTTTAGTGGGTGGACGATCTGAATGTGCTGATCTGGTATAACAAATTAGCAATACAGCTGTGTCATTCCAATGTAGGGGCACAGACCCTAAGCATGTGTAGGTGATCAGGTAATGCAGCACATGAAGCAAGCAGCATGGCTAGAAAGTTCATTTATCAGCAAAAATGAAAAACAGGTTCAGAGGCAGCGGATGTATGTTCATGCAGATAACATCAGGGGGAATGCTATGGTCAGTAAGGACACATTATACAAGTGCTGAGTGGGGCATAGAAACTCTCACCAATCGCACGGAGTCTGTCATCCATTAATAGCATAACTTTACCCCTGGAAAGCTATGGCCATGAATGCCGCTCCACATTGGCCAATGGGTGTATTCGACCGGAGAGAGATCCCTCGCTGTAAGGTCGCTGCCTCCGTATTGTTCGTTCCAGAGAGGGAAACAGCCATCAGCTGTTTGTTCCGTGCTGACAAACAAACAGATCATAGAGCGTGCGGTTCCCTGTGACATGCTGACATCACGCTGCTGACGCGTTTCACCAGCCAATGGACGCTGGTTTCTTCAGAGCAGGGAGGAGTCGGAGAAATAGGCTTAAATAGGCTATAGAGGGTGTAATTTTTTCAGTAACCACTAGATGTAATCCGAAACAACTCTCAAGCAGAACATTCAGCAAAGAAATAAAGTACTTAAAAAGTGCACGGACATAATGATAACAAAAGGAATTAATTAGCAATGACGACCAAGATGGAGAGAGTAGTAAATTAACCTCATTAAGAGTTAGGTTGCCACAATACAAAGGGAAAAATAATGTTTATTCCATATAGACAAAAAGGAATTATACAGAATAGACAGTGGCATAATCAGCAGAGGAAAAAAAAGGGGGGGGGGGGCGCAAATTAGATAAGTAGGAATAATAGAAGATTACCTCAGTTATCACTTTTCTAAAAAAGGCTGTTAACTGCATTCAGTGTTTAACCCTTTGGGTATCATGGAGTCCAAATAGTATGTCCACATCTTCTCCTTTTGGAGAAGGATGGTATCAAAATCGCCCCTCCTAGGGGGCAGATTTAGCACATAGATCCCCTTAACTAACAGGCCTTTTGGGTCACCATTGTAAAATTTGGCAAAATGTAGGGGAATCGGGCGATCGTCATCCTTCTTCTTAATACTACCGATGTGCTCGCCAATCCTAATGTGGAGTTGGCGTTTAGTTTTGCCTATATAAATTTTATTGCAAGGGCAAGTGAGCATATAGATGACACGTGTAGTTGAACAATTAATAAACTGTTTGATTTTATAGTTTTTACCTCCTCATAGATTGGCGAACACATCGGTTTGATGTATATATTTGTAAATGGTGCATATAATACACTAAACCTAGATACTAATTTAGATAAGGATGAGAGGGAGGCCATTGATAACCTTATGTCTCTGCTGGATGAGAATGAGGGTAGTGATTCTGAAGTGGAAATCAATCATCCACTCAGTAGGAAATCTAACCTTAAAATCAGATCAACTAAAATGCCAACTTTATCTAAATAATAAGTGGTAGTGAGCCATAAGTGGCTCCAAGTGTTCCTGGATAAGGTTAAACAGGACCTGGGGAGGGTGAATTGGCATTGGACTGGACCTAATAATCTATCCAGCTCTTAGAGAAAGGCTCTACATGAACTAGAAGAAGCACCTAACCTGGTAGTTAAAAAAAGTGATAAAGGTGGTAATGTGGTTCTATTAAGTGAAAAACTTTATGAGGATGAAACACTGAGGTTACTTGGTGATAATTCCACCTATAAAAAACTCACTCGGATCCCATTTCCCACCTTGGTTGACACCCTAAACACCAACCTAAACTTGGTATGGATGCAGGTCTCCTCACTAAAAAGGGGTACCTTTTTCTTAGAGCTGAAGATATCACTATCCCCACCTTCTATACAATACCCAAATTGCATAAATCCCTAACCCGCCCTCCCGGCAGACCGATTGTTTCTGCTATTAAAGGCCCCTTGGAGAAAATTTTTAAGTACTTTCTCTCTTTGCTGAATGTTCTGCTTGAGAGTTGTTTCGGATGACATCTAGTGGTTACTGATAACAATTAAACCCTCTATAGCCTATTTAAGCCTATTTCTCCGACTCCTCCCTGCTCTAAAGAAACCAGCGTCCATTGGCTGGTGAAAATCGCCAGCAGCGTGACGTGAGCACGTCACAGGAACCGCACGCTCTATGATCTGTTTGTCAGCACGGAACAAACAGCTGACGGCTGTTTCCCTCTCTGGAGCGAACGACACTGAGGAAGCGACCATACAGCGAGGGATCCCTCTCTGGTGAAATACACCCACTGGCCAATTAATGGCCACAGCTTTCCAGGGGTAAAGTTATGCTATTAATGGATGACAGACTCCGTGCGATTGGTGAGAGTTTCTATGCCCCACTCAGCACTTGTATAATGTGTCCTTACTGACCATAGCATTCCCCCTGATGTTATCTGCATGAAAATACATCCGCTGCCTCTGCACCTGCTTTTCATTTTTGCTGATAAATGTACTTTCTAGCCATGCTGCTTGCTTCATGTGCTGCATTACCTGATCACCTACAAATGCTTAGGGTCTGTGCTCCTACATTGGAGTGACCCCGCTGTATTGCTAATTTGTTGTACCAGATCAGCACATTCAGATCGTCCACTCACTAAACCAGTATACCACATTTTTGGTTCACATTTTTGGTTAATGTTTGTTGAACCTTACTTTTGGGAGCCTCTTTACAGAAATATTATATTCATCAAGAACTTCCTACTCCTGTCCTGGACTCACAAACAGCTAATCAGTCTATTTATAGTTTGTGTTAGTGGTGAATATCTGGTGTGTATGTGTGGGATGTGTAGCCGCGGCTCCCTATGTGTTTAACCCTTTGACAACGTTGTCTTAGTTTTAATAGGTCTGTGCCAGCCATCTATCCATTGCCCCCCCCCCTTTTTTTTTAAATTTGTTCTGGTTTACTTTTTTGTACTAATAAAGCCAGTTTGTATTTATCCAAGTGTTTTGTGTTGACCCTCTTAAGAGAACTTTATTCTTTTGGTTTTTTGTATGCATTTAGGGCAATCAGAACTGCATCCAACTGTGCTCATTTGGATGAATAATTTATACTCACCTGCTATTGTTGTTTAATATTTATTAGTAATTAATTTTGGTTGATCCAGGCAAACCCCTGTTATATATTTTTTTTTCATTAAAATCCCATGGCATATGTAAAAGCTGAAGTAAAGGAATGCTATTGGCTTTATGCCAGGGACTCATCCTAATCCAAGTATACATAGAAGCAAAATAATAATTACCAGGGGCTAATTAGCTTACTCTCTGGCTCCAACTACTAAGGTGACTTAGGTCTGCCAACAAAAGTAACATACTAGTAAAATTTTCATTCATACTCTTAACATTAAAGTGATTGTAATTGTTATAAAAAAAAAGAAAGAAAAACAATTATAGTTACTTACTCTGTGCAATGGTGTTGATCAGAGAGGCCTCCTCCCTGGTCCCCCGCTGGCACTCCTGGATCCTCTTTTTCTTGGTGTGCCACCATAGGAAACCACTTCCTATGGTGGCACACCTGAGCTGCCCTGTCTGCGTCCATTGACACAGACAGTGCGGCTTCCCCCTCCTCTCCCTATTCACCGGTTGGCTCCCGCTGCTATCATTCTGCCCTGTGAGGAGAAAGAGAGCAGAGAGAACCACTGCTCGGGCACAGCGCTGGGTCGAGAATGGGCTCAGGTAAGTATAAGGGAGGGCTGGGGAGGCCTACACACAGAGGATTTTTTTTTACCCTAATGCATAGATTGCAATAAAGGGGTTGTAAACCCTTGTTTTTTATCACATATCATACTTACCTCCACTGTGTAGTTTGTTTTGCACAGAGTGGCATCCTCGTCTTCTGGGGTCCCCCGATGGCGCTCGCGGCTCCTCCCCGCATCGGGAAACCACCTAGGAGAAGCGCTCTACCTGGGGGTTACCGTGTCGGTCTCGGTCCCGCCCCCCAGTGCCTGCATCATTGGATTTGATTGACAGCAGCGGGAGCCAATGGCTGTGCTGCTATCAATCTATCCAATCAAGAGCCAAGAAAATGGGCAGAGAGGGTGAGCGCGTCTCCAGCGTGGAAATTACAGGGCTCAAGTGAGTAAAATGGGGGGGCTGGTCAGTGACAGAAGTTTTTTAATCTTCATGCATAGGATGCATTAAGGTGAAAAACATGAGGGTTTACAACCCCTTTAAGGTAAAAAAGAAACCTTTTCCCTTTACAACCACTTTAAGGCCTTGTCCACGCTGGGTGTTTAGCTCTGGTGCATGAGACTCTGTTGCTTAAGTGCAGGTGGAAGCTATAGGTGCACAGTCCAGGCCTGCTGCCAGCAGCCTGGTTGTCCCACTCTTGGCTGAAAATGGGTCACAGAAGTGCAGATTGAGGTGCAGTCCTGTAATCCATAGGAGTCGTTACTGTTTTCACCTGGTGATCTGGCCAGTAACAAACCTCCTGTACTAGAGTGCCCCCACTCTAGATGAATGAGCAGAGGGGCACCTTTGGACAGCAGCATTATTGGTCTGGGGGAAGGGGAGTGTTAAATGGACTAGCAGATTTAGATACACTAATAAATTAAAACCAAACTAAAGCTCAGACTGTAGTTACTAAGCAGATACAGCAACCATTTTTTTCTTTTTTATGTTTTCCTTTTAACTGCTTTTCAGGAGAGCTTGTTCTGATGAAAAAAAAACAGACTTATTGGTCAGATCACCAGGTGAAAATAAAAGGAATAAAGCCTGAAAATAAAAACTGATGCTGTCACCGCATCTAAGAATTGGTAAGCTGGAATATAATAGGTTCTGTCTTAACGCAAGTTGGGACTGAACCCTGACTGTTTGAACATTTACCTATACGGCAGGAACTGAAAATTATGTATAATTGTTATATTATTATTAGTGGTGGAGTTCTGGGGGTGGGGTTGTCCTAAATTGCACATCCACAATCAATTATGCCATCCAGTGAAGTAGATTCACATCATTCATGATGCAGGCCAACTTGCCGAAAGAAACAAAATGCCACCCACCATCATAAATCTGGTCCCATTGCTTCATTCACACTGAGTGACAGGTTCAGCGCATGACAGCTAATATATACAAAGGTTCTGACCTCTCTGGGGATCCATTTGAACTCATTGACCATATATGGTTAATTACCTAATTTAAGTTCTCATTTAACAGGGTTTCTTACAAAAAAAAAATGCATTTTATTTTTCCTTCCTATTCTTTTTCTTTGACTTTTTTTTATCTTCCATTATTTAAACTTTTTTTAACAAGGCATTGCAATTTTTTGGCAACTTTATGGCACTCTGTCACATTACATTGTAGCATTTAAAGTTGTCATGTACTACAGGACATTTTATACAGTATTTTATTTTCAACACCATTGCTCAGTAACCTATCACTTGCTTTCCATTGCAAAGTCCAGTCATGTGTGATAGCAGTTTTTACTGCTCTGAGTGAGGAAACTTTCCTATTGTTTTCTGTTTTTTTCTCAGTTGTTCTATGTACTTTTTCTGAGCAATGATTTTTTTTCACTGCTTCTGCAAATCATCGTCTTGTCAGAAACACAAGAACTTTCAGACAAACAATAACCAGAGGACCCTGCAACATGTGTTAAATAATTCAGTGTGACTTTGGCAGTTAGAATACTTCTTAATAACACAAATTCTATTGATATTTAGTCAAACTGAAAATATGCCCACTAGCAAATTATACTTTTTTGCCTTATTAAAACACCCTAGTTATACCACCGTTTCTTTTACAAAAGATTTATTAATACACAATCCAACATATACAGACAACATTGGGATGGTTACAATTTGTAATAAACAGACATAAGGTCAAAAAAAAAAAAATTATACCACTGTTTCTTCAACAGATAAAGATTCAGAAATTTTAATTCAATCTTATTTTATAGCAAATTAGCATTGAAAAATTGTACAGTATACAAATATGTTGTTCAATAACACATAAACAAAGATATACATTCGTGCAACACTGGTGTCTTACCGTCTCATGGTTTAGATAATTTGTGAGCTTTGGTTGATTGGTATGGTATATAAGCCTGTATACCTACAGCGTCTAACCTGGCTTAGTAAGGTTAGGTGAGCACCACTATCTACTCAATGAGCGGTGCCCACTCATTACAAGTAGGCTAGGGCTTTTACTTCTGCGCTGAGCACGTTTTCTCTGAGGGTGAAGCTCTGTGTGTGTGCCACCGTTCTGGTCTAATGAGACTAGAGATTATGATTTAGGTGAGCGTGTAACATTGGGGATAGAAGAGGATAGAAGGGTCAAGGCAGTAAGGGATGTAGAAATTAAGAGAGATATTTTCCACTGTGGCTATACAGGTGCATCGGTGGAGTCCTCTGAGGCCCATGGAATAAATTCTGAGGAGTAGCGAAACATAGACCATGAGGTCCAGGTCTTGGAGAATTGCTCCTCCTTACCCATTTCCTGCGACAACATTCGTTCCAATCTATTAATTTGGTCCACTTCAATTGCCCAATCCCCCGGGGAAGGCATGCTCGTCGACTTCCAATGTCTGGGCAGAACTGTTCTAGCAGCTGCCAGAAAGTGACGCAAAACGTCTTTTTTGACCGATTTAAGCAGTCCAGGGAGCAAAGATAGCAGAACTACCTCAGGAGAGGGTGTGATTGAGGTCGTCATGAGTCTGCAGTACAAGTCGAGGATCTTCTGCCAGAACCTCTGCACAGGGGGGCATTCCCACCAAATGTGGAGTAAGGTTCCCTTGGATGACAAGCAACGCCAGCAGGTATCCGGGAGTGCCGGGTTTATCCAGTGCAAAGTCGAGGGGCATCTGTACCAACAGGTAAACAACTTAAATCCTTTTTCTTGGGCTTTGGAGGCTAAGGATATTTTGTGAGTCAGAATGAAGCACTTTTGCCAGTCTACAGCTGAAATGGGGTGACCCAAATCTTCCTTCCAGGCCTGTGTGTATGGGGGGAGGTCAGGATTATAAGTCATATGTATGAGAGAATATAGTTGAGAGACCACATGTGTAGGGGGGGGCGGTCTGGAGCAGCATGCTCTCCAAGTCTGTTAAGTCAGCAAGTATATCAGGCAGGGATGGGAAGGTGCGAATGAAGGATATCACCTGTTGCCTCTGCAGCCAGTGCATCGAGGTATGGGAAGATGGGCCGGAGGGGATGTCATGAGTCAGAGAAGAGTCTGATCGCAGGACTTGGGCAAGTCGTCTGTGGTCCTCCTTACACCAAGGTCCAAAACTTGCTTCCTGTAGTGCCGGTGGAAAAGCCGTGGCGTCATGGGTCCTTTCAGAGGTGATCGGGTCTTGGAGGAATTCATTCGGGTCCAAATTTGTATGGTTTGTCCTGTGAGGTCGCTCAGGAGTATCCCTCCTTTCAGCAATTCTGTAGGCGTCCACGGTAAGGCACGGAGATATATCGAATTGATATGACTCTCTATTTGTACCCATAATTTGGTGTAGGAATGATGGAACCAGTTAAGTATACGCGTGAGTACTGCTGCCCTATAGTATATAGAGGCATCTGGAGCTCCAGCTCCGCCACAAATCTTGGGGAGCGAGAGAGTCTCATAGCATATCCAAGGACAAGCCCCTCCCCATATAAAGGGCGAGAATAGTTGGCGGAGCTTCCTAAAGAACCAGGAGGGTATGGAAATGGGAATTGTCTGAAACAAATAGAGAAACCGAGGGAGAACGTCCATTTTTAGGGCATTCACCCTGCCTAGCCACGAAAGGCGGTTCTTCGTGTAGTTTGAGAGATCCGTCTTGGTTCTAAGCAGAAGGGGAGCATAGTTCAGAGAGAATAAATGGGATCCTTCTGTGGGTATTTGGATTCCGAGGTAACGGATGGAAGTGGAACCTGTTTTAAAAGGATACTTAGTGGAGACTTGGCGGAGGGCCTCCTGGGACAGTGAGATGCTCAGGATTTCTGACTTAGTATGGTTCACTTTGAAATTGCTCAGCTTCCCAAACCTCGTGAATTCCCGCATTATATGTGGTAAGGATATATGGGGTTGGGTTACAAACATTAACAGGTCATCCGCAAAGGGAGCCAGTTTGGAATGAGTGGGGCCTATTGATACATCTGAAATGTTAGGGTTATTGCGCAAGGCAATTGCCAGGTGTTCCATGACCAGGACATAGAGAAGGGCAGATAGAGGGCAGCCTTGTCGTGTCCCGTTGTGGATGGAAAATGTAGGTGACAATGAATCATTCACCCGAATTCTAGCAGAGGGAGAGGAAGATTCAGAAATTTTAATGAATAGCTCCCATCACAGGTAAAGAAAACATTTTGATATGGAAAATGTTAATATTTAAAATGGTTCTAAAGTCTAAAGATTTTTTTACATGCATTTTGCATCAAAAACACATGGACAATTTTTAACATGGATTCCAAAGACCCTAGTTCACATCAGTGCAGTGTGCTCTAGTTCAGTCAACAAAATTAGAACACGTTGCACTTTTTCTGTATGGAATGCATCTGGAACTTGGCAAAACACATCAAAAATGCACCGGAAAGGTTTTCAATAGGCCCAGGACTTCTGCATGGCAAGGGAACCATCCTAATCCCATCCCAATCAATGTTACTCAGCATGGTGCAATTTTGAAAAAGGTTCCTTCACTAGTTTGGTGCGACTCCAGTGCAATTTCAGCCCCATAGGCTTCTAAGTTATTTCACAGAAGTCACAGTATTACATAAGAAGCGATTGCTATGTGACTTTGATGAGACCAGTTTTTTTTTTAACCCTCATCTCTCCTCCCAGGTCATCTTTGCTGCCTAAAAACTCCCTTCCCAAGCACATTATGTTCATACCCGAGTGTAGCAGAAACATGCGCTCCCGTTTTTTGCAGATTTTTTATGCGAAATGTGCGTCGCGTATAGTACAGCTCATTCACTTAAATGAGTTGCACTACGTCTGACAAATGGCCAAATGTAGCTCAAGAACCTTTTTGGTCATGGAGCGTCTCATTTTGTTTAGTGCGTGTTTCAGCGCATTAGTAGCGCGTTTTGTCACGTCACAAATGCATGGCAGAGCATGCATCTGCTAAACGCGTTTGGGGTGTCATTACCAGTTGGGCTGCATTCACATTTTAGTGTAGCAGTAGGGACTGCTGATGAACTTGGATCCCCCACTCCTTCACAGCCAGCCTCCCCAACACTGTATCTCCATCTTCCACCTGACTGCCCCTGCTAGCATGGCCCATGACTTTTTATGGAGTGGTGTCAGCCCCCTGCCAGCCTACCCATGAGGATTGGCTGAGGCTCCATAAATATTCAAGGCAGCTCCTCCTAACCTCCATCCTCTAATTCTAGAAGATTCTCAAACCGTCTAGACCAGGGGGAGGCACCAAAGAGCTGCCAGGATGAGTCACCCAGTCCTGAACCTTAGTAAACCCTGACCCAGATTCCATAGCTCAGGCTTAGCCCTGAGCTAAAGTAGAATTTTCCTACTCTCACATTCAGCACACATTAGAGGGTGCTACATGAGCTTTTCCAAATGCATAGCAACCCGTAGAGAATACATGTGCTTTGCTGTGTGTCTCAGAATCACACTTGTGTTGCCATTATGGCTACATAAGCGTGATGTGCATTAGCAGTGTGTTTCCAAAACTCACTTCAAAGCACACATTTGCAGGTTGATCAAAGTGCTTTTTGAAAATGCACAAGCATGCTTTTTCTGTGTGGGTTGCCACACATTCGTAAATGTGCAGATGTGAATATAGCCTAATTGTTAATGAAACCACATTTTCTGTGCAGGTTGCAGTGCGCTCGGAAGTGTATTGGTGTATCCCTATCCCCTGTAGCCCTGAAAATGTAGCAACCGTAACAAAAAACAAAAATCAAAAAACAAAAAACAGTGACATTAACCACATAGTCCTTATACAAGCGGTCAAACCACAGTATGTTTAACAACAAATTTGTATGCGTAATAGTTTACCTACTTGTACAGAGGTCCCTGGGTGCTCGAGCCACTGGAGGGTAGAAGAGGGGAGAGAGTGGGAGGGAAAAAAATTTGGGAAATGGATTCAGTCTCTAGAACATCCTTCAATTAGAATACCAGTTATTCCAGATGTATTCCAAGTCTATTGAACTGCTTAATTCAAAAGGTAGATAATGTCACATTGCCACAGTGATGACTAATTTATGGATAAGCACAATAGACCAGCATAAGTTCCTATAGTTTGATGCTTTAATAAGATGGAAAAACATGTGGAGAATCTTCAGGATCCCTATTATCTTCAATGTACATAGGAACAGCCAATTGCTGATTAGAGGAAGTACCACTGTCAAAAAACAATACTGCACAAAAGTCTGCTGAGTTTGTAATCATCATTTGTCGGCTATACTGCCATGCATATGAGGTAAATAAGCCATTAGCAGATCGGTTTGTAGAGCTTGAATAGTGAAGAAGCACTGTAACCATACAGGCCATAAACCATCTGGAACCGTGTTACTGATCAAGTAACAAGGTAGTTGGAATTGCTATGTTACCCTTGTTGAATCGTGTGCTTGGGCAGTTCACTTCTCTGTGCACTTAACCCTGCAGGTGGATCAATGCTCCACACCTATACTGGTTATAATGGTTCCACCATAAGAATCCTCATTAGGTTTGTCCAAACATTCCCCTGCCTCCACAAACGCTTCACCATCCCTGGCTGACACTGGTTCCCTTCCGGGACATGTATGACCTGGAGGATGGGATAAACAGTTCAATCTCTGTATTTGCGGACGATACTAAGCAGGGCAATAACTTCTCTTTGAAAAAATAAAAAAAGTATATTTTTTACTTTTTGCTATTATAAATATCCCCAAAAATGTTTTTAAAAAACAAATTTCTTCATCAGTTTAAGCCAATATATATTCTTCTACATATTTTTGGTAAAAAAATCGCAATAAGCATGTATTGATTGGCTTGTACAAAAGTTATAGCGTCTACAAACTATGGGAAAGATTTATGGAATTTTTATGGCATTTTTATTATTTTTTTTTAATTGGCAACGCCCTCTCCCCAATTTGCGCCCAATCAAGTTGCGAACCATAGCAGCATGCTCTGTCTCGGGAATATTTTTGGGTAGATGTGAGTCTCCAATGATAGTTTTGCCTGATCAGCTGCTGGGGAGGAGGTAAGGGGAGGGATCTGTCCCCATCACATGTTCTTCTCTGAGAGTGGGCACAGTGACCCCCCACGGCAACACATAGAGCTCCTCACACACCCCCGATGTGTGTGGGCCCCTACGGCACTTGACTGTCTTTGATTGGCCTTGACAAGGTTGTGTCGGGAGAGCTTTTGAAAATTTGTGACTGGGGGGGAGATGGGCGGAGCCTAGCGGAGCAGACATGCATTGTTAGAGCTCTGCACCACTGAGGAGAGAAGAGAAGGACAAAGCGGAGCCTGCAGGCTCAAAAGGTATCCATTTGAACCTTTTTGCCCCAGGGAACAAACTGTGAAAGTTTGGGCAGGAAATATGGTACTGGGAGGAAACCATGGCAGAAATAAAAATCACCTCACAAAGAGCTCACAGGCACTCACTGCAACTAAAGCAGCTCCAGTCACCTCACAAGATACAGCATCAGGGAGCTCTCACAGACAGAAAATGTCACAGCAAGACTCTCCATTTGAGTCAGATACAGAACAAATCCTCTCACAAACTTCTCCACAAGCCTCTTCAGCATCCCCAGTAATATTATTACAATTTGAAAAGATGCTTCATAAGGCTTTAAAACAAACCTCAGACCAAATAACAAAAAGCCTAACCAAAGAAATAAGAGAGCTGGGAAACCGCACCGCAGCCTTAGAAATAAAAATGGATGAAATTGAAATTACAACCCAAGAAAATATAACAGAATTGGAACAATTAAAAGAAGAGAATTTAATACTTCAAACTAAGCTCGAAGATTACGAAAATAGAGCCAGACGTTCAAACTTGCGCATAAGGGGAATACCTGAAACTGTGACAGACCTGCAATCTACTATTACTGCTCTATTACAAGAACTAAAGCCAGATATCCCTATTGAACGTTTAGAACTGGACAGAGTACACAGAGCCCTCACAGCCAAAAAGAAAGATGGACCCCCACGTGATATAATCACAAAATTTCATTATTATAGAACGAAAGAACAAATACTAATTGCTGCAAGAGAAAAAAAGGAACTTAATTTTCAAGGACACAATTATCAAATTTTTGCTGACCTATCCCAACTTACTATTACTAAAAGACGATCCATGAAACCCCAACTAATGGAACTGCAACTGCAACAAATGGAAATGGAAATGGAACTGCAACATTATGTATCAATGGGGCTTCCCCTTTTCAGTCAGATTTAACTACCAAGGTACAATTTACAGAAGCAGATCAGCAGATGAACTACAACAAACCCTTTTAAAATTAAATCTGACAGAACCCACAAGCAGCAACTCTCCCACACGCAGAAGAATGACATCATCTTCACCTTCAGGCAGCACTCAGAAAATTTCAGAACAAAATGGGAATCATCATTCTCACAAAAGAGGCCGTTATGCCACATGGACCAAGAAGATTCAATGTACTGACATCCTAATTCCTGATATCTCTTCATTTATTATACTAAGAGATGGTTCTCTATAAAAAACCTGTATTTATAACTGAATGTAACTGCATTCTGATAGTCACACACTGTGTGGGATCATGTTACATTCCAGTTATATTTCTTATTACTTCTGATTCATATAGCCTTAGAATATATAAGTGAAATAAGGAAATTCTTGTTCAGTTATATATTATCAGGTAATAACAATAGATTTATTGCTTTTTAGGACAAATATGTTCAATAATCCAGAAGTAATGGAAGCTTTTTCTTTCTTTTCTTAAAACAAATATATTATTACCTAACTAGTTCCTAGAATTATGTTTTTGTTTATTCTAATCTGAAGCAATACAACCTCAATTTTATGAGTTAACATATCTAAACAGTTGCATATGAATAAAATATGTAATTGTTTACTCTAAAAGGGTTAAAATCCCAAAATAATTCAAACTATCTTCATCAATACCAAAGTTATTAACAGTACCTTTCTAACTGAATTATTTAGCCTAGGGCAAGACTAACCATATACAACCACCCTGGAATAAATAATTTCAACAAAAACTATATTCTGCACTCCAATTAATGAAACATCATTTTGATGTCTTTTGACATAGCACTTCTCTCCTGTAAGCGGAAGATCCGTGTACCCCCATTAGCCCTCCTCATTCTCCCAATCATATTATGTGGGAGTGTGAGGAAGGCACTTATTCCCCTGAGAGAGATATTTACTCTCTTTCACGGGTAAATTGTGATTACTTGCAAAAAATAATTTATACAATGTATCATCTAATCTCATATATTTTTTGTTTACTCTTTACTCCAGAATTCACTGGTTTCTTTTCTATCTATTCATCTCTTCAGTCCACACAGGTTGATCTGCGCAGTCAGCTCTGCATAACAAAAAGTAAGTCAAAACTATTTGATCTGTTGCCATGGCACCACTGAATATACTTTCCCTGAATGTTCAGGGAATAAATGTCCCTCAAAAAAGGACCAAAGCCTTCCGTACTTTTCATAACAAGAAGGCTCACATAGTATGCCTCCAAGAAACACACTTCACCAAAGATTCTACTCCAAAATATATTTCTCCTTTTTATCAACAAATTTACACGGCTTCTGCCTGTACCAAGCAAAGGGGAACTCTAATTGCATTTCACCAATCCACACCATTCACCTTATCATCAGAAATTAAAGACCCAGAAGGTAGATACCTGATACTCATGGGTTATATAATGGATACAGCAATCACGGTGATTTCCTATTACGCTCCTAACAAACAACCTACACCATTCCTCTCACATATATTACAAGTGATTAATACACACAAAATAGGAACAGTGATAATGTGTGGGGATTCGAACCAGGTCCTCCTCCCATTTCTAGATAAATCACCTTTTACACCATCCAAAATAACCTCTAGATTACCTTTTTCTCAACTTCTTTCCAAATACAATCTGGTAGATTCGTGGAGAGAAAGTAACCCAATGAAAAAGAAATTCACTTATTTCTCGCACCCTCATCAAACCTTCACCAGAATAGATCATATTTTTCTAACAATAGGAATGATACCAGAAATTATTGCATCAGATATAATTCCGATTCCGTGGTCTGACCATAATGCAGTATACACTACTATAGCCTCAGCCATACCAAAAGCGCATGATCCAACGTGGTACTTACCGGACATAATGCTCAAACACCCACTACATCAGATGGCCATTGAACAAGCTTTAAAGGAATACATATCAATTAATAATACAACAGATATCTCCCCAATAACACTGTGGGAAGCTCATAAGCCTGTCTTGCGTGGTACAATACAAAGACAAATGGCACTATTTAAACGGGAACGCAAAAATCTAGCAAAAAAGCTAGAACTCAATTTTAATGCAGCCTACATATCATTTCAAGATAATCCATCTCAGAGTACAAAATCTCATCTGGAAAAATCTAGATTGGAATACGATCTATTTCTCACTGAGTCAGTTGATAAATCCCTCAAACGCTCCAAACACAATTTCTACATGAATACAAACAAACCAGGTACATATTTGGCTCGGGCATTAAATTCAACTAACAAATCTTTCAAACCAATACGTTTGAAACTATCAAAAAATGTTTACACTTGTAATCCAGTTAAAATAGTCCATAAATTTCACTCACATCTCGCAACTTTATACAAGATAAACAATGAATTTAATCCTACAGAGGCTGAATCCTTCTTCTCAAAAATAACCTTACCTGAGTTATCTCAGAATCAAAAAAGCAGTTTGGATGAGCCTATAACTATAGATAAAGTTGCTAACGCCATAAAAGACCTAAAACTTAACAAAAGACCAGGCCCAGACGGCTACTCGGCTTTATACTATAAAACATTCTCAGAAATACTCTCTCCCATTCTCACTGAAACTTTTAGCAAACTTCTAGATGGACATTCTTTTCGGCAAGAAACACTAATGGCAATTGTTTGTATGATCCCAAAACCCCTTTCTGATGATACTTCCTGTGTGAATTATCGGCCTATCTCTCTGTTAAACCTCGATATTAAATTATTAGCAAAAATAATAGCAAAACGCCTCAATAGCATTATAGGAAAATTAATACATAGAGATCAAGTAGGCTTCATGCCAAATAGACAGGCAGGCGATAATATACGCAGGGCAGTGTTATTGGCACATATTGCTAAAAAACGGAAAATCCCTTTATGTTTTCTATCTCTCGATATTAAGAGGGCATTTGACACAGTATCCTGGCAATATATGCAATATTCATTACAAAAATGGGGTTTTGGACCCCACTTTTTAACATGGATCAAAGCATTATATAATAAACCCAAATAAAATATGCTGGATACAAATCTGAAGCCTTTAATATCGAAAGAGGTACCCGACAGGGTTGCCCATTATCTCCCTTATTATTTGCCCTTATACTCGAACCCATGGCCCAATACATCAGAACAAACCAAACTATAACTGGCATTGAAGTAGGAGGTATTACACACAAATTATGTATATTTGCAGACGATATATTACTTTTTCTATCATCACCACAGGTCTCTGGTCCTAACTTAATACCAGCTCTTGATGGATTTGCAGCCCTATCCGGCCTTATGATTAATCCTAAGAAATGCCTAGTGCTTAATATTTCACTCACAAACATAGAATTGATCCCGGCTAGGGCTGCACTCCCATTCACATGGGCAGAAAAATCAATCCCATATCTTGGAATTCATTTAACAGCATCTCATTCTGACTTATTCTCAACCAATTATCCTCCTGTATTAAGACAGATCACAAATCTAATAAAACAATGGTCGCAACTTCCTTTATCCTGGATAGGGAAGATTAATGCAATCAAAATGACTATTCTACCCAAATTGCTTTATCTATTCAGAGTCCTCCCTATTCCAATTCCTTCCTATTTTTTGAGAATAGTACAAAAAAGAGCAACTTCTTTTATATGGGGCTCTTCTAAACCACGTATACCTATACACACACTACATCTTCCCAAAAATAAAGGAGGCCTGGGATACCCTAATTTTACTAACTACTACAGAGCAGCACATTTAGCCAGTCTGTCCAAATACCATGCAAAACAGGAAATCCCATTATGGGTATTTATAGAGGCTTCAGAAAATGACCCTCTATTAATATCAAATTTATTATGGCTTGATCCTAAAGACCGCTTTAAAATTCATAATCCCATAACTAAACACTTCTTATCTCTCTGGGATAAACTAAAAACCAAATATCAGTTACAATCTCCACACAATTCTCTCCTTTCTTTTATCAGAAATCCGGCCTTTTATCCGGCATGGATCTACCCAAATTCTTTTAAAGCTTGGACAACATCAGGCATTCAGACACTAAATGACTTCATAGCATCTAAATCATTCCTTTCATTCCCATCGCTTAGAGAAAAATATGATCTACCAAACTCTGAGATATTTAGATATCTCCAAATCAAAAATTTCTATACACCATTCCTAAAGGGGGATACACCATTATCCCAATTATCCATTTTTGAATCAATCTGTACAAAAGATCCATTTGCTAAAGGTACAATTTCATCACTTTATAATCAATTATATGGAGTAGCAAATCTTAATAGACCCTCTTACGTTCAGAGGTGGGAGGAGGACCTGGGACGAACTTTAGAAGACACGGACTGGTCTAACATATGGCTCACATCTAAGTCATCTTCACCCAACATCTTAGCACTGGAGACAAATTATAAAGTCCTAACTCGCTGGTACCTTGTACCCGCTAGAGTGGCAAAATATTCACCTAATACCTCAGCTCTTTGTTTTCGAGGATGCCCAGAAATAGGCACATATTTACACATATGGTGGACGTGCCCAGTAATCCAAACCTTCTGGAAGGAAGTCTTCGTGATTGCATCTAATATATTTAAAAAAATAATACAACCAGATCCATATTTAACTTTACTTAATCTAAAACCGGGATGGTTAACACTCTCTCAATTCAAACTTATGATCCAACTAATAACGGCTGCAAAACAAACAGTGGCCAAGGCATGGAAATCTCCTACATTGGTACTAGCAGAAACAATTCACAGAATGAATAATACAATGTCCCATGCTAAGATGGTAGCCATCGATCAAAATCAAATTCCAAAATTTGAAAAACTTTGGCATCCTTGGATAAAACAACAGTTCCTGTCAAACTTCAATGACTCTGTCCTGTTGCCATGGTAACAGATTAAATGACTTACAGAGACACCCATTCTAAGGCTTCAAAGAGAACTAAAAAGAATAATAAACTGACGAGCGGGACAACCTTGTGGACCATACCTCTACCTTTCAACCCTTTTTCTTCTTTCTCTTTCCTTTTCTCCACCTTACGATTAAAGCTCATTATCAGAATTTATTTGACCTATATACACTCTACTTGTAAACAATATGTATAGTAGGTATAAATCATTTAAATACCTACAAAAGTAACTAAGGAAATGATATATATCTTTAATTTAGGTTTACGTGAACCCAATGTTTAATATTTGAAATTTCATGATATTTACCTATATAAACCCTACTGTAAAACAATGAGCTTACTTTATAGATCCTTGTAAACTTACTCTATGTATCTTTATAATATTGTATACTCAATAAACTTATTTTGACAAGGAAAATCTGTGACTGTCCTGGCCAAATCAGGACAATTGGCATGTAAGAGGCGACTTTGTGCAATACCTTTACACAGAGCAAGTAAGCATAAACCTGTTTATTATTTTAATGAAAAAAAAAAGACTTTACAATCACTTTAACTTTGGACCATGCCATTTCAATTGCTGAATGATACTCAACACAACCTTTGTAAATAATGTATTTGGTTTTAAATGTGAAAATGTGTACAATATTATACATTCTAGGCAATGCTTCATTTTCCTATAATAACTAATATAACTAATATTTTTAATATATAAATACTACTTTTAAAAATGTATTTCTTAAAATTATTTTATAATAACCACAACCACAGTCTGTTGATTAACATTCACAAGCACCGTTCCCCTTGCAGAGAGAATGTTATTGATCTTCTGTTTTAAAACATTTCAGTTCTAGGACCATACATTTCATTGTCACTGACAGCCCTGGTTTCTCACTAATGATCAGGAATCAGTTAGTTTGGTTTCCCATTGATGCGATCACCATCATGTTTACAAACAAACCAGATGACTCAATGTGTTGCTGTGCATCAGACAGAAAGAGGTGCAGTGGTTGTTACAACTGGCGTTATACATTGGTCACAGTGCATGACAATATGCATTATAAGTAAATTAATAAAATGTTCGGTAAAAATGGTTAGAAACTGGTAAAGTACGTAGATTAAATTTTTTTTCAATTGTAGCGCTGGTAGATTTATAATCTACCGCAGGTTAGGTAAATTTAGTAAATAGTGTGTTAGGAAGGTTAAAAGTTCGCCTCTGTTTCAGCTTGGCTGACGTTGTGTGTGCTTCCGTGCTGACCGGTGGGTGTCGCTGTTACCATTGGTCAGTGTTGGAAAGGCAACATTTCGAAGTGTATAGATGCTCCTCTGTCTCGGAGACAAGCTCGGTGGAGGTGGTCCTCCGAGTTGCATTCTGGGAAGAGGGTATTTATGGGACAGACGCCATGTTCTAGGGGTTTTTTTACAGCCACCTGCTGGCCCTCCTGGCCGACAGGTATGCGTTAAGGAGCTACCTCGTGGTCCTCCGATCGGGAGGCCCACGATACAGCGGCGCAGGGGTGGGCCCAGAGGCTTGTCTGGGGCCTACCACTGCGGCCGAGGAATGGTCCTGAGCTGTCGTCCTGTGTGACGAAGCTGGGCGGCCGAGGAGATCCCAGGGGAGGACCCGCCTTGGAGAGATCATGCAGCGTGCTGGTCTGTAGAGGGGCCTGGTGACTCGGTCAAAGGACGTATCCAAAAGAAGTAACCATACAGCATAGTGTTGCCGGTTCGGCTTAAAGGTTCAGGCACTGTGACTGACTTTCACTGCAGAGAAAATCTGATGCATCCTGTGGCAGAGGATCGTGCGGATTTACGCCCCAAATGAGTCTGTGGCAGAGACTTTTGATTCATGCTGGCTGCTAGACCGGTGAGAGAGGCCTATCCAGACGAGCAAGGAGTGTGTCCCATAAGGGGAGCGCATTCCACCTAGTTATCTGAATTCTATCAGGACATATTTCTCGCTAAGATTCTATAAGAAGACATTTGAGATTCTCCTGAAAGTTTCCTTTTCCGCCTCTTTCCTGCTACTTCTTAAAGTTTGTCTGTTCAATAAAGCATTGAAAACGTACTCCAGTGTTGGTGCGTGTGTCGTCCAGAAGTAAACTCAACGGAACCCCTAGACGCGGTGCCGGTGAAACCAAGGGAAGCAAGGTGAAGGTAACAGATCCGCTTAAACTAGCAGCTCCACCATGAGTTAGTGCTACATGTGGGGGCTCGTCCGGGATTTGTTGACCGACAATTGTTGCAACCCAGTGGAGTATTTTACCGGGAGTTTATAGAGAGAGCTGGACTTTGAGAAAAAAAATCTTTTCAGGAAGAGGAAAGGTTAAACTGCGGGACTTTGCTTTTGAGTGCGTAGACGCTGGGCGCCAGAAAAGGCCCAGGAGCTATGTGACTGAAAGAACAAGTGGGAGGAGTTACTCTACTTTCTACCGCGTGGGACGCATGTAATGTGCTTGGCGCCAGAAGAGAAGCCTCGTGATCGTGCTGAAGGATCAGAGTGTGGCCATGTCTTTTCCGGCGTTGTCATCGGTTGTGGGACCCAGAGTGTTCCCTGCAAGCACCGTGATGAATACTGTGCAATCTGGAACTCTGATCACGGATACTGGAGTTTGAATGAAGCAGCAGGGGAAGTTTGTCCTGTATACCTCGGGAGATGTTGAGGGACTGGGCATGACCTGCCATCGATGTGGAGGATTGGCTGTGCATCTTCGTCCATTCAGCCGATGTCCGCAGTGTGGAGAGTACTTGTTTGCATTGGAGCCATCTACTATGCCACCCCGTGCCTATCGGATGGATTGGGTGACAGGTATCGCTACAGTGGAAGCTGCTACCGCTGCAGAGAGAGAGCGACGGGCCGCTACTTTGCCTGTTGCTACTGAAAATGTTCCAGAAAGAGACACTGCTGCTGCCGTCTCATCAGGAGACATTACTTTGATTTCTGAGTCCACTACGCCTGTTCCTGTAGTACCTACTCAGAAGAAGGTGGGTTATGTGAAGGCTTCCCGCGGCCGTGGTCGAGGCCTACCCCAGAGGTTACCTGAGCCGGAGCTACCAGAGTCTATGCCTGGGACCGGTAAGCCACTGTTGGGGACTGTAAATAAATATTTGCCAGCGGAAGAATTAAGGGACTCGGAAATAGAATCCATGTCGGATCTTTCCGGGGATGATGACTTGTTTGAAACCATGTCGCAAGAGCTATTGTGGTCACAAGGCGAGGATTTTGCCTCCACAATGACCCTTCCTGAATGGGCTGCCATGGGTTCTGGGAAGACGTCACCCTGTGTGGCGACGCACAGTACCGTTGCTGGGACTTTGTCAAAAGTTATTGATTCGCTACAGACACCGGCTGGGTCTATGGGGAAAAAGTCATTTGATTCCTGTGTACCGCCTGTTATGGGGAGAGACAGACCTTTGCCAAAACTTGCTGGCTTGCAAAGGATGTTAAACAAGCGTGTGGCAGCAGAGTATGGATTGGAGTTCCCCTATGTGCCCCAGGATGTCATGCGGGAGATTGAAGCTAATCGGGAGCTTTGGTATAGGGATGCTATTTGGGATTACTTGTCTGTGCCTAAGCCCTTTAGAAAGACTGGATGTTCTGTCCGGATGGATGAACGTTTCAACGGATGCTTTGTACATTGGAACTATGGTCGGCATATCTATGCTGATAAAGTGGTAATTTGCAGACCAGGAAAGGACAATGCTGTGTATTTCATTACCACTGTGGATAAAGTAGGAAAAGATGTGACTTTGTCAGATCCTCGGTTTTACTGGTAATTATGGACACTATCACTTTAAAGTTACCTAGTTAGATAGTGACAGGGTAAAGAGATCTGTGTGGTCAAGATCTACAGATCCTGTTCTGTGTTTAAATCCAAGGACTTCTGTTTGCTAGCCGGATTTCTTCTAAAAACAAAAAAAAAAGAGTTCTTATGCAGGGATGGACTTCAAAAGTATATATTTTTTCCTAATATAAATAATAGGAAGAGAGTGTCATTTTAAATGAAGCTTTGCTCCTGGTGTTGCGCAGGATGTATATGTGTGTGTTTAAATATGTTTCTTTTTCAGGGATCATCGGACCATCTGTATAGCTGGGAGGCTTTTCAGCTAGTTAGTTAGTGAGGATGTGTAAAATTATATTGTGGTTTTGTTCGCGGCTGGGAACATAATGTTTTATAAGATATAAGTCTCATAATGTGTTTAAACTGCCCTTTCTCTCTCTCTTTGCCTATCTAAAGTTATGAGAATCTCAAATGCTACTCTCAGGCTTGAGAGTTACTGTTACTGTGTCGGGACAGACGTTGGGGACAACGTCTATTGTAGTGGAGGGAGCATGTAGCGCTGGTAGATTTATAATCTACCGCAGGTTAGGTAAATTTAGTAAATAGTGTGTTAGGAAGGTTAAAAGTTTGCCTCTGTTTCAGCTTGGCTGACGTTGTGTGTGCTTCCGTGCTGACCGGTGGGTGTCGCTGTTACCACTGGTCAGTGTTGGAAAGGCAACATGTGGAAGTGTATAGATGCTCCTCTGTCTCGGAGACAAGCTCGGTGGAGGTGGTCCTCCAAGTGGCATTCTGGGAAGAGGGTATTTAAGGGACAGATGCCATGTTCTAGGGTTTTTTTACAGCCACCTGCTGGCCCTCCTGGCCGACAGGTCTGCGTTAAGGAGCTACCTCGTGGTCCTCCGATCGGGGGGCCCACGATACAGCGGCGCAGGGGTGGGCCCAGAGGCTTGTCTGGGGCCTACCACCGCGGCCGAGGAATGGTCCTGAGCTGTCGGTCCTGTGTGACGAAGCTGGACGGACGAGGAGATCCCAGGGGAGGACCCGTCTTGGAGAGATCATGCAGCATGCTGGTCTGTAGAGGGGCCTGGTGACTCGGTCGAAGGACGTATCCAAAAGAAGTAACCATACAGCATAGTGTTGCCGGTTCGGCTTAAAGGTTCAGGCACTGTGACTGACTTTCACTGCAGAGAAAATCGGATGCATCCTGTGGCAGAGGATCGTGCGGATTTACCCCCCAAATGAGTCTGTGGCAGAGATTTTTGATTCGTGCTGCGTACTGGCTGCTAGACCGGTGAGAGAGGCCTATCCAGATGAGCAAGGATTGTGTCCCATAAGGGGAGCTAGTTATCTGAATTCTACCAGGACATTTGTCGCTAAGATTCTATAAGAAGACATTTGAGTTTCTCCTGAAAGTTTCCTTCTCCGCCTCTTTCCTGCTACTTCCTAAAGTTTGTCTGTTCAATAAAGCATTGAAAACGTACTCCAGTGTTGGTGCGTGTGTCGTCCAGAAGTAAACTCAACGGAACCCCTAGACCCGGTGCCGGTTTAACCAAGAGAAGCAAGGTGAAGGTAACAGACCCACTTAAACTAGCAGCTCCACCGTGAGTTAGTGCTACACAATATTTTTGGATTTAGTAATGTAAGGCTTTTTGTTTTTGTTAGTGTTTAAGCCAATGCACTATGCAGAGGAGACCAGGTACAGGCTCAGAAATGCTTCAAAAATGTCAGAAAAAATGCTCAAATACACTGGATTGGTTTTTGATTCAATTGCATTTCTAGGCATTTCTGCTGCAAAAGTAGCTCATGTTGCTTTTGGAGCTTTAGGCATTGTGAACCGTTCCTATTGAAGTACATGTGATTTTGAGCATTTTGGAGCTTCTCAGTAAGGGAAAATCCAAAATTACAGGAATTGAGGGGGAATCTTCAACTGGGACACTTGTTCTGTTGACATCTAAGAGGCGATCCACCTCACTTTGGAAAACATTTTTCTCACACTTCCTGTTGTGTATACATGACAGGACGTGAAGATTTTTTTTTTTTAATGGGACACAGGTAGCAATAAATAAATTGCAGGGTAAAAATCTCAGGAATAATATATCAGATATACAATGGGGAAAAGGGGGAGTGAATGAAAATGCATACCTTTACAGCAAACATGTATTTCTTCAAAAATTAGTAGACTGAACACAAAAATACATACTGTGATTCACATCATTGGGACCTGAATCTTACCTTCAGTTTACAGGAAAACTCTTTATTCCCCTCATTTTTAAGTATGGGAACAATAGCTGCACTCCCCCTGTCACCTGACATGACAGAGTTGGTTCTTAAAGTTGAAATATGGTCAAAAGAAATTAAAGTGGTTCTTAAGGCTGAAGGTTTTTCTTCCTTCATGCATTCTAAACCTTCATTGTGCAGATCTCCCCTCAGCCCCCCTTGTACTCACCTGAGTCCAATCCCGATCCAGCAACTTGCACAAGCGCAGAAGCTCTCCTGGGTCTCTCCCTCCTCGTTGGCTGATAAACAGCAGCGGGATCCATTGGCTCCCACTGCTGTCAATCACAGCAACTGAGGAGGGAGCAGGGGAGAGGGGGAATTGAGCTGCGCTCATAGACGCACAGAGGTGGCTCGTAATTGAGCATGCATGAGTGCCCCCAGAGCAAGCAGCTTGCTCTGGGGGCACTCAGCAAGGGAGAGGGACCAAGAACCACAGGGGTGGACCTGAGAAGAGGAGTATCATGGTAAATATGACATGTTTGTTAATCTTATTTATTTATTTTAATGTTAACCTTTACAAACACTTTTAACACTAATTATAAAGTAATGCCCTTTATTTTTTTCCAATTCTTTGTTATATTTCAGCAGCAATTTCCCTGTCAACGTGTTACAAGTCAGCAGTGTTCAGGAATGAAGATCAGTCACAACTGCCTTTTCTACATGAGTAGGGTGACCTATCTTGTAACTGTCCTCTTATGCAAAGGAGAGATACAAGGCTTTGGCACCTCTGTACTTCAGAACCACAAAAAGCATTGTAGTGTAGTCCTATGAGTCCACCCTACATCTGTGGGATTTGATGTAAGGCACTGAACAGATCCCTTCTGAGGGCCAGTGGAGATGATCGGTCTGGAATAAGATATTCAGTGATGTCATTGGAATGAAAACTCTTTTTTCTACAGAAGTAAGCATTTTTTTTTCAGATGAGAAGAGGGAGGTTGGAGTGAAAAAAATGACTGATCTTAGAGTTCTGCTTTAAGCAACTAAATACCAGGCCTAAGCAGTGTAACATTGACAGCATACCTAGGCATATGCTACAACTTCATTTTAAAAACACCGTGTAGGACTTTTAAATACTATTCTAAAAAAAAAAAAAAAAAAAACATTTCCCAAAATTAATATTACAGATATCCCAAATACAATCTGTAGATTTACATTCTCAAGCACAGTGCCCCATGCTGAGAGATGGTAATGTATGTTCTATTTTAAGAACCATGTCAGTGAGAGCCAATCAGTGCAGTTTCCCATGAATCATCGTAATTGGTTGTTTACAAACAAGCCTGTGTAGGATCTCCCAAAGCCTCCAATGTGCTTTGAGATAATTTAGCTAAATTTAAGATCTGAGTTATTATTGTGTGTTCTAGTTATATAACTGTTTGTTTAGATAATGTTTGTTATTAATTAAAAATGTCCTGACAAGAAACATGCTTACCAGCAGGAAGAAATGGAAGATGACCTCATACATCTGCTGCTGTCCTTTTTTAAAAGAAATTTTAAAACAAAAATGTTAAAAAATGTGGCGTGGGGTTCCCCTTAAAATCCATACCAGACCCAGAAGGCCTAGTATGGATTGGGGGGACCCCCACGCCAAACATAAAAAATAAAACAGCATGCCCCCCAGAAATCCATACCAGACCCTTATCCTAACATGCAGACTGGCAGGTCAGGAAAGTGTGGGGGGGTGAGCGAGTACCCCCCTTCCTGAACCCTACCAGGCCACATGTCCTCAACATGGGGGGGTGCTTTGGGGTGGGGGGCCTCTTCCAGGACACCATAGATGTGTGACTTCCAGGGGTCACCCTTTCCTTCCTTGACCCCTTACCTATTTAAGAACTGTCAAATGGCAGAGCAGGCAGTCGGCGGTTAGCCTGCGTCATGGACGGAGCTTTTTTTTTCGCATCCGTTGGTGAGGCGGACATCGCGATTGATAATGGATCTACATTGAGGGGCATTGCTTTTTATTTTTATTAAAGGAATTGTCAAAAACTGTGTGTGTGTGTTTTATTTCTTTTTGACACTTTTTTGGGGGAATGAGTAGGGGTACAATGCACCCCATTCTCATTCACATAGGGGGGCCGGGATCTGGGAGCCCCCTTGCTAAAGGGGGCTTTCAGATTCCAATAAGCCCCCTGCCCGTAAACCCCACAACCACAGCACAGAGTTGTGGGGAAGAGGCCCTTGTCCAACATAGGGACAAGGTTCTTTGGGGTGGGGGGACAGAGCCGCCCCGCCCCAAAGCAACACACATGTTGAGGGCATGGTGCCTGGTATGGTTCAGGGGGGGGGTGCTCACTCGTCCCCCCCTTTCCTGGCCTGCCAGGCTGTGTGCTCAGATAAGGGCCTGGTATGGATTTGGGGGGACCAATATGCCGTTTTTTGTTTTTTTTAGCTTTTTTATTGCCGGATAATTCAACAATGTTCTTTTTTTCATTTAGCTGTCAGCTGTCTAGGTGGAAGCCCACTGACAACTGATGACTCATGCTTTGGTAAGGACACGGCGGCCAGCCCCGCTCCTTAACAATCTATTGACTGTGCGCTGCTGCCTAGTGAACACCCGAACGGGCGATGTTCGGGCTGAACCGTTTACCCATCCCTATCACTAAGACTATTACAGTAATTAAGGAGTATATTGTGGGGACAAAGACTGTGGCATGTGTGTGCAGTGTATACAGTAAATAAACACAATATAATCATTCCCCTTTTAAGCCATCAACACTGTTAGGCACAATCTTCCAATGCCTGCATTTCACCAAAATCGTTTTCCAGTGTGCTCTGTGTCTTTCACAATCCTAGCAAAGCCCCCGACAGTGATTGCCTATATTTTATAGTCACAGTGCAGTACCGAATTCAACCAGCAAGTGCAAACACCACCTGCAACTGTGCACTTTGTCTGTTCTTGTCACCCCCTTTAATTGAGAAGTGTAGAAAATATTAGAAAGTTACTTGGTAAGCAGGGAAACAGATGATCACTTTTATGTGAAATATTATCTAAAAAAATGTTTTTCTGTAGTTGTGACTTTCTATGTAATCTGCCATTATGTACTCTTTGCTTTTATCCTAACCCCAATATAATCAGCAGCCAATATGCCTTTTAAAACACAGACTCCTTATAGCTATTTTATTCCAAAGCCTAAAATGTACTTCAATAATCTTTTCAAGGCTTGTACTTCCTTCTGTACATTAGAAAAAAGCACAGATAATAAAAAGAATAACAAAAACAAGCTTAAGAAGGATTAGGAGAATTCCATGTCACAATGAACAAAAGAAACCCTGCATTATAGTATATAAATCATAGATTTTCTTTTGCTTGGACCAGTAAAATATATTTTCCATCACATAATAAATGTATTACCCTTTTCTGACCTCATTTTTCCCATCCAAAATTTTTTGATATACGCAACATCAAACACAGCAGCATCTGTCTAACAACACTAGTCTTACATTTTATTCAGTAAAAGAACAATTTTCAGATTGAAAAAAAATGTCAAAACCACTACAAGAGCACCATCTGGTGGATACATGAGAAAATGATACTTAACTAAATCAAAACTATTCAAACAATTGCACGTTTATATTATGAATTTACTATATGCAAGGGGAATATTTATAAAGCTGCTGGCTAATCCAGGCATACTCACTAGCCATTCACAGGAAGAATTTTTCACACTATCCATGTGTTGTCTGTAAAACATAAACACCAGGGTTGTTTTAACTGCTTCTCCCTTCCTTTTGAAAGATGGTGTTGGGTTTTAAATCTGACAAACACATTTTTAATCACAAAAGCAACCTTTCTAGCTGCTCATGAGCCCGGTAAATGTGGTCTTGTTATTTTTACATTTTTTTATACATGAAAACAAATTATTGTTCCCTTATTGTCAAACTTCATGTTCAACTTAACCAATCTCCTTATCCCACCTACTTCCCTTAAAGCAGAGCTCCACCCAAAAAGGGAAGTTCCGCTTATTTGCCTTCTCCCCCCTCTGCTGCTGCCACATTTGGTACCTTTCAGGGGGCTGGGTGGAGCGGGTACCTGTTTTTGACAGGTACCCACTCCCGCTTGTGGCTGACTTTGCAGCGGCAAACTCATCCAGAAGTTTGCCTCACTCCTCCTTCCCCCGCTGCCAGGCAATTCGCTTTGCACATGTGCAGTAGGGAACTTTCTGTAAAGCCGCAAGGATTCACTGTCGATTTCCCTTACCCAAGATTGAAAAATTGGCTCGGTATGGATTCGTGGACAGGTAAGTGTCCTTATATTAAAAGTCAGCAGCTACAGTATTTGTAGCTGCTGACTTTTAATTTTTTTCTGAAGTACCCTGGAGCTTCACATTGAAGAAGTATCGCCACAAATATAAAATGCTTGTCAAATCCTCTAGGGGCCCCAGTGCACATCACATGTGTCCATGTTCAAGTATGAGCAGTGGTTACATTTTTATTATTGTAAAAGCTGGCTATGTCTTCTCTTCAGGCTGAAGCCCAAATTATGGGTGTTACTATGGGACACAGCCTTGTTCCTGCTTCCTCTGCTACCTTAGTTGTACACAAAGCACTAACTTGACTGAGCCCAGAACCACCCACCAGTCACCTACTATTTTGGAAGAGATACACTATCAATCAGCTTGTTTTCCTCTGCAAAAGAAGGAAGAAAACAAGCCAATGGTTTGATAGTCTATATTGCCTACAAAATAACTGGACGATCTGGGCTCAGTCAAGTTAGTGTTTTATATCAATGTAAGGTAGCAGAGGAGACACAGACAGGCCTGCATGACTAGGCAGCTTGCAGAGCAGGGGGGGAAGAGGACAGCGCGGGCTCTGTGTGCACTCTCTGTCTAACTCTCCCTCCTCTGACTTGTCACTCAGAGCTACCGTCCTCTTCATCCAGTGTTGTCAGGTAGCAGTGGAGGAAGAAGGAGTCAGCTATCTAGCAATTCTTCTCAAGAACCACAGCAGTGATTTCCTGGGGGATTTATTCTTGTGGTGATACATCTTCTTTAAGATCCCCCATGTCTATTTTATCCTTTTTTAAATACTTACCTTGATGTCTTTTGGCCAATCACATGATATGCAGGGTCAACTTCCTCTTTGGATTTTTTCCTGGTGTTCATCAGATCTCAATGATACAAAGAACAGTGCTGATATGATGATGTCAGCACAACTTTAGTGCAGGGTGCTGGGGGGTGACACTCACTCCACTCAGAGTTGGGATTTCTGTATCTCCAACCCCCCCCAAAAAAGGTACGTAGAGTTCTAACTTCACATTGACTTTCAAATGTCCATGTTTATCTAGCTCAGCAACATTTTTTTTTTCAGATGGAGGCCAGCATAGCACCCTTTATTTTTCTCTATAGGTTTCGTAAAAAAAAAAAAACCCTCACAGCTACATGCCCTGTGAAACATCAGACTGGAATCTTCACATTAAGGTTGCAGCAAATATGCAGCCCTCTGCCATGTAGACACCAGTCTGCATGAGGATTCGTTTGAGAGGGCCCACCAATAAAATAATCCCAAAAACACATAGCTATGCTTGGTTCTGATTCTGATTTTATCTCTAGGCTCTTTGTTATTCCCTGCATGTCTGTTGTTCATGTAAACCCTACCTCCTCCCATGGAAGGCCTGTAGCATACTTTACCCTTCTTTGTGAACTGTTAAAGGGTTCCTTCAGGCCACAATAGCCATTCACCAGTGCATGTAGATAAGAAAAGGGTAAAAAATAAGAACATATACAAGTTTAAGGTTAATTCCATGTTTTAATTTTTAATAAAAGCATCCAGCAATGCCCTAAATGTTTTTTAAAAAAACCTCATGGTTTCCGTAATTCTGGAGGGGAGATTCTGAGGAGGTGCTTTCCGGGAGTTTCCTTTGACATCATTGACACTGATATGCCAAAAAGCTCAGAGCCCATCAGCATCAATGCTGTGGGAATCAGGGCAGAATCATATGACTTTCCATAAAAAATTACTTCACTTATCTGCATTCCAGCATGGTGTGTATGCAAGATAACATCATAACATGAACTATTTACCATAGAAGAACAGATATTAGGGAATGTCACTGTACATTGAATGTGCAAGTAATGCTGACGCTCAAACATGCTTTATAAACGGATACAGGGTACCCCATAGATTATGCTGCAAAAGCCCTAAGAAAGAAGCATAGTAGGACTACAGAACCCTCCCCATCTACCTAACATATGAGGAAGGGGTACTGTAGTCCAGGGAAGGAGACCTGACTAGGGCTAATAACACTCCATGAGATTTCATGGAAGCACAGGCAGAGAACACATGAGATTTCAAGGTCACTGGTTTTCTTTCAGATTAATAGATATTTCTCTATTTATCTTTAGAGACAAAACATGGAAAAAAAGGCATGTATTGAAAAGCTGTACTGATGATGTTTTATTTTTATTTTGTCCCTACATACAATTTAAACCTTAACGATTGTAAGTATCAATGGCAGTGGCAAGTTTGTCCTAACCTCTGTCACTGTAATTTTTCCTGGACAGCTTAGTCTGCATACTACATGTTAACAGCTATATCAACAGATAAACATATAAATAAAGGCATGTGGAAAAAAAATTCATTTATTACAGGCATTTCTATAGCACCGACAATTTACACAGTGCTTTACATACTGTTCATTCACATTTAATGAGCTTACAAGCTAAGGACCTTATCACACATGCCTACATACATGCACACACATACCAGGGCCAATTTAAGCAGGCCATAGACAGTGAACATTTCTTCCCTGCAACCACAGGTTGCAGGAAAGAAATTTTCATGATTCCCCCATCAACACAGTGAGTGCTGACAGGGGAATCCCCCCTGCCGAGCAATTGACTGCTCCCGGCGAGGGAGGGTGGGGCAGGGATAGCTGTATGCACAGAGAAAAGACAGTGATTATTGCTAACGCCTATAGCAGTCACTAACGATAATCCCAAGTAATAATCAAGGGAAAGGAAATTGGCGCTGCTTACAACAAATGTTTCAATAACATGTGTGCTACCACCTGTGATACTACATGAAATTGATATATTCCTAATATATAACAGTATCCGTAAATATATTTTCTATCTAAAGCGGGTGTCATAAATATAAACAAGGAAATATAGTGAGAAAAATTATTAGGTAAATGTATAAAAAAATAATAAATTAAGTGAATATTGAGTCCACTTCTGAAAAAATATATAATAAAAATAAATCTAACCACATCAAATATCCATATTAGCAACAAAGTGACTTGTGCTATTTTCCAAGTGATACAATTTATCACAACTTCTGTGCAGAAAATAAGTGAGGACTTTTCCGTGCTCTCCTTTAGGTAAATGCACTCACCAGAAACCCCTACCCCTGCAGGTGTAAAGAGAATGTAGTCAGATAAGCCTCCGATCCTGGTGTCCCAAAAATAAGTATGACGTCCTGCTCCGTGACATAGTTTATGCCATAGGATATCCACATGAAATTAATAAAAGCGGGCACTCATAGCGTAAATCCGATAAAATCAAAATATATTTGCCAAGAGTAAAAAATCTTTCCATAAAAAGAAGGGGCTCCAATTACCCCGATTCATATGAGCATACAGGCAATTTTCTGGGTCTGGGCACCCTAAGTGAATCTGGCAGGCTGGTTATATCCAAGTTGAACAATCAATCAACTTGGCACATTCAACCTGCTCACACATGGTTCAAATCTTGGCTGTTTCCTGCTGATCATTACACAGAAGCCAATTATCACCAGTCTTTGAAGTGTGGGATAAACTTGGAGTACAGGAAGCAAACCCTACAAACTCCATGCAGATAGTGTATTGGGTGCAATTTAAACTGAGGACCCCAGTGCTGGAATGCTATGTAAATTAACCAGCTGACGTCCGGAAGATTTACCCCTCCTCATGACCAGGCCTTTTTTTTGTAATTTTTTTCCAACAAATAGAGCTTTCTTTTGGTGGTATTTGATCACCACTGCATTTTTTTATTTTTTGCGCTATCAACAAAAAAGACCAACAATTTTGAAAAAAAACCCTGACCTTTTGCTATAAAACATATCCAATAAAAAATTGTAAAAATCATTTTTTTTATAAATTTAGTCCAATATGTATTCTACTACATGTTTTTGGTAAAAAAAATCCCAATAAGCATATATTGATTGGTTTACAATAACGTTATAGCGCCTACAAACTATGGTATTGTATATACAGTATTTGTGTAATTTGTATTTACTTTTTTTTTATACTAATAATGGCGACAATCAGCGATTTATAGCGGGACTGCAATATTGCTGCGACAATTGGACATTAACTGACACTTTTGACACTTTGCGGCAACCAGTGACACTAATACAGTGCTGAGTGCTAAAAATATGCACCGTCACTGTACAAATTACACTGGCTGGGAAGGGATTAAACATCTAGGGCGATCAAAAGGTTAACTGTGTGCCTAACCTGTGTTTTTGTATACTGTTAAGTGCTTTTACTAAGGCAAGAGATGGATTTTGTTCACAAAATCCATCCCTTCCCCCCCCCTCCCAGAATGGAAATTTGCCTTGTGCAAATTTGTCAGATGCTGGCCGTCATCCATTAAGTGTTAATTCTCAGAATTAGTTTAAAGCATACATTTATGTGTTAAGAAGGGAGCATTAAAGGGTTGTATTAAAAGGTTACATTTTACAGCTATGTTAACTTTTAGGGTGCAGGTCAGTGTAGAGTTAATTGGCATCATGTAAGTGGTTAGAGGGCCTGGAACAAACCCTTTATGTTAACATTTGTTTTTGGCACTAAAGGTCCCACATCAAAACCACCAAACCATCAAAATGTAAAATACCAAATCTGTTTGATTTTTCTCCCTCTGAAATACTTTCATCCTCTACAGTACCTCAAGAAACTTTTTATAAATCAGATAGAATTATTTTTTTAGCATCTTTATAAACAAAACATGAATGTGTGTGCATGTATACGTGTGTATGTGTGTATATACACTGAGCAAAATTATAAACACAACACTTTTGTGTTTGCCCCTATTTATCATTAGTTGAACATAAAGATCTACGACTTTTTCTATGTACACAAAAGGCCTATTTCTCTCAAATATTGTTCACAAATCTGTCTAAATCTGTGTTAAGCTGGCCATACACCTATAGATTATCTGCAGATTTTCTATGGTTAGATGGAAAAAGTGCAACAGATTTCTCCATATATGCTAAACTGTGTGGATGGAGGAATCTCCCACTTTTTCCATCTGACCATAGAAAATCTGCAGATAATCCATAGGTGTATGGCCAGTCTTAGTGAGCACTTCTCCTTTGCCGAGATAATCCATCCACCTCACAGGTGTGCATATCCAGATGTTGATCAGACAGCATGATTATTGCACAAGTGTGCCTTAGACTGGCCACAATAAAAGGCCACTCTTAAATGTGCAGTTTTACTGTATGGGGGGGGGGTCTGGGGGTCAGAAAACCAGGCAGTATCTGGTGTGACCATCATTTGCCTCACACAGTGCAGCACATCTCCTTCGCATAGAGTTGATCAGGTTGTTGATTGTGACCTGTGGAATGTTGGTCCATTCCTCTTTAATGACTGTGCGAAGTTGCTGGATATTGGCAGGAACTGGAACACGCTGTCGTATACGCCGAACCATAAATCCCTCAATTGCTGACATGTCTGGTAAGTAGGCTGGCCATGCAATAACTGGGATGTTTTCATCTTCCAGGAATTGTGTACAGATAAACAACAGCAAGGGGGAGGGGAAGTGGGACTTTGTATGAAACTGCGCCGGGTAGAGGTCGCACGTTTCCATCCCTATCACACAATATCTAGAAAACCCGCAAGCAAAAGCCAGTGGGTAAGGAGGAGGAGGTGGGACTTTATATGAAGCCAATGGTTTGCAAGCCGACACAAACGGTGGGTCAATAAAATTCTTTATTTGCATGTTCATACAAACAATGGTATCAGACAATATCAATATAACACTTGGTAAAATGTTAGCAATGATAACCAGAGATCAACATAAGGACCAGTAGTATAGTTATCAAGGATATAAAAGATATACAGGTAACATGGATAGTAACATGAGTATAAGCAATATTATTGAAGATAGACCAGGGATCACCAGGTGTCAGAATGCGTACATGGTTAAAACAAAGTAATGCCTGCCTGATAGCTGGCCTCAAGTTCCTGTTAAGGGATAAAACTCGGTATAACATGGGTTGGGACAGTAAATGACAACCGGTAGCTCGACGCGTTTCGTGGTTCAAGACCACTCATCAGGAGCAGACATGTCATGTTTCTGGAAATAAAAATGATAATAATATCAAGGGCCAAGGTAAAAATGGGTACAGAGGGCTAAATAATCCTCCAAAAATTGAAAAGTACTCACGGCAACTGTGGGTAAATGGTGAATGGCCAGGTACGGCAACCATCCGGAACTAATGCCGGGTCGGGAGCTGAGGCGGGCCCCCCCGCCGCGGCGACCAAAACAGGCAATCCCCCCCAGGGCGATGCAGAGCCACGAGGCACCCTAGAGTTGAGAGTGGAAGATGAGTGATAATGCAGGGAGTGTATGTGCAGCGGGGGGAAGAGGGGGAAAAAAGGGGGGGAAAAAGGTAAGGGTTGGGGGGGGGGGGGGAAGGGGGGTAAAAAAGGGGGGGGGGGGGAAGAGTGGAGAGTGAGCGTGATGGAGGAGTGTGTGAGTGAGTGGAGTGAGTAATGGAGTGAGGGAAAGAGGGATGGGAAAGCTGGAGGATGACATGTGCACGAACAGGGGTAAGGAGTGAGCTTACCTGTGTGACAGGGTGGTGTAGAGCAACCACCACCATGGTGAAGTGTAGCGGTAGTGTACCTCGAGCGCCGCATCACCCCAGGTGAACAAGTTTTTATTTCCAGAAACATGACATGTCTGCTCCTGATGAGTGGTCTTGAACCACGAAACGCGTCGAGCTACCGGTTGTCATTTACTGTCCCAACCCATGTTATACCGAGTTTTATCCCTTAACAGGAACTTGAGGCCAGCTATCAGGCAGGCATTACTTTGTTTTAACCATGTACGCATTCTGACACCTGGTGATCCCTGGTCTATCTTCAATAATATTGCTTATACTCATGTTACTATCCATGTTACCTGTATATCTTTTATATCCTTGATAACTATACTACTGGTCCTTATGTTGATCTCTGGTTATCATTGCTAACATTTTACCAAGTGTTATATTGATATTGTCTGATACCATTGTTTGTATGAACATGCAAATAAAGAATTTTATTGACCCACCGTTTGTGTCGGCTTGCAAACCATTGGCTTCATATAAAGTCCCACCTCCTCCTCCTTACCCACTGGCTTTTGCTTGCGGGTTTTCTAGAAATTGTGTACAGATCCTTGCAACATGGGGCCATGCATTATCATTCTCGTCTCGTTATCTCTGTGCAAAATGCCATCAATAAAATGCACCACCTGTTCACTGTCCATAGCATACGCCTGCCCATACCATAGCCCCACAGCCACCATGGGCCACTCGATCCACAACGTTGACATCAGCAAACCACTCACCCACACAACACCATACATGCTGTCTGCCATCTGCCCTGTACAGTGAAAACCAGGATTCATCCATGAAGAGAACACCTCTCCAAAGTGCCAGACACCATCGAATGTGAGCATTTGCCCACTCAAGTCGGTTACGATGATGAACTGCAGTCAGGTTGAGACCCTGATGAGGACGACGAGCATGCAGATGAGCTTCCCTAACATGGTTTCTGACAGTTTATGCAGAAATTCTTTGGTTATGCACCGATTGTTGCAGCAGCTGGGTGGCTGGTCTCACGCGATCTTGGAGGTGAAGATGCTGGATGTGGAGGTCCTGGGCTGGTGTGGTTTCACGTGGTCTGTGGTTGTGAGACTGGTTGGATGTACTGCCAAATTCTCTGAAACGCCTTTGGAGACGGCTTATGGTAGAGAAATGAACATTCAATTCAAGGGCAACAGCTCTGATGGACATTCCTGCAGTCAGAATGCCAATTGCACGCTCCCTCAAAACTTGTGACATCTGTCGCATTGTGCTGTGTGATAAAACTGCACATTTTGGAGTGGCCTTTTATTGTGGCCAGCCTAAGGCACACCTGTGCAAAAATCATGCTGTCTAATCAACATCTGGATATGCCACACCTGTGAGGTGGATGGATTATCTCGGCAAAGGAGAAGTGCTTACTAACACAGATTTAGACAGATTTGTAAACAATATTTGAGAAAAATAGGCCTTTTGTGTACATAGAAAAAATCTTCCGGGGCTGAAGTGGTTAAATTGCGTTTGATAGTAATTCAAATTGGAGAATAAAGTAATATTTAAACCTCAATTATTTTAATCACTTCACGAGTATGTAACTACTTTATCTTTTAATCCTTGCCTATGTTCAAGTGTAGGCTAGTGCTATGACCACTGCCCCAGGTTTCCTGTTTCAGGGTGGCTCCTTTGGCTTGCAGCATATTTTGGAGTCACCCTTGCATGCATTGACTAGAGTTGTGTCCTCCTATATTGTGTGCATCAATGAGAACACGCAACCCTAGGATGGTAAAGCACTCTCCTGCTCCTCCCTCCTCCCCCTTCCCTTCTCCAAGCTAACAGACTGGCTCAAAACTGAACTGGCCACTGTTAGGCTTCATGTACACTTACTAATTTGACAGAAAATGCAGCAAAATTGATTTTACCACGATTTTGCCATGATTTTGCTGCATTTTGTGGCTAGCTGTGAAAACATTCCTATGCTGAACGTGATTCTTCTGTGTTCAGCAGAGAGAGGTTAAGGGAGTTTGAACCTCACCTAACCACAGCAGCTCCTAAACAATCCATACGATGTGTACATGGACACAGGCTTTTATGAAGTTGAATTTAGGAGCTTTGGCAAAAAGGTATCAAGTTTAGGAGCTGTAATGTACATGAGGCCTTAATTATCTCTTGTGAAGACCAGAATTTCAGTGAAGAAGCACTGAGAGAGCAGGAACCAGCAGTATTGCAAGTTGTAAACTGCAAATGCTGGCATAGGAATTTCAACAAATAGTTTTCTGGGGAGTGTACAGAATGGTGAATAAAAATGAGTAAGCCACCCTTTTTAGACTTTTTTCTCTTTTACCAATAGGACAGTTTCTATATTTGATATACTTTTGAAAATGCTTTTGATTATCCTTTGGACATCTCTTAGGCCCCTTTCAAACTGATGTAGTGCAGTTTGACCACACCATGGGTGTAGCCCAGTGTACCCACAGGTCTGGGGCAGGTTAGCTGTGCTTTCCCATAGAGTTCTACTAGGCCCCATGGTTCTGGTGTGCTTGTTGCACCAAAACTCTTTTGGTGCTTTTATAGAAGCCTGCACCAAACCCGCAGTTACACTGCACTGCACTCATGGTGTGGTCAAACTGCTCCGCATCAGTGTGAAATGGGCCTTAGCTAGGAACTTAATGCGTCCAGAGCAAATATATCATTATGTATTTAATTCAGGAATTTTCACATAATTCTTAAAGCCCAACTCCAGGAAAATAAAAAAATCCTGCATTCAAAGGGTAAAATGCTCATTTAGCCTAGGGACAGAGAATTAAGAAGTAAATGCTTACCCTATTCCTCGCTCCAGTAGGGTGCTTCACATCTGTCTCTGTGTGACCGACTCCAGTTATACTCAAGCCTCCTCAGCATACCATAAAGGGTTATTGTACATCATGTCACCAAGGCTCCACCCACAGACCAGAGCTTCATGCAGAGGAAGCGAACACTGGAGTTAACTGGAGCACGGGTGTAAGGTAAGCAAAGCTACTTCTACAAAAACCCTTAGGCATAATGAGCATTTAACCCTTGCAGTTTGTGTGCACTGAAAGAGTGGAATTTTTTTTTTCTGGAGTTAAGCTTTAAAGTGGATGTAAACCCCAATCATCAAATCTGAACTAAGCACATATATCTGTAGTGTTTACTTGTCTCTTTCCAAAGCTCTAAGTGACATTTCTCTCTGGTGCTTCTTTCCTCTGTTTTGAGTCACTTTTGAGAAATGTTCCTGAAACATGAGATAACATGAGCTAAAATTTGTGTTGGGGTGGGAGATAAGCACACAGCTTTTCTATTCAGAATACAGCTCTGCTTGTTCCTTTGTTACTCTGTCTATGTGGCGGGGGGGTGTCCCTTACCTCCAATTAGCTCTCACACAGTGTAACTGCAACCTTTCCGCCCTCTTCTCTGCTGCTGGCAGATGAAGAAAGATTTTTAACCGCTTCCTGACCACTTCACACCGATATATGTCGGCAGAATGGCACGGGTGGGCAAAAGGGCATACAGGTATGTCCCCTTTAAGAACCGGTACTGAGGGCGCATGCGCCCGCCACGCGTTCTCTGTGGTCGTGATCGCGGATCCTGCGGACTCAATTTCCGCTGGGTGCCCGCGATCATGTCACGGAGAGGTAGAATGGGGAGATGCCTTTGTAAACAAAGCATTTCCCTGTTCTGCCTAGTGTCATGACAGAGATCACTGCTCTCGGTCATCGAGACCAGTGATCGCTGTCATGTGTGTTGAAGCCCATCCCCCCACAGTTAGAATCACTCCCTAGGACACACTTAACCCCTTGCTGTATGTTACAAACATTTTTTTTCTCTAAAGATATTGCTGATGTTTCAATTGTTTTAACCAGTTGCGAACCAAATCCCGTAGATTTACTGCTACAGGACAGACACTGTGTGCAGAACCATGTGTATATATACAAAACACAGGCACAGGAAATTATGTGATCTACACTTTTGGAGCCCTTTTCAGTTCCAGTGAGAGAAGACAGCACATCTACTGTGAGTAAAAGCACCACACTTACACAGAAACACAGTTAGTTACATTTAACCTCCTGATCGCCCCCCAGTTAATCTCTTCACTGCCTTGTCACCAGTGTCATTAGCACAGTGTACAGATTTTTTTACTGATCACTGTATTAGTGTCACAGGTGACTTCAGATAGCATTAGATCAGTTACCTTCCCCCACAGATAGGGTCAGATCTCCGCACTATCACCATCACATTTAGCCCTTTGATTGCCAGTAAATCTATCACAGATACACTATAAATCTCCATTACTAGTACAGTGTCTTAATGCATCAGTATCTTTGATCGGAACTATACTAGCTTCCTCAATAGTATAGTGTCCCAAAAAATGCAGCCTTAAAAAAGAGGTACCCAAGAAGAGGAGGATCTGGGCTGCTCTGTGCAAAACCAACTGCACAGATAAGGTAAGTATAACATGTTTGTTATTTTTTTTTTAACAAGCCTTTACAATCACTTTAAGTTACAAAAAAGTAAAAGTAAAAAAAAAAATTGAAAAATGAAATAAGTAAAATAAAAAAATTAAAAAGTCAAAAAAGTTGTTTCATTGAGTTAATGTTCTATTGTTACTGTGCTTTTTGTTAACTTTCATTTGCTTTGCAGGAATGCCATTCAGCTGCATCACTGATCTGTTTATTCTGACAAGGCAAGGTGTGCTTTCAGGATACATATGTCAGTGTTTGCAGTGCTGCAGGAGGATATTTGTACAGTATATGCTCAAGCATGGGGGCCTAGGGTGGTCAGTGGGCATCATATATGCTTCGGCATATATATTTTTCATTTTTTTGGCACAGATTAAATTTTTTTAATAAAGTTGTCATTTTATTGAGTTAATGGTCTACTGTTAATGGGGCGTACGCACGGTCGGAGTTTTCAACTACAAAAGTCCGACAGCCTGTCCGACAGACTTTCGACGGACTTTTGGCGGACTTGCGGCAGACTTTCTTACGAACGGACTTGCCTACATACGATCACACAAAAGTCCGACGGATTAGTACGTGATGACGTACACCGGACTAAAATAAGGAAGTTGATAGTCAGTAGCCAATAGCTGCCCTAGCGTGGGTTTTTGTCCGTCGGACTAGCACACAGACGAGCGGATTTCTGGGTCCGGCGTAGTTACGACGTAAAGATTTGAAGCATGTTTCAAATCTAAAGTCCGTCGGATTTGAGGCTGAAAAAGTCCGCTGAAAGCCCGGAGAAGCCCACACATGATCGGATTACCAGCCAGCTTTAGTCCGTCGGCGTCCGTCGGACTTTTGTAGACGAAAAGTCCGGCCATGTGTACGCCCCATAACTGTTGTTGTTTGCTTTGCAGGAACAAGGAGTGTTGCACTAACAAAAAAGCATAAAGTCAGTGTGTAATAATCATAAATAATCCAACATGAAGAAAAAGTCCCACAAAGAAAAAAGTGAAAGATGTGTGGTTTGAACAACCAACAGATCGAAGATGGATGTTATCTCCTTCCCTTCACCAAAGAAACCAATCACCAACACCCTCAAAATATGTCCCCTTACCAGAGCTTGTGGACCCCCTGAATAGGTGGGTCAAAAGGGCTTTTGGGGACTCACTGTCTCTAACAGTACTTGAGCCTAACAGCACAACCTCAGGGATGATGTCTCAGGGTATATATTCAGAAAGATATCACCAGCTCCCAATTCTTGTATAATCTAAGGATAGCAGTATTTATAACGGGAATTTAAAACAGCTGATCAAAACAAGCACAGCCCTGCTTTCAGTTGAAGTAGATGAGGACTGCAGCTTAAGGAAAGACAATCCAGCACCAGTGTATGGGGATTACAGGGATAAGGGCCAGCTGGATCACACAGAGCAGGGATCTCCCACTGTGACACAGCTTGGATTTGAATTGCCCGGTGGGTGCTGCAGTCTTCATCTACTTCAATTGAAAGCAGTGCTGTGCTTGTTTTGATCAGCTGTTTTAAATTTTCTTTATAAATACTGATATAATATATATGTTTTTGTACATTAACCCCTTGGCGCCGAGCGCACACAGGTATGTGGCCCCACAGGACTGAGCTTTTTTCCGTGGTGCCGCATATTTGCGTTTCTTCCTTTATGCTGGGAGCGCGCCACAGGGCTAGGCTCTTAAAAAGTCTCACACATGTTATCCCCATACTCAGGAGAAGTAGCAGAGTGTATTTAAGGGTGTAATTCTGCATATACCCATGGCATGTATGAGCAATAATTAATTTAAAGTGGAAATAAACTTCAATCACTAACGTTTACCTATAGGTAAGCCTATATTAGGGCTTACCTATAGATAGTGTAAAAATTGGTGCCCGTTTATGAGATATTTACTAGACATGTGCATTTGTTTTCATCTGAATGCATTTTCGTCCGAAATTCAGGTATTTTCGTTATCATTTTAACAAACGATAACGAAAGTGCAGAATACGAAAAACGAAAGATCCAACATAAACAAATGCTTTATTTACGCTTTTGTTGCGACAACAATTCGATATAGATAGGAGATTCGACATGACGCTGACAATAACAATCTGTGTCTATTGAACCTGTGGTCGAATGTGCCTAACCTTAACTCTATTAGTCCAAGATTATTCTACATAGAGAGAAAAGATTTGACATAGAGAGAAAAGATTCGACATAGAGATAAAATATTCGACATAGAGAGAAAAGATCGCTGCTGAAATTGGGTGGGGGAAGTAAAATAAAAATAATGATGATGATGAATGTTATTGGCCGATTGTAACCAAAGAGGAGGGGCGGTAAAATAGCTAGAACTAAGTACACACGTACAGCCAACTTACTTTCACTTACGATTTGCTAGCAGAGAGAGACACACACACACTGAATCATTTCAGAAGATAGTCAATCTTAACTGGTCCGTTTGTCAGAGAACCTGAATTTTTTAGCAATTAAGCATAAGCACAGCAGCAGAACAATAGTGAAGCAAGCTACAGTTCAACTTAACTTTTTCATAATAATCTGCTGCTATTGTGTTAGTGTTGTGAACTTGATAGTGATACTAGTGTTGCTAGTGTTGTGATAGCCTCAGAGGCTGCCCGTGTTGTGGGGGGGATTTATTATTATAGATTTTATATTATAATGCCATATCAATATTGGACACAACGTCGGATGCCGTGCCCGCCATTGCACTTGGAGATTGAGAAACGAATGTGAAAGTTGTCTGACTGTTGGGGTAGAGTAGACCATTCAACATCGATGACGAAGATTTGACAAAGCAACGAAAAACATACAAACGTCGAATCTTTGGCTTATGGTGTCTGTCGAAAGTGATAAGAAGATTCGACGGAGCAGCTAAACTGTACGACGCTGCAATCGTACATTTCCGGTCAAATGCATCCGCCCATAGGCTATAGAAAAATTCTAATGTTGGTTGACTAGTAAAATAATTAATAAATATAATTATTACTAGTCATACAACATTAGAATTCTTCTACAGCTAGCTTGTAAAATTTGCGGAAAATTTGACCGGAAATGTACACGTACAGTTTAGCTGCTCCGTCGAATATTCTTTGAACATTCGACAGACACCATAAGCCTTCAATGACAGATTGGACATTAATTCATTTGGATTTTCGGACTAATGCAATTTTTAACGAAAAACTAAATAAATAAAAACGAATTTCGGGAGTAACTAAATAAATTTATTTTTCGAACGAAAACGAAATTCCGAAACGAAATATTTCAGTGTGCACATGTCTAATATTTACTATACATACAGCCAGTGAGATCACTGGCACATGTGCTCTGAAGGAACGGCCACCTGTGCCATTCCTTCAGAGCCCTGTGCTATGAACGGTGGCTCCTGCTCATATGTGAGGGAGTTACATCATTGTGGCTCCGGCCAGTCACAGAGCCGGAGTCCGCAACCCCGGAAGCAAGACGGATGAAGATGGACCGTCTGCAGCGCTGACATTTCAGAGCTGGAAGAGCTTTGTTTTAAGGTAAGTTTATCATAGGGTTGTGCTATCCTGGCATTTCTGGCCTCTGCAACTGTGATAGGTAGTCAGAAAGTAAAATGAGGAAATTATGCCCTTTGAAAACCTGAAGATGGGCATTTGTTTTTGGGCCCCGTACGCAGTTAGGCTCCCAAAAAGTCTCACACGTGTGGTATCCCCATACTCAGGAGAAACAGCAGAATGTGTTTTGGGATGTAATTCCACACAATCCTATAAATATCTACACTTAACACTTTACTCCATACTTTAATAATTTAACATACAATTATGTCATGGAATGTGAAATGTCCTAACAGCAGCAAAATACTGTAGCTGCTGCCTTTTAATATAAGGATACACTTATCTGTCCGGGGAGCCCGCGATGTCAGCATCCGAAGCCGTCCCGTCCCTCGGCTCCGGGTTCAGGCTCCGGCATCTTACTAAGGGAAACAGGAAGTGAAGCCTTGCAGCTTCATAGCCTGTTTCCTATTGTGCATGTGCGAGTCGCGCCACTCTTTCTGAATGATCCCTGCTGTCTTCTGGGACCTGTGTGTCTCCCAGAAGGCAGCAGGGGGATGAGAAGGGGTCAGACATTATGTAGTTTGTGCGGCGATCTTTCCCCGAAAGTGGGAGCAGATACCTGGATTTGACAGGTATCCGCTGCCCCCTCCCCCCTAAAAGGTGCCAAATGTGGCACCGGAGGGGGGGGATCCGATTCGTGGAAGTTCCATTTCTGGGTGGAACACCGCTTTAATAAGAAGATATTTTAACAAATAGACACACATAAATGTTCTCACATCAGAAATCTGTACTATCTCTGTTTACTGTTTAAGTAACTGCTTTCTGATTTTTTAACTAATCAAAAGTTCATGCCATGTTTTCAAGAACTGACTACTTCCTATCAGCAAATTCACTATTCCGTAGAATAGTTATCATAGGAATACATTGCTTAACAAGTTGCTCTATACTAACCTCTCCTCTATCCTTACAAAACCCAATGTCAAAATATTTTACTTGGGGATTTCTGACCTACATATCCAAACCTGAAAAATTTGAATAAGAATTTGCTATCTAACTAGAAGATAATACAGCCCACTGGGATATACCTGTCATATTATGGCAACTTACACAGTGTGTGAGTTTTAACCCTTAATAGGCAATACACTGCAGTATTTATTATCTCTCATAGAGATCTAATAGTTATTCATGATAGCTAAATATTTAATCAGGCTGTCATGCATTAAAAAAACCCAAGCATAAGTCTGGTGCTATACCAGTCCTAAAGCAACAATGAGGATTCTTTCTGGAAGGGTAGTTGTTGAACCACAACCAGTGTGCAGATCAGAGTTCATAAAGTAGAATAGAAAAATAGAGAGGGAATAAGAAAGGAACCTTATATTTTTAAATTACAAAATCACTTGATCCAGAGGAAGGCTGAAAGCCCCTGTAAAATATGATCCAGCTTTTCAAAATCATTTGAAAATATACTGTAGATGTGCCCCCGAATAGCAATTTAAGATATGACCTGTGAGTCTGTTTTAGTTATATTTAAACTTTAGTTATCTTTTTTCATCACTCTTAGATGAACTTTTTTTTCTGATTTAGTTACTTGACTTCTACTATTTAAAAAAATTACTGAAATGGAAAGTTGTGACACCACATACAGCTAAAGCCTTTTCCCCTTTACCATTAAAAAAGTAAAATCTGTGCTTATTTCTTAGGATTTGCCTTTTTATTACCATATTTATTAGAATATGCTAAAATATGTTCTTATTCTTTATTCTTTCCAGATGAATAACTATTTAGATATGGATGGGTAACGAAACATAAAAAAAGACTCTTCATTGTATTCAGGTCGTAGCAGCTGTTCACTTCAAAATCATACAGTGGAATTCATCAGCTTGTGCATACATTGCAAAATTAAACCTTTGACACAGAAAAAATAATAAAAGAAAAAAAATAATAATGTGATATTATGAAATCAACATATTTCTGTTAATTTTTAGATTAATAGCCTAAATTTGCTATTCATCTTACCCAGATGAAGAATGAGTACTTTGTTTTGCATAAAAGTCTAAAAAGAAGAAACTGCATTTGAGAAGTCAATAGAAATGCTTTGAAGAATTATATCTACTGTGAAGATGATTCACCAATATTGTAGTCTGACTCTCAATGATGCAGCTGCTTTCTATATAGCTATCAATACGCCATGCATTGTGTTTGATATAAATACCAGGGCTTTATACACAATGTTACATTTTTTTTTTCTCATTTCTCCCTTGCAAATTTGGTAACAGCTTCCATATCCATCTTAGAAAATGCATATATATGTAGGCTGAAAACTAAACACTTGTATAACTGGTTCACATCTTTCTGCTGAGTGCTCTTAATGTCTAATCCCTGTGTGTGTTCTTTTAGGACAGTACTTATGTAAAGAACACATAATCCCCAACCTAAGGTAGTAGCAGACTGCCCAAGGTTTTAGCTATCTCAACACATTTCTTTCTCATATAATCTAGAAACAATAATAATAATAAAATACTGTTAATACAACAATCAAAACAGATTAATTTCTTTTGGAATGTGTTTTAAAAATGCCCGGCGAGCATGCTGAATTAAAATACGCCACTGTTTTTTATAACTTGTTTTCATGGCTTTCATTTTAGCTTTTAAATGAAGATCCGGCACACCATATATCTCAGTTTAGAGATAGGGCGAACACCCCCCCCCCCGGTTTGTTTCGTACCAGAACTCCCAAACAGGGAAAAAGTTTGGCCCCGGATCGCAAACTCCATTGAAGTCTATGGGACCTGAACATGAAAAATCAAAAGTTCCCATTATGAAAGGCTTATATGCATGTTATTGACCATAGAAATGGAATGGGGGCCCGTTTACTGCCCTGGGGGACATGTCGCAATGCATAAAATATGTTTAAAAAACTGTCGTTTTTAAAGGAGCAGTGATTTTAATGAAGCTTAAAATGGAACAATAAAAATAAATTATTCCTTTAAATATAGTGACTGGGGGGCCCCCTAAGCCTGCCTGTAAAGTGGCACATATGCAGCAGGTAAAAAACCTGCTGCAACAAAAATGACATTTCTAAAGAAAAAAAAAATAGTCAAATTACATTTAAATTGACTCGCTTTGCAATTGCTGCCCAGCAAAATTTTTTAAAAAAAGACGGCGTGGTGTCCCCCCAAAATCCATACCAGACCCTTTTCCAAGCAGGGAGCCTGGCTTGTCAGGAAAAGAGGCGGGGGGCTCGCTCACCTCCCTTCCTGAACCATACCAGGTCACATGCCCTCAAAATGAGGAAGTGGGTGCTTTGGGGGGGGCTCTGCCCCCTAAAGCACCTTGTTCCTATGTCCATGGAGACAAGGGCCTCTTCCCAACAACCCTGGGTTCTAGTTTTTGGTGTCCCTTGTTCCTATGTCCATGAAGGCAGGGGCCTCTTCCCAACAACCCTGGGTTCTAGTTTTTGGTGTCTACGGGAAGGGGGTTTATCAGAATCTGGAAGCCCCCTTTAACAATGGGGCCTCCAGATCCCACCCCCCATGTGAATGAGTAGGGGTACATTGTAACCCTACTCATTCACCAAAAAAGTGTCAAAAATAAATAAAAACACTAGACAAGTTTTTGTCAAGTCCTTTATTAAAAAAAAAATAAAAAAAATGTCCCCTGATGTAGATCCATCGTCAATAATGATGCCCGCTGCACCGCCATACCCCAACAACAACAAAAAAGCTCTGCCTGTGATGAAGGCTGACTGCTGAATGCCTCCTCCGCCGGGTGACAGTTCTTAACAAGGTAAGGGGTGGGGCCACCTGGGGACATCACCTGGTGACCCCGCCCCTTGTGACGTCACCAACTAGCGCATGCTGGGTTGGCGATGTCACAAACTGTCACGCGGCAGAGGAGGCATTTGGCAGTCAGCCTTCGTCGTGGCTGGAGCTTTTTTTATTTTCGGGTGCGGTAGGCATCATGATTGAGAACACCCAAACAAGCAAAGTTCGGGACAAACTTTTGCTCAGCCCAGACCATTTGACCAACACTAATTGGTATAATCAAAACCTTTTTGACAAAGACTAAATTTTAAAGTTTGCATGTGCTGGTTTACTCAACAATAACATTTTAACCACTTTGCAAACCAATATGGTTTTCATACCAATTTTGAATATGCATAAGGCTTTCATTTGGTATTTTTTTTTTTTAAATATGCTGAATATCTATTTTTTCATAAACTGAAAAATAGATAAAAAAAAAAAAAAAACAATAAGCTGTTTTAGTTTATTAAAGTAAATCTATGGTTACAGCAGTTTCATTGTATAACATCAGTATTGTAATAGCAATACAAACAATAGTTTTTTGTTTCAATACATTTTTATTGAGCTTTTACAGATTTACAAAGAAAGCAAGACATTTGGCATCGTATGAAGTATAAGGATATATAGACTAAAATAGTAACAACAACAACGAGCAGTGCAAGCATTGGACCCATCCATAGTTTAACAGAAACATAGATGTGGATTTTAAAGGAGACAAAAAAGTACAGTGTGCAGGCATTTTATTAGAGATGACAACATGGGAGAATTTGGCAAGGCCTAGAGAGTTTATTGCTAACAGTTGTTCAAAAGTGTAGTTGGAGTTTACCATATTTAGTGCATCTGATATGTTCAGGTTCAAGTTTGTTTTTCATTTTCTAAGAATGGTAAGCCAGGCTGCCACCAGGATGTGGGTTACCACTGGTCTGTAGGGGTTCAGGTATTCATCTATGTCAATGTTAAGCAGGGCCAAGGCGGGTTGTGGTTCATGTAGTATACCCATGCACAGGGCTGGACTGGCCCTGGACTTCCTCATGACCGGCCCACTTTATTTTGAGTGTCCCCAACAGCGTCCCCCTTACATCAGAGTGTCCCCAACAGCATCCCCCTTACATCAGAGTGTCCCCAACAGCGCCCCCTTACATCAGAGTGTCCCCAACAGCATCCCCCTTACATCAGAGTGTCCCCAACAGCGCCCCCCTTACATCAGAGTGTCGCCAACAGCATCCCCCTTACATTAGAGTGTCCCCAAGAGCGCCCCCTTACATCAGAGTGTCCCCAACAGCGTACCCCTTACATCAGAGTGTCCCCAACAGCACCCCCCTTACATCAGAGTGTCCCCAACAGTGCCCCCCTTAGATCAGTGTCCCCAACAGAATCCCCCTTACATCAGAGAGTCCCAATCAGCAGCTACCTTCACAGAGAGTCCCAATCAGCAGCCCACTTCACATCAGAGTCCCCATCAGCAGCTCCCTTCACATCAGAGTCCCCACCAGCAGCCCACTTCACATTAGAGTCCCCACCAGCAGCCCACTTCACATCAGAGCCCCCACCAGCAGCCCACTTCACATCAGAGTCCCCATCTGAGAGTCCCCACCAGCAGCTTCCTTCACATCCCCATCAGAAGCCCTTTAGATCACAACACCACTCTAAAACACTAGACCTTTGGAATCCTTGGTACAAATGGCACACTACAAAACAATAACCGAAAACAATCTTACCTTGATAGATATTTCATTGATACTGCTCTCCTCCCTCCTCCCCCCTCCCTCCCCACTCCACCTGGCCCCCTTCTCTCTTCCCCTTCCCCTCCTCCACAGGTTATCACCTTTAGAATTTCATAAGAACACCTTTGTTACATGCTGTTAGTTAAAAACTCAGTTACCTTGAACTAAACTCTCTCAATATCTACAGTTACATGTGTGGATATCCAGCTCCTGCTATCATCTGTACAGCATGTCATTGAACTTACAACTGTAACCTATGTACTTTATGATGCATACCATGTAACCTATGATTAAGAGAAACTCTTCAATAAAAACTATTGAAATAAAATAGAAGCCCTTCACATCAGAGAGCCCCCATCAGCAGCCCCTTTCACATCAGTGTGTCCTCCCTCTCCTCCCCCTCCCACATGTACTCACCGTTTTGAAGGCAGCTTCCTCTCTCCAGTCATGTGATAACAAGTGATAGGGGAGAGAGGAAGGAAAGTCTGCCGTTGGTCTACCTCCCCCTGCAGGCTGGAGGGAGCATAATGCCTAATGCTCTCTCCAGCATATGACGGAAGCTGCTCCTCCTGACAGGAGTGAAATTGCGATCACTCACCGTAAGAGAGGTGTGGCTCCAGGACCGCACCTGACTGGCCCACTGAGCCACCGGGAATCTCCCGGTAGTCCCAATGGCCAGTACATGCCTTCCCATGCAAGAGGCAAGGAGGTGAAATACTTGGGACCAAAAGCTGATGGTGCTAGGGCACAGCCATAGGATTTCAGGAGATTGCCTATTTTGCCGCATTCACGCCAGCATAAGGGGGAGGTGTTAGGGGAGAATTTGGGCAGTCGGTAGGGTGTGTAATACCATCTATTGGTGATCTTGAATGTCATTTCCTGGTGGGTAGTACAATGAGAGGCTTTGGTTATAGAGCTGAGAGCCATAGGCTATTGTGAAATAAACCATACTCAACCCTGCAACTAAGACTCAACTGACTCAGCATTTATCTTTACCATTTTCTTTCTCCCCTTTGATTTACCACACCAAAGGGAGCCACCACATAAATCGGCTGCGACAGGGGGGATTGGGAGGGGATCTCTTTGCGCTGTATCTTCTTTGGCGACTGGCAGAGACCCCTGGAAGACAGTTCTTTAAATAGGCCTAAAGTGTCTTCCAGAAGGCTCTGAAAGGTCATCTGGCCCTGATTGACCAATCCCTACCTGACCTACTGGCCTTCCAGAACCTTATTTGTCACATAACCCTAACTGGCCAATTAGAATAAACCCCTTTCAAATTCTCTATAAAATCATTAAAAAATGCCAACACTGCAGTCCCATGAGGTAAAAAGGGGCCTAAAAAGGCTTCCTCCTTTTCCCCACATTCTTCCCAGTGATCATCACAATAATGTGTTATGAGTTGTAGATTTAGTGATTTTTAGCAGGGGTTTCCTGGGACCAGAAAATTGTTTTAAGGGTGTTGAGAAAGGCTGCATTAAACTGTTTCATGATTCATGTTTTTGCATTATCAATAAGGGAAACATTACCATCATAAAAAGGTATATTTTGTTGTCGGAAAATTTTATAGCCTGCTCTCAAACTTTGTGTGTCGGAAATTCCGACGGAAAAAGTCCGATGGAGCCCACACACGATCGGAATTTCCAACAACACAATCCGAACGCACTTTTCCCTTCGGAAAATCCTACTGTGTGTACAGGGCATCACTCTCTCATACTGGTTACTGGAAGTTCAACATGGCACCTCATGGCAAAGAACTCTCTCAAGGGATCTGAAAAAAGAATTGTTGCCGTACATAAAGATGGCATAGGCTATAAGAAGATTGGCAAGAACTAGGGATGAGCCGAACACCCCCCGGTTCGGTTCGCACCAGAACCCGCGAACGGACCGCAAGTTCGCACGAACGTTAGAACCCCATTGACGTCTATGGGACTCGAACGTTCGAAATCAAAAGTGCTCATTTTAAAGGCTAATTTGCATGGTATTGTCCTAAAAAGGGTGTGGGGACCCGGGTCCTACCCCAGGGGACATGTATCAATGCAAAAAAAACTTTTAAAAACGGCCGTTTTTTCGGGAGCAGTGATTTTAATGATGCTTAAAGTAAAAAAAAAAAAGTGAAATATTCCTTTAAATATCGTACCTGGGGGGTGTCTATAGTATGCCTGTAAAGTGACGCGTGTTTCCCATGTTTAGAACAGTCCCTGCACCAAATGTCATTTTTAAAGGAAAAAATCTCATTTAAAACTGCTTGCGGGTTTAATGTCATGTCGGGTCCTGGCAATATGGATGAAAATCAGTGAGACAAACGGCATGGGTACCCCCCAGTCCATTACCAGGCCCTTTGGGTCTTGTATGGATATTAAGGGGAACCCCGCACCCAAATTAAAATAAGGAAAGGTCCCTATATACTCTGAACAGCAGTATACAGGCGGTGCAAACAAGACAGGGACTGTAGGTTTGTTGTTAAGTAGAATCTGTTTGTAATTTTGAACATTTTTAACGTGTTTAGCTCCAGCCAAAAAATCTTTTCTAAGCTTTTTGGAAAACATAGGGAAGGGTTATCACCCCTGTGACATTTGTTTTGCGTCTTTCCTCCTCTTCAGAAGATTTCACCTCACTTTTTTGTCCCAATGAAAAATGTTTTTTGAAAATTTGGGTTTTTTTGTGGAACAAGGATTGGAAAGCATCAGTGGAAAGGAGAAATTGTTTTCCCATATTAACTCTTACATGAGAGAATTTCCCTTCCTAGGGGTAGATTTCATCTCACTTCCTGTTGTCTCCTTCCGTTTGCAAGTAGGAGTCGTTTGTAAGTTAGATGTTTGAAAGTAGGGTCCTGCCCTATATACTCAGCAGAAATTTGGGCCTTAGGTGTTGCTGTGGCCAAAACACTGTAAGCCCTCACAGGGCCCTGCTGTGAAATATTAGATCAAGAATTGTAATTACATGCCCCTGTTGAACAGGAGCTGAAAAATTAGGCCTTAGGCACTGGTGCTGGTGCCACAACACTGCAACCCCTCACAGACACTCTAGTTGGAACGCAGGAACGAGCCCTGCTGCAAAGTATTGCATCAAAAATTGTAATTACACGCCCCTGTTAGACAGGGGCAGAAAAATTGGGCCTTAGGCACTGGTGCTGGTGCCACAACACTGCAACCCCTCACAGACACTCTAGTTGGAACGCAGGAACGAGCACTGCTGCAAAGTATTGCATCAAAAATTGTAATTACACGCCCCTGTTAGACAGGGGCAGAAAAATTGGGCCTTAGGCACTGGTGCTGGTGCCACAACACTGCAACCCCTCACAGACACTCTAGTTGGAACGCAGGAACGAGCCCTGCTGCAAAGTATTGCATCAAAAATTGTAATTACACGCCCCTGTTAGACAGGGGCAGAAAAATTGGGCCTTAGGCACTGGTGCTGGTGCCACAACACTGCAACCCCTCACAGACACTCTAGTTGGAACGCAGGAACGAGCCCTGCTGCAAAGTATTGCATCAAAAATTGTAATTACACGCCCCTGTTAGACAGGGGCAGAAAAATTGGGCCTTAGGCACTGGTGCTGGTGCCACAACACTGCAACCCCTCACAGACACTCTAGTTGGAATGCAGGAACGAGCCCTGCTGCAAAGTATTGCATCAAAAATTGTAATTACACGCCCCTGTTATACAGGGGCTGAAAAATTGTGCCTTAGGCACTGGTGGTGGCGCCCAGAACCAAAAATGTTCTTACAAGCTATCAGCGTGATGATTGAGGAGGAAGAGGATAATTACTCAGGGATAGTCACTCAGCATCAGCATAGGCAGTCTTTGAAGGGATCTGAAAAAAATTATTCAGTTACATCAGCATCAGGTGCTTGGTAGCTGGTGGTGATCCAAGACTGATTCATTTTTATGAAGGTCAGCCGATCGACCGAGTCAGTGGACAGACGCACCCTGTGATCGGTTACCACGCCTCCAGCAGCACTGAATGTGCGTTCCGAAAGAACGCTGGATGCAGGACAGGTGTCAGGATACACCCATCAGCAGACAGCCTCGAAGATGTCTAAGGCACAGAGGAAGACATATTCCTGTTGCACACAGAAACCGGGCTTTGACATTTAGACGTGCGCATGCGCGAACAAGAGCGCAAACAGTGGCCGTCACGCATTCCTGAGATACGATCGGCACCCGTACACTTCCGTACGTATCCATTGAGCGCACTAGCGCTCGTTCACGTTGGCGCCAAACGTCCTATTTAAGTCCAGCTGGTGCTTGGCCTGGTGCTGCCTTGTCTTCAGCTTCTGAGTGTCCAGTAACCTGTGAACCTGTATTCTGACTCCTGGCCCGTCCTGTTACCTTTCCTTGAACTCTGCCTGTACCGATCCCGGCTTGTCCTGTGACTAATCTTCTGCTTTCTCCCTGGCTACCGCACTGCTGATCTGGTTTGACCCGGCTTGTTCCTGACTACGATCCTGCCTGCACCTAGTACCCGACTTGATCTACCGTGTATGACCCGGCCTGCCTGACCCTGCTGCTTGTCGTTGCCATCTGCACCTGCTGCCATCTGCTAGTCTCCTGCGGAAGCTTTCCTGTGTCTCTTCAGCACGACCGGACCCGCTACCCTGCTACCACCAAAGACTTTCTGGCACTCGTGCGACTCTGTACTTTGGTGCCTCCTGTTTGCTCTATCAGGGGCCCTAAGTCAGAGTGGTAAGAGAGGCCTTGCTCGTCCATTCAGGCTCTTCTACCAGGTACGTGATAGTACAAGGCAGCCATGACTGAGCCTGAACGAGCAACCTCCTCCGTAGAGCAGCTGTGTCATCACCTAACGGCATTTACCCAAACAGTCAAGAGCCTGCAAGCAAGTTACAGCCAGCTGGAAGAACGAATTCATGAACTCTCTCCAACACCTACTCTTGTAATGCAGTCACCGGAACCCCGGGTTCCGATTCCAGAGAAGTTTTCTGGCAACCGTGGCAAGTTCAGGACTTTTCAGAATGCCTGTATCCTGTATTTTTCATTACAGCCCCAGACCTTCTCTCAGGAGATCACCAAAGTAGGGTTTGTTATCTCCCTCCTGCAGGGTGAACCTCAGTCCTGGGCTCACCGTTTAATGGAACAGGGCCATCCCTGTCTGTCAAGCCTGACCACCTTCTTTGCATCCATGGCTCAAATCTACGAGGACCCTCTGCGAACTGCCACGGCCGAGTCTGCTCTGCATGCGCTCCAGCAAGGCCATCGAGCCGCTGAGGACTATGTAACGGACTTTAGATGCTGGAGCGCAGACGTCGAATGGAACAGTGCTGCTCTCTGTTACCAATTTCGACTAGGACTATCCGAAACCCTAAAAGATGAACTAGCTCGTGTTGGAGTACCTGAATCCTTAGAAGCACTCATCGACCTGACAATTCAAATTGACAGACGTCTGAGGGAACGCAGTGCAGAGAGATCAACTGAACGATTCCAGCCTCCAGGGCTGCTACCACAAGAGTCTGGTCCATCTAGTCCATCTCAACCCAGCAGGTTCCATCCCTCCCTCTCTCCAGAGGAACGTCTGTACCGTCGTCAGAACCACTTGTGTCTGTATTGTGGAAGGGATGGCCATTATGTGAGTTCCTGTCCTGCCAAGATTCGGAAATGTCTGTCCTTTCTCCCGGCCAGCCAGTCCTCCCGGCCTACCAAGTCTTCTCACCTGGCCGTACAGATCTCACTACAACTTTCAGGAAGAGTGATCCAAGTACCTGCTATTGTAGATTCAGGGGCTTGCAGTTGCTTCATTGACTTGACTTTTGCTCTTCAACATAAAATTCCTCTGCAACCCAAAGCTCATGGACTATCTATCCACCTGGCAGACGGGTCACATATTAAATCCGGTCCGGTTACCCAGGAGACTGTTCCGTTATTAGCTACTATTTCTGGTGACCACAGAGAACTGTTACGCCTGGATGCCATAGCTTCACCACTGTTCCCTATCATTCTGGGTATGCCATGGCTCCAGGCACATAATCCCTGTATCCATTGGGATGTCGGAAAAGTCGAGTTTCCCTCTCTCTACTGCCAGCAACATTGCTTCTCCAGACCCTTCTGTTATCCATTCCCCTTGCTGTGCATGGACTCAGATGATGAAACCCGTCCTTCCATTCCAGCACCCTACCAAGACTTTGCCGATGTGTTCAGTAAGAAGGGAGCTGAGATTCTACCTCCACATAGACCATACGACTGCCCCATCGAGCTCCTCCCTGGGGCCGAGATACCTTTTGGGCGAATCTTTCCCTTGACTGAACCTGAACTTGCCGCCTTAAAAGTCTATATTGATGACAGCCTGAGAAAGGGATTTATCCGTCCCTCTACATCCCCAGCCGGAGCTGGGATTTTCTTTGTTGAGAAAAAGGATCTTTCCCTTCGCCCGTGCGTGGACTACCGGGACTTAAATAAAATCACGATCAAAAACCGATACCCCTTGCCTCTAGTACCAGAGTTGTTTCAGAGACTCCGTTCTGCTGTCATCTTCACAAAATTAGACTTGCGAGGGGCATATAACCTGGTACGTATTCGTGAAGGTGACGAATGGAAGACGGCCTTTCGTACCAGGTTTGGACATTTCGAATACTTGGTGATGCCCTTTGGGCTATGTAATGCCCCAGCAACGTTCCAACACTTTATTAATGATGTTCTCCGGGACTATTTAGACTTATTTGTTATTGTATATCTTGACGATATCTTGATTTTCTCTCCTTCTTTAGAAGCCCATCGAGAACATGTCAGAAAAGTTTTGGCTCGACTCAGACAGCACAGCTTATTTGCAAAAATAGAAAAATGCGAATTTGAATGCCCAAGCATCCAGTTCCTGGGCCTTGTTCTTTCCACAGGGGGCATTAAGATGGACCCCCAGAAGGTCTCGGCAATCCTGGATTGGCCGGCTCCTACGGACAAGAAAGGGGTGCAACGGTTCGTAGGATTTGCGAACTTCTATAGGAAATTTATCAAGGGGTTTTCCGCAATAATTTCTCCCATAACTCAACTGACAAGACAGTCCCAACGGTTCCAGTGGTCTTCCGAGGCGCAAACCGCATTTGAGACTCTGAAAGGTCTTTTCACAGCTGCACCTATATTACGTCATCCAGATCCTGCTCTGCCGTTCGTCCTAGAGGTAGACGCATCAGAGACGGCAGTAGGGGCAGTTCTGTCTCAACGCCAAGGGGCCAAGTCCCTACTACATCCTGTGGCATTTTTTTCCCGCAAGTTGTCCCCGGCAGAGAAAAACTATGACGTAGGAGACCGTGAGCTTCTGGCAATTAAAGCTGCTCTCGAAGAGTGGATATACCTACTGGAAGGTGCAGCTCATCCGATTCTGATCTACACCGATCATCGAAACTTAGAGTATCTGCGAGTCGCAAAGCGCTTAAAACCCCGGCAGGCCAGGTGGGCACTCTTTTTTACAAGATTCACCTTTCATATTACCTACAGGCCAGGATCTAAGAACATTAAGTCGGATGCTCTATCCCGAATGTTTGGCACGACAGAAGAACCGGTTTCTCCGGATACCATTCTTCCTCCCGGAAATTTCCTCTTATTACAGGAAGATTTGTTGTCACAAATTAGACAAGCCACTGTTGATGTCTCACCACCTCCTGAGATGACGTTACAAGCTAAAGATGGCCTGTTATGGCACAACAACAAGATCTTTGTGCCTGAAGGTCTACGAGTCCCCACCTTGGGTCTCTGCCATGACCATGCCCTTGCAGGACACTTTGGAGTCCACAAGACAACTGAGCTCTTACAGCGTACCTTTTGGTGGCCTTGTTTAAAAGAAGACTGCAAGAAGTACATTGAAACCTGCCCTACCTGCGCCAGAAATAAATATAGCCGAACAAAATCCTGGGGTTTGTTGAGACCCTTACCAGTTCCGGATAGACCCTGGCAGATGATCTCTATGGATTTTATCACTGAGCTCCCTCCTTCCGAAGGTTACTGTACCATCTTTGTAGTCATAGATCGGTTGTCGAAGATGGCACATTTCCTACCCATGAAGGGTACCCCGTCTGCCTCTGAGACAGCGCAGGTCTTTATTAAAGAAATCGTGAGACTTCATGGACTTCCTGCCAATATCGTGTCGGACCGCGGGGTACAATTCACATCTAGATTTTGGAGAGCCTTGTGTAAATCTTTGAAAATCGAACTATCCTTTTCCTCAGCTTACCATCCCCAGACCAATGGTCAAACGGAAAGGACCAACCAGACGTTAGAGCAATACTTACGTTGTTTCTCTTCCTTCTCACAGGATGACTGGTTGGCACTATTACCTCTGGCGGAGTTTGCGTATAATAATTCAGAGCATTCTGCCATCAAACAAGCCCCATTCTTCGCCAACTATGGGTTCCATCCCGCATTCTTGACTGCCTCTGCTCCAGAATGCCCTGTTCCGGCAGTTCAGGACACAATAAACTTTTTCAGGACCAACAATCAGTTACTACAGAAGACGATGACCAAGGCCCAGGAAGACTATAAAAAATCCTTTGATAAGAAGAAGCGGGGAGAGTTGATTCTGGAACCTGGTGATCCGGTCTGGTTAGCTACGACTAATCTGAAATTAGCCTGCCCATCCAGAAAACTGGGCCCTAGGTTTGTGGGACCCTTCAGGGTGAAGAAAAGGATCAATAACGTGGCTTATGAGTTGGCACTCCCGGATTCCTTCAGAATCCACCCAGTCTTCCATATCTCTCTACTGAAACCTGCTAGTCCAGATCCATTTCCCGAACGAAGTAGTAATCCTCCTGCACCGGTAATGATAGATGGGGAAGAGGAGTACGAGGTCGAGGCGATCATGGATTGCAGGAAGAGACAGAATCAGGTTCAGTACTTGGTCAAATGGAAAGGGTACGGACCTGAGGAGAATTCCTGGGAACCAGAGGGCAATATCCATGCCAACAGACTTATCCAAGCATTCTGTCAAAACCATCCGGAGAGACTAGCTCAGTTGGGCATCCGGAGGCTGCCCATTGGAGGGGGGCAATGTCAGGATACACCCATCAGCAGACAGCCTCGAAGATGTCTAAGGCACAGAGGAAGACATATTCCTGTTGCACACAGAAACCGGGCTTTGACATTTAGACGTGCGCATGCGCGAACAAGAGCGCAAACAGTGGCCGTCACGCATTCCTGAGATACGATCGGCACCCGTACACTTCCGTACGTATCCATTGAGCGCACTAGCGCTCGTTCACGTTGGCGCCAAACGTCCTATTTAAGTCCAGCTGGTGCTTGGCCTGGTGCTGCCTTGTCTTCAGCTTCTGAGTGTCCAGTAACCTGTGAACCTGTATCCTGACTCCTGGCCCGTCCTGTTACCTTTCCTTGAACTCTGCCTGTACCGATCCCGGCTTGTCCTGTGACTAATCTTCTGCTTTCTCCCTGGCTACCGCACTGCTGATCTGGTTTGACCCGGCTTGTTCCTGACTACGATCCTGCCTGCACCTAGTACCCGACTTGATCTACCGTGTATGACCCGGCCTGCCTGACCCTGCTGCTTGTCGTTGCCATCTGCACCTGCTGCCATCTGCTAGTCTCCTGCGGAAGCTTTCCTGTGTCTCTTCAGCACGACCGGACCCGCTACCCTGCTACCACCAAAGACTTTCTGGCACTCGTGCGACTCTGTACTTTGGTGCCTCCTGTTTGCTCTATCAGGGGCCCTAAGTCAGAGTGGTAAGAGAGGCCTTGCTCGTCCATTCAGGCTCTTCTACCAGGTACGTGATAACAGGCCAGTAGCTCAATTGCATACTGTGCAAGCTCTGGCCAGTGATCCATCCTCAAGACCCAGTAACCCAGAGGATTTTCGGTGGGAAAGGTGTCCAAGTCTGATCTTGCCCCTAGGTATTCCTGCACCATGTAAAACAGACGCTGGCGATGGTTGCTGGAACCGATCATACCTTGGGGCTGCGGACCAAAAAATTGTCTGAACGCATCGGTCAGACGGCCACCTTCTCCACCGCTCCTTCTTTGACTGACCGAAGCCTCAGCAACACGTTGTCCAGAAACAGGAGTTTGTAACCTCCCAGTCTCTGGGAACGCGTTGCACAGACCTTTCTGCAAGGCCTCCCGAAGATGTTTCATCCTCTGCTCCCTCTGCGATGGCAAGATAAGGTCCGCAACCTTACCCTTGTAACGTGGATCAAGGAGGGTTGCCAGCCAGTATTGGTCCTTCTCCTTGATACCACGAATACGAGGATCCTTACGCAGGCTTTGCAGGATCAGGGAGGCCATGCAGCGTAGGTTTGCTGAGGCATTCGGTCCGGAGTCCTCTGGGTCACTAAGGACAACAACGTCCGCAGCCACCTCCTCCCAGCCACGTACAAGTCCATGTGTTCCTTGGGACTGATCCCTTAAAGACTGCTGATGCTGAGTGCCAGGCTCCACCTCCATACTGACACAATCTTCCTCCTCCTCCTCCTCCTCCTCCTCGTCCTCTTCCTGTGTGATCGGCGGGCACGCAGGAACACTGTCTGGATAAAGGGGGCCTTGAGAGCTAAGGAAGTCCTCCTCTTCCTGCCTCTGTTCTGCCTCAAGTGCCCTGTCCATTATTCCACGCAGCGTGTGCTCCAACAGGTGGACAAGGGGGACAGTGTCACTGATGCATGCACTGTCAGTGCTCACCATCCTCGTGGCCTCCTCGAATGGTGACAGGACAGTGCATGCATCCCTGATCATGGCCCACTGGCGTGGGGAAAAAAAACCAAGGTCCCCTGACCCTGTCCTGGTGCCATAGTCGCACAGGTACTCATTCATGGCCCTCTGCTGCGTGTGCAGCCGCTGCAGCATGGCCAATGTCGAGTTCCACCTGGTGGGCATGTCACAGATTAGGCGGTTCTTGGGCAGGTTAAACTCCTTTTGGAGGTCCGTCAGCCGAGCACTGGCATTATATGACCGGCGGAAATGCACACAGACTTTCCTGGCCTGCCTCAGGACATCCTGTAAGCCCGGGTACCTGCCCAAGAACCGCTGCACCACCAAGTTAAGGACGTGAGCCAAACAGGGCACATGGGTCAGTTGTCCCTGTCGGAGGGCAGAGAGGAGGTTGGTGCCATTGTCGCAAACCACCATTCCTGCCTTAAGTTGGCGTGGCGTCAACCACCTCTGAACCTGCCCCTGCAGAGCTGACAGAACCTCTGCCCCAGTGTGGCTCCTGTCCCCCAAGCACACCAGCTCAAGCACCGCATGGCATCTTTTGGCCTGCGTACTTGCGTAGCCCCTTGAACGCCTACGGAGCACCGCTGGTTCCGAGGAAGAGGCCATGGAGGAAGAAGAAGAGGAGGGGGTGGAGGAGAGAGGTGTGTCACAATCAGCATTTTGGAGGCGTGGTGGCGGAACAACCTCCAACACTACTGCACCTTGTCCTGCATCCTTCCCAGCTGCCAGCAGAGTCACCCAATGCGCCGTGAAACTTAAGTAACGTCCCTGTCCATGCCTGCTGGACCATGAGTCAGCGGTAATATGCACCTTACCGCTGACCGCCCTGTCCAGCGAGGCATGGACATTGCCTTCCACATGCCGGTAGAGAGCTGGAATCGCCTTCCGTGAGAAAAAGTGGCGTTTGGGTACCTGCCACTGAGGAACCGCACATTCCACAAACTCACGGAAGGGGGCAGAGTCTACCAACTGAAAAGGCAGCAGTTGAAGTGCTAGCAATTTTGCCAAGCTAGCATTCAACCGCTGGGCATGTGGATGGCTGGGAGCAAACTTCTTTCGGCGGTGCAGCAGCTGGGGCAGGGAAATTTGCCTGGTACAATCTGGCGTCGGTGTACCAAAAGCAGATTGCCCACAAGTACTTGGCTGTGACACACCTAATTCTACACCTTCATTCCTCTCACTGCAGGTCTCAGAGAGGACTGAAGGTCTAGTGGGGTTGGAAATCTCAGCTGATGAGGAGCAAGGAGAGATCCTCTTTGTTCTTTGGTGTGGGTCTTTTAGATATGCTTGCCAACGAACTGCATGGCAGGTCAACATATGTCTGGTCAAGCATGTGGTACCCAAGCGGGAGATGTTTTGGCCACGCGAGATACGCTTGAGACATATGTTGCAAATAGCAGCGGTGCGATCTGATGCACTCGTCTCAAAAAAGGCCCACACCAAAGAACTTTTTGAATAACGCGCAGAGACTGCAGCGCCCTGCACATGTGGAGCTTTGGGGTGTGATGCAGTCAATGTGCTGCCCTTAGGCTGGCCCCTGGAGGGCATCCTGCCTCGTTGGTGATGTGCCGCCTCCTCCTCCTCCTCCTCCTCCTCTCTCCTATCAGGCACCCACGTTGAGTCAGTGACCTCATCATCCCCTCCCTCCTCATCACTGGAGCAAACCTGGCAGTATGCTGCAGCAGGGGGAGCATGACTGCCAGATTGCTGTCCTTCTTGGGCACCCCCTCTGTCCGTGCTCATGTTACTGCCTTCATCGAGCTCAGTATCATCATCAGAGCCTTCCAAACGCTGGGCATCCTCCTGGAGCATGTACCCAACACTGTGGTCAAACAGTTCGAGGGAATCCTCATGAGGACATGGTGGAGCTAGGGAAGGAGTCACTGATGACATTGAGCTGAGGGAAGAGGCCGCTGCTTTGCCAGACAAAGCACCCTGGGCATGGGTGAGAGAGGATGAGGAGGATGAGGACGGCTTGGTCATCCACTCGACCAAGTTTTCCGCATGTTGCGGCTCAACACGGCCAGCTGCCGAAAAAAAGGCCAAGCGTGTCCCATGGCCACGTGCTGATGAGGATGCACCGTCTCCACGACCAGCACTAGACACAGAGCCTGCTTGCCCTCTCTTATTGGCTTGTGACTGTCTGCCTCTCCTTCTTGGCCTTCCAGACATACTAATGGCCTGTAGCTGCACTAAGCTGGGATAGAACACCTGTAATTTTCTTCAGGTAGCTTTATATACTGTAACCAGACAAGCCTGCCTGTCAGTAGGAAGATAACAGGAACGGATCTAGCTGAACACTGTGAGCAGGACGCACTGCACTAAATGTAAATAGCAGGAACGGATCTAGCTGAACACTGTGAGCAGGACGCACTGCACTAAATGTAAATAGCAGGAACGGATCTAGCTGAACACTGTGAGCAGGACGCACTGACTGCACTAAATGTAAATAGCAGGAACGGATCTAGCTGAACACTGTGAGCAGGACGCACTGCACTAAATGTAAATAGCAGGAACGGATCTAGCTGAACACTGTGAGCAGGACGCACTGCACTAAATGTAAATAGCAGGAACGGATCTAGCTGAACACTGTGAGCAGGACGCACTGCACTAAATGTAAATAGCAGGAACGGATCTAGCTGAACACTGTGAGCAGGACGCACTGCACTAAATGTAAATAGCAGGAACGGATCTAGCTGAACACTGTGAGCAGGACACACTGACTGCACTAAATGTAAATAGCAGGAACGGATCTAGCTGAACACTGTGAGCAGGACGCACTGACTGCACTAAATGTAAATAGCAGGAACGGATCTAGCTGAACACTGTGAGCAGGACGCACTGCACTAAATGTAAATAGCAGGAACGGATCTAGCTGAACACTGTGAGCAGGACGCACTGCACTAAATGTAAATAGCAGGAACGGATCTAGCTGAACACTGTGAGCAGGACGCACTGCACTAAATGTAAATACCAGGAACGGATCTAGCTGAACACTGTGAGCAGGACGCACTGACTGCACTAAATGTAAATAGCAGGAACGGATCTAGCTGAACACTGTGAGCAGGACGCACTGACTGCACTAAATGTAAATAGCAGGAACAGATCTAGCTGAACACTGTGAGCAGGACGCACTGCACTAAATGTAAAGAGCAGGAACGGATCTAGCTGAACACTGTGAGCAGGACGCACTGCACTAAATGTAAAGAGCAGGAACAGATCTAGCTGAACACTGTGAGCAGGACGCACTGCACTAAATGTAAAGAGCAGGAACAGATCTAGCCTAATCTAGCTCTCAAATCAAATGACACTGTCTGTCTCTCTCTCTATCAGCACACCGGAACACACTACACAGGGCCGCCGTGCAGGCGGCCTTATATAGTGTGGGGCGTGTACTAAATCCCCTGAGCCATAATTGGCCAAAGCCACCCTGGCTTTGGCCAATTACAGCTCTCTCTACTGACGGCGCTGTGATTGGCCAAGCATGCGGGTCATAGTGCATGCTTGGCCAATCATCAGCCAGCAATGCACTGCGATGCCGCAGTGAATTATGGGCCGTGACGCGCCACACGAATTTGGCGCGAACGGCCCATAACGTTCGCAATTCGACGGACGGTCGAACAGCCGATGTTCGAGTCGAACATGGGTTCGACTCGAACACGAAGCTCATCCCTAGCAAGAACCTGAAACTGAGCTTCAGCATGGTGGCCAAGACCATACAGCCATGGTCAACTAAAGAAGTTAAGTGCAAGTGCTCAGCGTCATATCCAGAGGTTGTCTTTGGAAAATAGACGTATGGGTGCTGCCAGATTTGCTGTAGAAGTTGAAGGGGAGGGGGTCAGCCTGTCAGTGCTCAGACCATACGCCGCACACTGCATCAAATTGGTCTGCATGGTTGTCATCCCAGAAAGAAGCCTCTTCTAAAGATGATGCACAAGAAAGCCCGCAAAGAGTTTGCTGAAGAAAAGCAGAGTAAGGACATGGATTACTGGAACCATGTCCTGTGGTCTAATGAGACCAAGATAAACTTATTTGGTTCAGATGTTGTCAAGTGTGTGTGGTGGCAACCAGGTGAGGAGTACAAAGACAAGTGTGTCTTGCCTACAGTCAAGCATGGTAGTGAGAGTATCATGGTATGGGGCTACATGAGTGCTGCCGGCACTGGGGAGCTATAGTTCATTGAGAGAACCATGAATACCAACATGTACTGTGACATACTGAAGCAGAGTATGATCCCCTCCTTTCGGAGACTAGACCCCAGGGCAGTATTCCAACATGATAACATCCCCAAACACACCTCCAAGATGACCACTCCCTTGCTAAAGAAGCTGAGGCTAAAGGTGATGGACTGGCCAAGCATGTCTCCAGACCTAACCCTATTGAGCATCTGTGGGGCATCCTCAAACGGAAGGTGGAGGAGCTCAAGGTCTCTAACATCCACCAGCTCAGTGATGTCATCATGGAGGAGTGGAAGAGGACTCCAGTGGCAACCTGTGAAGTTCTGGTGAACTTCATGCCCAAGAGGGTTAAGGCAGTGCTGTAAAATAATGGTGGCCACACAAAATATTGACACTTTGGGCCCAATTTGGACATTTTCACTTAGGGGTGTACTCACTTTTGTTGCCAGCGGTTTAGACGTTAATGGCTGTGTGAGGAGTTATTTTGAGGGGACAGAAAATTTACACTGTTATACAAGCTGTACACTCACTACTTTACATTGTAGCAAAGTGTAATTTCTTCAGTGTTGTCACATTAAAAGATATAATAAAATATTTACAAAAATGTGAGGGGTGTACTCAGTTTTGTGAGATACTGTAGATGATCTACATACCCTGTTTCCCCGAAAATAAGACCTAGCGTGATTGTCGGTGATAGCTGCAATATAAGCCCGACCCCCCAAATAAGCCCTAGTTAAAGTCCTTGTAGGTCTTATTTTCAGGGTAGGGCTTATTTTCGGGGAAACAGGGTAGAGCTTATTTGGGGGGTAGGGCTTATATTGCAGCCATCACTGACAATCACGCTAGGTCTTATTTTCGGGGAAACAGGGTATATAGCAAGGGAAATATCCATCATTATTTTTAAAGGTGAATTAACCCTTTAAATGGTGTAATTAATAAAGTTGCTGGTGAGATAAAACAACAGAGGCAGCTTTTTATGCTCCTTTATGGCTGTATGCACCATAGTGCCCCTTCTGTGTTCTTACAATGTTTTTTACAGAATATGCGGTGGCAGGAGACAGCCAAAGAAAGGCTGGGACAGTTAGTACAATATTCATGTCATGCTACCCCTACTCACTTTATTGTAAGACTAGCCATGGCTGTTTAGTAAAATAAAAATGATATGTAAATTATATATAAACCTAATCAATAAAATGTTATATAAGCTTTAGCATGTTAATATGAATTCAAAAGATTTTTTATAAATGTTTTTAAGTCTGCAGATCTCTTTAAAATTATCACCAGTGATCCTGCATGTGAGATCTTTGTTTAGGCACTTCCTGTTAAAGGGTGACAATGTTATACCCTTCTTTTCCAATCTTGCTTCTGTTTTGTCACCTTGTCACATGGCTTTCTGTGGAGACTATTGGAAGTTTTAACACACATTACGAAAGCATGGGCCACTTTTGTCACTAGAAAACCCACCATGAGAAATGACATGAGGCCATTAAAAATTGTATGTCTGAATGCCTGAAAAGAGGCTGCATGAAATCAGCAACACAGAGATGCAACAAATGGGAAAGAAAATGTAACATTTTTTTAATGGCTATTGTTTATAATACAAAGTGCTTTAGCAATCTATATGTATACCTTTCAGTTAGGATTTACACTGACTCTAACCTTTATTACTTGAATATATACATAACATACAATATCTTTTGAACACTCGCTCTTTGTGCAACCATCAGTTTGGGATCTTTGTTTTTTTTTTTTTAAATGTATCTCTCTTTTAAAGTTTTTGTGCTATCTGTGCACAAACCAAAAACATATTCTTAGTCAAGATAGGCTTTTAAAAGAAAAAGGAGTTAATTCAAATTTGTTTTTTGATTTTATCCAAACTCTGACATCTAAAACAGCCAATTATAGCAAGGGAGTTCCTAATCCTTACTGCTCTAACAGATTAAACCACCTCCCATCCAGCTTCATTGTGTGCCCACTTGTCTTTTTGCAAGTGTGGGCACCTGGCTGTGACAACTTGCGGCTTCACATCCGGGGCGCACTACGCATGTGCGAGTTACGCTGCGCGTCCTGAATGGCTGGGGAATCTTCTGGGACCTGTGACATGTATGTTGGCCTTAAAAGTTTGGAACAATGATTTGACTATAACATGACTGCATTCTTTGTGAGCTCTCATGTGTTAGCCATCTGGACCTGATGATTTATTCACATTAAATTTTTCTAGTCTTTTTTGAGCACTGGTTTCTGTCAGCCACAAGGATACATTCAATATAATGTTATTAGCATCACTGTGTTGTTTAGTATACTCCTACTTTTTATTTGTATAAATTGAGGAGAAGAATGTATTTAATACAGATGCCATCTCCCTGTCACTTGTAACCAATGTCCCCTGTTTATCTTTTATAGAGCCAATATGCTTTGACCTGGATTTTTTACTGTTAATATATTTAAAAAAAAACATTTTTTTTTTTTTTGCAATGTATATCTTGTAATCTATTCTAGCTGTCCTGATCACATTCTTGCATTTTTTATTGCATTCTTTGTAGTTTTAGAATGCTGATGGTGACCCTTCATCCTCATATTTTTAAAGGACATTTTTTTATCATTAAAAAAAATCTGTATTATCCAGAGCATAGGTAGGATCTTTTGAAATACAATTGGACTGCCCCTAGCTGCTGGACCCACCTTATCCCACTGGACAATTAAATACATTAAGCAAAATACCAGTGCTATGATCCTAAAAATTAAAAATGTGCAAATCATACATTGCCCATAATATTATCCATCATTCATTGTGTCCATATTTTCATGAACAATAAAGTAATCAATAGTCCCAATCTGATGTGACTGCTTCTTCCACCCACGCTCTCTCCCTTCAGTCTTATGACCCCAATACAAATGGACTCTCACCAAATGCTTAGACCTGTATAGATCACTGGTTAAAATTAGGCTCAATGGCATTACAACTATGGTAATTTGGGGTTATATAAAATACTACACTACAGAACACCCAGGTTTAACTTTTTGGCATTAACATATGCCATTGTTAAATATGTTCTTAAAATATTCCTACATTTCTTCAGTGTTCTTCGTTCCAAATATTATCATGTAATATACAGCACAGCTTAGTAAAGTTGACTATTTTAACGATTAAGTGTACTGATCCTATCCCCATGTCTCCTTTTACTAACATTTACAGTGCCTTGAAAAAGTATTCATACCCCTCGACATTTTCCACGTTTTGTCATGTTACAACCAAAAACATAAATGTATTTTATTGGGATTTTATGTGATGGATCAACACAAAGTGGCACATAATTGTGAAGTGGGATGAAAATGATTTAATTTTTTTTTTTTTTTACAAATACATATGTGAAAAGTGTGGCGTGCATTTGTATTATACTACTATTATAATACTTCGTAGAACCATCTTTCACTGCAATTACAGCTGCAAGCCTTTTTGGGGATGTCTCTACTAGCTTTGCACATCTAGAGAGTGAAATGTTTGCCCATTCTTCTTTGCAAAATATCTTAAGGCTCTGTCAGATTGGATGGAGAGTGTCTGTGAACAGCAATTTGCAAGTCATGCCACAGATTCTCAATTGGATTTAAGTCTGGACTTTGACTGGGCCACATGAATATGCTTTGATCTAAACCATCCCATTGTAGCTCTGGCTGTATGTTTAGGGACATTGTCCTGCTGGAAGGGGAACCAGTCTCAAGTTTTTTGCAGACTCTAACCAGTTCCCTTCTAAGATTACCCTGTATTTTGCTCCATCCATCTTCCCATCAACTCTAACCAGCTTCCCTGTACCTGAAGAAAAGCATCTCCACCACCATGTTGCCACCACCATGTTTCACAGTGGGGATGGTGTGTTCAGGGTGATGTGCAGTGTTAGTTTTCCGCCACACATAGCGTTTTGCTTTTAGGTCAAAAAGTAAAATTTTGGTCTCATCTGACCTGAGCACCTTCTTATACATGTTTGCTGTGTCCCCCACATGGCTTCCCGCAAACTGCGAACTGGACTTCTTATGGCTTTCTTTCAACAATGGTTTTCTTCTTGGCACTTTTCCATAAAGGCCAGATTTGTGGAGTGCATGACTAATAGTTGTCTTGTCTGCAGATTCTCCCACCTGAGCTTTGGATCTCTGCAGCACCCCGAGAGTTACAATTGGCCTCTTGGAAATTGGAACGAATAGATTTTAGTTAGGAGTATCAGAGTAAAGGGGACTGAATACAAATGCATGCCACACATTTCACATATTTATTTGTAAAAAAATGTAAAAACCATTTATCATTTTCCTTCCACTTGACAATTATGTACCATTTTGTGTTGGTCTATCACATAAAATCCCAATAAAATACATTTATGTTTTCGGTTTTCACATGACAAAATGTGGAAAATTTCAAGGGGCATGAATACTTTTTCAAGGCACTGTATGGCAAAGGTCGTTACACCTAAATTATCCCTTACTTCCACCTTTGCAATCAGCACTGCATTATTTGTAATTAGTAGGGCATTATTTCTGGTTGGGGTTTCTTATAATTTACACATGATATTGGTGACCATTAGTTGTGTCAAAACTCAATAAATCTTATCAAATATATATATATTGTGGGAAGATTAGCTCGTGGGGATCACCTTTTCTGAAGGACAGTCAGCAAACGGGAACTTTCTTAAAAATCTGGCAGATGCCAGGCTTATTTACAAGGAGGTTTGCAAAATAATAAACAAAACAGTAAAGTAAATCCTTGCCGTCTGGCACTAACTAAACAAACAGTCTCCTCTCTAGACAGTGCGGGGCTGGTCCCCGTCACCCACAATACATGCGGTAAAGCAAACCTTATAAACCAAAAGCCAGAGCTCCTCTCACTCAGGTTCCTTCCTGAGTTTCAAAACCAGAGACCTTCCTGGTTATTTAAAGTCCACCTGAGTGTGGGCTCAAGTAGACCAGAACATCTGGACCGGAACCTAGCCTGCCACAGAGGCTGGAAAAACCCGGGCCAGATTACGGTTCAATCCCTTACAACAGAACGAACGTGAGATGAAATGTAGCGATTATCCACTATATCACCTTGCATACCGTCACAATATATATATATATATATATATATATATATATATATATATATATATATTTATATATTTATATATTTATTTATTTATTTACTATACAGTATATTGAGAATTGAGAACCCATCTTCTCTACAACACTCTCTAGCAATGGTTATAAACCTGTGACCTGTGCGTGTCTCCAAGTACTCTTTTTACCCAAACCCCTTCCCCTTTACCGCATCTCCTCTCTCCCCTATACCCCTCCTCTTCCCATAAATGTAATTCGTCATCTTATGTATCTTTACTTTATTTCCATGAAGCAAAACATTTGTCCATAAATCTATGCACTCAACTGTGCTGGAATATCCTTTATTTTTAAAAACACCATAAAAACATTGTAAAAAAGGAAATCTAATAATAAAACAATTGTGTCACAATTTGCCAGTTTACAAAGGGCAAATAAATGGGGTACTTGTTAGCAATATGTTATTTTTAGGATCAAAAACCTGTCACAAGATGCTTGAGTGTGGAGCTTACAGCATCCTGAGCAAAACCAAATTGACCCCTTTTATACCCTTCAGCAAAGCCAAACACTTATCACCACTGTAAAACTTAACCATGTGCTGAATATAAACAAATAGTGGAGCTTCGGCCATCAGATTGAGTTAAGTATACATCTGTGGAGAGGGCAAATGTGGGTTATTTTAGGCGCGTAGAAAAGGGCAAAAAAAAAAGTGCACTTTGTTTTAAAGAGCAGTGATTCTTTAACCGCTTGCCGACCACGCTATAGCCGGATGACCTGTCAGGAACGGTGTCATTTCTGGTTTCACCGGCTGGTATCACTATTACACTCAGCACCAAATGGTGTAATTCCAGTGGCCACCAGCGGGTGTCTCCCTGCCTGGACTTCAGACTTACCAAAGGGTGTGATTCCAGTGACCACCAGGGGGTGTCTCCCTGCCTGGACTTCAGACCAGCCATCAAGCACACCTGGTATGGGTTTGTGGACTATATAAAACCGCCCTAAACTGAGTTCAGTGCTTCAGAATTCCTCTGCTAGCCCTTGTCCCTGCCAGTACCTGCTTTTGTGCCTGCTTGTTCCTGTTTGTTCCTGGACCCCGTTTTGCTTATCCTGTTTTTGAGTCCTGTTCCCTGTTCCTTATGATCTGCTTCCTTATCCCTGGTTTCTGTTCCCTTGTTGCTTTTGTCCCTGCCTTATTTATTCCATGTTTGTTTCTTTGCTCGTGTATTATATCAGTTTGATCAAGAACAACGTTTATTAAGCATATAAAATATTATATAAAATATTTGAACAAACGTGTAGACAGTGCAACAGGCACTACAATTGCGAATCAATCCAAATGATATACATGTAAGCATAATATGAATCAGTAGGGGAGCTTGCTTAATACTTTTTGCCAGGTGATGTCGTTTTACAAGGGTAATGGGAGAAAGTGCTGAGGAGCCTGAATAGAAACAATAAGATCGCCACAGAGATGTATGTCTAGACCTCCGCATTACAAGTGGAGGAATCATCCAACCATTGGTCCCAGACTTTATGGTATTTATCAGGGCAGCCCCTGTGTATATAAAGTATTTTTTGTATGGGAGGGTGTTATTAACCGCTCTGATCCATTGTTGTAGTGTGGGGGGTATCCTCTCATCCACTTCTTGGCTATCTGTAATCTGGCAAGGAACAATGTTTCCTGAAGAAATATATTGAGGTACTTCTCACCCTCAGAAAGTGAGAAGAGACCCAGTATACACTGGCGGGGGCATAGGGACAGTGGGGAGCCCATACGGTCATGGAGGAACCAGACCACCTGGGTCTAGAATTCCTGTACAGACGGGCAGGTCCAAAGCAAGTGGTAGAAGGAGACGTCAGGGTGGTTACAGTTGGGGCATTTAGGGTTATGTCCTGGTCTGTATTTGGATATGCGGTAGGGTGTTAGGTACGATCTGTGGAGAATGTATAGGTGGGTGAGGCGGTCAGAGAGTTTTGGGGATACAATTTTGCAGTTTGTGAGGGCCTCCTCCCAGTCCCCCTCCGACACCGCACCCAGGTCGGACTCCCATCTGGTTTTCAACTGGTTAGTGGTGGCAGTGGCCATAGGTGTTAGGAGATTCATGTAAATGTAAGAAATTTGTTTTTTTGGATCCCTACCCAGTACAATGTCCACCAGCAGTGGGACTTCGAGGGCTGGGAAGGACCACCCGAACTGTGTGTTGAGCGCGTGTCGGGTGTATTATATTAGTTAGATAGTTAGGTGGATTGGGGTTTGCTGTGTTTTTCACTGTTTACTTGTTTTGGTTTGTTGTTTTAGTTACACGTGTGTCCTTATCTTTAATGGTAAACATACTTTTCTTCATTTACTTGTTTGTCCCTAATTCCTTGGTGCAGCCCAGTGATCTGATCACCTGCATTGGATGTTTGTGTACAACATCCCTGACAACACCGCTCCCGCACCGCCCCAAAGATGCTGCTTGCAGGACTTTTTTCCCATCCAGCAAGAGCACCACCGCAGTGTGAAAGCACTTGGGCTTTCACACTGGGGTGGCTTGAGAGGAGCTTTTCAAGTGCTTTACAGGCGCTATTTTTAGCGCTAAAATGCCTGAAAAGCATCCCAGTGTGAAACGGGTCTAAATGCTAATACTAATTTAATTACTAACGTAATTAAAAGCTAAATTAAATTCTTTGATTTAACTGTTTACCAAAACAGTTACATTCAATGTATGCCATTATTGATAACTATCAAGTCTGCTTGTACTCTAAACCAAACTGTGAAACCATCAAATGGCTGATGTCATAATTGATCACATGTAAAATGTAAAGCATTATGGCAACTGCAGGCTAAGATGGCAGTTTAATGGCCTGTAAAATATAGAAGGGCAGATTCCACTAAGGGTCAAGAGTTGGCATCCCATGTGGCTTCACATCATCCTGCTGTGGGTAAGACCCAGTGTTCAGCCTGGTTTTTGCTGTTAGTACATGTGCATGCATTATGTATATTATGTTAATTGATTGTTAATCATGATATGTTTCTGTTTACTTAGAGTAAATATATGCTCCCCTTCCATCTCCTGAACAAGTGGCTGCAAAACATATAGAGGACGATATCATGTTTGGATATTTTGTTTCCCTCTACCTGGCTGTGTCAATACCAACACTTTGGGATCTATACTTTTGCATGTAAACTTGGAAGCACTGTCTGTCTTCTTTACATATTTCAGTATATGTTTGTTTTTAGAAAGATGACTTTTGTAATAGAATTGTATTTGATATAATTTGGTGTATTGTTTTCTGGGTTGCCTCAACAGTCCATTATTTTTTGTTTTCCATTTGATTATTTGTAGACATACTTATATTTACATCTGCTTTGCCTTTGAGTTAACTGTGAAACTTTTATTGAACCTTTAAACTTCCTAATCCAAACTTACCTGTTCTTTAAACCTTAACCCTGTTAGACCAAAAAACAAAATGATCATCTGCAAACATCCTGGCTTTAAGATCCCTTTCACACTGAGGCAGTTTTCAGGCATTTTAGCACTAGAAATAGTGCCTGTAAAGCGCCTGAAAACTGCCTCCTATTCATTGCAATGGGTGCTTTCACACCCGGGCAGTGCGCTTGTGGGATGTTAAAAAAAGTTCTGCAAGCAGCATCTTTGGGGCGGTTTGGGTGCACTGTATACAGCGCTCCCAAAATGCCCCTGCCCATTGAAATGAATGGGCAGTACTTCTGAAGCACCTGAAAAGCACTTCAAAGGTGCCGCAACACTGGAATTTTCAACCCCTTTTCGGGGGTTAAAAGCGCCCCGCTAGCGACTGAAAAACAAGCAGCGCTTTACCACGAACACACGGGCTGCCTGAGTGTGTAAAGGGTCTAAATGGTGCTAATTTGTTGTGGCACCCAAATGATAGCACCTAAAAGTTTGTGTTCCTACTTACTTACAGCTGTAAATGTTCTGAGGTCTTTTCACATCTTGTACATTTCGTTTAAGGTTTAGCAGTTGTTCAATTTTCTAAAATAGGAGAAGCTGCCAAAACATGAATTTCTTTCAAAAGAAAACACTAATGAAACACCACTGCCATACAAATAGAAATGGCAAATGTATACACATAGCAAGATCTTTTTAGTATCTAGTTTTATTTTGGGTTTGAAATATGATGTACCACTTATTCTGTTATAAATATTACTATGGTCTTTGTGCCATTTTTATCAGTATTGAATTATGAACCTTCTTAATTGCCTGCAGCCAGCAGCAGTTTAATAATTTAATTTGTAGGTTAAAAATAATCAATTATAAAACAACCATAGATTCTAGTAGACTCGATTTACAATGGAAACACATTCTTCTCACTTACTGTAATAGTAATGAAAAGAATCAGTTCCCATTAAGTCTCTGCTTTTAAGAAAAACTAAGCAGATCAATAGTTTCAAACCTTCAATTGAAAATCATGGCTCATCTGGGGAAAACTAAAATCAGCAGCTAGTAAATCTGTTCTCTGTCATGGGAATATACTGTGTAAATTTCACAGACTCATTGTCCAACTACACTCAATTACAACAACATCAACAGATTTTAATGATAAGTAATTTTAAATCAGATAATACTTGTCCAGTCATGTCTTTGTTTGTGTAATGAACTCAGTTTGTATACTATTATATACCAGCAGTCCTGGAAGAAGAAGAAAAAAAAAAAAAGAAGAATAAGAAGAATAATAGGGCTTATTGGTAAAAGTATTGCTGGGCTCTAGAAGCCTTGGGCATTGGCTCAGGAACTCTCCTGCTCAGTGTGCCCTGGGTCAGTTACACCTGCAAAAGTGGAAGGAGATAGCAGGCGATTGTTCTTTTTCCCTAACCAGCCATTCCAGCTAAATTGAATTAAGGCAAAAAAAACTTTCCACTTGCTTTTTATCACACCCCCCCCCCCCCTTCCAAATACTTACCTCTCTCAATCACCTCTGCCGGGTTAGCCCACCCATATCAAAATTTTTGAAAAAATCTTATGCAGTTTGTTAGATCTTTGTTAGATCAGGTTAGATCAACCATTGTTTGCGTTAGATCTCATACAGAAGAAGCAAAATTAACAGTTATTTGCTGGGGGGGCTAACCCATCATCAGCTCCCTCTTATCAAAAAATTGCCCAAACAGTTATCTATTTTGGAAGCAATTTGTTAAATCCGGTAAGATCAAGTGGTTTTAACGTTAGATCTCACATAATTAGAGACCTATTAAGCGATTATTGAGGGGGGCGTGCCCCCCCTTATCAAATTTTCTGGTCAAAAATCATTCAGGCTAATAGATATTCATTAGATCCGGTAAGATCAAATGGTTTTAATGTTAGATCTCACATCATTTCAGAGATATTCCACATCAAAATAGAGATATTAGGTGGTACATATGGATGGGTTAGCCCCCCCTTATCAAATTTTCTGGCCAAAAATCATTCAGGCTAATAGATTTTCATTAGATCCGGTAAGATCAAGTGGTTTTAACGTTAGATCTCACATCATTTCAGAGATATTCCACATAAAAATAGAGATATTAGGTGGTACATATGGACGGGCTGGCCCCCCCTTATCAAATTTTCTGGCCAAAAATCATTCAGGCTAATAGATATTTGTTGGATCCGGTAAGATCAAGTGGTTTTAACGTTAGATCTCACATCATTTCAGAGATACACAAATATATATATGAGCAACCCTGCGAGCCACTTATGGAAAATTGCCTACAAACTGGTGAGTGATTAATCTTAAGTGGAGACCAGCTGCAAACACTCAGTCACGTTTCATAATCGTGCAAAAGATATAATTAAAATTTAAACATTAGTGTCTGCGCTAGAAGAAAAAAATCCCATCAATCTAAAGTGCAACAATATAAAAAACATGAATACTCAAATATATAGTCCACTGAAGTGAAAATATCCCTAAGTGATGGAATATAAAGTGCACAGTGCTGAATACACAATGGGAGTGATAAGTCCAAAACCTATCACGTATATATAAAACAAAGAAATATATAACAAATCAAAGAAATATACGGGGATGTGACCCCTAGTGACTCAAATTAAAGTCCAAAACAGTGTGTATCCAAAGATATGAAGGTGCCCAGGAAAACCATAGTCCAAAGTTATAGTGAAATTCACATATCCTTCCATCCAAATGTGCATCACCAAGGAAACATGCTGTAGTGTCTTCCAGCCACCCCCACAGGTGTATATGCTCACCTTCTTGTGTGTGACACAGCGTTTAAACTATGCCAAACAAAGCCTTGGAGCCACTCCTGTGCTCATTTGGAATCAGCTGCGTGGACCTCCAGTGTTCTCAAAGGAAGGTAACATATGCAAAAGAAAAAAACTCCATAGCGCAATATTGCAAGAGTAAAAAAAGCTTTTAATAAAATAATTCTCTCCCCTTGATGGGGTACTCACATATTGTGGGTGCGTAAGTGCACCACCCTAAGCAGACAATGAACGGTCAATCTCGCGGTGTGGCGTGTGCTGCGGTGTGTGTAACAAAAACTCTCCTTCTCTCCTTCTCTCTCTCTGCTGACAGCCTCATTTCAGAGATATTCCACATCAAAATAGAGATATTAGGTGGTACATATGGACGGGTTAGCCTCCCCCACATGCAATTTTCTGGCCAAAAATCATTCAGGCTAATAAATATTTGTTAGATTCGGTAAGATCAAATGGTTTTAACGTTAGATCTCACATCATTTCAGAGATATTCCACATAAAAATGGAGATATTAGGTGGTAAATAAGGACGGGTTGGCCCCCCCTTATCAAATTTTCTGGCCAAAAATCATTCAGGCTCATAGATATTCATTAGATCCAGTAAGATCAAGTGGTTTTAATGTTAGATCTCACATAATTTCAGAGATATTACATAAAAAATAGAGATATTAGGTGGTACAGAAGGTACATCCATCTTCAAGCCTTCTTTGCATGGTTCTTCAGCGGGTGCCTGTAGTCTCTCCTCACACCTCCCTTCACCTCCCTGCCTCATGGTGATCTCTCCTCAGACCAACAAGCTTAAGTCTTTAGCTAGCCCTCTTTCTTGCAAAGCAGGCTGGGCTTGGTAGTTCCACCCCCTGTAGAAATCAATGGGGCTGTATTGTGGGCCGTGGGCCTCTGCTGCTGCTTGATTGGCTCCCTCTCTCTGCCAATAGGGACACAGGAAGAGGAGAGGGAGGGGGAGAAATCCCCCACAGGGACTGACAGGGCATGCTCTCCCTCAGTGAGTGCCTGTGTCAGTGTTTATTCAGTCCGGCGGTCGCTGGCAGGAATGGCGGGAGGTGCGGGACCATAGGTGATAGAGTAGCCCCTGCTACACACTCCCCCCACCAAAGAACCTTTTACTTTACTAATCTTTTACCACTTAAATCAGCTCATTCCCCACAGTTACAACCTTTTGTACCACCTGTCCCACCCTATTAGATTGTAAGCTCTTCTGAGCAGGGCCCTCTTAATCCTCCTGTATCTTATTGTATTATAACTGTATTGTCTCCCTTTTATAATGTAAAGCGCTGCGTAAACTGTTGGCAGTATATAAATCCTGTATAATAATAATAATAATAATAATAACAGGATAAACAAGTATTTTACATGTCTCTGCAGAAAAGGTTCTTAAAACACAAATATTCATGCAGTCAACTCATGTAAAGACTGACAAGCTGCAAAACACTTTGTTCTTGGGTTTATATATACTTTAAATAACACATACAGATCTTGCCACTCCCCCAGACTATGGCTGAACAGTAAAAAATGAGAAGCAGCAGTCAGAGTCAGAGTCTCTCTCTCTCTCTCATTGTACCACAAGGCAGTGGTTTCATTTGCTGTGAATCTATATTGTTTGTGAGTAGGGATGAGCTTTGAGTTTGAGTCGAACCCATGCTCAACTCAAACATCGCCTGTTCGATCATTCATTGAATAGCAAACGTTATGGGCCATTCGCGCCCAATTTTAGAGACGCGTCATGGCCCATAATTTACTGCGGCATCGCAGTGCATTGCTGGCTGATGATTGGCCAAGCATGCACTATGACCCACATGCTTGGCCAATCCCAGCGCCATCTGTACAGAGAGCCGTAATTGGCCAAAGCCAGGGTGGCTTTGGCCAATTATGGCTCAGGGGGTTTAGTACACGCCCCACACTATATAAGGCCGCCTGCGTGGCGGCCTTGTGTAGTGTGTTGCGACGGCGGAGAGAGATAGACAGAGAGACAGTGTCATTTGATTTAAGTTAGAGTAGGCAGGTGAGTCAGTTAGCTGCACTTACAGTGTATTGTGTATATATATATATATATATATATATATATATATATATATATATGCATTCTAGGTGTTATATATATATATATATATATATATATATATATATATATATATATATATATATATATATATATATATATATATATATATACACTGTATTCAGTTTAGCTAGATCCATTCCTGTTATTCTCTTCCTAATATGCTGACAGGCAGGCAGGTGTTTTTACAGTATTTACAGTTAGTGTACTGTGTACTTTGCAGTGTTCACCTAAAGCTACCTGAAGAAAATTGCTGGTGTTCTTCTGATCCTATTAATACCACAGGCAGGCAGCTGCAGTATTTACAGTTAGTGTACTGTGTCCCCTGCACAGTGTGCACCTAAAGCTACCTGAAGACAATTGCTGGTGTTCTGATCCTATTAAAACCACAGGCAGGCAGCTGCAGTATTTACAGTTAGTTTACTGTGTCCTCTGCACAGTGTGCACCTAAAGCTACTTGAAGACAATTGTTGGTGTTCTTCTGATCCTATTAGTACCCTCGGCAGGAAGCTGCAGTATTTACAGTTAGTGTACTGTGTCCTCTGCACAGTGTGCACCTAAAGATACCTGAAGACAATTGCTGTTCTTCTCATCCTATTAGTACCACAGGCAGGCAGCTGCAGTATTTACAGTAGTGTACTATGTCCTCTGCACAGTGTGCACCTAAAGCTACCTGAAGACAATTGCTGGTGTTCTGATCCTATTAATACCACAGGCAGGCAGCTGCAGTATTTACAGTTAGTGTACTGTGTCCTCTGCACAGTGTGCACCTAAAGCTACCTGAAGACAATTGCTGGTGTTCTTCTCATCCTATTAGTACCACAGGCAGGCAGCTGCAGTATTTACAGTTAGTGTACTGTGTCCTCTGCACAATGTGCACCTAAAACTACCTGAAGACAATTGCTGGTGTTCTGATCCTATTAATACCACAGGCAGGCAGTTGCAGTGTTTACAGGTAGTGTATTGTGTCCTCTGCACAGTGTGCACCTAAAGATACCTGAAGACAATTGCTGGTGTTCTGATCCTATTAATACCACAGGCAGGCAGCTGCAGTATTTACAGTTAGTGTACTGTGTCCTCTGCACAGTGTGCACCTAAAGCTACCTGAAGACAATTGCTGGTGTTCTTCTCATGCTATGAATACCACAGGCAGGCAGCTGCAGTATTTACAGTTAGTGTACTGTGTCCTCTGCACAGTGTGCACTTAAAGCTACCTGAAGACAATTGCTGGTGTTCTGATCCTATTAATACCACAGGCAGGCAGCTGCAGTATTTACAGTTAGTTTACTGTGTCCTCTGCACAGTGTGCACCTAAAGCTACTTGAAGACAATTGTTGGTGTTCTTCTGATCCTATTAGTACCACAGGCAGGAAGCTGCAGTATTTACAGTTAGTGTACTGTGTCCTCTGCACAGTGTGCACCTAAAGCTACCTGAAGACAATTGCTGGTGTTCTCATACTAATAATACTACAGGCAGGCAGTTGATTCTGCTAGCTGCAGTATAATCAGTATATATATATACCTCCTAGCTTTACGTCTCACTGCAGGCCATTAATATGTCTGGAAGGCCAACAAGGAGAGGCAGACAGTCACAAGCCAATAAAGAAGGGCAAGCAGGCTCTGTGTCTAGAGGCAACAGTGCTGGTCGTGGACACAGTGCATCCTCAACAGCACGTGGCCGTGGCAGCTGGCCACGTTGAGCCGCAACATGCCAAAGACTTGGTAGAGTGGATGACCAAGCCGTCCTCATCCTCCTCATCCTCTCTCACCCATGCTCAGGGTACTTTGTCTGGCAAAGCAGCTGCAGCATACTGCCAGCTTTGCTCCAGTGATGAGGAGGGAGGGGATGAAGAGGAAGTCACTGACTCCACGTGGATGCCTGATAGGAGAGAGGAGGAGGAGGCACATCTCCAACGAGGCAGGATGCCCTCCAGGGGCCAGCTTAAGGGCAGCACACCGACTGCATCAAACCACAGAGCAACACATGTGGAGGGCGCTGCTGTCTCTGCGCGTTATTCCAAACATTCTTTGGTGTGGGAAAAAAGTTGACTCGCGCTTAAAACAAAAAAAAGTCTAACGTGTATAAGGCTGAAAAATCCCAGCCTATTTGTGATTATTTAAACATTGAAAAATGTGGCAAAAATGTATATCAGGTTGGGAGATTAGTCCCACCTCCCCTTAAAAGGTATGTATAACCAATAGCAACTCAAATTAGTACATAAACCAAAACAAAAAAACTTAAAAGGTTGCAAAGTAAATTGACTGATTTTAGGAAAAGTATAAAAAAGGAAGTCCATATACAAAAACACCAAACGTGCTGTGATTAAACCAAAGAGTGTCCAATTGTATACAGTCCCATATGTGTGGGTCCACCACCATGAATGAAGTGCCTGGCCGCTTACCGGAGGCGAAGGAGGAGAAGGATTTGAAGTAGAGCAGGCAGCCTATGGCTGCAGTGCTATTCCTACCCTGATTCATTTCACATTTGGTTTGGCTGTGCTCACCTATCATAGGTGAGCACAGCCAAACCAAATGTGAAATGAATCAGGGTAGGAATAACACTGCAGCAAGGAGGTAAGAATACACAGATGAGAAACTGCAGGCTACCTTGTGACACCTACAGCCATAGGCTGCCTGCTCTACTTCAAATCCTTCTTCAACAGGTAATAAAATATATCAGAGAGGCTATCCCTTCCCTGAAGAATTCTACAGCCATAGACTGCCTGTCTTTCCCCAAATCTTCCTTCAAGGTTGCACATATCAGAGAAACAGTCTGGAGAGTCTGCGGGAAGCTGGGGTTTTTCCCTATACTGAATCACAAGGCAGTGAAGTGTCTGATAAAGGCTGATCTTTGCCTTTTACCCTGAGATCCACCTGCAATACAGCTTTTACAGCACCACAACTCCAGAGGTTCCAAACCAGTGTCCTTTCGGGTCCCCAGGCTGTCGGAAGCAGCAGGACTTCAATGCCCATTTTGACCCTCTGTAACGGGGGGTCATGGGGTTCCGGTAAGCGGCCAGGCACTTCATTCATGGTGGTGGACCCACACATTTGGGACTGTATACAATTGGACACCTTTTGGTTTAATCACAGCACGTTTGGTGTTTTTGTATATAGACTTCCTTTTTTATACTTTTCCTAAAATCAGTCAATTTACTTTGCAACCTTTTAAGTTTTTTTGTTTTGGTTTATGTACTAATTTGAGTTGCTATTGGTTATACATACCTTTTAAGGGGAGGTGGGACTAATCTCCCAACCTGATATACATTTTTGCCACATTTTTCAATGTTTAAATAATCACAAATAGGCTGGGATTTTTCAGCCTTATACACGTTAGCCTTTTTTTTTGTTTTAAGCGCGAGTCAACTTTTTTCCTATTCGATTTTTGTGTGTTTGTGTCATACATAGGACTCTGCAGCATAGATGGTTAATATTTTATTTTTATTTTTGTTGCGCAGTTAATTCGACATCTTTCTTGTTCTTTGGTGTGGGCCTTTTTTAAATCGAGTGCATCAGCTCGCACCACTGCTATTTGCAACATATGTCTCAAGCGTATCTCGTGTGGCCAAAACATCACCAGCTTGGGCACCACATGCTTCACCAGACATATGTCGACCTGCCATGCAGTTCGTTGGCAAGCGTACCTAAAAGACCCACACCAAAGAACAAAGCGGACCTCTCCTTGCTCCTCATCAACTGGGATCTCCAACCCCACTATACCTTCAGTCCTCTCTGAAACCTGCACTGAGAGGAATGAAGGTGTAGAATTAGGTGTGTCACAGCCAAGTACTTGCGGGCAATCTGCTATCGGTACACCGACGTCAGATTGTACCAGGCAAATTTCCCTGCCCCAGCTGCTGCACCGCCAAAAGAAGTTCGCTCCCAGCCATCCACATGCCCAGTGGTTTAATGCTAGCTTGGCTAAATTGCTAGCACTTCAACTGCTGCCTTTTCAGTTGGTAGACTCTGCCCCTTCTGTGAGTTTGTGGAATGTGCAGTTCCTCAGTGGCAGGTTCCCAAACACCACTTTTTCTCATGGAAGGCAATTCCGGCTCTCTACCGGCATGTGGAAAGCAATGTCTTGGCCTCGCTGGACAGGGCGGTCAGCAGTAAGGTGCATATTACCACTGACTCATGGTCCAGCAGGCATGGACAGGGACGTTACCTATCTTTTACGGCGTACTGGGTGAATCTTCTGGCAGCTGGGAAGGATGCAGGACAGGGTGCAGTAGTGTTGGAGGTTGTTCCGCCACCACGCTTTCAAAATTCTACTAGTGATAATTCTGCCACACCTCTGTCCTCCACCCCCTCCTCTTCTTCTTCCTCCATGGTCTCTTCCTGTGCTGATTTGTCCTCGGAACCAGCGGTGCTCTGTAGACATTCAAGGGGCTACGCAAGCACGCAGGCAAAAAGATGCCATGCAGTGCTTGAGCTGGTGTGCTTGGGGGACAGGAGCCACACTGGGGCAGAGATTCTGTCAGCTCTGCAGGGGCAAGTTCAGAGGTGGTTGACGCCATGCCAGCTTAAGCCAGGAATGGTGGTTTGCGACAATGGCACCAACCTCCTCTCCGGCCTCCGACAGGGACAACTGACCCATGTGCCCTGTTTGGCTCACGTCCTTAACTTGGTGGTGCAGTGGTTCTTGGGCAGGTAACCAGGCTTACAGGATGTCCTGAGGCAGGCCAGGAAAGTCTGTTTGCATTTCCGCAGGTCATATAATGCCAGTGCTCGGCTGGCTGACCTCCAAAAGGAATTTAACCTGCCCAAGAACCGCATAATCTGTGACATGCCCACTAGGTGGAACTCAACGTTGGCCATGCTGCAGTGGCTGCACACACAGCAGAGGGCCATCAATGAGTACCTATGCGACTATGGCACCAGGACAGGGTCAGGAGAGCTTGTTTTTCTTCCCCACGCCAGTGGGCTATGATCAGGGATGCATGGACTGTCCTGTCACCATTTGAGGAGGCCACGAGTATAGTGAGCAGTGACAGTGCATGCATCAGTGACACTGTCTCTCTTGTCCACCTGGAATAATGGACAGGGCACTTGAGGCAGAACAGAGGGAGGAAGAGGAGGACTTCCTTAGCTCTCAAGGCCCCCTTTATCCAGACAGTGTTCCTGCGTGCCCGCTGATCACACAGGAAGAGGATGAAGAGGAGGAGGAGGATTGTGTCAGCATGGAGGTGGAGCCTGGCACTCAGCATCAGCAGCAGTCTTCAAGGGATCATTTACAGTCCGAAGAAACACATGGACTTGTACGTGGCTGGGAGGAGGTGGCTGCGGATCATGTCGTTCTTAGTGAGCCAGAGGACCCTGGACCGAATGCCTCAGCAAACCTACGCTGCGTGGCCTCCCTGATCCTGCAAAGCCTGTGGAAGGATCCTCGTATTCGTGGTATCAAGGGGAGGGATCATTACTGGCTGGAAACCCTCCTTGATCCACGTTACAAGGGTAAGGTTACAGACCTTATCTTGCCATCTCAGAGGGAGCAGAGGATGAAACATCTTCGGGAGGCCTTGCAGAAAGGTTTGTGAAACGTGTTTCCAGAGCCTGGGAGGTTACAATTTACTGGTCCTCCTGGACAACATGTTGCTGAGGCTTCGGTCAGTCACAGAAGGAGCGGTGGAGAAGGTGGCCGTCTGCGTTCAGACAATTTTTTAGTCCGCAGCCCCAAGGTATGATCAGTTACAGCAACCATTGCCAGCGTCTGATTCACATGGTGCAGGAATACCTAGGGGCAAGATCAGACTTGGACACCTTTCCCACCGAAAATCCTCTGGGTTACTGGGTCTTGAGGATGGATCACTGGCCAGAGCTTGCACAGTATGCAATTGAGCTACTGGCCTGTCCTGCATCCAGCGTTCTATCGAAACGCACATTCAGTGCTGCTGGAGGCTTTGTAACCGATCGCAGGGTGCGCCTGTCCACCGAATCGGTCGATCGGCTGACCTTCATAAAAATGAATTAGTCTTGGATTACCAGCTACCAAGCACCTGATGCTAATGTAACTGAATATTTCTTTTTTTAATGTGAGATCCCTTCAAGACTGCCTATGCTGATGCTGAGTGACTATCCTGTTATGCTGAGTGACAATCCTCTTCCTTTTCAATTTTCATGCTGATAGCTTTTCAGAACATTTTTGGTTCTGGGCACTGCCACCAGTGGCTAAGGCCCAATTTTTCAGCCCCTGTTTAACACCTGTTTTACCCCTTGTGCCCAACATATCCTCTTTAGTCTTATTATTAATTTTATCCATATATATCCATAGACCCTTATTCTATTTCTAACATAGGTTTTATATATATATATATATATATATTACTAGATAATTGTTTTCAACAAGATTATCCCTATTTAATCTCCATGTCCACTAATTATTTTTATAAAGTTAGTCTTAGGCTCTCTTCTTAGGGACTCTTTACCAGCTTGCTCTATTCTTCCTAGCCTGATGTTCATGGCCATGGTCTTTGTGGTCTCACTCCGGGGTTTCAAGGTGTCTAGTTCTTCCCCCTCGCCCGTCCTTTCTGTGACAGGGTAGGGGTTGACCTCCGCACCTCGACGTTATGCTCACGCACTCTCTCGCGCGGCGTCTCTTTGAGCGCCGATCGAGGGCTGTGTGTTGTCTTCATCTCGTGCTGCGGTGGCCATGGAGTGTTTCTCCTCCCCGCCGCTTAGCGTGCACGCATGATGTTGGCAGGGTCCCGCCCCTTTTGGCGGGTATTTCAGCCGGGAGGGAGCCGTGGGCTGCACATATGTTACCACCATCTTGTTGGGACAATCTTTATCCCCACTCCGTTAGATCCAGGTATGTGAGGGTTTCCTTAGGATTTTATACTCATACATCGATGTTTACCAACCTACATTTACAGACACTCACATACATACACACAATTACATATATTATACATACTTACATTCATTCTTACATACACTCCGCACATATACTTCACCATTCATCCATACTTAAATATACATTACATTTATTTACATTTATTTGGTTCTTCTTTGTATGCATTGCAGGATCTCTATGGACATTCTATTCCTGTATGTGCCCATTATTTAGTCACCCTACCACATACTGGGTCCTCTACTTTTCACCTCAGCCCCCCTATGTGTGGCCCATCGTTCCTGTCCCCGGCTGGCTGGCCCCTCCACCCCCCACCAAGTAAGTAATCTGTGAGGGGTTGCAGTGTTGTGGCATCAGTGCCTAAGACCCAATTTTTCTGCCCCTGTTCAACAGGGACATGTAATTACAATTCTTGATCTAATATTTCACAGCAGGGCCCATTCCTGCGCCCACCAAGAGTAACTGTGAGGGCTTACAGTGTTGTGGCAACACCACCACCACCACCAAAGGCCCAATTTTTTTGACCCTGTTCAACAGGTGCATGTAATTACAATTCTTGATCTAAAATATTTCACAGCACGGCCCGTTCCTGCGCCCACCAAGAGTAACTGTGAGGGCTTACAGTGTTGTGGCAACACCAACACCTAAGGTCCCAATTTCTGCAGAGCAGGCCCCTACTTTCAAACATCCAACATACAAATGACTCCTACTTGCAAACGGAAGGAGATAACAGGAAGTGAGATGAAATGTATCCCTAGGATGGGAAATTCTCTCCTGTAAGAGTTAATATGGGAAAAACGTGTCTCCTCTCCACTGATGCTTTATCACCAATCCTTGTTTCACTAACAACCCCAAATTTTCAAAAAAACATTTGTCATTGGGACAGAAAGTGAGGTGAAATCTTCTGAAGAGGTGCACATACAGCAAATCAAATGTTACAGGGGTGATAACCCTTCCCTATATTTTCCAAAAAGCTTAAAAATAGATTTTTTGGCTGGAGCTACACTTTAAAAATGTACCAGTTCAAAATTACAAACAGATTCTACTTAACAACAAACCTACAGTCCCTGTCTTGTTTGTACCGCCTGTATACTGCTGTTCAGAGTATATAGGGCCTGGGGGCCCCACACCTTTCCTTTTTTTAATTTGGGTGGTGGGGTTCCGCTTAATATCCATACAAGACCCAAAGGGCCTGGTAATGGACTGGGAGGGGTACTCATGCCGTTTGTCTCACTGATTTTCATCCATTTTCCCGCTTTACATTACATTAAAGCCGCAAGCAGTTTTAAATTACTTTTATTCCTTTACAAATGTCATTTTGTACAGGGACTGTTCTAAGCACGGGAAACACATGCCACTTTACAGGCATACTATAGACACCATCCAGGTATGATATTTAAAGGAACATTTCACTTTTTTTTTTACTTTAAGCATCATTAAAATCACTGCTCCGAAAAAACGTCCGTTTTTAAAACTTTTTTTTGCATTGATACATGTCCCCTGGGGCAGGACCCGGGTCCCCAAACCCTTTTTAGGACAATAATTTGCATATTAGCCTTTAAAATTGGCAATTTTGATTTCGAACGTTCGAGTCCCATAGACTTTAACGGGGTTCTAAAGTTCGTGCGAACTTTCGGTCCGTTCGCAGGTTCTGGTACATATGTTTTGAGTATGTTTTTTTATTTATTTCTGTTTAATTACTATTGGGATAATGCACTAGGCTGGTGCACCTTCTCCTTCCAGTCTCTTCATTTGAGTGACCTGGTACAGGTACTATAAGAGCATGATACCAGATCAAATCCGGATACATATACTGCTTGCATTAAAAATACCTTTAATGGTGTGTTAGTTAATACAGAAACTGTAATAATTTGTGTATTTTATACCTGTCTGGGGTTCAGCTTTAAGATGGACTTAAAGGCCTTTTTCTGGGTGCAAAAGTTTGCAACAAATTGGATATAATTCCACTCTGCTTTTTTTCTCAATTAATTTTAACTTTAAGTAACTTCTCTTTGGTATATTTTGGTATATATTTTTGTTTGGTTATGAGCTTTTTTTGGTGCCTATCTTTTGTAACCCTAAATTCAGGAAACATTCCAATAAATGCTTTGTTTCGCTCTCAAAATTTTTAATCTATTCTACAGTTTTGCCAAATGTGAAATTACTGTCTGTACAGAATCCCCCTTTTTTCTTGTTTTTTAATAATTACTGGTTGCTGAAGTATTGAATTTATTTCTGTCAGTTTTCAAAAAAACTTGGTCACATCCTACTTGGTTTCATTCGGTTCCACTGTCAAAATGCAACTCCCTGTTTGCTATTATTGTAAATTGCAATATCTTATCATTTGTAACTTTAATGGCATGTTTCTTGGTATGAAAATGTCTATGCTAATAGATGTTAAAATGGTAGTCAGAGGCAACAAGCTTTACATAACAAAGTCATACAATTGTTCATATGATAACATGGGACTTCATGCACATATGTATATATAGTTGTGTTTTTTCAAACCAAATCTCTTATTGTTTTTTTTTCACATTTACAAGTAAAACAAAGATATTTTACATTCTTCTGTGACAGAGTGTAGGATTGTTAAAGTGAAAGTTCAGTCAAAACCGAATTAAGGCTAAACCTACTCCCACCCACATTCTAATGCTGCATACACATGGTCGGAATTTCTGTCAAAAAAAGTGTGATGGGAGCTTTTGGTCGGATATTCTGACCGTGTGTATGCTCCATCCAACTTTTTCTGTCTGAGTTTCTGCCAGCAAAAGATTGAGAGCTGGTTCTCTATTTTTCCAACAGAAAAAGTTCATATCAGAAATTCCGTTTGTCTGTATGCAATTCCAACCTGCAAAAAACCACGCACGTTCGGAAACAATTTGACGCATGCTCAGAAGCATTGAACTTCATTTTCTCGGCTCATCGTAGTGTTGTACGTCACCGCGTTCTTGATGGTCGAAAGTTCAGAGAATTTTTGTGTGACCGTGTGTATGCAAGCCAAGCTTGAGTGGAATTCCGTCAGAAAAACCATCCAAGATTTTTCCTGATGGAAATTCCGCGCATGTGTATGGGGCATAAGACTATTCTATCTACCCTCTAAAAGAAAAGATGCTTATAATTACCTATTCTGAATCATCTACGGTCCGCTCACATAATCGCTCCAGCAAGTATGTCTGCAAGCATTTGTTCATCCCATTGTTCAAAATAGGTAGGTAGTTGTAGACATCCCAGCATGTTAAGAGTAAATCCTCTGCATAAAATTTGGCATATTGAAATATTATGACTTTGGCAATAATTTCTTGATCATTATACACATTTAGTATAAAATGAATCATTCAGCATGGCTTTTCCCCCTCAATGTGTGTTTCAGAATGCTTTCTCCACATTAAAGTCTGTATGACTGAAATTAGGTCCTTTATAGTTTAGGTCAGTGGTCATCAACCCTGTCCTCAGGGCCCACTAACAGGCTAGGTTTTATGTATTACCTTGGGGAGATGCAGACTAGAATACTGCAATCACTGAGCAGCAAATTATATCACCTGTGATGTATTTCAATTATCTTGCAAACCTGGCCTGTTGGTGGGCCCTGAGGACAGGGTTGATGACCACTGGTTTAGGTAACAGCCACTGGGCCATTATTTTTCTCATTAATTTCTCATTATTACAGCCTTATTAAATACTCTGCAACATCAGTCTACACCTCCCTCTGAATTTATCCACTTACAAAATAAGGATAACGAGCTATGCAGATGATTTAAGATCACTTTAGGACAATTTGACACATTTTTCTCACTCGACAAGTCTTTTACTTCCTGAACAGCTTTAGGTGTATCTTATAGATTTTTGTCTGCTAATCATGAAAATAATTTTTAACGTAACCAAATAAATACAGTTTTATAGAAATATTCTATAAAGTATAAGTATAGTATACAACACTTTTTTTTTGCCATCAGTGTCTCATGAGGGGGACTTATTTTCACTTTCTGTCCCATAGCCAAAACAGAAGGTGAGAGGAAATCCCAGCGAATTATGGCAAACCATTGCCCCAACCGCCTCCCCAAGTCACTACTAGTGTCTCCACTGGAAGATTTCTCCTCTATTACTTTACAGGTAACACCCCAAAATTTGGGATTTTCTTTTACTTTCAATTTCAATGATAATGTTAACAGGACAAATAGAGAGGCTTAATCTACCTAATAGGTACACAGACAGCAATAGAAACAGGTGTTCTAATCCCTTTCCACGTTGTCCAAAAATAAAAAAAAGCTTTGTTTTTAGTTACACTCCAAGTTTACTTTTCACTTGAGTTATAAGATGCTTTGTGTAGCTCATGCATGTTCAGTCCTTTATGAAAGTGGTACTGTTGGGGCCTGCTTTGTGGCGAGCACATGCTTAAGCCTCAAAGAGGCAACATGACTAAACTTGTTAAGAATGTATAATAACTGTACTTTGGCTGTCAAGACAAGGGCTGGGCTCTTCAACTTCAAAATGTGCTATCAACCTTAGAGCTTGGCTCAAAGGAACTCGGAAGTCATTGCTTTTTGCTGTCCAATGATATGGTGAGAACAAAATGATCATGTGACAGACTGGTACTTCTGTGTCCCTAGTTTCTTTGCTAAAAATAAGAAACCAATTGAGTATTCCAATCTGCCTTCAGCCATAAGGCCAGTGCCACATGATTACAATCTGTCAGTACCAAAGCCATCAGAGAAATGGAGCTTAGACAAACAAACAAAGATGCACCGGCCAGGCATGGACAGTGACAATGATCAGGATTTTCAACTGTGTATATCTGGTGAGCCTAACTCAAAAAAAAGTCAGAATTAAATTACCTGGTCAGGAATTTATTTTAGTCATGGATAGTGTTTGCTATCACCAGGTAGAAAAATGTGTGCCTTTCAAAGCCAACACACTTATTTAACAAAAAGCTTGAAATCAATGGAGCTTAATCTGTCAACTTAAAAATTTGGGGGCTAATAGGCAAGTGGGTGTCAAAAAATAGCATGGGGAAGGACTGGGCACTACCCTGGGGAACATGCAACAATGCAAAAATGTTTTTTATAAGTCCATATGACTATTTGCATTGATTTTTTAGCACTGACATTTCCAAAGGAAAAAATTGTTTTAAATTGCCAGCAAACGACATCTTCCATTTGCATATTTTTCAAACAAAAAGACAAAAAAGGCATACAGACACTAAATATCCCCCACAATACATAGCAAACCCCAAAGATTATATTTTGTATTGTGTGCAGAACTTTAGATGAGTCTACCTTATGCACAAAGTAAAAAAGAAAAATGCATAAGGTCCCCTTTAGAGAATCCATACCAGACCATTTGGTTCTGCTACAGATTTTAAGAGGCACAAAAAAAAATACACGAGGTCCCCCTAACAAAATTCATTCCAGACCCTTAATCTGAGCATGCAGATTGGCTGGCCAGAAAGGGAAGGCCCCCTCCTGAATGATACCAGACCACACGTTCTCAACATGGGAGGGTGCCATGCCAGGAAAAGCACCTTGTCCCCATGTTGATGAGGACAGGGGTCCGTTATCTGCAACCCTTGCAGGCGAGGGCTTAATAGAATCCAGAATCCTCCTTTATTAATAAGTGGGTCCTGAGATACCAGCCCTGTCACTTGAATGAGTAGAGGTGCATAGCACCCCTACTCATTCATAAAAAATGTAATCTAGAAATAGACACTCAAATGTTTGACAAGTCCTTTATTAAAAAAACAAAAACCCCAACAAATATCCCTCATTGGAAATCGCTAATCAATCATGAAGCCTGCTGCTGCCACCAACTCATCGAAACAAAAACAAAAAAAAACTATGACCCACCACACACACGACTGATGCCTGATGATAACACTAGCTAAATGACAGTTCCCCAGGGTGGGGATAGTGGTGACATCATTGCCCAAGTATGGCCGGGACCATAAAGAGAACAATATTAAACTTTAAGAACTTCAAATGGAGTTGCTATGAGGAAAAAAATGCCCAATTTAAAGAAAAAAAAGATGAAAATCATAACAGTAATGAATAACAACTTACACGACTCAATAATCTAAATACCAGATCAGTGACATATTCCATTATTCTTGCTTTTCTTACATTTTTAGCTTTGTGAAACACAAGATGCAATGCTTTTGATATCTATGGTATAATAGGTGCAATAGCTAGAATTAAGATTAAAAGAGACTTTTAAAACAAAGTCATGGTATGACACTTTTAATTATGGCAGGAGATACAATCTTGAAATATTTGATACTCTTTGGATGTCACTGAATAAGCATGCCATATTCACTGACAGTGTCTTACACTGTTTTCCATTTAATTATTTTGATTAATGCAAGTGGTTACATCTAAAGAATTGACTTAGTTTAAATTGGTTGTAGAATTACGTAATTTGTGACACGTGACATATTTAGTTTTTGGTGCTTAAAATCAATTGCGAATGTCAGTCTTCATTGACATAAAAAACTCCATGACAGAAAACTGCTCTTGTTCATTCTAAAAGCATCTCCTGGACCTAATTGCAATCATTGTGGCTAATTTTGTCACATATTGCGTTCAGCTATAATTGCATTTTAAACTGAAAATCTTTCTTTATTTGTAATAGAAATTTGTTATAGAAATGTAAAATGAATATGCATATTGCAGATACAATGTTAAGGATAAGCTTGTTACATTTCAAAAAATACACAGCTTCATATTTCTTTTAAAGTTGTGATTTTCAATAAAGCCCAGAAAATATCAATCTGAAAGTGTATGTCTAGGTAAAACTTTTTTTTTCTTTTACATATATCAGGAACTGATAGAAAACATATTGAAAGAGAACAAATAAAAGGTGTCCACATTAAAATATCCCCCACTCAACATCTGTTCTTGTGACAACCAGATCTCCTACCACTTTTTTGGCCCAGTGATAGTGGCAACCAGGACAAAAAAAAAACAATCTGTTCAATCCTGAGAAAAAACATGCACACTAGTTAGATAGGACTCTTAATCTATTTACCACAATAGTTCTAGGTTATAAAAAAAATTGACGATATTGAATTAACAAGAATCTTTCACCATTTGAAGGCACGATAAGCAATGGCAACCTCTAATTATCTCAGTAAATAAAAGAGTAAAAGCAAACTAGAAACAAGTAACAACCAAACATTAATCAGAGCTGAAATATTCAAAATACAAATATAGCTTTACAAGATGCATTGTTAGTGATAAGGCAGTAAGAGCTTACAATTTTTATTTTGTAATTTAAATTGTATGTCTAGGGTTAGACACTGGGCAGTTTTATTGCTATAATAATAATCTTTAAAAGCTATCATTTTTAAAGCAGCATTAATATCAAGTAATGAACAACATTTGTAAAAGCAGTGGGATCATTTACTAAAGCAAATAGGCTGTTTACTTCGCCAAGGAACAAATACCCCCTTAGCTTAGTGAATGTAGATTACATTCGATTTGCAAAGAATAACCATTTGCCAGGAATAAAAAAATAAAAAAAAATAAAAAAAAAACAGGATAGACACACCCTTTTCAATAGGATATAGGAACCCTGGCTCACTTATAAGTACCAGATGTCGAATGGAAATAACACATGTGATCAGTGAGGAGCTTCTGCATGGACAGGACTCTCTCCTTTTCTCTTTCATCTCACTTTTTTATTCCCCCTCTTTTCCTTCCTTTTTTTCCCCCTCTTCCATTGGCAACAATGCTGCTTATTACATGGTATTATGATTCACACTTTTTTGAGGGATAAACATCCACACCTAAAGTAGTTTTGTTCTAGTTCTATTACCATTGTTCCAGAATGTGTTGGAGGTGTATAATGGCATTGTAATTGGTCTTCCATTTTGTACTTTTTAAAGACGTTCTTTTCTTTATTGTAAAAAATCAATAAAATATAATTGAAACAGTAAAAAAAAAACCCGTAGTTGCGCTTGGACATGATTGGATGATGGAAGCCAGCAGAGCTTTCCTTGCAAAGTCAAAAATTCCCTTGCAAACTAAACTAAACGTCCTTTTGGCTTTTAGTAAGTCAATCCCAATGTTTTTCACCCTTCGCTACTATGTTTGACAGTAAGTAATGGGTTATCTGCTAGTTGGTTGTTAATCTCTAACTTGATTGGACATTGCTTGTTCATCTAACCCTCCCCCCAACTGGTTGTTCTTTTTCAAATTTTTTTTGTTGCGGCTCTAGCAGCTTCTTTTGGATCCTATTTTCTTCATAATACTACCACTATTTCCACTCTTCCTCTGCATTGTTCTGTCAGCCTGCTGCTGCTCCCACTCCCGAGGCCTTCCTTTTGACTCTCTGAGACCCCGATGCATGAGAATTCTTTCTTCCTTTCTTTTCTTTTCTTTTCTTTTCCTTTCCTTCTTCCCTTACCCTTCCAAAGAATATATTCCAATAAATTAATCCTCCTAGGGCTGATTTACTTTCCCTGGGATTCAGTGAATGTGGTGCAATTTCACTTCCAAAGAATACCCAATCAAATGCATTTTTGCTTGTACTTGATTGGATGGTGGAAGTCAGCTGAGCTTCACCAACCTCACTAAACTCCAGGGAAAATTCCCCTGCAAAGCACACATTCTCTTGCAATCTGAACATCTTTTCAGGGCCGGATTTTCAACTAGGCACATTTGGCATGTGCCTACAGGCTCACTTTCTAGAGGGGCACCCATCAGTATGAGTTTTTTTTACCCTTTTTCCGCCAGGTCCGTAGATCATATGAATCTGACAATGGGGGTTTCACACACAATCCGGTGGCTGTAGCCACCGTGATTGTCTGTAAAACTGACAGGCAGACTTCTGCCTGTCAGGTGGCTGTGCTGCCTCCTGATTGCTTCCACATATCCCCAGTACACCCCCCCCCATGCGTGCACGCCCCGACATGTATTACAGGCTCTAATCAATATATTATTGTGACACTCAGGGCCATCATCCCTAAAGTATAGATATGAAAAATGGGCAGAGAGATATTGGACTGTACAGGCCAAGACAAGGAGCAACAAATGTTATTAAACCATACAATTTATTAGTAAATAATGTTCATACAAACATGTATGCCTCAATACATTAAAGCAATATTGATGCTGATACAATTTACTGTGTATTAGATATTCATCAGAGATGAATGCTGGTGCAAAGGGCTCTTCATATACCGACGCATTTCGACAGCTTTTGCTTCATCAGGGTTCATGAAAAGCACACAGCACTCATCTATAAAGAGACAATGACATTAACATACTGTGCATAGCTTGACATACTATCCATTGTAATGCTTCCCATAGTCATGCATTCACTGTAAAAGATTCACCTCAACATAGAATAGCACTGGCACAGTGGCTCCCTGGGTGGGAGCTGGAGCATAAATGGGAATCCTCCTTAATATGAAGTAAACCATAACAAATTCCCAACTGGAGATAGAAACCTTTAATATAACACCAATCCTGCTCATATGAATATTTAAGGAACCTCTATATATATATATCCCTCTCATATGCAGAAAAAAGGGAAAGGAGAATAAAAAGGGAAAAAAAGAAAAAGATGAGAAAAAGAAAAAAAAAGGAGAGAAAGAAAGAAAGAGTGAAAGAAAGAGTGAAAGAAAGAGTGAGAGAAAGAGTGAGAGAAAGAGTGAGAGAAAGAAAGAAAGAAAGAAAGAAAGAAAGAAAGAAAGAAAGAAAGAAAGAAAGAAAGAAAGAAAGAAAGAAAGAAAGAAAGAGTGAGGATAAAGGAGAAGAAAAGGGGAGGATAAAGGATGAAAAAGCTATGGAAAGGGAAAAAGGGGAGGGGGAAAGAAGAGGAAGGGGAGGAAAGAGGGGAAAAGAAAAGGGGACAGATCAGAAACAGGGGGTATGAATAGGAGGAATATAAAGTAAGTGGAACCAACAGGTCATATGATATATCATCAGATAATCATAACTAGTGGGACACCCCTCACATTTTTGTAAATATTTTATTATATCTTTTCATGTGAGAACACTGAATAAATGACACTTTGCTACAATGTAAAATAGTGAGTGTACAGCTTGTATAACAGTGTAAATTTGCCACCCCCTCCCTGTCATCGGAGCAGAGATCAGTGAAGTCACCCACACAGCCCATCCCCCTACAGTTAGTAATCACTCCCTAGGACACACTTAACCCCTCCCCGCCCCCTAGTGGTTAACCCCTTCACTGCCAGTGTCATTTACACAGTAATCAGTGCATTTTTAATCGCACTGATCGCTGTATAAATGACAATGGTCCCAAAAACGTGTCAAAAATGTCCGACATGTCCGTCATAACGTCGCAGTCACAATAAAAATCGCTGATCGCCGCCATTACTAGTAAAAAAAAAATTATTAATAAAAATGCCATAAAACTATCCCCTATTTAGTAAACACTATAACGTTTGCGCAAACCAACTAATAAACGCTTATTGCGATTTTTTTTACCAAAAATATGTAGAAGAATACGATCGGCCTAAACTGAAGAAAAAATGTTTTTTTTATAGATTTTTGGGGGATATTTATTATAGCAAAATGTAAAAAATAATGCGTTTTTTTCAAAATTGTTATTTTGTTTATAGCGCAAAAAATAAAAATCGCAGAGGCGATCAATTACCACCAAAAGAAAAACTGAAATATCACATTGTCCTAAGTATTCAGACCCTTTGCTGTGACACTCATATATTTAACTCAGGTGCTGTCCATTTGTTCTGATCATCCTTGAGATGGTTCTACACCTTCATTTGAGTCCAGCTGTGTTTGATTATACTGATTGTACTTGATTAGGAAAGCCACACACCTGTCTATATAAGACCTTACAGCTCACAGTGCATGCCAGAGCAAATGAGAATCATGAGGTCAAAGGAACTGCATGAAGAGACAGAGACAGAATTGTGGCAAGGCACAGATCTGGCCAAGGTTACAAAAAATTTCTGCTACACTTAAGGTTCCTAAGAACACAGTAGCCTCCATAATCCTTAAATGGAAGATGTTTGGGACAACCAGAACCCTTCCTAGAGCTGGCCATCCAGCCAAACTGAGTTATCGGGGGAGAAGAGCCTTGGTGAGAGAGGTAAAGAAGAACCCAAAGATCACTATGGCTGAAAGTTGTGAAAAGTTGAGAAAGTTGTAGAAAGTCAACCATCACTGCAGCCCTCCACTAGTTGGGGCTTTATGGCAGAGTGGCCTGACAGAAGCCTCTCCTCGGTGCAAGACACATGAAAGCTCACATGGAGTTTGCTAAAAAACACCTGAAGGACTCCAAGATGGTGAGAAATAAGATTCTTTGGTCTGATGAGACCAAGATAGAACTTTTTGGCCATAATTCTAAGCTGTATGTGTGGAGAAAACCAGGCAATACTCATCACCTGTCTGATACAGTCCCAACAGTGAAGCATGGTGGTGGCAGCATCATGCTGTGGGGCTATTTTTTAGCTGCAGGGACAGGACGACTGGTTGCAATCGAGGGAAAGATGAATGCGGCCAAGTACAGGAATATCCTGGAAGAAAACCTTCTCCAGAGTGCTCAGGACCTCAGACTGGGCCGAAGGTTTACCTTCCAACAAGACAATGACCCTAAGTAGGGATGAGCTTCGAAACAGCGAACAATTTGGGGTGTTCGCGGCAAATTCGAACACCATGATGGCATGGATGGAGGCTCCCGCTGTGTGACACTTGTCCTCTTCTTAAATAAAGGGGGGAGGCGGAGCCACCCGGTGACCCGCCCTCCTCTGACGCACGGGACTTGACGGAGACTTCCCTGTGGCATTCCCCATGATGTCAGAAGGGGGCGGGGTTACGTAACGGGTGAGCGGAGCGGCCCAAAAGGAAGATGAAGACAAGAAGATGAAGAGAAGAAGATGAAGACAAGAAGATGAAGAGAAGAAGATGAAGAGAGAAGCGTCACACAGCGGGAGCCTCCCTCCATGCCATCATGGATGCGGAGCGGCCAGAGGAGAAGAAGGGAAGAAGACGCTGACGCCGCGGAGGAAGATGCCGGATGAGAACACCGGAGGAAGAACCAGAAGAACCAGAAGAAGAAGAAGATGGAGGAAGAAACCGAAGGAAGATAGAAGATAGAAGAAAGAAGAAGCATTTAAATAAAGGAATTGTCAAAAACTGTCTCTTGTCATTTTTAACATTTTTGACACTTTTTTAGTGAAATGGTACCCTTACCATTTCACACAGGGGGAGAGGGCTGGGATCTGGGGGTCCCCTTGTTAAAGGGGGCTTCCAGATTCCGATAAGCCCCCCACCCGCAGACCCCCATAACCACCGGCCAAGAGTTGTGGGGATGAGGCCCTTGTCCTCATCAACATGGGGACAAGGTGTTTTGGGGGCTACCCCAAAGCACCCTCCCAATGATGAGGGCATATGGCCTGGTACGCTCTCTCGTCCCCCCCTCTTTTCCTGCGGCCTGCCAGGTTGCATGCTCGGATAAGGGTCTGGTATGGTTTTCTAGGGGGACCCCACGCCATTTTTTTTTTTTGGCTGGGGTTCCCCTTAATATCCATACTAGACCTGAAGGGCCTAGTATGGAATTTAGAGGGACCCCCACGTCATTTTTTTTTTAAATTTTGGTTCGGGGTTCCCCTGTGGGGAATTTCCATGCCGTTTTTATCAATGAACTTTTATGTGTATTGTCAGACCGGCAATTCATTAATAGCCGCGAGTAGTTTAAATTACTTTTTTTCCTTTGAAATGTCATTTTGCTGTCAGACTGTTCTAAACACGGGAAACATGCGCCCCTTTACAGGCATACTATAGACACCCCCAGGTACGAAATTTAAAGGGATATTACACTTTTATTGTTTCACTTCAGGCATTATTAAAATCACTGCTCCCGAAAAAACGGCCGTTTTTCAAACTTTTTTTTGCATTGATCCATGTCCCCTGGGGCAGGACCCAGGTCCCCAAACACTTTTTATGACAATAACTTACATATAAGCCTTTAAAATTAGCACTTTTGATTATTCATGTTCCGAACAGGGGGTTCATTCCTAACCCTAAGCACACTGATAAAATAACGAAGGAGTGGCTTCACAACAACTCTGTGACTGTTCTTGAATGGCCCAGCCAGAGCCCTGACTTAAACCCAATTGAGCATCTCTAGAGAGAGACCTAAAAATAGCTGACCACCAACATTTACCACCCAACCTGACAGAACTGGAGAGGATCTGCAAGAAGGAATGGCAGAGGATCCCCAAATCCAGGTTTGAAAAACTTGTTGCATCTTTCCCCAAAAGACTCATGGCTATATTAGATCAAAAGGGTGCTTCTATTAAATACTGAGCAAAGGGTCTGAATACTTAGGACCATGTGATATTTCAGTTTTTCTTTTTTAATAAATCTGCAAAAATGTCAACAATTCTGTGTTTTTCTGTCAATATGGGGTGCTGTGTGTACATTAATGAGGAAAAAATGAACTTAAATGATTTTAGCAAATGGCTGCAATATAACAAAGAGTGAAAAATTTAAGGGGTCTGAATACTTTCTGTCCCTATGTATACTCCATTGTGTTTAACTCATTACATTGTGCTGTACATTATGTACTTCATAGTGTTTGACTGATATCATTTGATATGGCACGGTGGCAGCATTTGATGGCACAGTGGGAGCATTTGATATGGCACAGTAGCAGCATTTGATGACACATTGGGAGCATTTGATATTCATATGAGCAGGATTGGTGTTATATTAAAAGTTTATCTCTCCAGTTGGGAATTTGTTGCGGTTTACTTCACATTGAGGAGGGTTCCACTGCCTGCCCAGGGAGCCACTGTGCTGATGCTATACTGTGTTGAAGTGTGTCTCATACAGTGAATGTTAATTTGAGAGAAGGGTATGGCGCTGTTCCTCTAAAAGCTCTATGGTATCCTGTGTATGTGCTATATTCAATTCATGAAGTAAAAAAAATCAAAAACCATTCATTATGCAACTGTTTAAATCATATGTGTCATAATGCTCCTTATGTATGGAATGTATGTGCCAGTGCAACACTGGGGAGAGGTGGGGTGGGGGAGGGGAGGGGGAGAGGGAGGAGGAGAGGGAGGGGGGAGTGGGGTTGGTGGAATACAAAGGTAAATTGGAATGATCAACTATATATTCAAATTCATCCAATTAAAGTGCACATGTGCAATCAAAAAAATGTATATAAAAGTCCTTTTTTCTCAGAACAAATTAATTTGTGTGATATTCGTGCTTTAGATTCTTTTGGTAATAAAACACTGTGCTCTTAATGTGCAGCCACTCACCAGCTCACTTCACCCCTGCTGGGGTATCGGGCAATCACAGTCTATGCCACTGTGCGGCAATCTCTGGCAGTCTCAGGATCGCGGTGTGTCATATAAAAAGAGAAGGGGTGCCCATAGTGTAAGATCGTTTTTAAAAAAGTTTATTAAAACAAGCAGAGCGGTACTCACAATTTAAAACCATGTAGTAAGCGAAAAAAGACAGAGTTCTCGGTTAACCATCATCTGTTCAATGTTGTTTGGGAAGCACAGATTAGGCCACGCCCTACGCGTTTCGTCATTGGACGTCTATGGGACGCTCCCGTAGACGTCCAATGACGAGACTGCCAGAGATTTCCGCACAGTGGCATAGACTGTGATTGCCCGATACCCCAGCAGGGGTGAAGTGAGCTGGTGAGTGGCTGCACATTAAGAGCACTGGATTTTATTACCAAAAGAATCTAAAGCACGAATATCACACAAATTAATTTATGAGAAAAAAGGACTTTTATATACATTTTTTTGATTGCACATGTGCACTTTAATAGGATGAATTTGCATATATAGTTGATCATTCCAATTTACCTTTGTATTCCACCAACCCCACTCCCCCCTCCCTCCCCCCCACCCCACCCTTTTCCTCTCCCCAGTGTTGCACTGGCACATACATTCCATACATAAGGAGCATTATGACACATATGATTTAAACAGTTGCATAATGAATGGTTTTTGATTTTTTTACTTCATGAATTGAATATAGCACCTACACAGGATACCATAGAGCTTTTAGAGGAACAGCGCCATACCCTTCTCTCAAATTAACTAACCTAGCTGTCTCCATTTGTATATGGTGACTGCATGTTGGGGGGCAGAAGTTCCAAACTTGTTGTAACCAAATCTCCACCATCTCCACTGCGCGGGTACACCACTACATTTCATACAGTGAATGCATGACTGTAGGAAGGATTACAAGGGATAGAATATCAAACTATGTACAGTATGTAAATGGTTATGTCTCTTTATAGACGAGTGCTGTGTGCTTTTCATGAACCCGGATGAAGCAAAAGTTGACAAAACGTGTTGGTACACGAAAGACCCCTTTGCACCAGAATTCATCTCTGATGAATATCTAATACACAGTAAATTGTATCAGCACCATTGTTGTTTTAATGTATTGAGACATACATGTTTGTATGAACTTTTTAAATGTTATAACTAATAAATTGTATGGTTTTATAACATGTTGCTCCTTGTCTTGGCCTGTACAGTCCGATATCTCTCTGCCCATTTTCCATATTCTAGGCTCTGCTTGCCCATCTGTGGGCCCAGGACCAACATGGAGGATGCTGGTAGGTGGAGCGGATGAAAAACAGCAGACACACATCCACTCTCCTCCCCTTCTTGTTGGTGACCCAGAAAGTGACATGGTTGGCGTCACTTTTGGGTCATCCTGTTGCAATACATCCAGTGGGGCCTAGAGGAGACATTCAGCGTCTTTTAATATGGGGTTGACCAGTGCAGGCTTTAGAAGACAGGGGAAGGTGTCAGAAGAGAGGGGGATGCTGAAGATTTGACTTAGGGAGCATAAAACAGAGCAAGAAAGTAATCGTAGTAGTTGTGAGGAAATGGAGTCCAGGGGATAGGTGATGGGTTGGTGCCTGAGAAGAGTTTGGGTCAAAATAGGAAATACTGAATGTGATGGTAGACAGTGTATGTTATTCAAAAAGGATATCTGTGCAGCGATGTCCCAACAAATTGAATCAATCTTGTTTTTAATTAATTGGCAATCTCCTGGACAGTGAGTAAGTTAGTAGGTAGAGGTGGCGGTGGAAGAAGTACATAGTTAAAGGTAGAGAAGAGCCAATGAGGACTGGATGAAAGCGTGTTAATGAGATTGATACAATAGGTGGCTTTGGCTTAGGGTGAAGTCTTGCAGGGATTTGATTGTATGCCTCAGTCACTCAAGAGCATGGCTATGTCTCTTGAGATTTCTGGTGTTGTAAGTTTGCCAAGGTTGTAATAGCTTCAGCCTGAATCTGTGTATAATTAGGGGAGCAAGTGCATCCAGAGAATCTGAGAGTGAGTTGTTGTAGACAGATGTGGCCAAGTCAGTGCAGGACAGAGACGAGATATGGTCAAGGAGGTGGTCAGTAGCAGAAGAGAGAAGAGAAGGGTCAAAGCGGCGGAGGATTATATAGGTAATCATTTGCTGATTGAAGGAATAGCAAGAAAACGATGTCTTGCAAAATGTTGATTGATTTGCAGAGGTGTTTCTTCTTTCTGCTTTAGTTGAACTGCTGCATTAAACTGCAAAAAAAGATGCTACACGCTAGATGAATAGGTGTTCCGTGCATACCCATGCAGGCAGCCTGTTCAAACCAATGACAGGTGACTGCATGGATCTCTAGATTATTAGATTAGAACTGCATGGATCTCTAGATTACTAGATTATAATGATGTGAGGGAAAATCTCAAACCTATGGCCATAAACAGATATAAAAGCCTGGCAGAGATATATCCAAGTAGTTTAGGTTCTATAATCAAACATATACAGTAAGAAGCTAGGGGATCCCAAGAATAAAAAAACACATATGTTTCCAATTGGTAGCTATTAAAGGTAACAGTGGTAATAGTCTTCAAACCCCAAAAATGGCTTGACACTTATTTTTGTTGTAGAAAATTGTTTTTACTATTTGAGGCAAAATAGTGAAAAATCTGCAATCATGTTTTAACCTGGCTTTAGCATCAGTGAATCTAAATTCAGAGTATATTTTTGATTAGAGTGGTTTGTGGCTTTGACAGGTTTCTATTGCTATCTATGTTCCTGCTTGAGAGATTAAATCTATTTGCCATGGCAACCACTGGTTATTTCTTTTACAACATTCCAATTATGGATTTAAATGTCTATTATCTTACCTTAGTATCCTTCTCTTCTGACTGCCCACATTTTATGGTTGCAAAAACATTCTGTGCCAAGCTTCATCTATGTTCTAAGTTCTTTCTTTGGCCTATTATAGTCTCATACAAAAACAGCTGTAATTCTTTGAATCACGCAACCCCCCCAACACTGCCCTGAGGTCCCACACCACAATCTAGAAGTAGGTCTTGACAAAACTTCAGGTTTTGTCACCTCCTTCTTACAATATTAAAAAAAAAAAAAATAGAGAGAGCTTTAAAGTATGTCTTCCTCTGCATTCCAAAATGTATTGTACAAACAGCACAGAGGCACTCCAACCATTTCTTTCTCTAATATATTTCACCCTCTACAGGGGCTTCAAGTGATTGTAAACAATCACCTTGACCCCTATTGTGGGGTCACTAGTATGGTATTTGTAAATTGAAATCATATCCCCTCTCACGCATCTCTTCTCCAGAGAGAATAAGTTCAGTGTTCGCAACCATTGTTCACAATTAAGGTCCTCCAGACCCTTTATTAACTTTGTTGAGATGACATGACAACAGATTTCAAAAGTTTTCAAAACTTTGTGATACACCTTAAATCAATTATTTTATTAGGGGACTTCACATAATACAAAACTTAAAAAAAAATACAAAGTCACAATATTAACACAGTCAAAGAATTTACATGCACTTTCAAGACATAATCAGTTTTCCACTCCCATGTTATTAGTGTATTAGTAATACAATATATTTCGTTTTTTGCTGATGTTAAAAGGGTTGTAATCCCACTATCATTTTCAGGCAATCCCCTGTGATAGATAATGCAATGTCTCCAGTGTACAGTCAGGTTCTTAAATATTGGGACATCAACACAATTCTAATCTTTTTGGTTCTATACACCACCACAATGGATTTGAAATTAAATGAACAAGATGTGCTTTAACTGCAGACTTTCAGAGATGAGATATGGTCAAGGAGGTGGTCAGTAGCAGAAGAGAGAAGAGAAGGGTCAAAGCGGGGGAGGATTATATAGGTAATCATTTGCTGATTGAAGGAATAGCAAGAAAACGATGTCTTGCAAAATGTTGATTGATTTGCAGAGGTGTTTCTTCTTTCTGCTTTAGTTGAACTGCTGCATTAAACTGCAAAAAAAGATGCTACACGCTAGATGAATAGGTGTTCCGTGCATACCCATGCAGGCAGCCTGTTCAAACCAATGACAGGTGACTGCATGGATCTCCACTGACATCCCAGTGTGTGCAGTGTGTCTGATTCTTGCATCAGAACTACACAGATGCGCTCTCCAGGATGCGCATGTAGATCTGTGCAGGTGCATGCATCAAACTTCCTGTCATTGATCTGAACAGGGTGCATGGATGCGTCTGCATGGGTCTGCACCAAACACCTGTACATCCCACATGAGTGAAAATGGCCCAATCACATAGATGTACGGATTGGTACTTCTCTGTAAAAGAGGCCTGAGGCAAAAAAAAAAAAAGAACTGTCTGTTGATACAACTTTTTTCAAAATATTTAGAATTTTTAAACAATTTGTATATGAAATATTTTCCCGATTGTTGAATTACTATAATATATGTGCAGAAAACTGAAGGAGCTTATATTCTGAAATGACTGTCATTTTCTATGTTCACCATTGAAAATATTACACTGTGATATTTACTATTACAATTTACAGTGCTGCACTTACCACTAATGTTCTTATCTTATTGCTAAACAGAGCCAGCCTAGCTGTTTGTATTTTAATATTCCAATGTGGAAATCTGCAGCATCCACATTATAATATTAATGTATCCATGTTTATGATCAACCTTTTTATTGCAGTCTTATAGCATGAATTTGCTCATCTCGCAAAAACACTTATATATGTATACCTACTTTTTTTAATGATGCTCTATTTTCCACACAAAGGCTAAGAATTTTTTTAATTAAAGAAAATGAACAGGCTTACATTAGCATTATATTATCACTTACCAGACTTCTGTGCTTAAGCACTTTCCTTACTTTTATAGATTCAATGCACCTTAATATCTTTTTATACTACAGGCAGTTACAATGAGATAACATAAGGGAGAAACTATTTCAACAATTTTTAAACAATGTTCTAAAGGTTACCTAATACTAATAATAATACAGGAAAGTTAAATATTTCTCAAATTTGTGAAAAAAGGAGAAATAAGTGAGAAGAAGGGTATTCTGGGCATTTCCTTGCATACTTTAAACAATATTTATTTATGGAATATTTGTTCTGGACAGGTTTATAAAGCCACAGTTAATGTATGTATGTATGTATGTATATACAATAGTTGCTTGTCCCTAAATCTGTAAAATATTTAATTTAACAGAAACAGTTTATTCTTTAGGGCTACCAGGACTGAAGATTCTCATGTTGACTGCTACTGTTGAGCTTCTGAAAATATTAGATATCTGTCATTGATTCTTTCTTAAGTTGGCCAAAGATGGACAGAATTTTGAACAAAAATTCATTGAAAAAGTGTTATTTCTATATATTAAAATTTGTATGAAAATTATCAGAACGTTTGAATGTTGTTTAAAAGATTTTGTTTGCTTTTAACATTTGATTTTGGAATGAATGGACTTTAATGAGTGAAAACCAAATACATGTTAGAAATGTGTTTGTTCTAAGCAAAAATTTCCATCTTGCTAATTCAAATTCTCTTTTCATTGTGATCAAAAATGAACATAGATTTAACCCACTAATGATAAGAAAAACTAAGGAACTTTCTTAGAACATTCATTTCCTACAAATTTTAATTTGAAATTCTACCCATCTAAGGCCAGCTTTAATTCTTCAAATTAAATATGCATGCAGACTGTAAAGAAAAAAAACACTGGTGCTCAGTTGTTTTTAGTCAATGACTAAAACTAGATTACTAGATTATAATGATGTGAGGGAAAATCTCAAACCTATGGCCATAAACAGATATAAAAGCCTGGCAGAGATATATCCAAGTAGTTTAGGTTCTATAATCAAACATATACAGTAAGAACCTAGGGGATCCCAAGAATAAAAAAACACATACGTTTCCAATTGGTAGCTATTAAAGGTAACAGTGGTAATAGTCTTCAAACCCCAAAAATGGCTTGACACTTATTTTTGTTGTAGAAAATTGTTTTTACTATTTGAGGCAAAATAGTGAAAAATCTGCAATCATGTTTTAACCTGGCTTTAGCATCAGTGAATCTAAATTCAGAGTATATTTTTGATTAGAGTGGTTTGTGGCTTTGACATGTTTCTATTGCTATCTATGTTCCTGCTTGAGAGATTAAATCTATTTGCCATGGCAACCACTGGTTATTTCTATTACAACATTCCAATTATGGATTTAAATGTCTATTATCTTACCTTAGTATCCTTCTCTTCTGACTGCCCACATTTTATGGTTGCAAAAACATTCTGTGCCAAGCTTCATCTATGTTCTAAGTTCTTTTTTTGGCCTATTATAGTCTCATACAAAAACAGCTGTAATTCTTTGAATCACGCAACCCCCCCCAACACTGCCCTGAGGTCCCACACCACAATCTAGAAGTAGGTCTTGACAAAACTTCAGGTTTTGTCACCTCCTTCTTACAATATTAAAAAAAAAAATAGAGAGAGCTTTAAAGTATGTCTTCCTCTGCATTCCAAAATGTATTGTACAAACAGCACAGAGGCACTCCAACCATTTCTTTCTCTAATATATTTCACCCTCTACAGGGGCTTCAAGTGATTGTAAACAATCACCTTGTAAAACAACCCAATCTGTTTAAAAAAATGGAATGAAAAGGCAAAACATTTGTGTATAGATTTAAAACAACAATATAGAAACCTTGCTTTTCCCTTTTTATAATTGATCACATTCCTTCTGTTCTCAGCTGCATAACAGCTGGGGGGAGGAGAAGCAACAGCACACTGAGCTTCCCAGTGAAAGGCTGTGCAGGGGAGGCATGTCAAGACAAGTATTATCATTAGAGGAGAGCAGGCTGAGTTCCCAGCACAGCTAGAGAACTGACCACAGTGTGTTCTCCTGCCTAGTGTGGTAAGTTTTTAATAGGAAAGCAGAGGGACTGGTAGGAACACCAGGGATTTCACATAAAAGGAAGCATTTTGAAGAGTACAGGATACTTTCTCATACAAGTACATGGTACAGCATGTGCTTATCAGGAATATGAAATGTTGGGTAACAAACATTTTAACCACTTCAATACCAGGCACTTAGACACCTTCCCGCCCAGGCCGATTTTCAGCTTTCAGCGCTGTCGCAATTTGAATAACAATTGCACGGTTATGCTACACTGTACCCAAACAAATTTTTTATCATTTTGTTCCCACAAATAGAGCTTTCTTTTGGTGTTATTTGATCACCTCTGCGGTTTTTATTTTTTGCGCATCAAATTAAAAAAGACCGAAAATTTTGAAAAAAAAAACAAGTTTTTCTTTGTTTCTGTTAACATTTTTTGTAAATAAGTATGTTTTGTTCTTCAATGATGGGCACTGATATGGCTTCACTGAAGGGCACTGATATGGCGGCACTGATGGGCACCGATGAGGTGGCACCAATGAGGTGGCACTGATGGGCACTGATGATGGGCACTGATAGGCGGCACTGATGGGCACTGATAGGTGGCACTGATGGGCTCTGATAGGTGGCACTGGTATGCGGCACTGATGGGCACTCATAGATGGCACCGATGGGCACTCATAGGCGGCACTGATGGGCACTTGGAGGTGGCATTGATTGGGGTGGCACTGATGGGTACTTATGGATGGCACTGATAGGTGGCATGGATGGGCACTGATGGGCACTGATAGGTGGGCACTGATGGGCACAGATGGGCAATGACAGGTGGCACCGATGGACACTGACAGATGGCACTGATGACACTGATTGGTGGCACTGATTACACTGATTGGTGGCATTGCTGGGCAGAACTGAAATATAATGGTGCCAATCAGTGCCCATTTGTGGGCACTGATTGGCACAGATTGGGCACATTGGGCACATGTGGATGGCCATGGGGTACATACCTGGCCATCCACATGTTGCCCCCTTCCCTGGTGGTGCTAGTGGCATCCCTGGTGGTCCAGTGTGGTCATCTGAGGGGGGCTGCGCTGATAAACAATCAGTGCAGACCCCCCTGTCAGGAGAGCCGCCGATTGGCTCTCCTCTACTCGCGTCTGTCAGACGCGAGTGAGGTAAAGCCGATCAATGGCTCTTCCTATTGACATCGTGATCAGCCGTGATTGGACACGGCTGATAACGTGGTAAAGAGCCTCTGCCGGAGACTCTTTACCAAGATCAGTGTAGCAGTGTGTCAGGCTGACACACCGCTCCATCGATCGCCGCGATGCGCGCCCCCGCGGCGTGCCCCCGCGGCGCGTGGCGGCATGTTATCCTGCTGGACATCATATGACGCCCAGTCAGGATAACAGAACCAAAGCCCAGCCATCAATCTGCTATAGGCCGGGCGGGAAGTGGTTAAGAAGATAATCTTTATTATTAAGCCCCATAGGGAGAATCAGAGAAGGGAATGGGTGTGTTGCGTTTGTGCCATTTGCACAATATGATTTCGTATTCAGAGGTACGTATATGCAGTGTACAATTCTCTTTTTGTTCCTATCACCAACAATTAAACATTAAAAAAAGGCCTACAGAACCATGTTAGAAGAGCTTGTTGTCCAGTCATGGATCATAATAACAATTTTTTATGGGATTATATAAAACAATGAAGGCAAATTAAGTGATCTTTCACATATTATTATAATGACAAGCAATTTTTGGATAACATTGGCAGTTTATATATATTCATTTGGCACAGGCTTTTCTTAAAGCAATAAAAGATTCAACAATAAGTTAAGGAATCCGAATAGTCTGCAACACCCATAGATGGAAGTCTTACGAGAAGCAGACAAGAACTACAATATCACTAATTTAATTCTCTCTATTTGTTATATAAGAGAAAGACAATATTCAAACAATGTTTATTTATGGCTCCAATGTTTACTTAACACATTTGCATTTGTAGACTTCATATGTTTGTATCTCTCAGTCACATTTTCAGTGAGATTAACTATTAATTTTCAGTTGCTGTACTTACTGCTGTTTCCAATATTGGATATGTAAACAATGGTTCTGATTGAAATGGAGTGCTGTAATAATATTTCCTTGAGGGATCACTTTCACCAGATGGTTTTTCATTGCTTTTATTTGAACTTTTGTTGAATGTAATCTAGTTTTAGTAATACAAACCAAATAATTCATCCATTTGTGGGGGAAAATTAAGTTTGAGGATATAAAAAGAGATAAGCATGTAATTTCATAGTGAAAATCTTGTAAAATATGATGCATGTATGACACACATTGGATTACTCTTTATGTTGCCTAATCTACACTAACTCAAATACAGCTGGCTCACAGATTAGGTAAGGCAATGATACTTGAAGAAACACTGAAACTATTGGATTAAAGCCCAGTGGTCCTGACTTATCTATTTATAAATGGCATGATATTATTCTGTAATTTATAATTATTGATTAAAATAATGACCAGAGGCATAGCAAATAAAAGTTTTAAAAAGGTACGTAAAATGGAAGCCTAAGCTTGCTTGTCTTTTTGTAAAATGGATGTAAATACCCTCAAATTAAAGCTGAAAGTCTGCAGTTAAAGCACATCATGTTTGTTTAATTGCAAATCCATGGTGGTGTATAGGGATGAGCTTCGAGTTCGAGTCGAACTCATGTTCTACTCGAACATTGGCTGTTCGCAAGTTCGCCGAACAGTGAACAATTTGGGGTGTTCGCGGCAAATTCGAATGCCGCGGAACACCCTTTAAAAGTCTATGGGAGAAATCAAAAGTGCTAATTTTAAAGGCTTATATGCAAGTTATTGTCATAAAAAGTGTTTGGGGACCCGGGTCCTGCCCCAGGGGACATGGATCAATGCAAAAAAAAGTTTTAAAAACGGACGTTTTTTCAGGAGCAGTGATTTTATTAATGCTTAAAGTCAAACAATAAAAGTGTAATATCCCTTTAAATTTCGTACCTGGGGGGTGTCTATAGTATGCCTGTAAAGGGGCGCATGTTTCCTGTGTTTAGAACAGTCTGACAGCAAAATGACATTTGGAAGGAAAAAACTCATTTAAAACTACCCGCGGCTATTGCATTGCCGACAATACACATAGAAGTTCATTGATAAAAACGGCATGGGAATTCCCCACAGGGGAACCCCGAACCAAAATAAAAAAAAAAAAAATGATGTGGGGGTCCCCCTAAATTCCATACCAGGCCCTTCAGGTCTGGTATGGATATTAAGGGGAACCCCAGCCAAAATTTAAAAAAAAAATTGACGTGGGGTTCCCCCTAAATTCCATACCAGACCCTTCAGGTCTGGTATGGATTTTAAGGGGAACCCCGCGCCAAAAAAAAAATAAAACGGCGTGGGGTCCCCCTAAAAATTCATACCAGACCCTTATCCGAGCACGCAACCTGGCAGGCCGCAGGAAAAGAGGGGGGGACGAGAGTGCGGCCCCCCCCCCCTCCTGAACCGTACCAGGCCACATGCCCTCAACATTGGGAGGGTGCTTTGGGGTAGCCCCCCAAAACACCTTGTCCCCATGTTGATGAGGACAAGGGCCTCATCCTCACAACCGTGGCCGGTGGTTGTGGGGGTCTGCGGGCGGGGGGCTTATCGGAATCTGGAAGCCCCCTTTAACAAGGGGACCCCCAGATCCCGGCCCCCCCCTGTGTGAAATGGTAAGGGGGTACTTACCCCTACCATTTCACTAAAAAACTGTCAAAAATGTTAAAAATGACAAGAGACAGTTTTTGACAATTCCTTTATTTAAATGCTTCTTCTTTCTTCCTTCATCTTCTTCTTCTTCTGGTTCTTCTGGCTCTTCTGGTTCTTCCTCCGGCGTTCTCGTCCAGCATCTTCTCCGCGGCGTCTTCTATCTTCTTCTCCTCGGGCCGCTCCGCACCCATGGCATGAGGGGGGAGGCTCCCGCTCTTCTCTTCATCTTCTTCTTCATCTTCATCTTCTTCTTCATCTTCTTCTTCTTCTTCTTCTTCTCTTCTTCATCTCTTCTTCCTTCTTCATTTCTTCTGCGGGCCGCTCCGCATCCATGCATGGAGGGAGGCTCCCGCTGTGTGACGGCGTCTCTTCGTCTGACGGTTCTTAAATAACGGGGGGCGGGGCCATCCGGTGACCCCGCCCCCCTCTGACGCACGGTGAATTGACGGGACTTCCCTGTGACGTCACGGGGAATGCCACAGGGAAGTCCCGTCATGTCACCGTGCGTCAGAGGGGGGCGGGGTCACCGGGTGGCCCCGCCCCCCGTTATTTAAGAACCGTCAGACGAAGAGACGCCGTCACACAGCGGGAGCCTCCCACCATGCCAGCATGGCTGCGGAGCGGCCCGGAGAAGACAGGAAGAAGAGAAGAAGGAAGAAGAAGAAGAAGAAGAAGAAGATGAAGATGAAGAAGAGAAGAAGATGAAGAGAAGAGCGGGAGCCTCCCCCCTCATGCCATGGGTGCGGAGCGGCCCGAGGAGAAGAAGATAGAAGACGCCGCGGAGAAGATGCTGGACGAGAACGCCGGAGGAAGAACCAGAAGAGCCAGAAGAACCAGAAGAAGATGAAGGAAGAAAGAAGAAGCATTTAAATAAAGGAATTGTCAAAAACTGTCTCTTGTCATTTTTAACATTTTTGACAGTTTTTTAGTGAAATGGTAGGGGTAAGTACCCCCTTACCATTTCACACAGGGGGGGGCCGGGATCTGGGGGTCCCCTTGTTAAAGGGGGCTTCCAGATTCCGATAAGCCCCCCGCCCGCAGACCCCCACAACCACCGGCCACGGTTGTGAGGATGAGGCCCTTGTCCTCATCAACATGGGGACAAGGTGTTTTGGGGGGCTACCCCAAAGCACCCTCCCAATGTTGAGGGCATGTGGCCTGGTACGGTTCAGGAGGGGGGGGGCCGCACTCTCGTCCCCCCCTCTTTTCCTGCGGCCTGCCAGGTTGCGTGCTCGGATAAGGGTCTGGTATGGATTTTTAGGGGGACCCCACGCCGTTTTTTTTTTTTTTTTTGGCGCGGGGTTCCCCTTAAAATCCATACCAGACCTGAAGGGTCTGGTATGGAATTTAGGGGGAACCCCACGTCAATTTTTTTTTTAAATTTTGGCTGGGGTTCCCCTTAATATCCATACCAGACCTGAAGGGCCTTGTATGGAATTTAGGGGGACTCCCACATCATTTTTTTTTTTTAATTTTGGTTCGGGGTTGCCCTGTGGGGAATTCCCATGCCGTTTTTATCAATGAACTTCTATGTGTATTGTCGGCAATGCAATAGCCGCGGTAGTTTTAAATGTGTTTTTTCCTTCAAAATGTCACTTTGCTGTCAGACTGTTCTAAACACGGGAAACATGCGCCCCTTTACAGGCATACTATAGACACCCCCCAGGTATGAAATTTAAAGGGATATTACACTTTTATTGTTTGACTTTAAGCATTATTAAAATCACTGCTCCTGAAAAAACGGCCGTTTTTAAAACTTTTTTTTGCATTGATTCATGTCCCCTGGGGGAGGACCCGGGTCCCCAAACACTTTTTATGACAATAACTTGCATATTAGCCTTTAAAATTAGCACTTTTGATTATTCATGTTCGTGTCCCATAGACTTTAACGGCGTTCGCGTTTTCGAACGAATTTTTTTCCTGTTCGCATGTTCTGGTGCGAACCGAACAGGGGGGTGTTCGGCTCATCCCTAGTGGTGTATAGAGCCAAAAAGATTAGAATTGTGTCGATGTCCCAATATTTATGGACCTGACTGTATATACTTTATTAAAAAAATGCCCCGCTTACGTGACCCCCCGCCGTTCCCTCTCCCAATCTGACAGCTACAGCAGGAGGGGCCAAGAATCTCCCGCTGACCTCAGGAGGAGAGAAGAGGAGGAGAGAGACGGTCGGTCACGTGAGCGCCAAGGGGCACTCAGAAATAAGTTATACAGGGGCATTTCTTTTAATAAAGCACATACAGAGGAGAGAAAAGAAATATTTCTGCACTACTATAAGTAATTGTATGTGGAATGTGAACAAATGTATAAATTGGGGGGAGGTTGCTGCTCAACACCAACTGTGTTAGACAAACAAACTGTGTTAGAGAAACAAAATAAACTAAAAAGCAAATTGAAGCGCTACCTCATCAGTAATAAATCCCACAAAAATTACTCGGTAATTACCAGTGATAACAGTGACCCCTAGTGGAGTCTATAATAGATACAAAAACAGTGCTAAACATTCAACTAATAAAAATGACCATGGGGATAAGTAATGAAGATCATAATTCATCCAGTCCATAAACAATGTGCATTCTCCTGTATTAACGTGCAATCCACAGGGTGTCCAACTGTGAAATATCCATAGTAATAAACTTGTGTAAACACCAAGTGTGCCCTCCACCAGTCACACTCCCGGGATGGCCCCAAATAGGCCTAGTTGCACCTTCCCCTTAGGGGTATAAATCCAGTGGGTTTTAGGTTCCTATCAATGGACTCCTGTTCTTTTAAATGTTTTCCTCATACACATTGGTAACATAAGGGTAAAGAAGGAACTAACATAGTGTAGTACGGTAAACCACGATTTTATTGAGAGATAAAAACTAGCCCTGGTGCATACAGGTGATGAGCTCTGTACATAGAGATATGGCCCCTGAGACTGGTAATTCCCTTGTTATTTTTGTGGGATTTATTACTGATGAGGTAATGCTTCACTTTGCTTTTTAGTTTAAATACAGAAGAGAGATTGCATTATCTAACACAGGGGATTGCCTGAAAATGATAAAGTTATGATAGCAGCAGAAGGGGCAGGTACTGTCACAAGCTGACAGGCAGGGAGGGGGGGAGAGGATGGGGAGAGGAGATCTGCGGATGACGGAGGCATGTAAACTGACCATGGTATCAGGGCTCAGCAGCCATGATAAATCGTGGTCAGTTTACAGAGGGGAGGCCAGAAACTGGCAGGATCAGCCAGGTATTATCAGGTGATACTGGGGGCCAAATCACACAGCACAAGCACTGTGCTGTTATTCATGCTTTAAATGGACAGGATCAATTTTTTTTAGTGTAACAAACGCTTTAACTAGTATATGTTAAAGTGCTTTTCCATAAATGTGTACAGCTAAGGGGACTCTTGAAACAGGAAAAGGTAAACTCATAATCAATTTCAGCTGCAAATTCGAGTGTTTCCCGAATGGGGAGAACAGCCAATGTTCAGGCCAGACTCATGCTCGGGCAGAACCGTTCGTCCAACACTAATCATGACTGATGTGGATCTACATCGCTGGGTGACAATATTCATGATGGATTTAAAATGAGGGACCTTTTTTTGGAGGATTTGTTTTTTTTATAAAGGACATGTCAAACACTTGAGTGTCTTTATTTCTAGGTTACATTTTTTTTTTTTGGTGAATGATTAGCAGTACTATATATCCCATATTTATTCACATGGAGGCAGTATCTGGGTGCCCATTTATTCCTAAAGGGGGCTTCCAGATTCTGATAAGCTCCCCACCTGCAGACCCCCTCAACCACTAAGTAAGGGGTGTGGGGAAGAGGCCCTTGACCTCATCAACATGGGGACAAGGTGCTTTGCCAGGGGGTCACTGGGACAAAGTACTACCCAATGCTGAGGGCATTAGGCATGGTATTATTCAGGAGTCCCCCTTAAAATCCTTTTCTGGACATAACTGTTTTATATCTCTAGTAAGATGTATAACCGCTGTTATCTGTAAACCTTTTTTAACCCAATAAAGCTCACGGTAAAAAAAAATTAAAGAATCCTTTCCTGGGGCACCTAACACTTTTTTTCCGTTTAAGGTAACCCATTAAAATCCATGCCAGATACAAAGGGTCTGGTATGCATATTGCGGGGAACTCTATAATATAAATATTTTTATCATTCTTGCTGTAGGATGTTTTACAGCAAAAATTACCTTTACAAAGAAAAATATGAAACAGTTTCCATTGCCATCAAATGAAAAAAAAAAGCACACTAATCCATCCAAAGGTCCCCAAAATATAAATCAGATCCTTGGGGGGGGGGGGTCTGTGTGCTTTAAAAAAATAAAAAAATAAGCTGGCAATGACAGCTATCAAATTAATTTGCTGTCATTTTTTTTTTCCGTAAATGTCAGTGTTAAAAAAAATCACTGCATCCCCTTGCCTATTAGCCCAGAAAATTTGCATTTTTTTCTGTTTCATTGTTTTTATTCAGAATTTGGATGTACATATAATGTAGTACAGAAGAAATAACTTGGATACAATGTCAATTCATTTTCATAAATACATTATAAGAATAGAATAGGATGACTTTTAGTCAGATCATTTGAGAGTTTATCTCAAATATATGCAAGGGTACAGATGTTGAAATTATGAGAATATCTGTATGCGCAGATAACCATCAAATGTAATTTGACAGATTCAGCTCCCATTGATTTCATTGGGGTTTGGGTTCAACATCTGAACTGAACTGAACCCGGGGCAGTTTGGCTCATAACTACTGGTTACACTAATAGATGCTGACAGTAATGATAAATTACTGATTCTCTAAATGGTCTAATATTGTGAATGGTGTGCCCAAGGGTTCTGTCCTGGGGCTAGTGCAGTATAATTTGTTTAGTAATGACATAGTTTGGAGTATAAAAGTTCAATTTCTGTGTTTGCTGATGATAACAGATTATACAGGTAAATAACTTTGGCACAGGATATAGCATCACTACAGGATGACCCTTACAAAATACGAGGCTGGACAGCAACATGGCAGATGACATTCAACAATCACAAATGTAAAGATATGCCTTTGAGTGACAAAAGTTCACTGGTTCAGCCATATCTTGAATATGCAGTTCAGTTTTGGTTGCCAATTGTCAGGATAAATGTTAAATTAGAGTTCAGTGAAGGGAAACAAAATCAATAAGGGGGATTGTGGACTGCAGCTATAAGGATCAATTACATAGATTACATTTAATCACTCTGGAGAAGAGGCACTTAAGAGGGAATATGATTATATTGAACAAATATATTAGAGGTGACTTCAATAATTGTAATAAGCTGTTTACTCTAAGGTCCCTGAAGAATACACATGACCATGGCTTAAAGTTAGAAGAAAGTAGGGCTAACCCTAGAGTGCATAAAGGGTTCCTAACTGTTACAGAGGTTAAAATGTGGAACGTCCTCCTTTAGGAAGTGGTACTAGCTGACAGAGTACACTTTTAGATGTCTTCCTCAGGAAGAAGAATATACAGGGTTATGGGAACTGTTAAATAATTAATCACACACAGAAAGTTTGAAATGGATGGAAATATGTCTTCTTTCAACCTTATAAACTATGTCACTATGGGGTTTATTTACTAAAGCTGCAAAATCAGTCTCATTTCTGCATAGAAACCAATCAGCTTCCAGGTTTTATTGCCAAAGCTTAATTGAACAAGCTGAGGTTAGAAGCTGATTGGTTTCTCTGCAGGAGTGAGACTGATTTTGCACTCTCCAGCTTTAGTAAATAAACCCCTATGCAACTATATTTTTAAACAAACTTTAATTAAGACTCTTCAGTGCAGGTTATTTTATTAAAGGAATAGAGCCTTTTTATTTAGCTAGGTGTGTGTTAACTTAACAATGTCAGTATACATCTTGAAATGTATGTTTACTTTTCAAAGTTGTTTTTTGATAAATAAGGTGAAGCTATGTTCACTCTGATTGTCCAACTCATGTGTTAAAAAAACAAAACAAAATAAAACAAGATAAAACAAGATTTTTCTAACACATGACTGAACAATAAAAGTGAATACAACCTCAAATGCTCCCTGGCAACTACAAGCATTCCACATTTCCAGATGTGTTTCCAGCCACATGTTGTACCTCCTTTGGGTGGCTTGTAAGTTACTACAGGACATACAAACTTGCAGGAGGAACGACTGCATGTGGTGGGGGAATAAGTATTTAAACATCATGGAAGGGTTAAATACCCACAATGGTCAGGGAATAAAGAAAAGAAAGCATTTCAAGAGACAGACAGCCTAATATATAAAAAGAACATAGGGCTGTTCTTTATAGTTGAGCCTTTGGTGACAGGGAAATGTCATTAAATTTAGATTGTACAATCATTTTTATAACAAAGCCTTTCTGTTATTTAAAGGTCTATTGTTCACTAATACAGCATAAAAATCATACACAAAGATAAGATTGTGTTTATTTTGATGTTTTTATTGTTCATTAAGTATTATGTTATTATTTTGTATTTTAACCGGTTCTCACCTGGCCTATTGTAGAATGATGGCCGAGTGGGACCGCTTTTGTTCTGGGAGGATGTCGTATGAAGTCCTCCCATACTTCCTGTTCATGTGCTCACTGGGGGGGGGGGGGGCACACCGCAGTGATCGGTGGTGAGCTGTGTCCTTCAATCACAGCACATCACCGATTGGGGTAGAGAGCCAATGGCAACAGCTCTTTACCACATGATTGGCTTTGTCCAATGCACAACATCCTAGAATAGAGAGTACCTGTCACATCGCCCATCTGACAATCATCAGTGTGCCTGTCATCCATCAGTGCCAATTAGTGAACCTGTTGCCCATTAGCAGTGTACCTGTCGCACATTGCCCATCAGTGTTCCATCAGCAGTGTACCTGTCACACATCACCCATCAGTGCTCATCAGCAGTACACCTGTCGCACATTGCCCATCAGTGCCCTTCAGCTGTGTACCTGTTGCACATCGGCCATCAGTGCCCATCAGCAGTGCACCTGTCGCACATCATCCATCAATGCTGCCATCTGCAGTGTACCCATCACACAGCTGCCCATCAGCAGTGTACCCATCATACAACCTCCCATCAGCAGAGTACCTGTCACACAGCCACCAGAGCCAGCCATGTTCAAAACATTTTACACTAGCAAGGAGGCATTTCAAATCCTTAGTATACTGGATGAGAGCAGCGGGAGCTCTCACTGACCAATTCCAATTCCTTTGAAAGTAGTGGAACAACGACCAAATCAGAGAAGGAAAGGGTCCCTCCTAAAAGAATAAATCACTCTGAAAATCAGGCAGCCACCAGCAGCGCCACACACCCCAATGGTGAATCGGAAAACACTAACGGTGCTAGATTCCTGGATGAAAGGCCCAGTACCAGCACTGGAACATCACGTCAGACTCCAAGAATTAGGGACCATTCAACTCTCCCAGATGCTCTTGCAAACCCATTAGGGCTGCCAAGCTGGGAATCAAGCAATAGATTCCCAGTAAAAGGGCCAGATATGGAGTAAAGCTCTACAAGCTGTATGAAAGGGCAATAGGATATTTGTATTATTTCTATGTGTACGAGGGCAAAGATTCCTAGCTCCAGCCCCCTGCATGCCCAACCTACATCAGCACAAATGGAAAAATTGTCTGGGACCTGGCATTTTCAAAAAGGGTTAATACATCTACCTGGATAACATCTTTACAAGTCTGCTTCTTTTCCGCAACCTGTACCTCCAGAAAACCTTGGCTTGCAGTACCACCTCAACAAGCAGGAAGGGCTTCCCACAAAGTCTGGTGACCACAAGCTTACAAGGGGGGAATCAGCGAGTCTGAGGAAGGATAATGTGTGAAGTGGAGGGATAAGAGAGATGTATACCTCTGTCCACTGTCCACAAAGACATCTCAATGAAAATTCCCAGATGACACGGTCCCATCCAAAAGCCTGCATGCATCCAAGATTATAACCTGTACATTATGGGGGGAGTGTATTTCAACAATCAGATGCTATGGACCTATTTAGCACAAAAAAGTTGCAATCTACCTTTTTCATTATGCCATTTATAATGCATATGTCATCTACCACAAATGCACGGAAAGATCTACCACTTTTCTTAAATGTATAGAAGATATTGTCACTTCCTTTATCTACCAGCAAGGATCCACCCCCCAGAACATTCCACCAACAGAAGCAGGCTTAAGATGCCAAAAAAGATGTAGGCTATGCAGTAGAGGGGAAGTTAGAAGTGACACCAGTTTTCATTGTCCCCAATGTCCCTTCCAACCAGGCCTATGCATTGAAGCCTGCTTCCGGCGTTATCACCCGTCACTAAAATATTAGTCCATAATTCTAAGAGCCTGCCAATTCCCCGTTCCTAATATCTGTGCTGATCATTTGACTGCTGCCTCAACTGACCATGCCTTTGCCTTCCACCTTAACTGACCCTGGCCTGTGTATCAACTATGCCTCTGCCTGCAGTCTGCATTGTTTATCAACCACATATCTACCTTCTACCTGCACTGGCCTCAGCCTGTTAATCAACCATGTTTTTTGCCTGCCATTTGGACTGATCCTTTGCCCTGCTACTGTTGTAGTGGGATTGAAGATAACACAGGGGTTTCACATATGTGAGATGCTTCAGAGTAGTATTCTGAGTAGAGAAAAACTGTTTTTATTTTTCTCCAGGTTTTGTAATTTCCATATCAGGGTCTGGAGTCCGGAGGCTTTGGAGAGATTTGGGTGGGAAAAAGTCTCTAACCCTGTGCCCAGGTCTTTCTTGCCTGCTGCCTGGACCAATACTTTGACCGTGCTTACCATATCTCTGCCTGTTGCCTATACTAGCCCAGGACTTTTTATGGACCATGTTTCTGCCTGCTGCCTGAACCAATACTTTGGCTGTGCTGACCAGATCTCTGCCTGCTGCTTGTACTGAACCTGGACTGTTTGTGGACCATGTTCCTGCCTGCTGCTTGGATGTCAGATTGCTGCCTGAACTGACACTGTCATGTTTATGGACCATATTTCTGCCTGCTGCCTGGACGATTCCTTTGGCTGTTGCTGACCACATCTTTGCCTGCTTCCTGCACCAATGCTCTCCTCAAAACACTGGTAATCGTTTCTTTACTCTTTGTTCAGCCTCTTATACTTCCTGGCCAGTGAACATAGCATTGTGCTATGGGTGCAGCTAAGTAGGTTAGGCTTTCTTGAATTTTAGGAACAGGAACTGCTGTAGGTGAAGCTACACTATGCTATATCCACTGACCATTCTAATGTGACCATTACAGTACATTGTTTTTTATACAGTGTTGGTTGATTTTTGTGTTACACAGGTTGCAGGTTGCATAATGTGGTATCCCCATAATCTGGAGTAGCAGAATGTAATTTGGGGTGTCCTAAGTATGTCTATGCTGTGTGTTAGAAATATCTTATAAATTGACAACTTTGTGTAAAAAAAATATGATTTTTTTCCACATTTTTTCAAAAACCTGTGGAAAAAATGATATGTTCGGAAGATTTATTATGCCTTATAGAAAATATGTTGTGGGTGTTTGCTTTCCGAAATGTGGTCATTTTGTGGGTAATTCCATTGTTCTGGTGCTCCAGGACCTTCAAAAAATGTGATAGGTAGTCAGGAAACTGGATGTGTAATTTATGCCCCTAGAATTCCTGAAGGTGCTCCTTAGATGTTGGGCCTCTCTATGTGAAAATCTCACACATGTGGTATTGTCACACTCAGGAGGAGTAGCAGAATGTGCTTTGGGGTGTAATTGCAAGTATGCCTATTCAATATGTGAGAAATACCGTATTTATCGGCGTATAACACACACTTTTTTCCCCTTAAAATCAGGGGAAAATTGCAGGTGCGTGTAATACGCCGATGCCCGCCGATCCCCCCGCTGACTGTGAGCGGAGCGAGCGCCGGCCGCCGATATACATAGATAGCCTAGTGTACTCGGCTAGGTTCGGTTAGCTCCGCTCACAGTCACGCCCAGTCCCGCCCTATGATGGGCACAGGGACTGGGCGTGACTGTGAGCGGAGTTAGCCGAACATAGCCGAGTACACTCGGCTATCTATGTATATGGGCGGCGCTCGGCTCCACTCACAGTCGGGGATCGGGCGGGACTACGAGAGGAGCCGAAAGCGGCCGAGAGCGGCCGAGATTCACAGGACCGGCTCTGTGTATCTCGGCGCACCATTTTCAAACTGCAGTGACCATGACAAGTCACTGCAGTTGAACTGCAGCCTGGGCAAGGCTGCAAATGGACACTGAAAAAGCTGTAGATGGGCACTGACGAGGCTGCAAATGGACACTGATAAGGCTGCAAATGATACCAAGGCTGCAAATGACACAAAGGCTGCAAGGCTGCAAATGACACCAAGGCTGCAAATGACACCAAGGCTGCAAATGACACTGGACAAGCATGCAGATGGACGCTGTGCAAGGCTGCAGATGGACACTGGTAAGGCTGCATTGATGGGCATTTAAATGTAAGTTTTTTTCCTTAAAACATTTTTTCCTTAAAATTCCCTCCTAAACTTGGGGTGCGTGTTATACGCCAGCGCGTCTTATAAGCCGATACATACTGTAGCTTATTAATATGACAATTTTGTGAAGAAAAATAAATTAATCTTCATTTTCCAAAGAATTGTGGTAAAAAATTGCAAGTCCAAAAAACTCACCATGTCTCTTACTAAATACTTTGTCCACCTTCCTTTTAATATGGCCTATTCAGACTAATCCTGTTATAATTTTAACATTTACAGTCATGTAAATAATAAGAACACCCCATGAAAATTGTTGACTTTTATAATATATTTGAACAGCCAAACATGAGATATTGATTTAAATATTGCCTACAAATGAAGATGATGTACTTGAACAAAGGACCCAAAATGCATACGGCGTATTCATTTTCAGAATATAATGGAACAAAAAGTTCAGATTTTACATATGAGAAAACGTAAATACACCCTAACAATTATTACCACTTCAAGTCCGTGAAATTAAAATTAATTTTTCAAATTAGCTGCCAATGATTAGAACCTCCTTAGGGAGTATGCAGGTGGAAGGTAACCTATTTAAATCTCACACATAGGGTCTGTTGCTATTTTTGCTATTAACATGCTATTGACATCATCATAATCTACAAATAACATTGTAAATTGTTCAAGAATGGCCATCTCAGCAAATTTTACCCAAGAGCTGACATCTGATGCTAAAGAAAAACCCAAAAATGTAAACAGTGGCTTTGCAGGTAACTCCTGCTACAGTTGGTGTCAAAGTGAATGCATCGACAATCAAAAAGGGACTTCACCAACTTAAAACAGTTTGCCAGTAAATAGATGAGCAAGGAATAGGCCCTCTGGATAGAGTTGTTTGGTAACAGAAACAGTAGACATGTTCACAGTAGACATGCAGTATTTTAACATGTTTGTGGAAATGTTATCATTTATGGATGCTTTGCTGCTTTAAGGCCTGGGAAGCTCACAGTCATCAACCAACTATACATTTTACATCATTTCTAATTGTGCTAGACGAGTATGTAAGGCCATCTGTCGAAATGTTTAAGTTTCATCGTGATAATGATCCTTGCAAATCCACCAAAGAAAGGTTCAAAAATATTAAATAGAGAATTAAGCCCCGGTTTACTGAAATTCCTAATGAAGTTTAAAAAGGGTGATTTTGAAACAGGCAATTAGTGCAAGGGAACCCACAAACATCATGCAACTGAAGGAATTTTGCAATAGGAAGTGGTCAAAAATGTCAGAAATTGGTGGGCAGGTATACAAAATGACTACAAGGAGTTGTATGTGCTACAGGGTGCAAAACCAGCTTTTGATGCCAAGGGTGTACTTTCATTTTCCACTGTATACCACTACATCTATTAATACTTTTCCTGAATAAATACTTGAAAAGGCTACTTTTTGGTGTAGTTTTATTCAATAGGGATGAGCCGAACACCCCCCGGTTCGGTTCGCACCATAACCTGCGAACGGACCGAAAACTCACACGAACGTTAGAACCCCATTGACGTCTATGGGACTCGAACGTTCGAAATCAAAAGTGCTCATTTTAAAGGCTAATTTGCATAGTATTGTCCTAAAAAGGGTTTGGGGACCCGGGTCCTACCCCAGGGGACATGTATCAATGCAAAAAAAACTTTAAAAAACAGCCGTTTTTTCGGGAGCAGTGATTTTAATGATGCTGAAAGTAAAAAAAAAAAATAAAAAGTGAAATATTCCTTTAAATATCGTACCTGGGGGGTGTCTATAGTATGCCTGTAAAGTGGCGCGTGTTTCCCGTGTTTAGAACAGTCCCTGCACCAAATGTCATTTTTAAAGGAGAAAATCTCATTTAAAACTGCTTGCGGGTTTGTCGGGTCCTGGCAATATGGATGAAAATCAGTGAGACAAACGGCATGGGTACCCCCCAGTCCATTACCAGGCCCTTTGGGTCTTGTATGGATATTAAGGGGAACCCCGCACCCAAATTAAAATAAGGAAAGGTGTGGGGCCACCAGGCCCTATATACTCTGAACAGCAGTATACAGGCAGTTCAAACAAGACAGGGACTGTAGGTTTGTTGTTAAGTAGAATCTGTTTGTAATTTTGAACGGGTACATTTTTAACGTGTTTAGCTCCAGCCAAAAAATCTTTTTTAAGCTTTTTGGAAAACATAGGGAAGGGTTATCACCCCTGTGACATTTGTTTTGCTGTCTTTCCTCCTCTTCAGAAGATTTCACCTCACTTTTTGTCCCAATGACAAATGTTTTTTGAAAATTTGGGTTTTTTTGTGGAACAAGGATTGGAAAGCATCAGTGGAAAGGAGAAATGTTTTTCCCATATTAACTCTTACAGGAGAGAATTTTCCTTCCTAGGGGTAGATTTCATCTCACTTCCTGTTGTCTCCTTCCGTTTGCAAGTAGGAGTCGTTTGTAAGTTAGATGTTTGAAAGTAGGGGCCTGCCCTATATACTCAGCAGAAATTTGGGCCTTAGGTGTTGTTGCGGCCACAACACTGTAAGCCCTCACAGGGCCCTGCTGTGAAATATTAGATCAAGAATTGTAATTACATGCCCCTGTTGAACAAGGGCAGAAAAATTGGGCCTTTGGTGGTGGTGGTGGTGCTGGTGCCACAACACTGTAAGTCCTCACTCGCTCTTGGTGGGTGGAGAAATGGGCCCTGCTGTGAAATATTAGATCAAGAATTGTAATTACATGCCCCTGTTGAACAGGGGCTGAAAAATTAGGCCTTAGGCACTGGTGCTGGTGCCACAACACTGCAACCCCTCACAGACACTCTAGTTGGAACGCAGGAACGAGTACTGCTGCAAAATATTACAGAGACTGCAGCGCCCTGCACATGTGGAGCTTTGGGGAGTGATGCAGTCAATGTGCTGCCCTTAGGCTGGCCCCTGGAGGGCATCCTGCCTCGTTGGTGATGTGCCGCCTCCTCCTTCTCCTCCTCTCTCCTATCAGGCACCCACGTTGAGTCAGTGGCCTCATCATCCCCTCCCTCCTCATCACTGGAGCAAACCTGGCAGTATGCTGCAGCAGGGGGAGCATGACTGCCAGATTGCTGTCCTTCTTGGGCACCCCCTCTGTCCTTGCTCATGTTACTGCCTTCATCGAGCTCAGTATCATCATCAGAGCCTTCCAAACGCTGGGCATCCTCCTGGAGCATGTACCCAACACTGTGGTCAAACAGTTCGAGGGACTCCTCAGGAGGCCATGGTGGGGCTAGGGAAGGAGTCACTGATGACATTGAGCCGAGGGAAGAGGCCGCTCCTTTGCCAGACAAAGTACCCTGGGCATGGGTGAGAGAGGATGAGGAGGATGAGGATGGCTCGGTCATCCACTCGACCAAGTCTTCCGCATATTGCGGCTCAACACGGCCAGCTGCCTAAAAAAAGGCCAAGCATGTCCCACGGCCACGTGCTGATGAGGATGCACCGTCTCCACGACCAGCACTAGACACAGAGCCTGCTTGCCCTCTCTTATTGGCTTGTGACTGTCTGCCTCTCCTTCTTGGCCTTCCAGATATACTAATGGCCTGTAGCTGCACTAGGCTGGGATATATATATATATATATATATATATATATATATATATATATATATATATGTACTGATACTGCAGCTAGCAAAATCAACTGCCTGCCTGTATGAGAACACCAGCAACCTTCTACAGGTAGCTTTAGCTGAACACTGTGAGGTGGACGCACCCCACTAACTTGTAGGTTTAGCTGAACACTGTGAGCAGGACGCACTGCACTAACTGTAAATAGTCTAGCTGCCTGACTGTGGTACTAATAGGATCAAAAGAACACCAGCAATTTTCTTCAGGTAGCTGTAAATACTGTAACAAGACAAGCCTGCCTGTCAGTAAGAAGCTAACAGGAACGGATCTAGCTGAACACTGTGAGCAGGACGCACCCCACTAACTTCTAGGTTTAGCTGAACACTGTGAGCAGGACGCACTGCACTAACTGTAAATAGTCTAGCTGCCTGACTGTGGTACTAATAGGATCAAAAGAACACCAGTAATTTTCTTCAGGTAGCTGTAAATACTGTAACAAGACAAGCCTGCCTGTCAGTAAGAAGATAACAGAAACGGATCTAGCTGAACACTGTGAGCAGGACGCACCCCACTAACTTGTAGGTTTAGCTGAACACTGTGAGGTGGATGCACCCCACTAACTTGTAGGTTTAGCTGAACACTGTGAGGTGGACGCACCCCACTAACTTGTAGGTTTAGCTGAACACTGTGAGGTGGACGCACCCCACTAACTTGTAGGTTTAGCTGAACACTGTGAGCAGGACGCACCACACAAACTTGTAGGTTTAGCTGAACACTGTGAGCAGGAGGCACCCCACTAACTTATAGGTTTAGCTGAACACTGTGAGCAGGACGCACTGCACTAACTGTAAATAGTCTAGCTGCCTGACTGTGGTACTAATAGGATCAGAAGAACACCAGTAATTTTGTTCAGGTAGCTGTATATACTGTAACAAGACAAGCCTCCCTGTCAGTAGGAAGATAACAGGAACGGATCTAGCTAAACTGAATACAGTGTATATATATATATATATATGCAACACCTGGGATGCATATATATACACAATACACTGTAAGTGCAGCTAACTGACTGACTGTTCTGACTAATCTATCTAACTCAAATCAAATGTCACTGTCTGTCTCTCTCTCTCTCTCAATGAACGCCGGAACACACACTACACAGGGCCGCCATGCAGGCGGCCTTATATAGTGTGGGGCGTGTACTAAATCCCCTGAGCCATAATTGGCCAAAGCCTCCTTGGCTTTTGCCAATTACGGCTCTCTGTTCAGACGGCGCTGTGATTGGCCAAGCATGCGGGTCATAGTGCATGCTTGGCCAATCATCAGCCAGCAATGCACTGTGATGCCGCAGTGAATTATGGGCCGTGACGCGCCACACAAATTTGGCGCGAACGGCCCATATCGTTCGCAATTCGGCCAACGACCAAACAGCCGATGTTCGAGTCGAACATGGGTTCGACTCGAACACGAAGCTCATCCCTATTATTCCAGTATATTACATGTATCTATAAGCACTGTCTAGATAAAGCTCTAATGTTTGCCTGTATATTATGTTACAATAGTCAACTATTTCCATGGTGCATTTCCACATGACTTAAGTGCAAAGGTGTTTTTGATAATTCATTTTTATCAGAATCTGGAAAGACTGCAAAAAATAACATATTACAAAAACAGTTAGCCATTTTAAAAGCCAATATGCTTACATGACTGAAGACCAGAAACTCTAAACGGTAAATCAATTAAGTTTGTCTTGACAAGGAACACATAAAGAAGCATTTCTGTATCCAGAGTCATTTATAGTGTCATGTCACCTCCCTAGTGGTACTTATTCACTGTGATGTTTTCCTGTTCAAAATAGCTCAGAATGTGCATGTGAATCAACTGCATATTTCAAAGCTCTAAGACTCAAAGGTAAACAAACTAGAATGTGACAGGAAGAACAAAGACTCTTATATTCATATACAGTAGTGCACTAAAATGATTCATTCTAATGCCCTGTACACACGATCGGACATTGATCGGACATTCCGACAACAAAATCCATCTGATTTTTTCCTACAGATGTTGGCTCAGACTTGTCTTGCATACACATGGTCGCACAAAGTTGACGGAATTTCCTAACGTCAAGAATTCGGTCACGTACAACACGTATGACGGGACTGTAAAAGAGCAGTTCAATACCAAGCGCGCCACCCTTTGGGCTCCTTTTGCTAATCTCGTGTTAGTAAATAACGATTTCAGGAACTTTCTCAGGATGACGGACCCTGTTTTTCACCATTTGTTGGCTTTGCTGACCCCTTATATCAGCAGGCAGGATACCTGCATGCGGCAAGCCATCACTCTGGAGCAGAGGCTAGTCGCCACGTTGCGGTACTTCTCAATGGGGAGAAGCATTTAGGACCTCAAGTTCTCGACAAGCATCTCCCCCCACGCTCTGGGGATCATTATCCCAGAGACCTGTTCTGCCATCATCCAGGTCCTGCAGAAGGACTATATTAAGGTAAGATTTTTATCCTTTAACATCACATTTTATTGTATTTAATGTTTGATAATATATTGTATTTCTTTCATCATTCCCTAATTACCATGATTGTAATATGCTGTGAATGTCCCCTTTGTCCTCATGCATGCTTGAATTTTTTAACATTTTTTTTTGTCCTTCATACATATTTGCCTTCACTTACCTCCCCAGCATGCTCTCCTGGGCCTATATCCAATTCGCCTAGTCACTTAACAATGTATTTTTTCAGCTCCATAGTAGTGCTTTACCCTAAACACCCCCTAAAATGTGTACAAATGTTATTTGTGTCCTTAAATTCTGGCAGAGTGCCAGAGGCTTTTTTTTGGGTCCCAAACTCATTTGGAACCCTCCCTCCCCCCAACCGCTAATTCAACCCATAACAATCCTCTATCTGCTGACTTTGCCAAACCCATACACACTATACGTACCTCTTTTGTGGTCAGATTTCTGTATGAATTCCCCAAAGCATGTAGTGCAAGGGCCTGCCTGAATACTTTTAAATGGTACTGTTTAAAGTTTTTGTATCCTATTATTATCTTGATAGGCAATTGCAGAATGTTAAAAGTGTGCTCCAATTTGGACAGTATGTATTTATATTTTTGTATTATGACACTTCTTAAGTGTTCAGTGGGCTGGCAATAGTGTAAGTAAGGAGGGGGTGGCCAAAGTAATACACATTATTTAGGCATTCATCTCTCAATGAAGTGGAGAGGGTTACCTGTCCTTAACATCTCCCCCCCCTAAAATTTTAACAATGGGCCATCAGAGGGGGTGAGGAATCTGATAGGTGGACCTTATAGTTTTGTCTTTAAATACTCCCTAAAATAAATGTTATACTGATGTTGGCCAAGAATGTTTGTGTCTAATCTGCTTTCAATGTTTATGTGCAAAATGACTAATTTTTATTTTCTGGTTTGACTCCACAGTTTCCTTCCAATCCACAGGAATGGCAGACTGTGGCCTCCCACTTTGCCCAGAGTTGGAACTTTCCCAACTGCGTAGGGGCAATTGATGGGAAACACATCCACATAGTCCCGCCCCTCAACTTGTTGTCATACTATTATAATTACAAGGGGTTCAATAGTATTGTGATGTTGGCGGTGGTATTGGCTAGTTTCTGTATGTGGACGTGGGGAAGAATGGCCGGATGTTGGATAGTGGAGTCATCACCCAGACCGAGTTCTACAGGTGTCTCCAGAATGGTAGCTTGGGCTTGCCACCTCCAGAAGACAATGCGGAAGGACTCCCATTCATTATCGTTGCGGATGAAGCGCTTGCGCTAGGGGACCATCTTATGCGGCCATTCCCTATGACCCTCACCCCGGACCAGACGGTTTTTAATTACCGGCTTGCCAGAGCCAGAAGAGTGGTGGATAATACGTTTAGAATAATGGCCAGCCGGTTCCGCCTTACTGCTTGGCTTTCTTTTAGCTGTCTCCTCGGTTATCTTTTATTAATATTCTAATTTTTTGGCCTTTTTCTTCAACAGTGCAAACGAAATTTCGTTGACACATGAGGTGACAATCTCTTCTTCGGCTAACTATTATTATTATGTTGTGGGTCTGCTACACACACACCTTGTTTTTGTTGTTAATGTATGTAATGCATTACTGCCAAAAATAATAATAATTTTCAACACCATGACCGAAATTTGGGGAGTCATGAAAATGGCATGATTGTGTAAAATCAGAAAGCACTGTTGGTGTTATTTACTAAAGTAAAATACACTTTGCACTACAAGTGCACTTGAGACTGCACTGAAACTGCACTTGTAGTGCAAAGTGGATTTGCCTTTAGTAAATAACCCACATTGTCACTGAAAACAACAACTTTACTACAAAAAATGCTTTTGAGCATTGAAAGAAGAAGCCACACATTGTTGATAATCAAATCTAAGCACAATCACATGTGCGTTTCTAAAATGGTTTTTGAACAAACCAACATGTTTGGTGTATAACATTTTTTTAGGTGGTCACATTAAGTAGAAATTGCCTTTTAAGGTAAAACAGACATGTTTAAACCCATAAAACAATACACAACTCTGGAACTTACAAAGTTCAACTTTTATAAAGTGAAGGCAATATCAGACATGAGTATGTACAAACTGTGTTTGATATTACGTTCAGCAGATGGGGTGATGTCACCCCTGTAAAAGCCAAATTTAGAAGATGCACACAAATTGCCTAATGTCAACATGTGCTAGCTGCCATCATGGGGGATCAATGGACGTGTTTTGTGGGTGCAACCCCTTCCTCTCAGCTACTTTATTATTAAAGAAGGGGTTGCACCCACAAAAGGCGTACATTGATCTCCCGTGATAGCAGATAGCACATGTTGACACACTGTGTGCATCTTCTAAATTTGGCTTTTAACATACGTAAAAAAATTTGTCACAAAAAAGAGAAGAAATTTACAGATTTCTGGGTGTTTTAGATTCCCCCTAAAACATCAATGATGTTCTTCATTTTGTTTTGAACATCATTGATGTTTTGCTTTAGGTTTCCTAAATCTCTATTACACCCCATTAACTCCCCGATGAGGATCTGGGCACTTTCACTGGTGACATGACATTCCTCTTCCATAACATCCTGATCACCTACAAAAAAAACAAAAAAACACACAATGTATTATAAATATGCAGGCATCCATCTCTTACCTGAGGCTGTGGTTGCAGGCACTCACCTGTTGTGGTGACAATTTCTACAACGTCTCCCTCCTCCTCCTCTGGTTGGGTTTGAGGGATTTCCCCTTCTTCCTGAGATGGGGGGTCCCTGGTCTCCTCTGATGAGTGGTGTCCTCCGAGTCTTTTCTCCCCTATGTGAACAAAAATAGGTATACTTAGCACACAAATATTTGATGGCAGATATAGGAATATGAAACATTGCTTGGAAGTGGGGTACAATTGTCTGTTTTTGCCAGAGTTCCAAGCTGAACAATTTTTTTATCCTTCGTAAAGCTTGAATACTTACCTGTTTTGTGCAAGCTTAACAGATGGAGATACCCCTATAGTATTCACTGGAGCACCTGTGTGGGCCCCCTAATAAAAAGGGTGTTCTTTTGTCCCACACTAGTGCTCCAGCATCCAGATGTGTAAACAACTGCTGAGTGTCCTCTCGTTACACAGAATCTAGTTTGCATTTCATTCTAGTTACAAACCCATCTAGACAACAAACTTTTATTAATAGAAGTAGGCCCAAAAAAACGTATTGAACTGCATCTGGCCAAAACATTTTATTTTAGTGGCCGAACGAACAATGTTTCCTACGAACGATTAATGTGCCCATGAACATGAAAGTTGCCATTTTAAAATGTACAACAGTAAAGAAAAGCACATGGAGCAGCACGAAAGTCATAAAAAGAAAGAATAGGAACACAGCACAACTACTTACTTTTTTGCAGCACTCTCCTGATCCTTCTATACTGATTGTGCTCCCTTAATTTGAGGTCTGGCCACCATTTCCACAGTTGATCCTTGGATCGCCGTACCCCAAAATTCTTCTGCAGACTCTACAACTTTAGCCATGATCTTCGCCTTTCTCACATTTGGGTTTGGGTAAGGTCCATACTTCCTGTCATAGTCGGCCCTCTTCAATATTTCCACCATCTCCACCATCTCAACAAAGGCCATATTTGAGGCCTTAAATCTCCTCCGGGATTGAGAAGTTTCTGGATCCGGGCTTTCCTCCTTCTCCTCGTTGCTGCTATTATCATGCACCTGTTGTCTCTCCGCCATGTGCTCTCCCCCACTGCGCCGAAAGAGAAGGGGCGGGGAATAGATTAGAAAGAACGTCAGAGGCGGGTAGAGTTTCACGCATGCGCAGTGTATATAAAGCGTAACACGCGTGTGATAACAAAGGTACAAGTTTAACTTGGGCCTATACTGCTTATAGATTGAGGCCTATGTTGGAACAAGATTAGGAAAGTTTAGCCTGACATTAGGGTTTGTCTTGTGCTGTGTCTTGCAGAGAAAATGGATGGCTTCCATGATCACAACTTCCTCCCCTTGTTCATAGACAAGTACAATGAGCTGCCCTATCTCTGGCAGGTCAAACACCCACATTATAATCATAAACAAAAGAGGCAGGCAGCGCTAGAGAAACTGCTGGAGTTGGTGAAGGCAGTGGTCCCCATGGCAACCATCCCCTATTTAAAAGCCAAAATTGGTGGCCTGAGGGAGCGCAAGAAGGTCCAGGATTCCCAGAGATCAGGAGCTGCAGCAGGTGACGTTTATGTCGTACTTTGAGAGACTGCGATTTCTGTTAGACCAGACTGAAGTCAGGGAATCCCTCTCAACCCTTCCTTCCACTCTTCCTTCCACCCTATCTTCCACCCCAGCTGAGGCTTCCGATGTCCAACCTTGGACTCCCAGCCAGGAAGAAGTGGAGGAGCCCAGATTGAGACAGGTATAGCATTGTTCTACAGATTTCTTGGCAAAACATAAATGATGTTTACTAGATGTTATTATTGATCACTAATTGCTGATTTAATAAAGGTGTTTACATATCAATAGATAGTAGTGGGCAAAAATAATTGGGACAAGAATGAAAAATGCTGGGCTCAGAATGATAGTCTTTTCTATTTATTAACATTCAATTTGCAACAGTCATGAGATGAAAATTGTGTTTGATTGATGAAGAAAAAACTAAAACTATGTCCCTTTATCATACACAGGAAGACCTCAGCCAGGAGGAGGCTGTGGAATGTGGCACATAGGAGGAGGCTGTGGAATGTGGCAGCCAGGAGGAGGCGGGGGTTAGTTGCAGCCAGGAGGAGGCGGGGGTTAGTTGCAGCCAGGAGGAGGCAGGGGTAAGTGGCAGCCAGGAGGTGGCCGGGCCCAGTAGGAGCCCCACACAATCACAGGTTCCTCCCCTCTGCCTTCCAAACAAAAGACCCAGGAAGGGGAGTAACGTGGAGGAGTCAGCACTCAGGCTGATTCAGGAGGCTTCTGCGTCCCTCAGAGCCACCCCGAATCGTGAAGAGGCCTTTGCCTCCATGGCTGCCACAAAACTGCAGGACATGCAGGAGGGGCAACGCCTCATGTGTGAGGAAATCATTTATAAAACATTAAATAAGGGGTTGAGGGGTAAAATCACACACAATACCCACCTGTGTGAGTTGCATCATCCTCCTCCTCCTGTCACACCTCCAACACCACAGCCACAGCCTGGAAGGAAGAGTGGAAGGAAGACAAGAAAGTGATGACCTGGGTTCAGTCTGGTCTGACAAAAGATGCAGGCTCTTGTATGACCACAGCCTGGGGACATAGATGTCATCTGCTGCTGTTCATGATCTCTTGGACTTCTGGACCAGATTGTACTCCCTTAGATAAGGACTCCTCAGGCCACCAATTTTGCCTGAAAATAGTTGATGTGTGCCCTGGGGGCCAAAGGCTTTGCCAATTTCTGCTGTTTCTACAGCGTTGCCTTCCCTCTTTATTTGGTTAGGACTCCTTAATAATTTTTTTTTTTTTCATTATATTAATTGATTTATTCTCTATCACATATTCATTCCTCTTTCTGTCATCTTTCGCCACAGTCATTTATCTTTTCAAATAATTTATTGAGAATACAACAATACAATTTTACAGTACTGGTTTTAAATGTATGTAAGGTATACAAAATATGAGGAAAAGGAACTTCTCAATAATAACTTAGAATAATAATACTTAAGTTATCTTGTAGAAATCAGTAAGAAAATCTATTATCCAGTGTACATATCTGAATTATATGGTTATAATAATTAATAGAGCTTTTGTAATTGAAAAAATAAATAAATAAGTAAGTAGATAAATATATATATAAAAAAAAATACAATATGTCACAATAGTGAGACATAAAATGCAACTAAATTAGATAAATTGGGTATTAATGAGATGACCTAGAGAGACACCCAAACAACCAGGGCCAAGGTCCAGCTATTTGTCCCGGCATATGGTGTATGGGTGTCCCTCCAAAGCATCCCCATCAAAGGTATAGATAGTTTGCATCCGAAAAAGACATAGTTTGCCTAAACAAATAATAATTTAATAGAAATAGATAAAGACATATTTTATTATTATACATCACTAAAAATAAAATTTAATAAGAGGGAATATGTGGTGGGATCTGAAATGGTTATGGAGGGAATTTGGGGTCTCCAGAGAGAAGCGAGTGTTAAATATTTATGGGAACATGTAATAATATAGACCGTGAAGGTGGTAGATCTCATTAGGGTAAAAGAAGTGAATAGTTCAAATCCGGTGGTAGTATGTGTGTTATCCATGGAAGCCAAAGAGATTCAAATTTGTCCAGTTTATCAAGTATGATTGCCTCCATTTTAGCATGGATCATAGCTTGAGTTACACGTTGTTTTACAGATATGTCACAAAGCTTATTGGTTTTCCAGGCTTTTGCTATCGATTGTTTTGCAGCTGTTGTGACATATAGTAAAAGTTTAAATTGATGTTGAGTTATGTTTCGTGGCTTATTATTTAGGAGGGCTACCAATGGATCCGGTTGTAATGTGGTTTCAAACATTGTAGAGAGAATTTGAAATATTTTTGACCAATATGTTTGGACTATTGGACAAGTCCACCAAATATGCAGATGAGTACCAATGTCGCTGCATCCGCGAAAACAGTGATGGGGGTATTGGGGAAGGTATTTTGATATACGTGCTGGCACTAAATACCACCTGGTAAGAACTTTATAATTTGTTTCTAGGGCAACTATGTTGGGTGTGGCTGATTTTGTAGATTGCCAGATTTGTGACCAATCCAGTGAGTCTGGAGGAAGGTTTAAATCAGCTTCCCATTTGGTAGTATAAGACGCGGGAGAGGAATTTGTTTGTGAAAGTAGTTGAGCATATATGTCAGAGATAAGTCCTCGTCTGTGTGGATCTGACATACATGATCGTTCAAATGAAGTATATTCTGGAGTTGTCAAGTTTGTGGAGATGTTTTGGGATAAAAAGTTTTTAATTTGTAAGAATCTAAATGTTTCATTACTGGGTATGTTGTGTGTATTGCTTATTGTAGGAAATTAAATAAGTTTATCAGAGTCGTAGAAGTGATGAACTCGTGTAAGACCCACATTTATCCAAGCTTTAAAGGAGGAAGGTAAAGTCCAAGCTGGGTAGAAGGAGGGGTTGTTTAGAAAGGAGAGGAGAGGGTTTAGTGGAGATTGGAGACCAAAACGGAATTTAAGTCTATCCCATATTGAGAGGCTATGTTTTGTGACTAGATTTGTTATTGAACGTCGTTGGGGTGGTGAAAGCCATAACAGATTTGATATAGAAAGTGGATCACATTCCACCGATTCTATAGTTACCCAAAGAGGGATTTCTTTAGTGGCATGGTATTTAATAATTTGTGCTAATTGAGAAGCATAATAGTATTTTGAGAAATTTGGAACACCCAAACCTCCACAGGTTCGGGCCATATGTAGTGTATTTTGTGGTAATCGTGGTTTAAGTTTGCCCCAAATAAATTGGGCTGATTTGCGTTGTAGTATTCGGAAAAAATAAGCCGGAACGTTTATAGGAAGTACACGGAACAGGTATAGGATTTTAGGCAATATGGACATTTTTACTACTGTGATTCTACCCATCCATGCTAACGGTAAAGAAGACCATTTTCTCAGTAAGGTTGATAATTGAGTTATCATGGGAGGATAATTTGCAGAGTATAGGTCAGCTGGATTAGCCGTTAGTGAGATCCCTAAATATGGTAAATGTGTTGTTGACCATGTAAATGGAAGGGAGTCTTGTAACTGTTTCTGTAAATCAGGTGATAACGATATATTTAGGGCTTTTGATTTTTGCTGATTTATCTTAAGACCAGATATTTTACCGAATTTTGTAAGAATTTCAATGAGGTTTGGAGCTGATAGTAGGGGCGAAGTAAGAAATACTAAGACGTCATCAGCAAATAAACATAACTTATGTTGGTGACCACCTAATTCAAGTCCTTTTATATTTATATTGGATCTAATAAGTTGAGCTAGGGGCTCAATAGCCAAGGAGAATAGAAGAGGGGATAATGGACATCCCTGCCTGGTTCCTCTTTCAATATTAAAGGGGTCTGAGCGGTAACCTGAATAGGTTATATACGCTTTTGGATTATGATAAAGAGAGGAAATCCATCCCTGGAACCGCTCACCAAATCCCCATTTATGAAGAATGGCTTTAAGATAAGACCATGACAGAGTGTCAAACGCCTTTTGTATATCGATAGAGAGGAAACAGGCAGGGATTTTGCGAGACCTGGCTATATGAGCCAGTAGGGTAGCACGCCGTATGTTATCACCTGTGTCACGGAACGCCCCACACTCCGCTTGAGTGCTTCCGTCATATACCGCTTCCTAAGTTCTGGAACACGAGTCCAATGGATCTGGCTATAGGAACCCCAAGAACTAGACAACACCAGTCTTGGAGTACATCAGAACTAACTTTTTATTTGAGATCTCACAGACCTTTATACAGCAGGGATGACTCAAAGCTAACCTAATTAACATGAGCTAATTTACTACAAAATGTACCCAGACCAGATGACAGTCTTGTGGGCACCGAGCTTCACACATTAATATAAACACAATAGCTGGGGCTAATTACAATTAACAATACAAACACCAATCTCCCCCCTCCTCAGCCTAGACCATTCGTCTCCTAGCCAGTGCTGGTGGCTAATGTGATCAGCTCTCTCAATTAACATAAACACATGTTGATAACACCAGCATCTCCTCACAGGATGTGTCCCAACAGAATGAATCAGTCTTATCGGCAGGGGGCTGCTGGAGGAACCCCCCCTCCCTCTTCAGGGACACAAATCTACAGTAAGGAGTCCCCATACAATATATACATATATACACGACTGAGTCCGATTAATACAGTTCAGACTGGATTTCTCATTCACCTCACAAAGAGTATTGTTCCATTGAAAATCCAGGGCCCATAATCAAAAGGCAACAGGCTTGCATACAGTCCTCTCCAACAGCCTCTGTTCTGGCTATGTCTGTCACAACCTGCTTGTCTGAAAGGTATGAAACCCGTTTTGTCTTTATGAATTAATGTGCCAATAATTGGATTAAGTCTATTAGATAGAATCTTTGCTAATATTTTTATGTCTATATTAAGGATTGAGATTGGTCTGTAATTGGACCATGACGTGTCATCTGCATGCGGTTTTGGAATCATGGCTATTGAAGCTAGTAGGGATTCCGCGTTAAAGGCACAGCCTTCTAATAGAGAATTAAATGCGTTTGTCATAAGTGGGGCTAGTAGTGTAGTAAAGTGTTTATAAAATGTGGCTGAGTATCCATCAGGGCCTGGGCGTTTATGCAATTTTAGGGATTTTATTGCTGATATGACTTCCATATTAGTGATCTGCTTATCTAAAGTTTCTTGTTGGGTAACAGAAAGGGTTGGGAGAAGAATAGAAGATAACAGTGCGTCTAATTTTGTTGAGTCGAATGTTTGTGTATTTTGGTATAAATCTTTGAGTTTCCTACGGAACTCATTGATAATTTTCTGTGGATTACTAGAAAAATTGTTTTTGGTGATTTGTAGCCGAATTGGTTTCGGAATGTGGTCTGCTCTGCGTAGAGTTAATGCCAAGAATGTGGTTGGCTTATTAGCTTTCATATATATTGTATGTTTAGTTTTGCGAAGAATCTGTATAGCTGAGTCTGTTAAAAAAAGATCAAGCTCCAACTTTGCTTTATCATAGTCTAGCTTTGTAGTTTGAGAGGGCAAATTTTGGAAAATTTCAGAGGCTTTATAATAAGCTTCCTCTAATTTGTTTTGCATTTGCTGTTTCAATTTACGTCGGTAAGACGATTGGCTGATACAGACTCCTCTAATGGAAGGTTTAAGAGCTTCCCATAGATTCAGTGGATTAGTATCTGTTGGTAAATTATTAGCGATGTAATCTTGTATGGCTGTTTCTATTTTTAGACGGCATGTTGGGTCAACTAATAAATTATCATTTATAGTCCAGGATCTATGGCTAGGCCTCGGGATCAAGGATGAGAAGGACGTCATGACCGCATTGTGGTCTGACCATGCGCATAGGATGATTAAGGAATTATGTATTTGTGGTAACGTGCCAATGTGGACGAATTGGTGGTCTATACGAGAAAATGTTTTGTGGGGATGGGAATAGTAAGTGTATTGTTTTGTTCTAGGGTTTTGTTCACGCCAAGAGTCAATAAGAGAATGTTGTTCAAGGAGTTGTCTGAAATTAAGGCGTTGAGGTTGTAGTGGTGTAGGGGATTTGTCTAAAATTGGGTATAAAACTTGATTTGAGTCTCCACACCTCATGAGGGTACCTTTTTTATGAGATTCAACTACTGAGAACAAGTGTGAGAGGAACGAAAGAGGATTTCTGTTGGGAGCATAGTAAGAAACTATAGTTATTTCATTATCTAACAGGAGACCTGTAAGGATTATATAGCGACCCTCAGGATCTTTTATTTCTCTATGTAAAGTGAAGGGGGTTGTGTTATGAAATGCAATCAGCACTCCTCTTTGTTTTGTAGTGGCCGAGGCCATATAGACTTGTGGGTATTGGCGACTTATAAATTTAGGGGAAGACTGTGTAGAGAAGTGTGTTTCCTGCAGACATATTACATGTGCAGAAAGTGAAGAAAAGGAATGAAAGGCTTTTGTTCATTTTGGTGGGGAGTGGAGACCCTGGACATTAAGTGTTAGTACATTTAAAGACATTTTTGAATAAAGGTATTAGGGATTATAATAAATTCTTAATGTGATAATATCCAAGAAGGTTATACTCTGGAGGGGCGAGAAAAAACAAAAAAACAAAACACAATAAAAAATAAAAATAAAAAAAAAGGGGGGGGGGGCAGGAAAGGATGGGTAAAAAGAATAAAGGGGGATGAATAGGACAAGTAGAATAAGTAAAATTCCTGTTTTAGAGCAGTAGATGAGAAGTTGTTTTTAAATAAAGAGGAAAATAGCTCCTATATGGAGCTAGTATCCAAGGGGTGGTGAAATATCACCAACCGGTGGGTACAAATGGTCCAAAGAGAGTCCGGTCAGTAAGTCCGGCTACTCGAGGATCTATTGAGAGGCGCAGTGGATTGTCTCCGGGACAAAGGCAGCCTCCTCAAAGGCTATACAAACAATAATAAAATAATACAAGTCACTAATAATATAATAGCTATTATTAGGATAATGTAATAGAGATATGTTTCTATAACTTTGCATTACATCATGCACTTATAAAAAAAGGGCATTGCATTTACTAAACTAAACCTAAAGAATGATATTGGAGTAATAAAGTTTGGTAACAATTATTATTTTACAAAGGATTGATTAACTTCTGCTTAAATGAAATTATAAGGATAAAGGTAAAGACAGAGGAAGGATTATTCGATCCCTATTCTGAATCTACCTGAAATTGGTTACCGTTATAATAGTAACACTAGGTAAAAGGTTTCAATGAAATAAAAGAATCGTAGTGGCTTTCAGTCCATTTGATCTTTGGAATTAGAAGGTGGTGATGCAAAACGACTCCTTTTACTGGTACTGGAGTGAGCTAGTTGAGTTGGGTTGTCTTGCTGAGCCTTGGGTGAGTTTGATGATGCTCTGCGTTTGGAGCCTTCAGTCGAATTATCTGGAATTGACAAACGAAGCTCCTGGATCGCAGTCAGTAGGTCGTCCAATTTCTTGCAGGTATATGTTGTACCTTTATAGGTGAATCGCAGGGCAAATGGAAAACTCCAACGATAGGGGATGTGGTGGTATTGGAGTATTTGTAGGTGAGGTTTCATCTCTTTTCTTCTGTAGAGAGTTTGCTGCGAGAGATCATGGAATACTTGGTAGTGATGGCCTTGAAAGGTTAATGTATCTTTATTACGTGCCACTTCCATCAGTTGTTCCTTTGTTCTAAAATAGTGTAATTTTATTACAATGTCCCTGGGGGGACCATCTTCTTTTTTAGGGGCCAAAGTTCTATGAATTCTGTCCATCTCCAATCGTTCAATGGGGATTGATGGGGCTAACTCCTGAAAAAGCGCTGTAATGGTTGATTGAAGATCTATTATAGTTTCAGGTATACCACGCAGTTGCAGGTTGGATCTCCTCGCTCTGTTTTCAAAATCTTCCAGACGTGTGTGTAGAGTAAAATTTTCTTCTTTCAAGGCTTCTAGCTCGTCAGTATGAGTATTAGTGATATCATTTATATCCTCCATTTTGTGTTCTAAGATAGATGTGCGGCGCCCTACCTCACGAATTTCCCTTGTCAGTTTTTCTGTTATTGTGTCTGAGGTATTTTGGAGGGCTTTTTGTAAAACACGTTCAAACTGACTAAGAATATCCGAGTTATTAGGAATATTCTGTAGAGATATTGGTGTTAATCCATAATCAAGGTCAGAGTCAGCAAGTTGTGAGGAAGAATAAGCAGAGTTCCCCCTTTGTGACTGTCTCTGAGGTAATGCAGAGCGGGAAGATTGTGCTGCTGTCATATTAGGAGCGTTTCTTGTCAGCTTTTCTTTGCCTGCTGGCTGTTTAAGTTTTGTCTTTTTCCCGCTAAACATTATATGTAGTTGTGCCCCGTAGTCTCAGTAATAAGTGGGTTACCGTATTAATGCGGTATTCGACCGTGACTTGACGATAGAAGGCCGTTTTCGTCCCGGTGACAGCGGAGCTCTAAGCATTCATGACTGCTCAGCAGCTTCGCACCTGTGCTCTCCTCAATTTTTTTTTTTTAAGTAATACTTGCCTATGTGTGTTTTCCTTCAAAAAGGACAGTTTGTTTGTGAGGAGGCAGGTACATTTCCAAAATACAATGTGAAATTAACATCACCAACACCAACCAACCTCCTTGAGATTAAAAAAGACAAGATAAATAATGGTGTTGTGGTAACTTGACACACAAAACACACCAAAAACTATTCTGGAGATCACCAAAAAAACACACAAAAAATTAAAAAAACAGGAGATCTGTATTTTAAAAAAATACAACAAATAATACCAATTTTTTTTTAAAAAAATCAAAGAAATTTTCGGTAGATGTGACAAATAAAAATATTATATTCATGAAATCACGAGAAATAATAAAGAAATCAGTTTGTGAGAACTCTGTGTGAATATGAGCAGCAAAACAACTTCATTCTTCTGGAATTATAAAGAAGAAGAGAGTGCGCTGCATTAGACAATTTAAAACATTGCAGCGTGACGAAAGTGCTATATCCATTACGAACGCTAATTTTACCAGACCGAGTAATCTCTGTCTCTGAATTTATTCTGAGCATGCGTGGCACTTTGTGTACGGAATTGTCCACACACAGTCGGAATTTACGCGAACGGATTTTGTTGTCGGAAATTTTGTAGCCTGCTCTCAAACTTTGTGTGTCGGAAATTCCGATGGAAAAAGTCCGATGGAGCCCACACACGGTTGGAATTTCTGACAACAAGCTCCGATCGCACATATTCCATCGGAAAGTCCGACCGTGTGTACAGGGCATAAGAGTGACGATAGCCTCAGATCAGTTTGGCAGCACTTTTTAAGTGATTTGAACACAAAAAGTGAAGATTTATAGGGCAGATTCAGAAAGGTTAATTGAGCTTAAACAGTACCCTGAAAAATTAACTTTTTGTCTTGAATTACTACTGAAAGCAGTGCAATGCTTTATCTTTAGTCACATTCCTATTTATCTGTAGTGTGAGATTCTAAAGCACAGTAAACCTATGACTCCCAGCCCGATGATATTTGGAATGAGATTGGGTTATGTCATTACTGTTCCCCTTGCTGCAATTGTTTCTCTACTTTTGCTTTTATTCCTTCTTTAAAATTCTCTGGGTTTGTGATTTTTGTACCTTTCCTGCTGCATGATTTTGCTTCCACCAGTCATTGGGAAGAAGCAAAGTCCTGCCTCGATCAAGATTGTTGTCGCCACAAAAAATAGCATTCAGTGCAAAAAAAGCCATGGTAGGTCAGTTTTGATAAGCTGCAGGGAGGCTATAGGCCATGGGTTTTCAAAAAAAAAAAAAAAAAGAGCCAAATTTTTTTTCATAAGTAAAGTGGAGGGCCACATCTAAATTATACTTTTTTACCGCTTCCACAAAGCTTCATACTCAGGGGCTCCTCGGATCTCCCTCATAATGCTGTTGTATCATGTTGTAGCATGTATGTAAACAACATACTGCCAAAGACATAGCCATACAAGGGTTTCCAGAACGTTGAAATCAGTTTACAGCAGAGCTGGATTACAGCTAGCAGGATAACCCACAGGCTTGTTGTGAAATATAGTTAATTAATATTTAAATGGAGATTGGAGGGCTGAGCTAAAGAGTAAAGAGATAGATTTGGATGTCATCATCATTGTGATGGTTATGGTCAACATGAATATTGTCAAGAATGTTAAAAAATCAAAATGCAACAATCTTAGAAATCCCACAAACTAAGACGTCCACTACATCCATGTTGCAGGATTAGTAGCATCATTGAAGATCAACATAAACAAATGGTATTGAAAAGCAGAATGTAGTGTAAAGGCCTTAATCGTTTGCCGCCCGCTGCTTGTCCTATGACGGTCAGGTAGCGCGGCTCTCGTTCTGGGAGGGCGTCATATGACGCCCTCGCCTTCCTGGCCCACCAGGGGGCACGCGCCACCGGCGGCAAACGGGCCTGCCCGCCGTGTCACTGGGCACTAGATGTGCGTGCCCAGTGGCCGCGATTGCCCGGTAACACGGCAGGACCGTGAATCTGTGTGTATGTAAACACACAGATCCACGTCCTGTCAGAGGAGAGGAGACCAATGTGTGTTCTCAGTATAGAGCAACACCGATCGATCTCCTCCCTTGTGAGTCCCCTTCAGTTAGAAACACTCCCTAGGAACATAATTAACCGCTCGATCACCCCCTAGTGCAGTGGTTCTCAACTCCAGTCCTCGGGACCCACCAACAGGCCAGATTTTATGTATGACCTTGGGGTAGTTGCACACTAGAATACTGCAATCACTGAGCAGCAAGTGATATCACCTGTGATGTATTTCAGCTATCTTGCAAACCTGGCCTGTTGGTGGGTCCTGAGGACTGGAGGTGAGAACCCCTGCCCTAGTGTTAACCACTTCCCTGACAGTCACATTTATACAGTAATCAGTGCATTTTTATAGCATGGATCCCTGTATAAATGTGAATGATCCCAAAAATGTGTCAAAAGTGTCTGATATGTCCGACACAATATCGTAGTCACGATAAAAATCGCAGATCGCCACCATTACTAGTAAAAAAAAATGAATAAAAATGCTATAAATCTATCCCCTATTTTGTAGACGCGATAACTTTTGCACAAACCAATCTATATATGCTTATTGCGATTTTTTTTTACCAAAAATATGTAGAAGAATACGAATCGGCCTAAACTGAGGAAAAAATTTGTTTAAAAAAAAAATTGGATATTTATTATAGCAAAAAGTAAAAAATATTGTGTTTTTTTCAAACTTGTCACTCTTCTTTTGTTTATAGCGCAAAAAATAAAAACTGCAGAGGTGATAAAATACCACTAAAAGAAAGCTCTATTTGTGGGGAAAAAATAATAAAAATGTAATTTGGGTACAGTGTTGCATGACCACACAATTGTCATTCAAAGTGTGACAGCGCTGAAAGCTGAAAAATGGCTTGGGCAGGAAGGGGGTGAAAGTGCACTGTATTGAGCTGCTTAATATAGTGAGTACAGCAAGGGAAAGACTTTGAGCAGCGCCGCCCCAGCCCCCCCCCCCCCACCCTCCAGGCAGTCAAAAAAAATTTTTGAAAAAAAAAAATTTGAAAAAAAAAAATTGAAAATTTTTTTTTTTAAATGGCCCTTTAAAAAAGAAAAAAAAATTGAAAAAAGTCCTTAAGTGCACTGTGTTAGGGGCGCCGGGCACAGTGCACTATGGAAAGCGCCACGTCTATGCAATCACAAGATTGCAGACGAGGCGCTTCATTTGCGGGGTTTTTGTGGCGCAAAGCAAAACGCCGATCGGCATCCGCCCAGCGCCCATAGTGTATTACTATGGCTCTGTGCTTTGAGTGACAGACTAGTTAGTAGTCTGTCACTTCCGGTTTTCCCTGTGTCAGAGCAGTGCACCCGAGCGGAGGAGCCGACTCCTCCACTGCCTTCAACTTCAAAGAGGCAAAGCCGAATGTTTCCACTGCTAAACCGAGACACAGCAACACCAGTGGAGATAATAGAAGCACTGACGATCACACAAGGCTGGTCTCCTTATTTCTACAGGATGGATGGATGGATGGGGAAGCTTCACATGGGCTGTGTGTTTCACAAGTGCTGATCGTCAGTGCTTCTATTATCTCCACTGGTGTTGCTGTGTCTCGGTTTGGCAGTGTCAGCGAAGGCTCTTGTTAAACACACATCCCTTGTTGTGAATCATCCCCATCCATCCATCCTGTAGAAATTAGGAGACCAGCCTTGTGTGACTGAATGCATGGAGATAAGAATGAGATAAGACATCCTTCCCAGCCAGCGTATGGAAGGAAGGAGGCAGAGGAGGTGTCAGGACAGTGTCACTAGCCATGGACTGCAGCCTGCAAGACAGAGCCTCATTAATATGTAAGTCCTCATCACTGATCTATGTGTGTGTGTCCATCCCATCCAGTGTATATCTCTCTCTCTCCCACCCCCAGTGTATCTCTCTCTTTCCCACCCCCAGTGTATATCTCTCTCTCCCACCCCCAGTGTATCTCTCTCTCTCCCACCCCCAGTGTATCTCTCTCTCTCCCACCCCCAGTGTATCTCTCTCTCTCCCACCCCCAGTGTATCTCTCTCTCTCCCACCCCCAGTGTATATCTCTCTCTCTCCCACCCCCCAGTGTATATCTCTCTCTCCCACCTCCCAGTGTATATCTCTCTCTCCCACCTCCCAGTGTATATCTCTCTCTCCCACCCCCAGTGTATATCTCTGTCTCCCACAGCCCAGTGTATCTCTCTCTCTCCCACCCCCAGTGTATCTCTCTCTCCCACCCACCAGTGTATCTCTCTCTCTCCCACCCCCAGTGTATCTCACTCTCCCACCTCCCAGTGTATCTCTCTCTCCCACCTCCCAGTGTATATCTCTCTCTCTCCCACCTCCCAGTGTATATCTCTCTCTCCCACCTCCCAGTGTATCTCTCTCTCTCCCACCCACCCACCAGTGTATCTCTCTCTCTCCCACCCACCAGTGTATCTCTCTCTCTCCCACCCACCAGTGTATCTCTCTCTCTCCCACCCACCAGTGTATCTCTCTCTCTCCCACCCCCCAGTGTATCTCTCTCTCCCACCCCCCAGTGTATCTCTCTCTCTCCCACCCCCCAGTGTATCTCTATCTCTCCCACCCCCTAGTGTATCTCTCTCTCTCCCACCCACCAGTGTATCTCTCTCTCTCCCACCCACCAGTGTATCTCTCTCTCTCCCACCCACCAGTGTATCTCTCTCTCTCCCACCCACCCACCAGTGTATCTCTCTCTCTCCCACCCACCAGTGTATCTCTCTCTCTCCCACCCACCAGTGTATCTCACTCTCTCCCACCCACCAGTGTATCTCTCTCTCTCCCACCCCCAGTGTATCTCTCTCTCCCACCCCCCAGTGTATCTCTCTCTCTCCCACCCCCCAGTGTATCTCTCTCTCTTCCACCCCCCAGTGTATATCTCTCTATCCCCCTCCCCCCTGTCTATCTCTCCCACCCACCCAGTGTCTATCCATCCATCCATCCCACCCAGTGTCTATCTATCCCTCCCTCCCACCCAGTGTCTATCTATCCATCCATCCATCCCACCCAGTGTCTATGTGTCCATTTATCTGTCTATTTATCTATCTATTGCGGGCGAGTGACCGGCGGCGGGGGTGTGGCTGGGGTTGGTTAGGTCTTTGCGCCCCCCCAAAAAAATTGAGCACCAGCCGCCACTGACTTTGAGGAATGAGGGAAACAGATTCAGAAGAGAACAAAATATAAGGGGATAGGGATGGTGAAAAAAGAGTAAAGGGGTGGGGGGTGTCAGATATGAGCCACCTGCTGATCACAGCAGCATCTGAGATTTAAAAAAATAAAAGCAGTGCTTTTTTTGAAACATATAGGGTGCCCCATGTTCCCCAGATAGCATTACACATATCCTTATCTGTTGTGTAATTCTACATCTCCTGTCAACGAGATCAGTTATGGGCAATTGGGTTTTCTGTTTCCATCTGGTTGTTATCAGACAACATGTCACTAGGGGAACATGTGAGAAGGGTCTTTTAAGGTTATTTTCTAACCTGTTAATTGGGAGTCACAGTATGTACAGTATGTATTGAGAGGGCATTCTGCTATATTACATTTATTAAAGTATTGATTTCTAGCCAGAAGGATGCAATGTTTCGAGTAAGACCACAACATGAAAGATAAATATATACATACACTCTATTACCAAAAGTATTGGGACACCTGCCCTTTACGCACACATGAAATTTACTGCCATCCCAGTCTTAGTCCGTAGGGTTCGATATTCAGTTGGCCCACCCTTTGTAGCTATAACAGCTTCAGCTCTTCTGGGAAGGCTGTCCACAAGGTTTAGGAGTGTGTCTATGGGAATGTTTAACCATTCTTCCAGAAGCACCTTTGTGAGGTCAGGCACTGATGTGGATGAGAAGGCCCAGAGATACACCTAACAGTGCTGGGTCTAGTGGTGTGCATTAAGAAACAGTTGAATGCATGGCGCTCAGACTATTCCAACGCAATGCATGATCCAACACTGTGAACGGTGGTCCTGTCATGCAGCTATGATTCAAGATTCTTAGAGCTGCCTCCTGAACCTCATACCCCAGTTTCACATAAGTGTTGCTCACTCAGTGCTCCCGTATCTGAGTCCACATGCTCTGGTTAGCACATTATCTGCTTTGGTGGTGGATTGTCACAGTTTTGGTGATTGATGTGCGGATGTTAATACCACTACTTCTGATCACTGTGATTGCAGCAGAAGTTATATTTCTCTCTTTTGGTCTCTCTTCAGTTGTTTTATGGACTTTTCAGTTATTTAGCTTTATATTGCACTGTTGTACCTTATACTTGATATGATATGCATTTGTGATATATATTATTGCTTTTTTTTTTTTTGAGTTTTAAGATGTTTATTGAGGCAAAATGTTAAACATCAACAATTCTTTACCCACGTAGGGGAGAAGAGCAGATATAAAATTTTGAACATGTAGATATATATATAAGCGAATTTAACATGAGAATCTCTGCACAGTAGTAATTGACATCCGGAAGTTCTATGTAGAAATAATAAAATAGAGATTTTATATGATCCAGTTGGGTATGCGTACCAAACAGCCGACTTCCCCTGTGACCAGACACCCCGAAACGGGATCATGCTGTGTCTGGGCACCACGGGTCCCAGTCCTCTGCTAAAAAGTAAGTTCCCAACAGTTCATGAAAAATGGTGCAATGCCAAACGTTTAAGTTCTTGAAAATGATACTACAGTTTAAGATTCGAAATCTCAGCGCTAGTGTCTTATTCTGCTAGGTTTTAAACATGTACAAGCGTGTGTAAAAAATAACTTCTTTAAAGTAATAACCTAAAAGATCATAATAGACGTATGTATAATCTTGTATCTTCAATTTCACACCCCACCATTCTGATTCGGTGGGAGAGAAAGCACAAAGAAAAGTTTTATTTTACTAATAAAAATAATAAAAAGTAAAAAGAAAAAAGAGAAAAGAGAGGTATAGTAAGAAAGAGAGAGAGAGAGAGATGAGAGGATTGAGTGGGGGGGGGGGGTTGCCAGGGCCTTCGAGGAGAGCCGTGTTAGAGTGTCAGGCAGGGAAACTTATTTAGCCTAATAAGAAACGGGTTTAGGGATTAGAGGGCCACTCCCATATGATGAGCCCACGGGTCCCATATACGTTTGAATTTGTCAGTCTTGTCAAGAATGATGTTAGAAATTTTCTCCTGGTACAGGATCCAGGAGATTTTCTGTTTGGCTATATGGAATGAAACTTTAGGAAGTTTCCATGCCCAGGCTATTGTCATTTTGGCTCCGATAAGAATATAGTGGATTAGGATCTGGTCATATTTAGGAATTTTGGGGATTTTTTGGTTTAATAGGGCTACAGTTGGAGTTTGTGGGATCGCCAAGTCAGTGACTTTGCGAATTAGGTTGATACGTGGGCATTCCCAAAAGATATGTAAGAGGGTGCCCAAGTGTCCACATCCCCTAAAACATGTAGGGGAGGATTGTGGGTAGAACTTAGCTAGCCTAGTGGGGACTAGGTACCATTGCGTTATGATTTTGAGATCTGCTTTGGTAAGAGAGACATTTAGGATCCCCTTAAAAGCGCACGCTACATTAGAATGCCATGTATCGAGATCCCATTCAAATCCGACATCACGTTCCTAGGTTATCATATATGTAGCTTTCTCTTGAGGTTCGGCTAAAGCTGAGTATATGAGCGAAATTCCCCCTTTCATGTCTGTGGCTGAGGAGCACCACTGTTCATAGGGAGTGGTATGAAGTGGAAGCGGTTCCTGGGATAGGGTGGAGAGAAGGAAATGTCTCAGTTGGTGAAGGCGAAATTTTTCTGATTGGGGCATTTTAAGTTTGGATGTGCATTGTGCCAACGGAGGGGACCACCAGAGTTACAGAAATGACCTATTCTGTACATTCCCTTATCAAGCCACCATTGGAACGCTCTTGTGTTTGTGCCTGGAGGGAAGAGGGGATTATTAAAAATATGTGCCAAGGGTTTCCATGAAGATATTAGATTGTGTAGTTTGTGCATGGTGTCACATAATGTGAATGAATGTGAGAGGGAGGGGGAGAGGATCGACGGTCTAGTTTTATGGGGGCGCCATAAAAGGTAATCTATAGTGAATTTGGGTATAGCTTGTCTTTCCATCTCTATCCATTCAGTTTTGGGGCCTCTGTAGTAGATGGCTGAAATCTGACTAAGATGTGCTGCCTGGTAGTACCACCAGAGATTGGGCAATCCAAGACCTCCTTTTTTTCTTGGTCTAAAAAGAGTTTTTTTAGGGAGCCTGTGATTTGATTTATTCCAAATAAATTGGGTGATCGAGGATTGTAATTTGGAGATAGGAAATTTGGGAACAGGAATGGGGAGGGAGCGGAACAAATATAGGATTCGTGGTAGTAGTGTCATTTTGACCGCATTTAATCTTCCTAGCCAAGATAATTTGTGTAGTGACCATTGATCAAGATCAGAGTTAAGTTTTTTGAACATAGGGGGGTAATTAAAGCGGTATAATTGCTCTATTAGGGGGGTTAACTGAATACCTAAATATGTGATGGAATTTGGGCTCCAAACAAAGGGGAAGTGTTCCTTTAGGCTTTCCACGGTGCGTGATGGAGTGGATATGTTAAGTGCTATGGATTTGGACATATTCACTTGTAAACCCGAGATCCGTCCAAATTTGTTAAGAAGGGAGAAGATATTGGGGGTAGACAGAGGGGAGAAGTGATGAAGAGTAGGACATCGTCCGCGAATAGGGTGCATTTGTGTGTTGACTGGCCACAGTTAACGCCATGTATGTCCGGATGGTTCCTTATTGCAATAGCTAAATTTTCTATGCCAATGGCAAAGAGCAAGGGTGATAAAGGGCACCCTTGTCTAGTCCCTTTGGTTATGGGGAAGGGTTCAGATAAATGGCCTTGGATCCTAATCTGGGCTCTGGGATGGGAATAGAGAGCTGCAAGGAGATTTAAGAAATGGGAGCCGAAACCCCAGCGCTCTAATGTTCCGAAAAGGTAAGGCCATGTAATGGAGTCAAAAGCTTTTTGGAGGTCTATAGATAGGAGGTACCCCTCTTGGGGAGGATTGCCATCCCATTTTGACTGCAGTATAGATATGACATCTATAGCTCTCCTTATCTGGTCCGGGCCCTGCCTCCCTGGTATAAAACCCACTTGATCCTTATGAACGTATGCTCCTATAAAGGAGCCTAGTCTGTTGGAAAGGATTTTGGTCAATATTTTTAGGTCATTGTTCATGAGGGATATAGGTCTGTAGTTGCTGACAAAGCTTTGATCTTTTCCCGGTTTGCGTATGACTGAGATATAGGCTAGGTTTTTCGCTGGGTCTACGGGTGATTCTCTGTTAAGGGAATTAAAGAGCCGGACCAGATAAGGAGCTAGAGGGGTTCCAAATTTTTTATAGTACAATGACGAGAACCCGTCAGGGCCAGGGGCTGAGCCCGTTCTTGTTTCTTTTATGACTTCCAAGACCTCCTCTATAGAAATAGGGGCTTCCATTAGGGCGCGATGAGAATCAGATATTTTGGGGAGGGGGATACTATCAAAAAATTCGTTGAGTTTCTGGGCATTCTCTTGACTAGGATAGGAGTATAGCTTGGAATAAAATGAGTGGAATGTTTCTAGTATTGTCTTGGGGTTTTGTGTTAATGAACCCGAACTGGATTTAATTTTGGGTAGGGCTTGGTATCTATGTCTGGGAGAAAGTTTTGAGGCCAATTGGGGGCCAAACTTATCAGTATTAAGATAAAATCTTCCACTGACCCATTTGAGGTGTTTTTCTGCAGTAGATGTGAGAGCAGTGTTTAAGGCAATCTTAGAGGCATCCATTTTGGCCAAAGATGCGGGTGTGGGGTGCTGCTTGTGTTGTTTGCAGATGAGTTGGAATTCTTTTTGCAATTTTTTAATGTCTATTTGTTTTTCTCTTTTTAGTTTAGCTGCAAGTTGTATAAGATTACCCCTTATTACTGATTTATGAGCTCCCCATAAAGATCCTGGGGAAATCTCCGGCGTGTCATTAAGGCGGAAGTATTCTTATGCCGCGTACACACGAGCGGACTTTACGGCGGACTTTGCCCGGCGGATTTTTCGACGTACTTTACGGCGGACTTTCTGAATGAACGGACTTGCCTACACACAATCCACCAAAGTCCGTCGAATTCGTACGTGATGACGTACGACCGGACTAAAACAAGGAAGTTCATAGCCAGTAGCCAATAGCTGCCCTAGCGTGGCTTTTTGTCCGTCGAACTAGCATACAGACGGCGGACTTTTCGACCGGACTCGATTTCAACGGATACATTTTAAACAAGTTTCAAATCTAAGTCCGTCCAACTTTTGAGCAAACAAAGTCCGCTGGAGCCCACACACGTCAAATTGTCCGACGAAATCCAGTCCGCCGGGCAAAGTCCGCCGTAAAGTCCGCTCGTGTGTACGCGGCATAAGATGTCTTTTTCTATCATGGTGCAGTGTACAGGGTTGGATAGGAGAGCTTTATTGAGGCGCCATTGTGGTGGGCTTCTTGTGTGTAGGAACCCACATAGCTTGGTGGAGACCAATGAGTGGTCAGACCAGGGGACCTCGCTAATTACTGCCCGAGATGCTAGGTGAATGTCAGTGGTGTGTATAAAAATATGATCTATACGAGCATATGTTCTGTGGGGGGCTGAGTAGTGAGTATAGTCTTTGGCACTAGGGTTTAACTCTCTCCATACATCAATCAGACCCAAAGAGTGTAGAAGTTGAGCAATACGAAGGCTCTGATTGGGGGGCCTTTTGAGCTTCGAGTGGCTTTTTGTTGATTTGTCAAGCATATGATCGAAAGCAATATTAGAGTCCCCTCCCATGATCACTTTGCCCTCCAAATGTGGGGAGAGCGAGTTGAGCATAGAAGAGAAGAAAGAGGCCTGTCCCCTATTAGGAGCATAGTATGATACCATGGAGAGAGTTGCCCCGTTTATTTGACCTTTCACAAGTATGTATCTCCCCTCTTCATCCTTAATGGTTTTGGTCAAAGAAAATGGTGTGTGTTTGGAAATAAGTACAGCTACTCCTCTTTTTTTGTCATCTGCATTGGCCAAATAAAAGGTGGGATAGTTACAGTGTAGGAAAGATGGATTGAAAGATTTCGGGAAGTGAGTTTCTTGGATGAGTATAACGTCTAACCCTCTGGAGTGGTAGCTATGAAAGGCTTTGCGTCTTTTTACTGGGGAGTTTAGTCCCTGAGCGTTGTGGGTTGCTATTTTAAGAGATGACCGTGGGGTAGGTTCGTCAGCCATGGACATTGTGTGAGGTATTCGTCAATAAAATAAGGGTTCTTACCCAATCCAGGGTTGGGGTACCATCCGTCTTTGGACCGTAATCTCGGCTGTGGAATTTCAGATATTTTGCTTGTTCAGCTCCCCTCAAAGGCACCTGGGTGGGAGGAAGGAAGGGTGGGGAAACGAGCAGGACAGAAAATAACGGAAGAAAAGAATAGAACCAACTGAAAGAGAAGGAGTCCAGTGTGTAAAAGGAACCCTGGATCCTTTAGTTGCAGGATCAGAAACCTGCACTGAGTCCCTAAAATAAAGGGCTCAGTAAAATATGGACGACCCAAAATAGGGTCGTACGTCTATTGTGACTAAGGGGTAAAATTTCCTCTCGGTTACAATAGGTGGAGTGGCATGTGGAGCCGCTCCGGCCGCAGAGCATTTGTTATAAACAATGAAAAAGATATATTAAAAAAAAAAAAAAAAAAAACAATTTTAAGAAAGCTAATGGAGAAATCTCCCTATAGCAGGAGCTAATATTAACTTAACATGAGCTAACTAGAGTGTGTTTACCAGGTACTATCTCTAAATAAAAGGGGCAAACTCGCCCTTGTAAACTGGACAAAGAAAAACTGGCACCATCTGTATATACTGTAAACAAGAGAGTGACCTGCATCATATCATGTTGGATATATCTGTTATGCAATATAACACAGTACAGGGGGTGCAGGGAAGGGGGGGGAAGGGAAGGATGGGGGGGAGAGGGAATAAGGGAAGGGATAAGGGAAGTGAGGGGGGTGAGACTTATGGGGAATTGGGATGTTCCAAGATAGGGCCCAGGCCTGAGACCTAAAAGGAAGGAATAAAAGTTAGTAAGTCTTTGGCAGTCCTCCTAAGGTGAAAGGATATTCTGCATCCAATGCTTCAGAGGAGAATGGCGAAAAGCAGCCAAAGTAGGTCAGGTCTTGAAAAAGACCATGGGTGTGTAGGAGAAGCTTCTACACATTTCCTGTAGGATGATTTGAGGTACGTGAGAAAATGATAGCAGAGTTCATCTGGGGGGCATGGATTCCCGTTGTTTCTTTGTTTGTTGTTTCACCCACAGAGGGGTAAGGGGGCTGCTTGGAGGGGGCCTTTTAGACGAAGCTGGTCGATTTTCCACGTTGTGCGGGGGAATATCTTGAGAGATTAGCCCAGGGCGAAGAAGCAGTTGCTCGCCCATTTGGAAATTCGAAAAGCCGTAGGATTTCTCTTTGTAGTTGAATTGTAGCCGGAAAGGAAATGTCCATCTATACTTGATCATTTTCTGTGAGAGCACTTCTAAGAGTGGTTTAAGTGATCTTCTTTTTTGAATCGTGGTCGGTGAGATATCAGCGAAAATCTGGATTTTATTGCCAAACAGGGTGATGTCATCTTTGTAGCGGGATCTTTTCATGACCTCTTCTTTTGTCCCGTAAAAGTGTGTCTTGACCACTATGTCCCTGGGGAGTCCATCTTGGCGGGGGGGTTGAAGCACTCTGTGGGCCCTATCCAATTCGAGCTTGTCATCTGGAATGTCAGGGATGATTTCTTTGATTAGGGCTTTGACTGTGTTAGGGATTACCATGTTGGCTTCAGGGATACCTCACACTCTAAAGTTATAGCGTCTGCTTCTGTTCTCCAGGTCTTCAATTTTGGCCAGAGCATTCTCAAGTTGATCCTGTAGAGAATGGATACAGGTGGCATGTTGGTTGGTGCGTGCTGCGGAATCATCTACAGCCTGTTCAATAGCGTCTATTCTTGCCCCTAAACTCTGGAGATCTGCTTTAATTGATGTGGTGATTTGCATGGCGTTTTGTGCCAGCCCTGTAGCAAGCATGTCCGCGAAGCAGTTAAGCAGTTGTGCCATCTCTGGGGGATGATTATTGGTGATGGGGGAGGCCTGTGGGGAGTCTGAAATGGTGTCAGGGGAATTAAGAAGGGGGGAGTAAGGGTTGCCGTTCTGCATTCTGCTGAGAAGCGATTCAGTGGACGCAGGTGACGCCAAGTAGCTCTGAGCCCCCATAATGTTACTCACTTGCGCTGTGGTTGGTGTGGATAACGCTGGAGGATACACCGGGCCTTGTGTGTTTGCAGTGTCTCCGCATGGAGCAGTTGCGGCCGCCATCTTGGAAGGTCCCGGGGGAGCTAGGCCAAAGTTCAGCTGCCTATTAACGTCTTTCTTCTGCTGAGATCCGGACATTTAGGCTGGTGCCCGGATGAAAGAGGGTCTGATACCTGGTCCCCCTGCCGAAATCCGCTAAGTATAGCGTCTATTCTGAGCTCTGGAGGGCCGGAGCGGTGTGGAGCTCTCGGTCAGCGTGTCGCTCCGGAGGTCCCGCGCATGCGCACTCCATTTTTGCTTTTTTTAATCTTTTCACATTCTTTAGTGCTGCATTGTCACCACAATGTTTTGTGTATTGTAGTGAGAGCAGCTATTTTGCTGTATAAATGTAGCGCGGTATACTTTATATTCAATCATAAAGCACATATACACAACCTCACCTCATTTGTATGAACTGGTGATTTAGCTTTTATGCATAAATGTAATTCTTTAAAATATTCTTGCATTAAATTTGTGGTGGGGGGGGGGGAATTTACAAGTCCCATTAAAACTAAAGTTATTCATATTGAGTTTACTGAAGATAAATACAGTAAAAATCTAAAATGTATAGTGCAACTCCAAAAAATGAATGATAGTCTGACTGTATCATATAGGGATAGTTGGATAACTTTTTTCTTTAAGCTGTGCGCTGTTGAAAATGAAGCTGCTCCAGGGGATGATAATGTGCTCATAACTCATTGTAATAAGCAAAATGTAGTTGATAGAGCTCTCCAGGAAACAAGAGTAATTAGACAGATCATGACTAAAGACAATCAAGGTTCTAAATGACTCATTTTACTTTACATTGTTCATCTCTCAGATCTAGCACACACTAACTGTTCTTTCAAGAGCAATCAACTTGTAAAAACATTTAAGAACATTTTGCCAGAAGCCTTGTTTTTTCTTTCTTTTTTTTTTAAACATTAGCCGCAAAGTGACAGGATTCCAAAATGATACTAATGGTTTCCACCAGAAGGGAAACAAGTTAATATCTCTTCTTCAGATATTTGTAGATCAGCAGACAATATAAATTCCAGTATCAACAACTAAGACTAATATGGTTTGCGTACAATTAAAATATGACTTCAAAAAATAAAATAAAGAGTTCTAAAAACAGCTATGTATTGAGCTATTGTCTGATTATATTATTCATCTATGAATGTCTAAGGGTGGTACATTTATTATAACCTCAGCAGCATCACTGATTCATAAATTTTGGATTTATCTGAATATTTCCACTACAATCTACATTTTAACAATCACCAGCACAAAACCTTATCTAAGGTAATGTTATTAAATGTACTCCTCTTTGAGACCCAGCAGCTAAAAAAGTTACATGGCTTCTGGTTCTCAATCCCAGGTGTCAGTGACAGATGGGGTTACTAGTGATAATCAGGAACCAGACTGAGTAATTACAGATCATGTGATCACTATGCCAACTTCGTCAGCTACATTGACAAAAATAAAAGCCTCAGCCTGCAGATGAACACTGCCACCCTTATGCCCTGTACACCGACGGAAAATGTGCGATCGGAGCTTGTTGTCGGAAATTCCGACCATGTGTGGGCTCTATCTGACTTTTTCCATCGGAATTTCCGACACACAAAGTTTGAGAGCAGGCTATAAAATTTCCCGACAACAAAATCCGATCGCATCAATTCTGACCATGTGTGGCCAATTCCGACGCACAATGTGCCACGCATGCTCAGAATAAATTCTGAGACAGAACTGCTCGGTCTGGTAAAATTAGCGTTCGTAATGGATATTGCACTTTCGTCACACTGCAATGTTTTAAATTGTTTAATGCAGCACACTCTCTTCTTCTTTATAATGCTAGAAGAATGAAGTTGTTTTGCTGCTCATTAGGGATGAGCCGAACACCCCCCTGTTTGGTTCGCACCAGAACATACAAACAGGAGAAAAGTTTGTTCGAACACGCGAACACCGTTAAAGTCTATGGGACACGAACATGAATAATCAAAAGTGCTAATTTTAAAGGCTTATATGCAAGTTATTGTCATAAAAAGTGTTTGGGGACCTGGGTCCTGCCCCAGGGGACATGGATCAATGCAAAAAAAAAGTTTTAAAAACTGCCGTTTTTTCAGGAGCAGTGATTTTAATAATGCTTAAAGTCAAACAATAAAAGTGTAATATTCCTTTAAATTTCGTAGCTGGGGGGTGTCTATAGTATGCCTGTAAAGGGGCGCATGTTTCCCGTGTTTAGAACAGTCTGACAGCAAAATTACATTTCAAAAGAAAAAAGCCATTTAAAACTACTCGCGGCTATTGCATTGCCGGTCCGACAATGCACATAGAAGCTCATTGATAAAAACGGCATGGGAATTCCCCACAGGGGAACCCCAAACCAAAATTTAAAAAAAAATGACGTGGGGGTCCCCCTAAATTCCATACCAAACCCTTCAGGTCTGGTATGGATTTTAAGGGGAACCCCGCGCCAAAAAAAAAAAAAACGGCGTGGGGTCCCCCCAAAGATCCATACCAGACCCTTCTCTGAGCACGCAACCTGGCAGGCCGCAGGAAAAGAGAGGGGGACGAGAGAGCGCCCCCCCCTCCTGAACCGTACCAGGCCACATGCCCTCAACATTGGGAGGGTGCTTTGGGGTAGCCCCCCAAAACACCTTGTCCCCATGTTGATGAGGACAAGGGTCTCATCCCCACAACCCTGGCCGGTGGTTGTGGGGGTCTGCGGGCGGGGGGCTTATCGGAATCTGGAAGCCCCCTTTAACAAGGGGACCCCCAGATCCCGCCCCCCCGTGTGAAATGGTAAGGACTACCATTTCACTAAAAAACTGTCAAAAAGGTTAAAAATGACAAGAGACAGTTTTTGACAATTCCTTTATTTAAATGCTTCTTCTTTCTTCTTTCTTCTATCTTCCTTCATCTTCTTCTTCTTCTTCTTCTGGTTCTTCTGGTTCTTCCTCTGACGTTCTCGTCCAGCATCTCCTCCACGGCGTCTTCTATCTTCTTCTCCTCGGGCCGCTCCGCACCCATGGCATGGGGGGAGGCTCCCGCTCTTCTCTTCATCTTCTTCTCTTCTTCATCTTCTTCTTCGGATAAGGGTTTGGTATGGATCTTTGGGGGGGCCCCATGCCGTTTTTTTAAACATTTTGGCCAGGGGTTCCCCTTAATATCCATACCAGACCTGAAGGGCCTGGTATGGAATTTAGGGGGACCCCGAGGTCATTTTTTTTTTAAATTTGGTTTGGGGATTCCCTGTGGGGAATTCCCATGCCGTTTTTATCAATGAACTTCTATGTGTATTGTCGGACCGGCAATGCAATAGCCGCGAGTAGTTTTAAATGGCTTTTTTCCTTTGAAATGTAATTTTGCTGTCAGACTGTTCTAAACACGGGAAACATGCGCCCCTTTACAGGCATACTATAGACACCCCCCAGCTACGAAATTTAAAGGGATATTACACTTTTATTGTTTGACTTTAAGCATTATTAAAATCACTGCTCCTGAAAAAACGTCCGTTTTTAAAACTTTTATTTGCATTGATCCATGTCCCCTGGGGCAGGACCCAGGTCCCCAAACACTTTTTATGACAATAACTTACATATAAGCCTTTAAAATAAGCACTTTTGATTTCTCCCATAGACTTTTAAAGGGTGTTCCGCAGCATTCGAATTTGCCGCTAACACCCCAAATTGTTCGCTGTTCGGCGAATTTGCGAACAGCCAATGTTCGAGTCGAACATGTGTTCGACTCGAACTCGAAACTCATCCCTACTGCTCATATTCACACAGAGTTCTCACAAACTTCTTTCTTTATTATTTTTCATGATTTCATCAATATAATATTTTTATTTGTCACATCTACAGAAAAAAACTTTTGTTTTTGATGTTTTTAGAAAAAAAACTGTTATTTTTGATTTTTTTAAATCCTGATCTTTTTTTTTTTTTTTAACTCCAGAATAGTTTTGGGTGTGTTTTGTGTGTCAAGTTACCACAATACCATTATTATCTTGTATTATTTAATCTCAAGGAGAGTACTTGGTGTTGGTGTCTCTTGTTAATTTCACATTGTATTTTTGAAATGCACCTGCCCGCTCACAAACAAACTGTCCTTTTTGAAGGAAAACACACATAGGCGAGGATTAGACATGTGCACACTGAAATATTTCGTTTCAGAATTTCGTTTTCGTTTGAAAAATACATTTATTTAGTTACTCCCGAAATTTGTTTTTATTTATTTTGATTTTCGTTAAAAATTGCATTCGTCCGAAAATCCAAATTGAGGTCGAATCTGTCATTGAAGGCTTATGGTGTCTGTCGAATGTTCAAAGAAGATTCGACGGAGCAGCTAAACTGTACGATGCCGTATAGTTTACCTGCTCCGTCGAACCTTCTTAGAACTTTCAAGAGACACCATAAGCCAAAGTACATGTGTACTTAGTTCTAGCTATTTTACTGCTCCTCCTCTTTGGTTACAATCAGCCAATAACATTCATCATCATCATTATTTTTATTTATCTTTTCTCCCCTATGTCAAATCTTTTCTCCCCTACGTTGAATCTTTTCTCCCCTATGTCGAATCTTTTCGCCCCTACGTCAAATCTTTTTTCTCTATGTCGAATCTTTTCTCCCCTACGTCAAATCTTTTTTCTCTATGTCGAATCTTTTCTCTCTATGTAGAATAATCTTGGACTAATAGAGTTAAGGTTAGGCACATTCGACCACAGGTTTGATGGACACAGATTGTTATTGTCATCATCATGTCGAATCTTCTATCTATATCGAACTGTTGTAGCAACGAAAATGAAAATAAAGCATTTGTTTATGTCGGATCTTGCGTTTTTCGGACTCTGCACTTTCATTATCGTTTGTTAAAATGATAACGAAAATACCCGAAATTCGGACGAAAATGCATTTGGACGAAAATGAATGCACATGTCTAGCGAGTATAATGAAACAAAGCAAACATTTATTAAGGGGGCCTAACCAAAGAAAGAGGGAGGCGACGTTGGAGAGACAGCAGAAATTGGTGAAGCCTTTGGCCCCCAGGGCACACGTCAATTATTTTACTGAAAAATTGGCCTGAGGAGTCCATATATAAGGAAGTACAATCTGGTTCAGAAGTCCAAGAGATCATGAACAGCAGCAGATGACATACAAGTCCCCAGACTGTGGTAATACAAAAGCCTGCATCTTTTGTCAGACCAGACTGAACCCAGGTCATCACTCTCTTGTCTTCCTTCCATGCTTCCTTCCACGCTGTGTCTGTGGTGGTGCAGTTGTGGCAGGAGGAGGAGGAGGATGAGGCAACTCACACAGGTGGGTATTGGGTGTGATTTTGCCCCTCACCCCCTTAGTTAATGTTTTATAAAGGATGTTGTCACACATGAGGCGTTGGTCCTCCTGCATGTCCTGCAGTTTTGTGGCATCCATGCAGGCAAAGGCCTCTTCATGAGTGGGGGTGGCTCTGAGGGATGCAGAAGCCTCCTGAATCAGCCTGAGTGCTGAATCCTCCACGTTACTCCCCTTCCTGGGTCTTTTGTTTGGAAGGCGGAGGGGAGGGACCTGGGATTTTGTGAGGCTCCTACTGGGCCTGGCCTTCTTCTGGCTGCCACTTACCCCCACCTCCTCCTGGCTGCCACTTACCCCCGCCTCCTCCTGGCTGCCACTAACCCCCGCCTCCTCCTGTGTGCCACATTCCACAGCCTCCTCCTGGCTGAGGTCTTCCTGTGTATGAAAAATGGGACATATTTTTAGTTTTTTCTTCATCAATCACATATAATTTACATCTTATGACTGTTGCAAATTGAATGTTAACAAATATAAAAGATTATCATTCTGACCCCAGCATTTTTCATTCTTGTCCCAATTATTTTTTCCCACTACTGTCTATTAATATGTAAACGCCTTTATTTAATCTGCAATTAGTGATCAATAATAACATCTAGTAAACATCATTTATTTATTGACCAGAAATCTGTAGAACAATGCTATACCTGGCTCAAGCTGGGCTCCTCCACTTCTTCCTGGCTGGAAGTCCCAGGTTGGACATTGGAAGCCTCAGCTGGGGTGGAAGATAGGGTGGAAGGAAAAGAGGAAAGTAGGGTTGAGAGGGATTCCCTGACTTCAGTCTGGTCTGACAGAAAAAGAAGTCTCTCATAGTACCACAGCCTGGGGACATAAACGTCATCTGCTGCAGCTCCGGACCTCTGGGAATCCTGGACCTTCTTTCGCTCCCTAAGATATGTGCTCCTCAGGTCACCAATTTTGGCTTTTAAATAGGGGATGGTTGCTGTGGGGACCACCGGCTTCACCAACTCCAGCAGTTTCTCCAGCGCTGCCTGCCTCTTTTGTTTATGATTATAATGTGGATGTTTCACCTGCCACAGACAGGGCAGCTCCCTGTACTTGTCTATGAACAGGGGGAGGAAGTTGTGGTCATTGAAGCCATCCATTTTATCTGCAATGCACAAGACAAACCCTAATGTCAGGCTAAAGTCTCCTAATCTTGTCCCAATATTGGCCTCAATCTCTAAGCAGTATAGGCCCAAGTTTAAATGTTACCTTCATTATCACGATTGGCGCTTCCTATACTCCTTCCTCCACTCACAAATCGTACGTACTACGCACACGTGTTACGCTTTATATACACTGCGCATGCGAGAAACTCCGCCAGCCCTTGATGTTCTTTCTAGTCTTTTCCCCGCCCCTTCTCATTCGGCGCAGTGGGGAAGAGCACATGGCGGAGACACAACAGGTGCATGCTAATTACAGCAACGAGGAGGAGGAAAGCCCGGAGCCAGAAACGTCACGATCCGGAGGAGACGATTTAAGGCCTCAAATATGTCCTTTGTTGAGATGGTGGAGATGGTCGACATACTGAAGAGGGCTGACTATGATGGGAAGTATGGACCTTACCCCAACCCCAATGCCATTAAGGCCAAGATCATGACTAAAGTTGTGAAGAGTCTGCACCGTAATTTTGGGGTACGGCGATCCAAGGATCAACTCAGGAAACGGTGGTCGGACCTCAAAATCAGGGAGCACGATCAGTATAGAAGGATCAGGAGAGTGCTGCAAAAAAGTAAGTAGTTGTCCTGTGTTTCTATTCTTTCTTTTTATTACGTTTGTGCTGCTCCATGTGCTTTTCTTTACTATTGTACAGTTTAAAACGGCAACTTTCATGTTCATGGACACATTATTCGCTCGTAGGAAACATTGTTCGTTCGGCCAATAAAACACCATGTTTTGTCCAGATGCATTTCAATACATTTTTTTCTGGCCTACTGCTCTTAAAATAATGTTGTTGTCTAGATGGGTTTGTAACTAGAATGAAATGCAAACTAGATTCTGTGTAAGGAGAGGACACTCAGCAGCTGTTTACACATCTGGACACAGGAGCACTAGTGTAGGACACCAGAACACCCTTTTTATTATGGGGTCCCACACAGGTGCTCCAGTGTATACTATAGGGGTGTCTCCATCTGTGAAGCTTGTACAAAACAGGTAAGTATTCAAGCTTGACAAAGGAAAAAAATATTTATTCATCTTGCAACTCTGCCAAAATAGACAATTGTACCCCACTGCCAAGCAACGTTTCATATTCCTATATCTGCCATCAAATATCCGTGTGCTAAGTATACCTTTTTTGTTTACATAGGGGCGAAAAGACTCGGAGGACACCACTCATCAGAGGAGACAACAGACCCCCCACCTCAGGAATAAGGGGAAATCCCACAAACACAACAGGAGGAGGAGGAGGGAGACGTTATAGAAATTGTCACCACAACAGGTGAGTGTCTGCGACCACAGGCTCAGGTAAGAGATGGATACCGGCATATTTATAATACATTGTGTTTTTGTTTTTTATATATTGTTAGGTGATCGTGATGTTGTATATGAAGGTCATTTCACCAGTGAAAGTGCCCAGATCCTGATCGGGGAGATCATGGGGTGTAATAGGGACTTGGAAAACATCAAGCAAAACATCAATGATGTTCAAAACAAAATGAAGAACATCATTGACGTTTTAGGGAGAGTTTTAAAACCCCTATAAATCCCTAACTTATTTCTTCTTTGTTTTTCTGACATTTTTTGACATATTCTAGAAAAGCCAAAGTTTGAAGATGCACACAGTGTGTCAACATGTGCTATCTGCCATCATGGGAGATCAATGTACGCGTTTTGGGGGTGCAACCCCTTCCTCAATAATAAAGTAGCTGAGAGGAAGGGGTTTCACCCACAAACCACGTCAATTGATCCCTCATGATGGCAGCTAGCACATGTTGACATTCGGCAATTTTTGTGCATCTTCAAAATTTGGCTTTTCCAGGGGTGACTTCACCCTATCTGCTCAACACAATATCAAACACAGTTTATAAATACTCATGTCTGATATTGCCTTCAATTTCTACAAAAGTTGAACTTTGTAAGTTCCAGAGTTGTGTATTTCTTTTTGGTTTTAAACATGCCTGTTTTACCTTAAAGGGAAATTTCTACTTTTAATGTGACCAAAAAAATTGTTATACAACATACATGTTGGTTTGTTTTGAAAACCTTTTATAAATGCACATGTGATTGTGCTTTGATTAAAAAGATTGATAATCAACAATGTGTGGCTTCTTCTTTCAATGCTCAAAAGCATTTTTTTGTTGTAAAGTTGGTGTTTTCAGTGACAATGGGGGTTATTTACTAAAGGCAAATCCACTTTGCACTACAAGTGCAGTTTCAGAGCAGTCTCAAGTGCACTTGTAGTGCAAAGTGTATTTTCCTTTAGTAAATAACACCCACAGTGCTTTCTAATTTTACACAATCACGCCATTTTCAGGACTCCCCAAATTTCTGTCAGGGTCAGCTAAAAGAAAGCCATGCAGTAAATCAAAGCAAATATTTGTTCAGTTTAAAATATATTTTGATTTAAAAAATGTCTCAGACATTGTCTGGCATATTGATGGCCCCCCTACCTGCAAAGTATTCCATGTATCTTAGATGGACCTCACGGGCACTCTGGGGGGGCAAGCCAGGACGGCCAGCTTCAAGCGCCGTCAGGGTTGGTTCATTTAGATTAATTCCGGCTTCAGGCTCAACTGAGCCAGCATAGTTCACAGAATTTCTCCTTAAAAAGTTGTGGAGAACACAGCAAGCTAGGATAATGTGATTGAGTTTATATTCCGCCATGTGTATCGGTGTAAGAAATAGGCGGAACCGGCTGGCCATTATTCCAAATGATTTCTCAACCACTCTTCTGGCTAGCCAGTAATTAAAAGCCCTCTGGTCCAGGGTGAGGGTCCTCATAGGGAATGGCCGCATAAGATGGTCTCCCAGTGCAAGCGCTTCATTCGCAACGAAGACAAATGGGAGTCCTTTTGCATTGTCTTCTGGAGGTGGCAAGCCCAAGCTTCCATTCTGGAGACGCCTGTAGAACTCCGTGTGGGCGATGACTCCACCATCTGATATCCGGCCATTCTTCCCCACGTCCACATACAGGAACTTGTAAGTAGCCAACACCACCGCCAACAGCACAATACTATTGTTTCCCATCAATTGCCCCTCCGCAGTTAGGAAAGTCCCACCACTGGGCAAAGTGGGAGGCCACAGTCCGCCATTCCTGTGGGTTGGAAGGAAACTGTGGAGTCAAACAAGAAAAATAAATTAATCATTTTGCACATAAACATGGAAAGCAGATTAGACACAAACATTCTTGGCCAACATCAGTATAACATTTGATTTAGGGAGTATTTAAAGACAAAGGTATAAGGCCCACGTATCAGATTCCTCCCCCCTCTCATGGGCCATTTTATAAATTTTAGGGGGGGGGTGCTTTGGACAGGTAACCCTCTCCACTTCATTGAGAGATGAATGCCTAAATAATGTGTATTACTTTGGGCAGCCCCTCCTTACTTACACTATTGGCAGCCCACTGGAGAGGTAAGAAGTGTCATAATACAAAGAGATAAATACACACTGTACACATTTTAGCACATTTTTACATTCTGATATTACCTATCAAGATAATAATAGGATACAAAAACTCTGAACATTACCATTTGAAAGTATTCAGGCAGGCCCTTGCACTACATGCTTTGGGGAATTCATCCATAAATATGACCACAAAAGAGGTGGGTATAATGTGTACGGGTTTGGCAAAGTCAGCAGATAGAGGATTGAGGATAGATAGAGGATTGGTATCAGCTGAATTAGCAGTTGGGGGGAGGGAGGGTTCCAAATGATTTTGGGGCCCAAAAAAAAAACCTCTGGCACTCTGCTAGAATTTCAAGCACAAATCACATTTTTACACATTTTAGGGGGTGTTTAGGGTAAGGCACTACTATGGAGCTGACAAAATACATTGTTAATTGAGTAGACAAAGTGGATATAGGCCCAGGAGAGCATGCTGGGGAGGTTAGTGAAGGCAAATATGTATGAAGGACAAAATTCCAAAAAAAATACAACATGCATGTGTACAAAGGGGACATTCACAGCATATTACAATCATGGTAATTAGGGAATGAGGAAATAAATACAATATATTAACAAACATTAAATACAATAAAATGTGATGTTAAAGGATAAAAATCTTACCTTAATATACTCCTTCTGCAGGACCTGGATGATGGTAGAACAGGTCTCTGGGATAATGATCTCCAGAGCCTGGGGTGAGATGCCTGTCAAGAACATGAGGTCCTACAGGCTTCTCCCCATCGCCAAGTACCGCAGGGTGGCGACGAGCCTCTGCTCCGGAGTGATGGCTTGCCTCATGCAGGTATCCTGCCTGCTAATATAAGGGGTCAGCAAAGCCAACAAATGGTGAAATACAGGGTCTGTCATCCGGAGAAAGTTCCTGAAATCGTCAGGATTATTCTCACGGATCTCACGGAGCAAAGGCATGTGACAGAATTGGTCACGCTGGAGCAACCAATTCTTGGTCCATGAACTCCTCCTCGCCCTGTTCATGGACTGGGCTTGTGTCAAAGTAAGGACCCCAACACCAAGCCCCCGCACAGCACGAACTCTACGATGAGTACGTACATGCAACATGGCTAGAAAACGATCGGCTGCTCAGAACAAAGTAACAGAACACACTGAAGAACAGCAAGGCCTGTGAAGAGCGACTTGAAAATCAGTAACGAACGGACAAGAACACAATGATAAATCAATAGTACTCGCTGCACAAACTGAAGACCAGATACAAACCCACAAGCACAAACTGAACAGCAGAAATATGATCTGAAAACCACGAGTCTGAAAGAGCACGAATCGTCTCTCACCAAACTTTTACTAACATGAGATTAACATGAGAGTCTTGTCGTACGTGGTGTACGTCACCGCGTTCTTGGCGTTCGGAAATTCCAACAACTTTGTGCGACCGTGTGTATGCAAGACAAGTTTAAGCCAACATCTGTCGGAAAAAATTCATGGATTTTGTTGTTGGAATGTCCGATGAATGTCCGACCTTGCATACAGGGCATTAGGCTGCAGTTTTCATCTGCAGTCCTATCGATTTAATAGTGTAACTGGTAGATGCAGTTACACTATTAAAGCGGTTGTAAAGCGATGAAAAAAACCAAAAAGAAAACCTGCAAGACAAAGGCATTATGTGCTAGTATGCATTGCATACTAGCACATTATGAAATACTCACCTTAGAATAAAGCCTTTTCAGCGGCGCCTGGTCACCACTTAGAGGGCTAACATCTTCCTATGTCCTTTCTTCCCAGATCACAGGTCCCGGCGCTGTGAGTGGCCGGAGGTGCGATGGCGTCACTCCTGCACAAAGTGCGGTTTACAACCGCTTTAATAAAATAAGAACGCATACATTTAAAAAATAGAAAAGTAAACTTTTTAAAACAATAACAACACATCAGAATTTTCATTATTAAAAGAACATACCAATAAAAAAATTATATTCTTTAAAAAAACATATCTACATTTTTAAGCTTGTAAATTAGTCATAATGTTATTGTCAAGTGAACTGACACACCCTGACGCTGTAAAATATTGCTTGAGCATCTAGGCATCAATGATCTTTGGTCAGGAAAGGGTTAATAGACCCTTGCCTTATCTGTTGGGAATCATGAATTTTGGGGATTCAGGAAATTATGATTCAAATGTTGGTTGCTTCTCTATACATTACTCTGATGTTCATGTTCAGGTGAAAAAAAGTGTAAATTTTACCAACTTCCTCATACTTTATCTTCAATTTAACAGAAATATATTGGATATAAATGCATTGTGCAAAGGATTTATTTAAGTAATAAATGAGTCAACTATCCACATACCAACAATACCTTTGCCAAAGCTGGTATGTATGTGCACTTATCATGCTTTGAATGTAGTTGCCATTTTGTTGTCCCACATTCACCTTACTTTTTACACATCAGCAGTCTTTTCTTGCACCCTGTCACATCTATTAAAGCGGAGTTCCAGCCACAATTTTTTTTTTTTAACCACTTAACCACTTCAATACCAGGCACTTAGACACCTTCCCGCCCAGGCCAATTTTCAGCTTTCAGCGCTGTCCCAATTTGAATGACAATTGCGCGGTCATGCTACACTGTACCCAAACAAATTTTTTATCATTTTGTTCCCATAAATAGAGCTTTCTTTTGGTGGTATTTGATCACCTCTGCGGTTTTTATTTTTTGCGCAACAAATAAAAAAAGACCGAAAATTTTGAAAAAAAACACGTTTTTCTTTGTTTCTGTTAAAACTTTTTGTAAATATGTACGTTTTCTTCTTCAATGATGGGCACTGATATGGCTGCACTGACGGGCACTGATACGGCGGCACTGATGGGCACCGATGAGGTGGCACCAATGAGGTGGCACTGATGAGGTGGCACTGACGGGCACTGATGATGGGCACTGATAGGCGGCACTGATGGGCACTGATAGGTGGCACTGATGGGCACTGATAGGTGGCACTGGTATGCGGCACTGATGGGCACTCATAGGTGGCACGGATGGGCACTTATAGGCGGCACTGATGGGCACTCATAGGTGGCATTGATGGGCACTCGTAGGTGGCATTGATGGTTACTTATGGGTGGCACTAATAGTTGGCACAGATGGGCACGGATGGGCACTGATAGATGGGCACTGATGGGCACGGATGGGCACTGACAGGTGGCATGAATGGACACTGATGGGTGGCACTGATGGCACTGCTTGTTTGCAGTGATGCCCCTAAGGGTGGCATTTCTGGGCATCACTGCAACATAATCGTGCCAATCAGTGCCCATTTGTGGGCACTGATTGGCACAGATTTGGCACACTGGGCACATGTGGATGGCCATGGGGTACATACCTGGCCATCCACATGTTGCCCCTTCCCTGGTGGTCCTAGTGGCGATCCCTGGTGGTCCAGTGTGGTGATCTGCGGGGGGGGGGCTGCGCTGATAAACAATCAGCGCAGACCCCCCCTGCCAGGAGAGCCGCCGATCGGCTCTCCTCTACTCGCGTCTGTCAGACGCGAGTGAGGAAGAGCCGATCAACGGCTCTTCCTATTGACAGCGTGATCAGCCGTGATTGGACACGGCTGATCACGTGGTAAAGAGCCTCCGCCGGAGGCTCTTTACCAAGATCGGCGTAGCGGTGTGTCAGACTGACATACCGCTCCACCGATCGCCGCGATGCGCGCCCCCGGGGGCGCGCTGCGGCATGTTATCCTGCTGGACGTCATATGATGTCCAGTCAGGATAACAGAACCACTTCCCAGACGTCAATCTGCCATAGGGCGGGCGGGAAGTGGTTAAAGACCAGCCTCGTTTTGAGATTTTGGTGTTTGAAACTGTTTTTTTGCTAGAAAATTACTTAGAACCCCCAAACATTATATATTGTTTTTTTCTAACACGCTAGAGAATAAAATGGTGGTCATTGCAATACTTTTTTTACACTGTATTTGCGCAGCGGTCTTACAAGCGCACTTTTTTTTTTTTTAATTCACTTTTTTGAATAAAAAATAAGACAACAGTAAAGTTAGCCCAATTTTTTTTATATTGTAAAACATAATGTTATGCCGAGTAAATTGATACCCAACATGTCATGCTTCAAAATTGTGCCCGCTCGTGGAATGGCGTTTAAAAAATTCTACAGGTTGCATGTTTTGTGTTACAGAGGAGGTCTAGGACTAGAACTATTGCTCTCGCTCTAACAATCGCGGAGATACCTCACATGTGTGGTTTGACCACTGTTTTCATATGCTGGCGCTACTCACGTATGCGTTCTGCGTGTAAGCTCGTCAGGACTGGGCGTTTTAAAATTCTTTTTTTTTCGTATTTATTTTACTTGATTTTATTTATTTTTACACTGTTTTTTTTTTTTTTTTTAAATTGGGTCACTTTTATTCCTATTATAAGGAATGTAAACATCCCTTGTAATAGAAAAAAGCAGGTCCTCTTAAATATGAGATCTGGGGTCAAAAAGTCCTCAGATCTCATATTTGGACTTAAATGCAATAAAAAAAAAAAAATTGTCATTTGAAAAAATGACATTGAAAATATGTGGTTTTAAGAGGTATGGGCGGAAGTGACGTTTTGACGTCACTTCCACCCTGCAGTGTCATGGAGACGGGTGGGGGCCATTTTACCCTTACTCGTCTCCATGTCAGCCAGGGGACACACGCGATCACCTCCGCCACTGCCGACAGCTCCGGTAAGCGGTGGAGGGCAACGGATCGCGGTGGGAGGGCGGCCGACCACTGCCCGAACACGGGGATACTGGGGTTATGGCAGCTAGCTGCTGCCATAACAACGATATCTGCCCCCAAAAAAGGGACGTATATGTACATGCGGCGGTCTGCAAGTGGTTTTTAAATCAGCAGCTACAAACACTGTAGCTGCTGACTTTTAACCAGTTCCCAACCGGCGCACGCCGATGTACGTCGGCAGAATGGCACGGCTGGGCAAATGGGCGTACCTGTAAGTCCATTTGAATTCCCCGCCATGCCATTGCATGCACGCCGCCGGCCGGGAGCTCCGTGAGTCGGGTCGCGGGTCCCGCGGACTCGATCGCTGCGGGGATACCCGCGATTGCCTCACGGAGAGGATGAATGGGGAGATGCATCGGGAGCTGTGATCAGAGTAATGACACACACAGCCCATCCCCCTGACAGTTAGAATCACTCCCCTAGGACACACTTAACCCCTCCCCGCCTCCCCAGTGGTTAACCCCTTCACTGCCAGTGTCATTTACACAGTAATCAGTGCATTTTTAATCGCACTGATCTCTGTATAAATGACAATGGTCCCAAAAATGTGTCAAAAATGTTCGACATGTCCGCCATAACATTGCAGCCACAATAAAAATCGCTGATCGCCGCCATTACTAGTAAAAAAAAATTATTAATAAAAATGCCATAAAACTATCCCCTATTTAGTAAACGCTATGACTTTTGCGCAAACCAATCAATAAACGCTTATTGCAATTTTTTTTTACCAAAAATATGTAGAAGAATACGATCAGCCTAAACTGAGGGAAAAAAAGTTTTTTTATATATTTTTGGTGGATATTTATTATAGCAAAATGTAAAAAATAATGAGTTTTTTTCAAAATTGTCGCTCTTATTTTGTTTATAGCGCAAAAATAAAAATTGCAGAGGTGATCAAATAACACCAAAAGAAAGCTCTATTTGTGGGAAAAAAAGGACGTCAATTTTGTTTGGGAGCCACGTCGCACGACCGAGCAATTGTCAGTTAAAGTGACGCAGTGCCGAATCGCAAAAAACGCTCTGGTCAGGAAGGGGGTAAAATCTTCCGGGGCTGAAGCAGTTAATAAGGACACTTACCTGTCCAGGGAGCCCGTGATGTCGACCCCCCAAGGCCGATCCATCCAACAGATTAGGTGCAAACGCCACCATTCTAACTAAGGGAAACCGGGAGTGGAGCCTTGAAGCTTCACTCCTGATTTCCTACTGCGCATGCGAGAGTCGCGCAGCACTTTGTGAATGGCCAGCTTGTCTTCTGGGACACACACAGGTCCCAGAAGACAGTGGGGGGGCTTGCCGCACAAGAGGACATGACGTCATGCGCCGTCTGGAACAGAAGAAAAGGTGAATTAGAAAAAAATATATAAATAGTTAGCCAAAGACGAGTGGTGGAGGGGTCGTCTCTCCTTTAAGACAAAGTTCTGAAAGTAAGTGGAATTCCGCTTTAGGGAGCAGCTCTATCTTATGTGCTGAATAAAGCCATGCTGATCTGTTTAAACACAGTGGGTGGAAGTAGAGACTGTTCACTTTACAAAGTTAATGTTACCTCAGGTTGGTGACAAACTTAAAGCAGCGTTTACCTTGAATATCCAATAAAAAAGGATTTCTTTGAAAATGATTGAATAATTGAACACAACGTGACATTAGTCACTAAGCTTGGTAGACAATAACTTTGAAGAGTGAATAATAACTTTCCTAAGTGACTAGTCTCCAATCCTTAGTTCAAATCAAATCAAAACTATTGCGTGATCAATTAGACTTGTTGTTCACCTCTGTTCTCTCTAACATTTATGATGCAGATACATGCAGTGCTCTTTAACTGCTTCAGGTCTGTCATATTTTACTGCTATAGGGTGGCATCTGTGTGCTGGATCACGTACAGTATATATACTTGATCTGACACTTCTGGGTAGGGGGCACATATGTAAACAAGGCAGATCACTGTTCTGACAGGTGGGAAGGGATGGAGTCTGTGTCTCTGCTAAGCAGGGAATAAATTCTATCTCTTCCCTAGTAAAAGCACCTTACACAGTGTAGTAAAATAGGGACAAGGTGCTTTAGGGAGGACCCAACTCCTTAACCATACCAGGCCACTTGCCCTCAACATGGGGAGGATGCTTTGGGGGGGAACCCCAAAGCACCCTCCCCATGTTGAGGGCAAGCGGCCTGGTATGGTTCAGGAGAGGGGAGGTCGCTCGCCCCCCCCCCCATCCTGGCCCGCCAGGCTGCTTGCTCAGATAAGGGTCTGGTATGGATTTGGGGGGGCACGCTATTTTTTTTTTGCCGTGGAGTTCCCCTTAAAATCCATACCAGACCCGTAAGGCCTTGTATGGACTGGGGGGGGGGGCACGCTGTTTTTTTCCTTGATTCTTATCTATATTGCTGGGAGCCAGCAATACATTACAGCCGCTAGCAATTTTAAACTCATTTTTTACTTTAGAAATTTCAATTTGCTGCGGTACTGTAAAACACATCACACAGATGTGCCACTTTACAGGCAAACTAAGGGGACCCCCAGGCATGACATTCAAAGGAATATTTCATTTTTATTGTCTTACTTTAAGCATTATTAAAATCACTGTTCCTGAAAAAAAAAGGTGGTTTTAAAAACTTTTTTTTGCATTGATACATGTCCCCTGGGCAGTACCAAGGTCCCCATACACTTTTTATGGCAATAACTTGCATATAAGCCTTTAAAATGAGCACTTTGGATTTTTCATGTTTGTGTCCCATAGACTTTAATAGGGTTCACACAAATTTTTTGCCTGTTTGCATGTTCTGGTGTAAACCGAATTGGAGGGTGTTCGGCCCATCCCTATTACAGCATGCCTATTACAGCATCAACTTTTAGATGAACTCTGGGCAAACAGTTAAATGTGCAGATAAAATGCATACATATGAACTGTCATACCTGACAAATGACTTGTGTTTATCTCCATTTAAAACAGCCAGATTGGTTAAATGATTTTTTACTATTTATAACAAGTAACAGAGCTTGGTAACAACAGAATGTTATTGGACAGTGAAAGAGAAGCAGCAGGCTGATAAGCTCATCCCTCTGCACCTTTCCCTCTCTCTGCCAGTCAGCATGCTCCTTGTGGGCAGGCAGCACACTTGGTTAGCTCCCAGTGTATGCTTTATTTCCAGTCCAAGTGCTGATTTGCAAGAGACCTCCAGAGGCTGGTGCTAAATCACACTTAAGTACTTATACTACTGTAGTTCCATTTATACATATATTTACTGATAAATAATATATACTAATGAATACCTAACTGGGTTTGATTAATTGCTCTTGTTATATATGCTTTTGTTTTATGTTACAAACCCTGGCATTTGAAAATAAGCATATACAGGGGGTCCCCTAGTTACAAACATCTGACTTACAAACGACTCCTACTTACAAACGGAAGCAGACAACAGGAAATGAGAGGAAATCTACCCCTAGGAAGGGAAATTCTCTCCTGTAAGAGCTATTAGGGGGAAAAGGTACCTCCACTGATGCTTTATCACCAAGGCTTGTTTCCACAACAACCCAAAATTTTCAAAATCCAATTGTCATTGGGACAGAAAGTGAGGTGAAATCTTCTGAACAGGGGCACAGACAGCAAAACAAATGTTACAGCAGTGTTAACCCTTCCCTATGCTATCCAAAAAGCTTCAAAATAGTTTTTTTGGCTGGAGCTACACTTAAAAAATGTACCTGTTCCGACTTACAAACAGATTCGACTTAAGAACAAACCTATAGTCCCTAACTTGTTTGTAACCCGGGGACCCCCTGTATGAAACAATTCATATTTAAAGGTTATCTTCACTAAAAACTGTATGCCAAAAATAATCGGTAAACGCATAAATATAGGCAGGTGCAGTGATGTTGAAATTCCAACTTTTCCTTTAGAAAGTTAAACTTCTTCCCCTAGCCTGTGGTGGTGGTGGGTTTTGTTGGAGAGATTCCCTGTGGTTTTTACTTTTCCACTGGGGTGTCTTACGGGTGTCCTCAGCAGTGCAGCCTTCCTTTTCTGGCCTCTTGGAACACATTTGGTTTGCCACCCCCATGCATGCGCATGACACGACAGCCGCCATTTTGACTGTTCCTTTCATCAGATGCATGTGCATCAGGGAATCCATGAGAGGGCACTGATCAGTGCCTTCCTTAATAGAAGTGCTCTTGTGGGAGGTTTGGCAGGTGGACTGCTTATTGTTGGTTAGATGGGTTCTTCCGGCAGCCTCCGCTTCCTGCTTATATAGTATATAAGTGGTTTCCTCCAACAGCATGGATGACACTGCTCACTTTGGCGTCAGGAGGGACAGTTGGCCATGCTGCTGGGTGGGCTCTTGTGATACCCAATTTAACGTTTTTTTAGTTGCTTAATTTCTCATTTATAGATTTATTTCTGCTATTTTTTTTGACTATTAGTATTTTGGGTGGCATTATTTGGTTCTTATTATTTTTTCTCAGCATATCTGGGATCTCTGCATTTGTCCTGGGCCTCCCCTTCGCTCTCCCTTTGATCTCTGTTGAGCTGTACATATATGGAATACCATGTTTTTTTTAAGTATAATCGTCAGCCATATCTTCACACGTTTCTTGCGATGTTATGCTTATCTGTATATTGTAAGTAGTCCATTATGTGTATTCCCTCTCTGCTACTCCTCTCTGTCAATCTCTCGACTGGCTTCCATTCACACAACAAATTAAATTCAAAATACTAACAACTACCTACAAAGCAATCCACAACTCTGCCCCCAGCTACATCACTGACCTAGTCTCAAAATACCAACCTAATCGTTCTCTTCATTCTTCTCAAGAACTCCTGCTCTCTAGCTCACTCATCACCTCCTCCCATGCTCCCCTCCAGGACTTTTCCAGAGCCTCTCTAAGCCTATGGAACTCCTTACCCCAATCTGTCCATCTATCTCCTACTCTATTAGCTTTTAGACGATCCCTGAAAACCCTCCTCTTCAGAGAAGCCTATCCTATCCACACCTAACAACTGTATTTTCATTTTGTCCATCTGATTATCCCCCACAGCTACTACCCTTTGTTCCACTTGACCCTCCCTTCTAGATTGTAAGCTCTAACGAGCAGGGCCCTCTGATCCCCCCTGTATTGAATTGTATTGTAATTGTACTGTCTTCCTTGATGTTGTAAAGTGCTGCGCAAACTGTTGGCGCTATATAAATCCTGTATAATAATAATAATATGTACAAAGATAGTCATATCATCTGGTTATTACCATTAAGATGGACAATGAGATAATCCTAGGCCTGCGTTTGTGGATTTTAACGCTGTTATAATAAAGTTTTGTTATGTTTTTTTTTAAATAAATGTTGTTTTTTAGTACCCTAAAAATCTCTTCCACCCATCATAATTTTTGTTTGTATACAATATTTCTGGAATGTGTACTGATATAGGGCTCCATTCACGAAGTGGTATCTACCGCTTTAAGAAATGTAGTAAAATAAATAATAAATAAAATTAGTTTTTTGCCATTCACGAAAAAACGTCAAAACATGCAGTATTTATCTCATTAAATCATGCTGTATTTTACCTTATGAGATATCTGGTGGGATGGATACAGTGGAGAATAATTAGACCCCTTCCTGTTTTGATTGCTTGTAAAGAGCTAAATGTTTTAGAAGAAATATGCCAAGTCAGTGCAGTCCCTGCAGCATACGTATCAATACAAAAGAAAAAAGGTGACTAGAATACCAATCAAAGAGAATCTGCTTTCACAGGACACACATGATGTATCAAAGACAACTAAGTTAAATTAACCACTTCAGCCCCAAAAGATTTTACCCCCTTCCTGACCAGAGCACTTTTTACAGTTTGGCACTGTATCGCTTTAACTGACAAGTGCGCAGTCATGCAATGCTATACCCAAACAAAATTTGCATTCTTTTTTTCCCACAAATAGAGCTTTCTTTTGGTGGTATTTGATCACCTCTGCAGTTTTTTTTTTTTTTGCGCTATAAACAAAAAAAGAGCAACAAATTTGAAAATAAAACAATATTTTTTTACTTTTTGCTATAATAAATATCCCCCAAATTGTTTTTTTAAAAAAAAATTCTTCATCAGTTTAAGCCAATATATATTCGACATATTTTTAGTAAAAAAAAAAAAATCGCAATAATATATATTATATATTGATTGGTTTGCGCAAAAGTTACATCGTCTAGAAACTATGGGAAAGATTTATGACATTTTTATTATTTATTTTTACTAGTAATGGCTGTGATCAGCTATTTTCTAGCAGTACTGCGACATTGCGATGGACAGATCGGACACTTTTGACATATTTTTGGGACCACTGACATTTATACAACGATCAATGCTATGAGTATACACTGATTAATGTGTAAATGTCACTGGTTGGGAAGGGGTTAACACTAGGGGGCGATCAAGGGGTTAAATGTGTGTTCCCTAGATGTGTTCTAACTGTATAGGCATAGGACTGACTGGGGATAGAGACATATCGTTGTTCCTACTTAGTAGGAACAAAAAATATGTCTCCTCTCCCCTGATAAACAGGGATTTGTGTCTATACACACACAAATACCCGTGCTGGCTCTCCTGGACACAATTGCACGTGGCCGGTGGCGACTATTAATAGGAAAGCCATACTTGTACAGGGTTTTGCCCAGGAGAGCCATTCTGCAGCAACATATCTACGTGAGCCAGTCAGGAAACAGTTAAGTAAACACACTGAGGGTTATTTACGAAAGGCAGATCCACTTTGCACTACAAGTGCACTTGGAAGTGCAGTCACTGTAAATCTGAGGGTAGATCTGAAATGAGGGGGAAGCTCTGCTAATTTTATCATCCAATCATGTGCAAACTAAAATGCTGTTTTATAATTTCCTTGCATGTCCCCCTTGGATTTACAGCGACTGCACTTGCAGTGCACTTGTAGTGCAAAGTGGATTTTCCTTTCGTAAATAACCCCCAAGATACCTTTATGAATGTCAATTATTGAATGAAATGAGTATCAAAATCACACACATATATAAATGCCCTTCTTCCACAAAAAAAATACAATGTTGTCTGGTGGACGAAGGGTATTAATACAGTATATTTGTGTGATTTTTTTATACTATTTTCATTTAATATTTTACATTTATAAAGATATTTTGTATTTACTTAAAGTATAACTAAAGTAAAAACTTTTTTAGATAGGTGTTGTAATACCTCGCGCGGCCATGCAAATCTGTGCAAAAAATAGACAAATTTTGAAAAAAAAAGTCATTTTTTGACTCTTTGCTATAATAAATATCCCCCAAAAAATTTAAAATTTAATTTAAATTTCTTAATCAGTTAGGTCGATATGTATTCTTCTACATATCTTTGATTAAAAAATCACAATAAGTGTATATTAATTGGTTTGCACAAAAGTTATAGCGTCTACAAAATAGGGGATTATTATTTTTTTTACTAGTAATGGCAATGATCAGTGATTTTTAGCGGGACTGCGACAACGCAGTGGACAGATCGGACACTTTTGACACTTTTTGGGGACCAGTGACATTTATACAGCGTTCAGAGCTAAAAATAGCCACTGATTACTGTATAGATGTCACTAGTAGGGAAGGGGTTAACACTAGGGGGCGATCAAGGGGTTAAGTGTTGCCTAGGAAGGTGTTTCTAACTGTGGGGGCAGTGTAGTGACTGGAGGAGACAGATCGCTGTGCCTAATTATTAGGAACAGCAGAACTGTCTATCCTCCCCTGACAGAACGGTGATCTGTCTGTTTACACTGACAGATCCCCGTTCTGTCTCTCTCAGGAGCGATCGCGTGTGGCCGGTGGAATATTGCAGCCGCCGGCCACATGCATCAGCTCCGGTGTCGCGCCGTGAGTGCCCCCTAGTGGTCTTAAAGCAGCCGACGTCAATGACGGCGATTCGCCCAGGAGAGCCAACCTACCGCAGTACAACTGCAGCGGCTGGTCCTTAAGTGGTTAATTTCACTTTCAATGATAATGATAAACAGGACAAATAGAGAGGGTGAATCTCCCTAATGGGGACACAGGCAACAATAAAAACCTGACAGGTCTTCTAGTCCAATACAATACCATTGCTGGCAATAGAAAAATGTTTAAAAAAATGGTGTGGGGTCCCCCCAGTCCATACCAGGCCCTTCATGTAGCCCAGCAGGTCAGGAAAGGGGGGATGAGTGAGTGCCCCCTCTCCTAAACAGGCCACATGCTCTCAACATGGTGGGTGAGGGCACCCCAAAGCACCTTGTCCCCATGTTGATGGGGACAAGACCCTCATCCCCACAACCATGGCTGGTGGTTGTGGGGGTCTACAGGCAGGGGGCTTTTCATAATCTCGAACCCCCATTTAACAAGGGAGCACCCAGATCCCAGCCCCCCCATGTGAATGAGTTTGGGGTACATAGTTCCCCTACCCATTCACCAAAAAAGTGTCAAAAAGTAACAAAAACACAGTTTTTGACAATTCCTTTATTTAAAAAAAATAAAAAAAACAATGTCCCCCTCCGATGTAAATCCATCTCAATCATGCCAACCGCTGCACCCGAAAAAAAAAAAATGCTCTCGCCGTCATAGAGGCCATCTGCCTACTGCAGGCTCCTCCATTGGACAGGTCTTTTATGGTGAAGGGCAGGGCCACCTGGCAATGCACCGGTCCATGAGATCGCAAGGGGGGCGGTGTCAAGCCAGCAGTAGGCAGATGGCTTCCATGTCGGTGGGAGCTTGTTTTTTTGGGGGGGGTTTCGGGTGCGGCGGGCTGCGTGCCTTACCAGACCCATGCCAGACCAAATCTGAGCTTGCAGCCCATCAGGTCAGGAAAGGGAGGGGACAAGTGAGTGCCCCTGAACCATGCCAGGCCACATACCTTCAACATGGGGGGATGCTTTGGGGCAAGGCGCTTCCCAGATACTGCCCCCTCTATGTGAATGAGTATGGCCTACCCATTCCCCAAAAAAGTGTAAAAATGAATAAAAACAGTACAAGAGTATTTGACAATTTCTTTACTAAAAAATAAAATAAAACAATGTTCCCCAATGTAGTTCCATCGTCAATCACAATGCTGCCGCCACCACCAGACCCGAAAAACAAAACAAAAACAAAACAAAAAGAGCCGCTCGCCACGGATGCTCCCGTGGTCTGCCTGCCCCACCCTGTGACATTTCCTAAATAGCTAAGGGGCGGAGCCACCCAGAGTTGTCACCTGGTATTAGGTGGCTCCGCCCCATAGCTATTTATGTGACAGAGCTTTGTACTGTCACAATATATATATTTAACTACTTGATCTCCGGAAGATTTACCCCCCTCATGACCAGGCCACTTTTTGTGATACAGCACTGCATTCCTTTAACCACTTGAGCCCCGGACCATTATGCTGCCTAAGGACCAGAGGTCTTTTTCCAATTTGGCACTGCGTCGCTTTAACTGCTAATTGCGCGGTCATGCAATGCTGTACCCAAACGAAATTTGCGTCCTTTTCTTCCCACAAATAGAGCTTTCTTTTGATGGTATTTGATCACCTCTGCGGTTTTTATTTTTTGCGCTATAAATGGAAAAAGACCGAAAATTTTGAAAAAAAATGATATTTCTACTTTTTGTTATAAAAAAAATCCAATAAACTCAATTTTAGTCATACATTTAGGCCAAAATGTATTCGGCCACATGTTTTTGGTAAAAAAAATGTCAATAAGCGTATATTTATTGGTTTGCGCAAAAGTTATAGCGTCTACAAACTAGGGTACATTTTCTGTAATTTACACAGCTTTTAGTTTATGACTGCCTATGTCATTTCTTGAGGTGCTAAAATGGCAGGGCAGTACAAAACCCCCCCAAATGACCCCATTGTGGAAAGTAGACACCCCAAGGAAATTGCTGAGAGGCATGTTGAACCCATTGAATATTTATTTTTTTTGTCCCAAGTGATTGAATAATGACAAAAAAAAAAAAAAAAAAATATTTACAAAAAGTTGTCACTAAATGATATATTGCTCACACAGGCCATGGGCCTATGTGGAATTGCACCCCAAAATACA